>CM045994.1:87864866-88464866 GCA_025175895.1 Wurfbainia villosa | reverse complement strand
GTCCTTAAGACTTCCCATATGCACCAAGCGCACGGCTTCGCAATGCATTTCTCACCAAGCACCAAGCGCACGGCTTCGCAATGCTTTGGACTTTCCCATGCCAAGGCTTCCCCCTTGGACTTCCACACCAAGCTCCATGCTTGGATTTTCCATGCCAACCCCATGTTGGACTTTCCCATGACAATCCCATGTCATGAGTTTTGTCTATCATCAAAATACCATCAAGGTACTGCTGGGCCGATTGCACCAACACCTCCTAGGAGCCTCTCCAACCCTCAAGGAAGCCCAAAAGAAGCAAGGATCGGGAGGACAAGGCAAGTGGCGCCCCGATCTACTACCTCGGAGCAAAGAACAAGGAGAAGGGACGCCCCACAAGCTCCGAAGGAAGGTGACACTCTTCCCTCTCTTGAATTTTGTAATAACGAGCATAGGGAAAGATTTAACGTGCTTTCTACTTGAAGAATCACCACTACTGGGTATCTAGATGAAGATCTCTTAGAAACCCTAGGTTTGTTTGGTGATATTCAAGCCCTATTTGCAAAAATGGGGTGGGGAGATATCATGGGGGTAAGACACCCAACCTACCCTAGGATGGTTTTAGAATTTTTGAGTTCTTTAGAAGCGGAGATCTTGACGGGGAGAGAGAGCAAAGAGGGTAGGATTACCTTTAGGTTGTTTAACATTGAGCATGAATGGACATTACACCAATGGAATAACTATTTTGGCTTGCCTAGTGGGGGAGAGAGGAGAACCCATATTAGGTTTAATGCCCGGACCTTTTGGTCCGAATTGATGGGGGAGAGTGCTTATGACCCTTCTAGGGCCAAAGCCTCACGCCTCCAAAACCCTATCTTCTAGTAACTACATCGGGTTATGGCGAGTACAATTTTCGGGAGAGGAGAGAGTGACGGTGTAGTGAGAGCGAGTGAGCTGCTTTGCTTGTGGGACATGCTACAAGAAAGGAGTAGTATTGATGTAGGGTCTCATTTCATTAGACACCTAGTAAAAATGGGCAAAGCAGCAAGGGGAGAAATTATTTTGGGAGGCTTAATTACCCATATTTGTCATAGGATGGGATATGACTACACAACATTATATAGCATAGAGGGGAGCCCTAGGATCGACCTAGGAGTGTGTATGGCAATGAAAATGATCGTAAGAGAGGGACACTCCTTGTGCTTTGTTAGGAAAAACTTATCCCTTAGGCTCTCCGACCCCGATCGTACCACCATCACCAACAGCGCCAACTAGCGTTTGGAGTCCCCACCATATGAGGGTCCCTCCACTTCGGCACCCATCTCTCCCCCTATATATCACTCTCCCTCGAGTCAACATGTTTATAGGAGCCCACCTAGTCCATGCAGAGAGCCTGCACCTGCACCACCATCTTTTTCTACTTTTGAGCATGATGCAGGTACATCCACCTACGATTTCTCCGAGTTCCGATCATGCCTCGACGACATATACGCCGAGTAGCAGATGCAAAGGTAGCGATGGGAGGAGCAGAGCGCCTATATGCAAGCAGAGTTTCATGGCTTACGGGAGCATTTCTAGTGGGCCGAGAAGTTCTACGATGAGGCCCGTATCTACTTCTAGGAGGAGGCTACTCATCGCCAGGAGGAGACCATATATCGCCAGGAGGTTCAACAACACATGAGTGCCCAGCAGGCACAGTGGGCCTGAGAAGAAGAGCACAGAGCAGCTGCTGCATCCACCAGCTCTCAAATCGACCACATGTATGTGTGGCATCAGCGATTGAGCACCAGGTTGTCCCAGCTGCCTGACATACCGAGACTGCCGAACTTCCCACCTCGGCCGCCATATTAGAGGTATAGCTTCATACAAGTCTGAGGGGGAGACTCCAAGTTTTGATTTATTTTATTTCTAGCAATAGTTTCTTTCTTGATACTTGCATTTTTTTAGTTTTAGTTTGCATTCATCTGTTCATGCGTAAAGTGTTTAGTTTCTTTCAGCACTTAGTTTTTGCTATCTTTAAGCTGCCTCAGTAGTATTTTTAAGATTTCTTTGTGAATTGTTTCCATAGGTAGCTTAACTTTATTTATCTCATGGTATTTTACTTTATATGCTCTAATGAATGTTCTAGACTCGCATTGGTTAGCTTTTATTTTTACACTTACACTTGACGAATATTCTGAAAGGAAGAATCTAGTACATACATAGTTATGATTCATCCCAGTAGTCTAGTACTTTGGAATCCATAGGTGACTCTAGGTTTAGCACTTTAGTTACTGGAGATGCTCAGATTGTGTAAGCCCATTAGGAAAAATCAAAATCCCAGTAAAAAAGAAAGTTGTTGTGGGTGAAAATGGCTAGGTGCCCCTTTGAGACCAAGTTAGGTTACTAGGGAAACACCTACTAATTTCTCTCAATACTGAGCACGCCTTTGAGACTTTGTGCTAGATCTAGGGAACGACCCTCGCTTAGGGCAGACTAGTGCCTAAAAGTCGGAAACCTTAAGAAAGATATAAGATAATGACTTAACTTACCATGGACAATGTATCCCTTAAGATGATTCGCTTAGCACGTGCACAAGAGGCTAACTTAGTGAACTTTTAGAACATATTTATTTTTCTTTTATTGAAAATACCACTTAATAAATCTAGTTGACATGCTAAGTAGGGAACAATGCTCTTTAAAATTTTGTGGCACTGAGGTTTGCTTGAGGACAAGCAAAGATTTAAGTCTGGGGGATTTGATGTGAGCAAAATATATAGGATTTTAGGAGTAGTTTTCACTCACATATCTCTGTATTTTATACTTGTTTCATGCATATCATACTTTGTTTTGCATGCATTTCCTATTTTCTAGTTTAGAGATATGCTCTTTATGCTTTTGTGTGTAGGACAACATTTTACGAGATAAACGACACACTTTTAGAGCAAAAGGAAGGCAGTCGGCAAGCGGAACGAAGGGAGGCATGGCTCCACTGTGTGAAATCACACGATCGTGCCTAACCAGCCCAGCGCCACACACGGCTTGGCCGTGTGGATCCACATGGCTGTGTGGAACTGGCATTTTTCGATGCGACTAGGGTTTTTTCATGGATTTGGGTGGCGCCGGCCTCAAGTCTATATAAGGAAGGTCACGCCCAAACCCCAGGAGGGAGACATGACGGCCGGGACGACACACCGACGCCCTAAAAAGCTTCAGAAACTCACAACGGGGAGGAAGAAGACGGCTAGAGGATCCCATCCTGCGCTCCGACGTCGAAGAGAAGAACCAAGAGTACTGAAATTTACTTTCTATTCATCTCCTGCACTATAATGATCTAGTCTATTATGGATTATGTTTTGTCTTTTCCATCTATGGAGTAGAATCTTCGATTCTAGGATTAAGGAGTAACTTGTGTACGTAGAACATGCTAGATCGAATGTAAATTCTATTTTAGGATTTCTATTCCCAGTTCGTGTTTGTTTGATTCGATGAAAATTGTGTTTTGGTTTTCTATCTATTGTGCATAGCTGATACAAGGGGTGACAACTCTTGTATCAAAGATCTAGGGGAATTAAAGAGGAACCAAGGGGTTGTCCTCATCTCTGATATCTATAGGTAGAAGGGTACGATGGAGTAGGGAACGGGACACGTTCTGACTCCTCGTAGGGATTGATTTGACATCCTCGTATCGTCTATCCTATCTTAACGAAAGAGTTGGCCTGGTTAAGGATAGGCAGTTCCTAGTAGACACGAAAGCTCATCGAGAAAGTGTATGATGTCCCTTCCACAAGACCCTAATTAGAGAACCAAACTACATTTAATTGATTAGCATGTTCCATGTTGCACAAGTGAAACTGAAGTCCTAGGATCTCTTTTTGAACCTCGAACCAACCTTCCCTTCCTCCATGTGACACCGTACTAGAGTTATGACCGCCGACTATCCTTGTAATCACAACCTTTATAATTAAACTCCGAACAATAACATCCACTGAACAATCGGTACTCAAATCTCAGTCTCTGTGGGATCGATAATCTATTTATTACCTGACGACATCCATGCACTTGCGGGCGTTGAGCGCGAGCGCGCATTTTGAGTCCTCGACAGTTCCCGTCACTAGCTTTGAGGTTGCATTCGCGTGCATCAAAAGTCCAAGTCTTGAGTACTTGGCATGGAAAGTCCAAGTCTTGGGTACTTGCCATGAAAAGTCTAAGTCTTGTGTACTTGGCATTGGAAGTCCAAGTCTAAGGTACTTAGCATGGAAAGTCCAAGCATGGGTTTTGGCAATGAAAAGTCCAAGCATGAGTCTTAGCAATCAAACAGTTTGATTTCTCACAAAATTATGAGGAGCCCTATGTGTATAAAAAGGTTAGTGGAAGTGCAATTTGTTGGGTTTCCGGCACCGCGGCGTGTGTGTGTTCAATCACGTTTCGCAAACATGAGCACAGCGGAAGCAATAAAAATAATAAATCTATATTTATTACAACACACACATCACACGCATGCATAATACAACAAGTGTAGACATAACCGTAAATTTAAATTTGCAATAAAAGGAAATTTAACTATGTTATACCTTTCGTATTACGTGTAGCGGGAACGACATCAACCGGAACGATCCTCGCTAGAATCGTCTCTATCCGTATCCACGCCGAGTATCCTTAGGATGACTTCGCTAAGCCACGAGCTTCGTCTTCGTACGGGTTACTAGCCTCGTGTTGAAGACGACGTGATCGAGAGATGATCACGATCCGAATCCAAATTCGGATGCAAAGATTGTTGGTGCAATCGGCCCAGGTCACGATTGACCAGACTCGAGTTTGACTCGAGTGATGTTTTGATGTTTAACAAAGGGATTTGACAAAGTGGTTTGGCATTGATGTTTGACATTAATGTCGGTTAATATGTTGGGGAGATTGTTGGAGCAATCGACCCAGGTCATGTTTGACCGGACTCGAGTTTGACTCGAGGAAAACCTTGATGGTTGACTGGGGTTGACCATGTGATTATGGGAAAGTCCAAGCATGGGTCTTGGCAAGGTAAAGTCCAAGTCATGGGTACTTGGCATGGAAAGTCCAAGTGGGACACTTGGCATTTGGTAAAGTCCAAGTCTTGAGTACTTGGCATGAAAAGTCCAAGTGGGACACTTGGCGCATGGAAAGTCCAAGTCATGGGTACTTGGCATTTGGGAAAGTCCAAGTCTTGAGTACTTGGCATGAGAAGTCCAAGCATGGGTCTTGGCAAATGAGAAGTCCAAGCATGGGTTTTGGCAAATGGAAAGTCCAAGCATGGGTCTTGGCATGGAAAGTCCAACATGGGTTGGCAAGGGAAAGTCCAAGCTTGAGTCTTGGCATTTGGAAGTCCAAGGGGATTGATTTTGGCAGCGTAAAGTCCAAGCGGAGTCTTGGAGGCGTAAGTCCAATGTGCCTTGGCGGTGTAGACACCGTTAGCATGACATAGCCGAGGGAAGCACCTGGAGGCTAGCGCGATGGATGAACAAGTCATGGATGACTTGGAGGGATCCGAGAGGCGTGAGGCTGATGGAGGTGACTAGAAGGCTTAGGTCTAGGCTAAGGGTGGTCTAGCAAGTATGGGGGCACCATACTTGGGTTAAGCTCATCAATGAGTGATGTCTCGATGATCGCTTGCGGAGCAAGTCGATGGTCATTGCTAGTCGATCGCGCTTGAGCCTGGAATGCTCCGTAGTCGATCGCTAGGGCGATCGTCGACTCGCGGCCGATCATTACCCAATGTTGGCCGATCGCCAAGAGATCCGCTGGAGTTTTGTGGATCGTGAGTCGTTGTCTCACGACAATGATGACATCACCGGTACCGTGACTTATGGCGGTCGTGATGGCGGAAATCAGTCATGCGCAAGGATAAAAGGAGCTCGACGGGAGGGTTTTTGCAACCGATTTTCTTGGATGTTTTGAAGCGATTTGCTGTTGCAAATCAGGGCTTTCAAGTGCTAGTCCAAGGCAATCAACAAGCAAGCTTCTAAAGAGTTTTTGTAAAGTGTTCTTTACTTCTCTTGTTGTATTTCTTCTTATATTTGCTTGTTGTATTTAGATTATTGTTGTAATCTTATTGTAAGAGGTTTCTCCACCTCCGACTTGTGTCGAGAAGGAGTATTTATCATAGTGGTGTGTGATTGACATCGCTAGGGTTCGTACGAACCCAATCCGTGGAGTAGGAACCGTTTCGGTTCCGAACCACGTTATATCCTTGTATTCGTGATTGTATCTTTTCGTTATTGCTTTTATTATTTCTATTCCGCTGCGCATAACGAGTTTTGTAGAGATGACCGCGAACGAATTCCATCTACGAACGATCAAACGCTATTCACCCCCCCTCTAGCGGCGTCAAATCTCCAACAAGTGGTATCAGATCCCGGGGCTCTTCTACGGACTAACCGCCGGGAGCTAGGACAAAGAAGTCTAGAGGGTAAAGATGGAAATCCAAGGACAATTGGGATGGGATATCAACACCCCAATTCCGTATGCCTTCTATGGACGAGAAGGTTTCAATTCTTGGAAGGCGAGAATTGAAGATTTTTTGGTGATGAGAGACCTTGAGGAGTGGTCCGCATTGATGGAAGGATTTGAATATCCTAAGGGACCAAAGGGAGGGTTTCTCAAGAAGAAGAAATGGAGTGAGGAGCAACTCCAACAATTCGATAAAAACAAGAAGGTAATCAAATTCATTTTTGATTTAATTCCTAATGACCTCTTGTGTAGCCTAGGTGACTATGTGGATGCTAAGGAGCTATGGAGCGATTTGGCCAAGCTCCATGAAAGCCTATCATCGGTCCAAGAAGAAGGACCATCACCCTCTCAAGATCAAGAAGAAACATCTAAAGAGCTTGAGGATTCGGAAGTTGATAGGGAATCAACATCCGGATCGGAGAAGGAAGTAGAATCAGAAGTTGATAGGGAGTCAATTTCCGGGTTGGTGGAGGAAGTGGAAGAAGCATCCACTTCTAGGATTGAGGAGGAGATTAGAGTTTCCTCAACACCGGAGCAACAAGAAGAACCATCTACATCTGGTAGAGAGGAAGAGCAAGCTCAAGAATCCACTCCGACCACCACAACCACCCTAGGTAACTCAAGCATGTCAATTAATAATAAAATGAATATTATATGCTTTGAGTGTAGAGAGAAAGGACACTACAAGAGTAAGTGTCCTAAACGGGTTAAGAAGACTCCACCCGTGCCAAAAGTCAAGGAGACCGGTGCCTCAATGAAAAAGAGCAAGGAGCAAGTGATTTGCTTCAAATGTCGACTCACTGGGTCACACTGAGTCAATGCTCGAAGGGGGAGAAGAAGGGGCAAAGGGGAGCATCACAAGTAGGGGGAGCTACTAAGGCTAACCCTAAGGTATATCAAGCTAATAATACTCTTTCTTTAGTTAATAGACAAAAGCATGCTAGAAATTTCAATTCCCTAGCAATTTGCCATGAAAAGCATGCTAATAGAAATAAATACTTTTGTTTAGGAGCTAAAAATATTCACTTAGATAATAGGGAGAAATTTGGGACTAATGTCCCTAAAAACAACTTATCTAAGGACAAACCTAGGTCAAATAACTCTAGAAAATTTTTACCTAGGGAGACAATTAGAAAGGTGCAAGAGCACCTAGGTCTAAACCCTAAATGGACTAGGCATATGCCTAGGAAGTCCAATGCCCAAGATTTAAATCAAAATTCTAAAATTGGGCAATTAGAAAAGGAAAATCAAGTCTTGAGGTCAAGGCTTGAAAAACTTGAAAAGACCCTTAGGAATATACAAAATCAATTTAAAGGGTCTAATGGTCAAAGTCAAAGGTCCAAAAGTCAAAGTCAACACCAAGGACCTAAGAGTCAAAAGTCAACCAAGGGCAAGCAAGGTTTGAGTCACAAACCTAAGCCTAAGGTAGCTTACCATAGTGTTCCATTAGACTATGGAACACAAACTAGGTCTAGGAAGACCAAGGTCAATAGGGAGGTTATCCCTAGAGTTGACCAAAGGGTGTGCCTAGTGGCTAGGGTTTCAAGGAAACCTAGGGTGGCCACTAAGAAGGTTGCAAGGGGAGTTACCCCTAGAGTCAACCTAGGTAAGACCCAAATGACCAAGGCTAACAAGCCTAGGAGGGTCATTAGGAAGGTATCTAGGGAGGTTATCCCTAAGGAATACCTAATTAACCCTAGGAGCTCAAATCGGTTTTGGGTTCCTAAGAGCGTGATTGATTCACGCTAGATGGGTTTAGGATGTGTCAACCTTGAGTGGATGGGTAGTTAACTCAATCATGATAAAGGTGGCATTTTAGGTTATTTTCAAGGTTATGGATACCTTGGAAATAGGGTTGAATTATAATCCTAAAAGATTTTTAGGATGTGCCAATATTAGTTATGAAGTTTGATAAAATGATCAAATTGGCACAATTTAGGTTTAGAGGTTAGTGTGCCATTTTGGGTTTTTGGCACACTAGGGAGATTAATGATAATATGGCAAAATATATCTAACTATATCAAATGGCAATTAATATTAAAATTTTGGTATTACCATACCTATACATTTTATATGCCATGCTTTGATTGCCACATGCCATGTCATGACATCATGCCTAGTTCTATGATTTTATATGTCATGTTCATGTTTAGGATTAAGGTTTCAAATGTCATGTGTTTTTAGATTTCATCTTATGCCATGACATCATGATTATGAGCATATGCTTATTTATAACATTTATAATGTCATAATCATTCATGCATTTAAGACAATTTGGTTGAAATTGAATTAAGGACTATGGCATGACTTGAAGTCCCATTCATAAGGGAATCAAGTAGGGTTGCCTTAGAAAAATGCATGAAACCCTAGTTTAGGGAGAACAAAACCCACATCTCACATCCAATTGACATGTATGTGTATTTATATACTCTAGAATATGAGTTAAGTTCAAGATGCATAGTTTTTGCATCTAGATGAACTAAAACTCATCTTGTTTCATTTGTGGATCATTGGGAGAGCATGTGTACAAGTCATGTACATAGAGCCTAAGGAATATGATCCAAAATAAGGTTTTGAAAACATTTTAAAATCATTTTGAAAAACCTTGGTGAAGTCTATCTTTTGATAGCAATCACCATTGATAGAGTTGATACAAAATAGGGCCAAAACATTGAAAATTTCAATGGTTTTGAGTTTTGTATCAAACTCACTATTTTATGGGTAAAATAATTTTCAAATATTTTTCACCCATTTTGTGTGTCATAAGTATTATACGTATGAATTTTCACAATTTTTTGAATTACGTATAATTATTTATGAATTTTCAAAATTCATTTCTTATAGCTGAAAATCAAGATTTTCAGTTATCAGTCGATTGCCACACATGACAGTCGACTGATGTAAGTGGCAGTCGACTGATTACTGTCAGGAGTCGACTGCCAGGTCTGATTTCGGGTTAACAAGGTTTGTTTAGCCCGTGTTCAGCTATGAAAAAGGTTCCTAATCACTCCTAACCCTAGGATATGCTTTAGGAAGCATTATAAAGGGTGAAAATCTATTGGATATAGATTAGGAGCTGTGTTAGGTCAAAGTATCAAATTTAGGGTGAGTGAAAGTTCTATGTTGAACTTAGAACCTTAATTTTGATGGTTTAGAGTTCCTATTGGCTTAGGGGCTTCCCAAGGACGTTGTTGGTGCAATGGTCAAGGGGGAGTAAGCCTTTAGGGGGAGTTATCCATCTTGGGATGATGAATGTGTTTTTCTCCTTGAAGAGGAGAAGTTATTGGGAGAGTATCATCAATTGGGAAAATTGATGGGTTTTTGATACCCAATTTGGAAATTGGGAGAGAGTATAGGATTGTCTCTCTTGAGTGATATGTGAATTATCACTAGGAAGATGGTAGGCATCCTAGGTATTTATTTTTGGATCAAGGGGGAGATTGTAAGATCTCATTGGGATATGAGACATTGACCTCCTTGGAGAGAAAACCTTTTTGATGTTAGTCAAAAAGGGGGAGAATGTTTGGGGGAGAACATTTGGAGAGTGTTTACCAATTTGGGATAATTGGTAAGGAATTTGAGTTAGTGGTCTAACTCAGATGATTTGTTTGTTTTTTGTCAAACATCAAAAAGGGGGAGATTGTTGGTGCAATTGGCCCAGGTCACGATTGACCAGACTCGAGTTTGACTCGAGTGATGTTTGACAAAGGGATTTGACAAAGTGGTTTGACATTGATGTTTGACATTAATGTCGGTTAATATGTTGGGGAGATTGTTGGAGCAATTGACCCGGGTCATGTTTGACCGGACTCGAGTTTGACTCGAGGAAAACCTTGATGGTTGACTGGGGTTGACCATGTGATTATGGGAAAGTCCAAGCATGGGTCTTGGCAAGGTAAAGTCCAAGTCATGGGTACTTGGCATGGAAAGTCCAAGTGGGACACTTGGCATTTGGTAAAGTCCAAGTCTTGAGTACTTGGCATGAAAAGTCCAAGTGGGACACTTGGCGCATGGAAAGTCCAAGTCATGGGTACTTGGCATTTGGGAAAGTCCAAGTCTTGAGTACTTGGCATGAGAAGTCCAAGCATGGGTCTTGGCAAATGAGAAGTCCAAGCATGGGTTTTGGCAAATGGAAAGTCCAAGCATGGGTCTTGGCATGGAAAGTCCAACATGGGTTGGCAAGGGAAAGTCCAAGCTTGAGTCTTGGCATTTGGAAGTCCAAGGGGATTGATTTTGGCAGCGTAAAGTCCAAGCGGAGTCTTGGCGGTGTAAGTCCAATGTGCCTTGGCGGTGTAGACACCGTTAGCATGACATAGCCGAGGGAAGCACCTGGAGGCTAGCGCGATGGATGAACAAGTCATGGATGACTTGGAGGGATCCGAGAGGCGTGAGGCTGATGGAGGTGGCTAGAAGGCTTAGGTCTAGGCTAAGGGTGGTCTAGCAAGTATGGGGGCACCATACTTGGGTTAAAACCACAGCGATCAGCCCGATGTCTCTGACGATCGGCCAGTCGTGATCATTGCTAGTTGACCGCGAGCGAGAATGCTCCGTGGCCGAGACCGATCGACTATTTGGCGATCGTCATGCCCGATCCAATGTTGGCGATCGGCCAAGAGATCCGTGGAGTTTTTCGGCGTGGATCGAGCCGTTGTCTCACGACACAGCGATGGCATCGATCATGGTGACTTATGGCAGTCGACTGATGGACGGAAATCCAGGTCGCACGCAAGGATAAAAGGAGCTCGACGGGAGGGTTTTTGCAACCGATTTTCTTGGACGTTTTGAAGTGATTTGCTACTGCAAATCAGGGATTTCAAGTGCTAGTCCAAGGCAATCAACAAGCAAGCTTCTAAAGAGTTTTTGTAAAGTGTTCTTTACTTCTCTTGTTGTATTTCTTCTTATATTTGCTTGTTGTATTTAGATTATTGTTGTAATCTTATTGTAAGAGGTTTCTCCACCTCCGACTTGTGTCGAGAAGGAGTATTTATCATAGTGGTGTGTGATTGGCATCGCTAGGGTTCGTACGAACCCAATCCGTGGAGTAGGAACCGTTTCGGTTCCGAACCACGTTATATCCTTGTGTTCGTGATTGTATCTTTTCGTTATTGCTTTTATTATTTCTATTCCGCTGCGTATAATGAGTTTTGTAGAGAAGATTGCGAACGAATTCCATCTACGAACGGTCAAACGCTATTCACCCCCTCTCTAGCAGCGTCAAATCTCCAACAAAGATGAGTCCTCAAAACTCGCTTCTCCGGAGAGGTATTCATCAACCGTTTGACGAATCCTTCGTCCTCCACCTCAAAGGATTACCGGAGATCGAATCCCCGGTAAGTTAGCCGCTGTCGGAGCTCTAATCGTCGTCCAAACGACGCTCCGACGAGAGGAGAACAAGCTGTCCAGAAAACTGGACAGCTTTGGTGGAGGAGATAGGCGCCGGCCAACCAAGGGAAGATAAAGCTCACCTTGATGCCAAACCTAAAGGAGATCACGAACGACAGTGAATGGGAGAAGACGGCAGCAGCTGGTGGCCGGTTGGAGAAGAGGGACGGCAGCTTAGGGTTGGCACCGAAAACTCCTTCAATGGGGTGGGCGGCAACTTTTTGCTAGGGTTTTGGATTAGGGCTTAACTATCCCTTAAGCCCTCTTTTATGTCATGTATTTAATTTCCTTATATGTCATAACTATTTATGGAAATAAAATATGTTTAAGATTTAATTCTCCAAATCAAATCATAATTAAATTAGGAAACAAATTTCCAAATCTAATCACATATTTTATTTATGGAATTATTTGATTAAGGAAAATTTATTTATGAAACCAATTTCCTAAATCATTAAAACTACTTATGGAAATAAAATATTTTAAGATTTGATTTCCCAAATCAAATCAAGATTAATTTAGGAAACAAATATCCAAAATCTAATCAAATATTTTATTTATGAAAAAAATCAATTTCCATAAAATATTTCCAACTTTCCAAAAGTGGAAGATTTCCATAAATACTTCTAGACTTTCCAAAATTGAAAAATTTCCATAAATACTTCTAAATTTCCAAAATTAGAAAATTTCCAGAAATAACATTATGACTATTGCAAAACCATTTTACGATTATGTCGAAACACAACCTGGGTTCTGATACCATTGTTGGGTTTCCGGCACCGCGGCCTGTGTGTGTTCGATCACGTTTCGCAAACATGAGCACAGCGGAAGCAATAAAAATAATAAATCTACATTTATTACAACACACACATCACACGCATGCATAATACAACAAGTGTAGACATAACCGTAAATTTAAATTTGCAATAAAAGGAAATTTAACTATGTTATACCTTTCGTATTACGTGTAGCGGGAACGACATCAACCGGAACGATCCTCGCTAGAATCGTCTCTATCCGTATCCACGCCGAGTATCCTTAGGATGACTTCTCTAAGCCACGAGCTTCGTCTTCGTATGGGTTACTAGCCTCGTGTTGAAGACGACGTGATCGAGAGATGATCACGATCCGAATCCCAATTCGGATGCAAAGATGAGTCCTCAAAACTCGCTTCTCCGGAGAGGTATTCGTCAACCGTTTGACGAATCCTTCGTCCTCCACCTCAGAGGATTACCGGAGATCGAATCCCCGGTAAGTTAGCCGCTGTCGGAGCTCTAATCGTCATCCAAACGACA
The DNA here is from genome assembly GCA_025175895.1 of Wurfbainia villosa. Taxonomy (NCBI): domain Eukaryota; kingdom Viridiplantae; phylum Streptophyta; class Magnoliopsida; order Zingiberales; family Zingiberaceae; genus Wurfbainia; species Wurfbainia villosa. The sequence goes on along the minus strand of CM045994.1, from coordinate 88,451,751 downwards.
CTCCGACGAGAGGAGAACAAGCTGTCCAGAAAACTGGACAGCTTTGGTGGAGGAGATAGGCGCCGGCCAACCAAGGGAAGATAAAGCTCACCTTGATGCCAAACCTAAAGGAGATCACCGAAACTCTTCTGGCAGCATCTCGACGCTGGCAATGGGAGAAGACGGCAGCAGCTGGTGGCCGGTTGGAGAAGAGGGGCGGCAGCTTAGGGTTGGCGCCGAAAACTCCTTCAATGGGGTGGGCGACAACTTTTTGCTAGGGTTTTGGATTAGGGCTTAACTATCCCTTAAGCTCTCTTTTATAGAGAACTAATTCTCTTAATGGTTAATGGATCATAACCATGAGGCCCGTTAACCCGCTCCATTAATATAAGTTAAAATAAACCAAACCATGATGGTTTATTTTAAGTTAAAATGAACCGAACCAACTTTTGGTTCATTCGTTTAAAATAAACCAAACCCTTTGGTTTATTCTCCTCCATTGGATTAGAACCAAACCATTTTGGTTCATCCATTATGTCTTCATAAGACACGGCCCATCCACGCTTCCATTGCGACTGAAACGATTTCATGCTCGCTTCTTGTTTGGTCCAACCAAACCTTGTTTCTCTCGGTCTGAGAATCCCATTCTCAAGCTCGTTTTAAATCCTTCGGATTATGCTCGTTGTGCATGTGATCAAATAGGTTCTCGGTTTATGTTGGCCGTCTATAATTAACCATTAATTATAGAATGATCATGAGTGCCACCTAGTAGTACATCATGATCCCCAATTAACCGAAAAGATCAACGGTTGATCCAGAACTATTTCTGAAACCCTTCAGCAGCTCGAATGATTCGTGCCCCATTCCCTTCACTCATCTTATACCCACTTGGTTCAGGACATGGTCTATAGTGTCAGTCCCCACTAGGCTGACTACGTCACACCTAGCCCAAGTATCATTTCCTCGTCCTATGGATTCTAGTTACTGCACATGTATCGAAGAGTACCTTACTCTAAACATGTAATGCTTTGGCCAAAGACTTTAGTAACAATCCGACGAGAGGCCATGGGTATACATCTCCTCGTAAGGAGTGGTGAATCCTTTATAGGCTATTCAAACACCTTCGATCACTTCGACTTATACCCAATCATCCCGGGTCCACATCTCCTTAGAGATGCTTGCTTAAGATGTCAAAGCATAAGTCTCCATGATCAAGATGACTTGAATACCACAAGTCAAAGGAACATCGCACTTAAGCTACAGTAAGAACTTCATTGACATATCTATATATGCAGAGAACCATATGAAGTCTTACGGCTGGTCACTCCAATGAACTAGTTACCATAACTAGCATCCACGATCAACTCCGGATATCACAATGTCTCCAGCCAGTGAGAATCAGCTGCTTGGATACACCAAGGAGTATACCTCGTGCTAGTCTCGACAGAATTGATGATGTCCAAATCCATCAATTCATCGACTAGGGATAATTCCGATGCATCACAATTACACATGTAGAGATACTCACTAGTTGTGATCCAATCACAAATTCTCTCATGTTGTGAATCGCATCGTGGACATTCAGTAAATGAGTTTAAGATCCAATCAAATACATGAAACATGTATACTCAAATAGTGAATCTTCATTTATCATATAAATGGTTCATACATAAGGCGATTGCCTTAGGACATCTCTCATATATTACTAACACAATTGTATTCCTAGTATTGTATGTCGAATATATATTAATCATAGGAAATGATATTCCTGTTTTGCAAACAGTCAAGGTCTGGTTGTCTAAAATGTTCTCCATGAAAGACATAGGAGAAGCAACTTATATTTTGGGGATTAAAATCTATAGAGATAGATCGAATCGGTTGCTTAGTTTTTTGCAGTTTACATACATAGACAAAGTGTTAAAATGGTTTAGCATGGAAGAATCCAAGAAAGATTTTATTCCTATGAGGCATGGGATTCACCTTTTGAAGTATATGTGCCCGCGTATTGAAGACGAGAAGATTTGCATGAGTTAGATCCCATATGCATCAGCTATAGAATCGATCATGTATTCTTTGTTATGTACGAGGCATGATGTATCGTACGCTTTGAGCATTACGAGTAGATACCAATTGGATCCTAGTATGGACCATTGGGTGGCTGTCAAGACAATCCTTAAGTACTTAAGAAGGACTAAGGATTTATTCTTGGTATATGAAGGAGGTGATATGGTTGTGAGCGGGCATACTAATTCCAACTTCTAGACAGATAAGGATGATTCTAAATCTCAATTTGGATACATATTTATCTTGAATGGAGGTGCGGTGAGTTGGAAAACTTCTAAACAAGACACCGTTGTTGATTCTACAATGGAGGCAGAGTACATTGTAGCTTCTGAAGCAGCAAAGGAGGCGGTCTAGATCAAGAAGTTTATTACTGAACTTGGAGTAGTTTCGAGTATTATTGAAGCATTATCGGTTTTTTGCGACAACAATGGCGCCATTGCACAGGCGAAGGAACCACGGTCTCATCAGCGATCCAAGTACGTACTACATCGTTACCATCTGATCAAAGAGATCATAGGTAGAAGAGACGCACAAATAGAAAAAGTTCCCGCCGATAGGAATCTAGTAGATCCCTTGACAAAGCCTCTTCCCCAAGAAAAGTTCGAGAGACATATAGAGGCCTATGGTATTAGATACCAAGGCGATTGGTTGTAGACCAAGTGGGAGTTTGATATAATTGAGAGGTGTCCTAAGGCAATTTTCTTAGAAGTTATTAATAAAATTCATTATTTGAGTATACATTATCTATGTTTTCGATTGGATCTTAGACTCATGTACTAAAGTCCACAATACGATGCATGACATGAAAGAAATTGTGATTGAATCACAATTAGTGGGTATCTTATCATGTGTAATCATGTAAGTCTTGAAATTTTCCCTAGTCGATGAATTGATGAGATTAGACATCATCGATTCTGTGAGACTAGCACATGTTATGCTTCTTGGTTTATCCAAGCATTCGCTAAATGAAAGCATAGGGATACTGAGAGTGAACATATGGATGCTAGTTATGGTAACTAGTTTATTGGAGTGACCTGCTATGAGACTTTATATGGTTTTATATGTTGTTGAAGATCTCATTGCAGCTCGAGTGTAAGCTTCCGTAGACTTGAGGTTTTCAAGTCATCTTGGTCATGGTGCCTCATACTTTGACTTCTTCGCATCCATCTCCATAGAAGGCGTAACTCTGGGATGATTAGGTATAAGCCAAAGTGATCGAAGGTATTTGAATAGTCCACAGAGAATTCACCACTCCTGATAAGGAGATGTATACTCTAGGCTTCTTGTCAGGATTGTTACTCAGAATTCTCTGGCTAGAGCAAACATATTAAGAAAATGGTCTTATTGGGAACATGTAGGAGTAACTTGAATCCACAGGACAAGGAAACTAACTTGGGCTAGGTACGACGTAGTCAACCTAGTGGGGACGAACACATAGACCATGTCTTGAACCAAGTGGGTATAGGATCATTAGAAGGAACAAGGCATGAACAACTGTAGCTATTGAAGGGTTCTGAAATGTTCTGGAGTTGATTTAGACTTTCTGGTCAATTGGAGATCATGATGTACTGTTAGGTGCCACTCATGATCTATTAATAATTAAAGGGTTAATTATGAATGACCAACATAGCTGGAAATCTATTGGGTCACATGCAATACGGGTGATCTAGAGATGTGAAACAAGTCTGAGAATGAGATTCTCAGTGAGAGAGATGTATCTGGTTGGACTAGACTAAGAAGGTGCAAAACAGAGGCTATGAAACCTTCTATGGCCTTGTTGAACTTAGCATGGCCATATCGCACATAAATGAAGTTAAATGGATCGTACAGAGCCTCGCACAACCATGCCTAACCAGGAATGGGTCGTGCCTAGCTCTGGCCAAATTCTAGGTTGTGCACAGAAGGACACACGGCTAGTCGTGTGTCCTGGCATGACCGTGCTTTTTGGCACGGCTAGCCGTGTGTCAGGCACACGGTCGTGTCGTGGCTCCGTCATTTTTAGAGATTTATCTTATGAAAATTTTCTGGGTTATTCTTACCTTAATTATGGGATAATTATGGAAAGATAGGTTCCGTTTAAGCCTCCTAAGATGCCCTAATCAAGAGATCTATAAATAGATCCCTTGATAATCTTTGGAGGCAATGTTCTAATCCTAGGTTTTCTTCCTTGGTAGCCGTCTTTCTCCTCTCTCTTTTCCTCTCTTGTCTCCACCGGTTGGCTAGCACCAATCGGAGACGAAGACTTGTTGCTCGAGGAGTTGTCTCGGGTGATCTTGGCATGGATACTAATAGAGGCAAGGCTCGTTGGTCTTACTTGTGGTTTCGACAGATTCGATAAGAATCTCGAAGGTATAACTTCTCTCATTTTGTGTGGTTGCATGTGATTATGTCAATAGCAAGGATTCCTGGTCCCAGGGGATATTTGGGATGAAATAAAAATTATTTTATTTTCTTTATTCTGCTGCGCATGATCCCAGAATCTCCAACAAGGTTTGCAACCCAAACCTTTCTTGTTCATAGATTTTTCTTACCTCTTAAACACTAAGTTTTGACTACTAGAATCTTTAATTGAATTGGTCATTTTTCCAAGGATCTTTTCTAATTTATCAAGTTTTGACCTCAAGACTTGATTTTCTACTTCTAATTTCTCCATTTTTGATATTTCATTATTTTTTGAGATATTCTTCTTTTTCCTAGATATGTGTCAAGTTTTATTAGGATTATTACTTAGGTTGTTCTCATTTTTAGGTGGGATTGACCTAGTATCATCCTTAGGCCTAATGTTGTAAGATTTTGCTCCTAAACAAAAGTATTTGTTTTTAGCATGCTTTTGATCATGGACAATTGCAAGTGCATTAAAACCATTCCTAGCATTCTTCTTTTTATTACATAAAGTACGAGCATTATTGATTGTTTCCTTAGGGTTTTCCTTAGCTCCTCCTACATATGAAGTTCCTTCTTTGTCCTTGCTAGGGTAACTCTATTGGTGCAGGGGCACCAGATAATCAAACATAGGTTTTGATTATGGCAAAGGTTCAAAGTTAAGCTCTTATTGTTATCTCATAAGCTATATTAAGTGTGCAGGAAGTGTTTAAGCTAAGCTCAAGGTTGAGCGACACCTGGAGAATCTCGGGTGAGAGACTGTGGTGGTCGGGCGACACCAGGAGAACCTCGTTGAGTCAAGGAACCTCGATGGAATATCAGAAGCTAAGCGACAGGTCGGTAAGGATCGGAGGTAAGCACGAGTGCGTAGTAATGGTGAGGTTGTGTCCTCTGTATGGGGACAAGCTTAGGCGGCGATCCAACTAAGACTTCTAGTGGAAGGTCTAGGTCTAGATTGGACGGTAAGTAGCCATTGTATTTATCATTACTTCCGTTTTCTATGCTAACTCTTTATTGCAATTGAGAAACCAGTCCAACAGTTGACTAATAGCTATTGGCAGTTGACTGATCCTAGCATCAGTCGACTGCTGAGGGTCATCAGTCGACTGCTATTCAAACTGGTCAGCTCGATGAAGGTCAAGATAAGATCCCCTTATCTTGGGGTGATGTGTCCCTTTGACCCAGATCTAGATCTCAATGAGCTAGGGTTTGAAGTGCTATAAAAGAAGGGGGGTTTCACCCTTTTAGATCATCATTCCTTGCTCCCAAAGTGCTCCAACGACGCTACGCTTCGACAACAACGCTACGACGTTGACACGCCGACGACACACCGAGATTCCAATTCATCTTCGTCGGTAGCTTAATAGTCTTTCAATTTGTTTCTATTTTATTGTACTCGAAGGTTTCATCATAACGTGGTGAGGTAGGCTTGTTGCCTCATCCTCAATTTGATTTTCATTGTAATCGTTGTCTCCTACCTTCAACGAGGAGGAGACTTATAGTGAATCGTCCCTTCGTACGCGGTCAAGGATCGCAGGGCCTTGGAGTAGCAACCTTTCGGTTGCGAACCAAGTATAAACATAGGTGTTTATCTTTATTTTATTGTCTTTACTTCCGCTGCAATACTCGAGTTTTCGACGAACGAAAAGAAGTTTTTACGATTTCTAGTCACCCCCCTCCCTCTAGTGATTCACTCGATCCAACAATTGGTATCAGATCGGGGCACTAAGATTTGATGCAACCACCAATCTAGCACATTTTGTTTTTCTATTCATATTCATCAATTTAAGTTTTTTCGTTATTACTTTTCCTGCACTACTAATCCAAGATCGAAGTCTTGTCAATTTTTGTATCATTTTCTTCTTTGTGTGCAAGGTTTATTTTTAATGGCCCATCTCGAAGGGCTTAGCACTGCTCGACCTCAATTTTACAATAGAGATGACTTCCGTTATTGGAAGGGTTAGATGGAGTGTTATCTAAAAACCCAAGTCGAGATGTGGATAGTGATCTAGACCGGGTTCACGCTACCAACCAACGAAGACGGCGAGTTCCTAGATTACGACAAATGGACGAACGCCATGAAGTGTCAAGTGAAGGCCGATGCCAAAGCTACACAGATCCTACAATGCGGGCTCTCCAAAGAAGAACTCAACCGATTCAGACCGTTTATCAACGTGAAGGACCTATGGAATAAGCTCATTGAGCTACACGAAGGAACGACCAACACAAAGGTATGTAAGCGTGATTTGTTATTGAATAAATTATTTAATTTGAAAATATAGAATCACAAGACCGCTACACAACTTCACGTGAGGATCCAGGACATTATGAATGACCTCCACTCAATCGGACAAAAGGTCGAGAATCGTGATATAATCAGGTACGCTTTGAATGCTTTTTCTAGGACCACCTTGTGGGCATCCATGGTTGATGTCTACAAGGTATCTAGAGATTTATCAAAAATTAGACTAGATGAATTATTTTTCGAATTCAAATTGCAAGAACAAACTAACGCGGTCTCGATCGAGAAAGGTGTAGCGTTGTTTGCACGACAAAGAAGAAAGGGGAAGAGCAAGTCAACTCCCGAAGAAGAAGAGTTTGAATCCGAAGGCAAATCCGAATTGGAATTCGAAGAATAAATGGGGGCCGAACTAGTCAATCTAGTTCGGAGAATGATCAAAAAGGAAAGGAAGCAATCGAAGAACAAGAAACCCCCACAGAACTACACGTGATATGAGTGCAACAAGACTAGTAGGCTTCTGTTTCAACCGAACAGAGCAACAGTCGAGCTTGCAGTCGATAGGCCCTTGCGTCTGTTCAATTGAACCAAAGCTCCAGTAGAGGCACCGCCTTGACTACTGTAGGTTTTTCCTTCGAACACACAAGCCCCAGTCGAGATGCTAATTGGCTGTGGTTTACTTCTATTTATGAGAAACAACCCTAGTCGAGGTGCCACCTCGACTGCTCTGATCTTCGGTAGCGGGCCGAGGCGACGCTGATCGATAGGTAATGTCACGAGGTGTCTTTGCCTCGACCACTGCCTTGACTTTTGGCCATTTCAACTTGTCTAGTGTTGAAACCAAGCATAAGAATGGTTCTATCTTGTACTCATTACCTGATGCCTATGAACTGTTGGATCGAGAAGCGTCGCTAGAGGGGGGGGTGAATAGCGAGCGTAAATCTTTTCATTCGATCGTTCGATACATGAGCAAGCACAGTGGAAAAATAAAAAGACACGTTTATTTTTACTTGGTTCATAACCCAGCGGTTGCTACTCCAAGGCCCTAACGGTCCTAGACTGCGTACGGAGGGCAAAGCACTATAACGTCTCCTCCTCTTGGAGGTAGGATACAACGATCACAAAACCAAAAGTACGAGGATGAGGCAACAAGCCTACCTCACCTCGTTATGAATAAAACCAAGAATACAATAACAAAATATGTTACTTGTTGCTGCTGCTGACGAAGAAGGTGAAAGCTTGGCGTCGCATCGGCGTTTTGATGGTGTTGGAGCTTTAGCATTGTATGAGCACTTAAGAATAATCTTGATGATCTTTGGAGTTGAAATCCACCCCTCCTTTTATAGAGTTTGGCCTCTGAATATGTCTCTTCATCTTTTTGAGCAGATTACGAAGTTGTTCCAAATTTTATCGCGAAGTGGCTGCGTCAAACCTTATCCATTTTGACCTAGCACAAAGGCTGATTCATCGCCATCAGTCGACTGCCAACCTGGCCACTTCCCTGCAGTAAGAGGTTAGCATGGAAAATGGTAAATATGATGGTTTCTAACCATCCGATCTCGACCTAGACCTTCCACAGGAGGTCTTAGTTGGATCGCCTCCTACGGTCGTCCCCGTACAGAGGACATGACCTTACCATCTCTCACTCACACGAGCTTACCTCGATACTTAATTTGTAGCTCTCACTTCCGGCCATCCACTCGATTCCTTCGGCTCCCTCCGAAGTCACTCGAGTGTCGCCCGACCACCACGGTTTCCTCCAGATGTCGCTAGCCTTCAGCTCTAGCTTTAGTACTTTTCTGCACACTCGATTTAGCTCGTGAGATAACGATGTAAACTTAAATTTGTGTCTTTTCCATATCAAAATATAGGTTCAATTATCTGGTGCCCCTGCACCAACATGAACCACTGTTCATAGGTCTTCCGTGCCAAGAATTGCTTCCGGGACTTCGTGCCAAAACTCCTTGTCTGGGTCTTCATGCCAGGACTCCTTGTTCGGGTCTTCACTTGCCAGGACTCCTTGTCTGGGTCTTCACTTGCCAGGACTCCTCGTCCGGGTCTTCACTTGCCAAGACTCCTCATCCGGGACTCCTCGTCCGGGTCTTCACTTGCCAAGACTCCTCATCCGAGACTCCTCGTCGGGGTCTTCACTTGCTAGGACTCCTCATCCGGGTCTTCACTTGCTAGGACTCCTCATCCGGGTCTTCACTTGCCAGAACTCCTCGTCCAAGTCTTCACTTGCCAGGACTCCTCGTCCAAGTCTTCACTTACCAGGACTCCTCGTCCGAGACTTCACTAGCCAGGACTCCTCATCCTACAAGAAACTTCCTGAAAATACATCTCAACCAAAACGCATGAGATAACACATAATTATCACCTTGACTTAAACCCTTGTTAAACATCAAAACATCATTTGGGCTGATTGCACCAACAATCTCTCCTTTTTTGATGTTTGACAACATGGTTTAAGTTTAGGTGATGCAATTATAGCAAAATATAATATTCTTAGATTTTTACAGAATTTTCAGTATTTAAGAACTTCATCAAATCAAGATGTGTAATAAGACTTTCATTTAAAACATAGATTTGCAATGAATTTCAAAACTTCCATATAAGCAAGGTTAAAGATTAACGATCCCTACTTCAGCTTAAACTCCACTTATCTTCCACCTTAAACTTAAAACCCACTCATCTCTCCCCCTTTGGCAAACACACAAAAAGAGCAATCAATAGGATCACTCCCCCTGAATTCATTACCCTCAGTTATCCAATGCACCAACAATTGTATATTTTAACAAAGTAGATAACGATCGTGCATATATATTAAAAGGTATAGATAACCAGAAAAATTTTGGCAGAATTTCCCTTAAAAATGGTTGTGATAAACCTATTCATAACATCTAAACACACATCTAAATACACAGGAACAATCATATTCAATAACAACATATATGCAGTCAACATTTTATACATATAACTCAAGTGTTAACCAAACATTCTGATATATATGTTTCTCGAATTCAAAAGTTTACATATATAAAAAAAATGATGTCCCTAAAAACTACATGGTTGGCGACGATGGTCCCGACGAATCCGTCATCATGGCACATAGGAGAGTAAGAATCTCCTGCTATTGGGCAGAGATTTCTGAAAACCATGTATCCATCCTGATTTGAAGCTCCTCGAATCTAGTATCAATCGTTATACGGATATCCTGATACTTAGTATCAACCTCGTCCAAGAACTCAACATAGTCGTTGCACAGTCCCTCTAGCTGCTCAGACACGGAAGAATGCGGTTCATCAGCTAGGGCTAGATTTACTTCTTCTTCTTCTTCCATATCCCATCTCTCACCAGCCTGGTGCCCATCAGCCCACTCAACACTTCTACCTACTTGGGACATGCCATCCAATGAAAAATTTCTCCACTTTTTGAAATCGAAGCCAGTCATTTGCTTAATTTTGCCCCTACTTGTGTTGATGCCTATGAATTCTAGCCAAAATGTGATGATATGTCTAAAAGGCATGTAAATTTTCTTTTGGACTGGGACGGTAAAGTGAACGATGCAAAGAAACATGTTCAATGCTATGTTAAAATCTAGACGATTCTTAAGGATATGTAATGTAAGTAAATGATGTGGCCTTATTTTGGCCTTCCCCCTAGTGACAATGGGGAGTATGTTAGGGAAATCAACCCATGATATGGTTTTGATGTGTGTGACAAAGGGTTTAAGTTAGAATGCTTGTATTTGATATGTGCGTTGGAGTCTTGCAAGACTTAGTAATTCGCACATGGAGCATTGGCGAGTTTCACCTCTTATGACTCGGTCCATGAGTCGGTGAAGGATAGCTTTGCGGAAGTCGTGCGCTTGGAGCATCCGAGGGACCGCCGGACAAGGAGATTGGAGTGAAACCGGAGGAAGTAGACTTTAGGGCGAGACGCGAAGGATGGCGCTGCAGAGTCGTGCGCTTGGTGCATCCGAGGGACGTGGCTGGACGAAGACAACTTCAAAGGCGAGGGACTCCAAGTAATGAGAGTGAGCGAATGTAACCTAGGAAGGGGTAGTGCGCTTAGGTGGAACTTGGCCAATTGGCTAAGTGTCGGATGGAATTTCTCGACATCAGTCGACTGCCATGTTATGGTAGTCGACTACTCTAAGTCCACTGTGACTCGACTAGTGTTTGAGTCCGGTTCATGTGCCAACAGTCGACTGCCATGGATTAGCAGTCGACTGCGAGACCACCAATCGACTGATGAAGGCATCAGTCGACTGATCGCAAGGGTTTCGGGCACAGAATGGAGTGTTCGCTTCCGACACTCGACTGATAGCTCTATCAGTCGACTAATGGTAAGATCAATCGACTGATGTAGGAGTTGTTGGGTGAAATCCAACATGGAAGAAGCCGTTAGTGGGCAACGGCTACCGGAACAGTCGACTGATAGGGACATCAGTCGACTGGTCCTGTGTTAACGGGAAGAAACCCTCTTCTTCTATAAAAAGAAGGGGTGAGGGCATTTGGGAGCCTAATGCTTTAACTCCTAACAACTCTCAAAGTGTCCTAAAGGATTCTCACTATTCTTACTTGCTATTATTCCATTCTATTGTAAGAAGAGGGATTGTAAAGAGGTTACCTCCACCTTGCTTGGTGCAAAGGAGAGAATAGTGAATGCTTGAGGTGTGATTCACCTCGGACGAATCGGACCGTGGATTAGCGGTGAGGCCGTAAACCACATTACATTGTGGTGTTAGCGTTTGTGTTTCTATTCTTTATTTTGCTTAGTCTTTAATTGTTTGTATTAGTATATTCCGCTTGCGTTAATAGTATTTGTAGACGAGCAACGAACGAACGACTTCCACCGTCTACGATAAAGGATATTCACCCCCTCTAGCCGGCCACCATTGACCCTACAAGTGGTATCAGAGCTAGGCGCTTGTCACCAGACTAACCGCCGCAACAAGCACTACATCAAGAGATGGTCGGCTCCAACATTCACCCACCAAAATTCGAGGGAGAATTCTCTTGGTGGAAGAAGAGAATGGAGGTATTCTTTGAAACCGATTTCGATATCATGCTTATAATGGAAAATGGTTTTGAGATGCCTAGGAACGAAGAGGGTGAACCAATAGAGAAGTCAAGGTGGACTAAAAAGCAAAGGGAGGAGCACCTTGCCAATTCAAAGGCCAAGCACCACCTCTTCAATGTGCTTCCTCAACAAGAGATCAACCGGATAGGGGAATGTGCAAGTGCTAAAGAGATGTGGGAGAAGCTAGTAGAGCTTCATGAAGGTACCTCGGAGGCCAAGCTTGCAAGGAGAGACCTCCTCCGCTCCCAACTAACGAATATCAAACTTGAAAAGGGAGAAAAGGTAACCTCACTACACTCTCGATTTAAGGAAATTTTAAGTGGGCTAACAAGTGTAGGAGAAAGACTTTCGAACCGGGATATGCTTATGAAAGCAATCGATGCTTTTCCCCGGTCATCGAAATGGAGCTCAATGGTGGACTCCTTCTACATGTCAAAGAACCTAGAAGTGAGTACCTTGGAGGAGTTCTTCTCGACCATGGAGCTCCATGAAACAAGGCTTGAGGGAATAATTGAAGAATCAAGTATCAAGCCATCAAGAGGAGTAGCCCTAGTAGCCAACAAGGGAAAGAAGAAGATAGAGACTCCCTCCTCCTCCAATGAAGCATCCTCCTTCTCCTCCATGGATAGCGCGGAAGAAGCTTACATGGTAAGGAAGGTAAGACGTGCTTTGAAAAATTTTAAATTTAATAAATCTAATGATAGGAGAAGAAGACCAAGGGGGAAGGTAATTTACTATAATTGCCAAGGAGAGGGACACATAAGGGATAATTGTCCTCTCTTGAACAAAAGCAAAGAAGAGAGGAAGAAGAAATAAGAAAAGAAGAAAAAGAGGAGCAAGAAGAAGGAAGAAGAGAAGAAGGCCAAGGAAAAGGGGAAGACCAAGGCACTAAAAGCAAGAACTTGGGATGACCCTTCCTCCTCTTCATCATCATCGGAGGAAAAAAATGCCTTTGTCACAAATTTGGCACTAATGACATTTGATGACCTAGACACCTCCTCCTCCGAACAAGAAAGATCAAGCACAAGTGAGGAGAGCTCTAGTGAAGGGGGAGTCTCATCACCATCCTCATCCGAATCCGAAGAAGAAGACATGGAGACTATGGTAATGAATCCCTCACCAAATAAAATAGTTTCCATGATTTCTAGCCTTACTAAGGATTTATTTAGGGCTAAGAAAAAGAACAAAAGCATGCTTGATCAAATTAAGGATCTAGAAAATAAATTAGAACAAGAATGTTTACATGTTAATGATGATGATGCATGCTCACATGATCTTTATATGCCTCTTGATGTTAATGATGCATGCATTGAAGAAAACAAGGTTTTAAGGGAAAAGGTAGATCATTTAACCAAAGTCCTAGAAAAATTCACCATAGGCTCCAACACCCTTAACATGATCATAGGGAGCCAAAGGGCAAGCTTCAATAAGAAAGGCCTAGGATATAAGGAAAATAAGAATGAAAAGGCCTATAAATGTTTAATTGCTAGGGGTCAAGATAAAAAGAAAACAATAGCTAGAAAATGAATCCCTAAGGAATTTTTAGTGAACTCCATAGGAAAGAATTTGTTTTGGGTTCCTAAATCCATCCTTAAGGGTTAGAAAAACCCTAGGATAGTCAACCATATGGAATTTACCTATATCATATTCTTGGTTGAATTAGGATGGCGGGACTTAATTTTTGAAATAGTGTTGGGTGATGATAATGCACCCATAAATAGTTTAAATCATGCTCAACACTTAGTGTTATTTGACACTCATGACCTATAAATTTTTAGCATAGTGTTGGGTGATGATAGTGTGCCCATAAGATGATAATAATGCTTAAATCATGATAGTTAACGCAATTGTTATATATGTTTGCAATCATGATTTATGATCTTGACATTTGATATATAATCATGGGCAATAAGATTTTAAATCATGCCTTGGGTGATACTTTACTTATTATCATAATTCATACCTAATGCATGATTATAAATTGATGAATACATTTATTTCATGATCATAATGTAAAATCAATTCATATATATTTTTATGATCATGTGGTATATTAGGATGACACTTAACCTTGTATAGAATTGCATGAAATTGAAGGTTAAGTACATAAATACCTTTAGGAACATCTCACACTCACTATAGGCTACTTTGATTAAAAACATAGCATGGGTGGGATGATACTAATGGTTCACTAATGCCTATGGCATTTAGATGGTCTTTTAAAGTATCAAAATAGCAATAATAGACCAATCATGGAAAAAGCTTATGTTTAATTCATAGACATATTGCCCAAAGATTATGGTTGGATATTTCACATGTTTTCAAAACATTTTCTTACTTTAAAATCTGTGTGTTCATGTTTTGAAACAATCCAAAGCAAAATTAAGTGTTAAAATTGATACAAACTTGATCAAAAACCTAATTATTTTTGAAGCTTTTGGATTTTTAGCTAATTTTCAAAAATATAATGATTTTTCATGAAAAACTATTTTTCATTGATAAAGATACTAACAAGAAATATGTTCCCCAAATTTCATGATTTTTTGAATTTTGTAGAATTTTTAATACATTTTTTAAATTCACCGTGAAAATTAGAAAAACCTGAAATCAGAGTGCCAGTCGACTGGTAGTCTGAACCAGTCGACTGATCGACTGATAACATGCCTAGTAACCTTCTTTTATCATATTTTAATATATGTTTTGGTAATTTTTGTTCCCTAGAGTTGATGTCATGCTTGTATAAACTTTGTTTAATATTTTTGATGGTGTCAAAGGGGGAGAAATATGCATGTTTAAGTAAGGGGAGAATTGTATTTAGGGGGAGTTTCATGTATTAAGGGGGAGAGTTGATAATCATATTTATTTACATGCTTTCTTACCTTAATATTTTTATCAAATGTTTACCTAACTTAAATGGATTGCCACACATAAAAAAAAAGGGAGATTGTTAGGGCAATCAACCCATGATATGGTTTTGATGTGTGTGGCAAAGGGTTTAAGTTAGGATGCTTGGATTTGAAATGTGCGTTGGAGTCTTGCAGGACTTAGTAATTCGTACATGGAGCATTGGCGAGTTTCACCTCTCATGACTCGGTCATTGAGTCGGTGAAGGATAGCTTTGCAGAAGTCGTGTGCTTGGAGCATCTGAGGGACCGCCGGACGAGGAGATTGGAGTGAAGCCGGAGGAAGTAGACTTCAGGGCGAGATGCGAAGGATGGCACTGTAGAGGCGTGCGCTTGGTGCATTCGAGGGGCATGGTCGGACGAAGACAACTTCAAAGGTGAGGGACTCCAAGTAATGAGAGTGAGCGAATGTAACCCGGGAAGGGGTAGTGCGCTTAGGTGGAACTTGGCCAATTGGCTAAGTGTCTGATGGGATTTCCCGACATCAGTCGACTGCCATGTTATGGTAGTCGACTACTCTAAGTCCACTGTGACTCGACTAGTGTTTGAGTCCGGTTCATGTGCCAACAGTCGACTGCCATGGATTGACAATCGACTGCAAGACCACCAGTCGACTGATAAAGGCATCAGTCGACTGGTCGCAAGGGTTTCGGGCACAGAATGGAGTGTTCGCTTCCGGCACTCGACTGATAGCTCCATCAGTCGACTGATGGTAAGATCAGTCAACTGATGTAGGAGTCATCGAGTGAAATCCAACGTGGAAGAAGCCGTTAGTGGGCAACGGCTATAGGAACAGTCGACTGATAGGGACATCAGTCGACTAGTCCTGTGTTAACGGGAAGAAACCCTCTTCTTCTATAAAAAGAAGGGGTGAGCGCATTTGGGAGCCTAATGCTTTAACTCCTAACAACTCTCAAAGTGCCGTAAAGGATTCCCACTCTTCTTACTTTCTATTATTCCATTCTATTGTAAGAAGAGGGATTGAAAAGAGGTTACCTCCACCTAGCTTGTGTTGGGCTTTTCCGGGCCGCAAAAACCGCTTTTTGCGTTGCGGAAACCCCGGAAGTCCCGGCCACGGATCCGTGCGAAGAAGTATTAAAACTAATTACATGTATGTGCTTACAAAATCCTCTAGATCTACCTTAGAACTAAGAGATAAGGATGTTACCCTTGATGCGATGCCCTTCGCAAATCCCGCTCGTCCAAAGTCCGCCGGAACTCGAGAGTGTCAAGTGCACACTCCTCTATGGTATCCACACAAGCAATAGGTGGAAGAAAACTCAACCTTGAGTGTGCTAGCACTCCTTGGTTGGTTCGGCCAAAGAGAGGAAGGAGAGGGAGAGCTTGAGAGGAAAATTCCCAAGGAAGAAGATGAAGTAATGAGTGATTACTCACAAAATGAATTTTTCACTCACATAACCCCCAAATGGTGGCCGGCCACTTCATGGAGGGGGAGTTACATGCATGCATGTAACTCCCATGACCCTTGGTCTCCCTCATGATGTGGCACTAATTGACCAAGTCAATGATGATGTGGAGCATCATCATTGGCCGGCCATGCCTAGTCATCATCATGACATGGCATTTGGTCAAGTCAAACTTGACCTTTCAACTTCCCTCTCAAGTCAAGTCAAACTTGACCTCTAATCTCCCATGGTTGATCAAATCTAACCACTTGACTCAAGTCAATTTAATATAATGAATCTCTATTCATTAATTTAAATTGATTTGATGAATCAAATCTCAATTAGACTCATTCAACACTTGAATCAACTTGTGTCTAACTCAATTAGTCTAATTTGGATTACTCTTAATCCAATTTGGTTCATCCCATGAACCTAATCCTCATGGTTCATCATATGAACCTAATCTCCATCTAATTTCTATTATGTGTGTGACCCTATAGGTTCTTGTAACGTTGGCAATGTCCCTAAACCGATTTAGGAACATAAGCAATGAGCGGTATCTAGCAACACATCATTGCTACCCAAGTTACAAGAATGTTGAGCTCCAACATCACCTTTGTGACTACTAATTGTGACTCTCACAATATGTGACAATGTCCCTCTATCCTTGACATCTAGATTGACCAATCGAGGCATAGACCGTGTCATCCTCGGTACAATCTAAATCTTGAACTCCAAGTATACTCACTCTAATCAAATGAGCTCAATATCTCATATTGACTCATTTGGGCATGGCCATGCACTTCGTGGTCTCACTCTATCAAGAATATCGATGTCACCCCCGTCATATAGGAGGGATAGATCCCATCTACATCACTCACATCCCTTCGCATAATTCGTTACATACCCAGTAATCGCCTTTATAGTCCACCCATTTACGGGTGACGTTTGACGAAGCCAAAGTATGCAACTCCTTATGTAGGGAACCATGGTGACTTCAGGTCTAAGGACTAATAGTCATACTAATAGCCACATGAGAAAGTATATGACACTCATATAACGATCCATGATACTTTCTCATGGCGGGTCATTCAGTATACATTCTCCAATGCATACCCATGTGTCAACTTGATATCTCATATCCATGACTTGTGAGATCAAGTCATCTTGTTGACCTACATGCTAGTCTCTATGCATTAACATTGTCCCTGAATGTTAATACTCGACTAGGAATGATTAAGAGTAGTGTTCTCTATATCATCTCATTATCGATTCAACCAATCGATTGATATAGATAAGAACCTACTACTCAAGGACATTATTATATTTAGTTATTTGGCACCAATACAAGTAAATATAATAACCATGCCTTTATAAATAGGAATATGATACAATAAAGTCCATACAACAATCATCATATGATTGGCTCTAGGGCTTTCACTAACAATCTCCCACTAGCACTAGTGCCAATCACCGTAGTATCTAATACCCAATGACCTAGTGTGATCATCATGCTTTTTCTGTGCCAAAGCCTTGGTCAAGGGATCTGCGATGTTAGCCTCTGTGGGTACTCTGCAAATCTTCACATCTCCTCTATCGATGATCTCTCGAATGAGATGGAAGCGCCGTAGTATGTGTTTGGTCCCGTGTGGCGAGGTTCCTTAGTCGTGCAATCGCTCCATTGTTGTCACAATAGAGCTCTATAGGATCTGCAATGCTAGGAACCACCCCAAGCTCAAGAATGAACTTCATGGATCCAAATCGCCTTTCCTCACGCTCGGATGCAGATATACTCTTTGTAGAATCAAGAATCGTGTCTCCTTGAACTCTTCCACCACAGCCACCATTCAAGCAAAACACGAACCCCGATCGCGATCTGTAATCATCACCGTGTTTGGAAGCCGCATCAGAACCCTTCTGACTAGCTCCTCATCGCCTCCAATATCAAGAAATATTCTTTAGTCCTTCTCAAGTACTTAAGAATATTCTTGCTATCGATGGCGCTCACTGGATCTCAGTATCTACTCGTCATGCTCAAAGCATCTGAGACATCGGAGACAGTACACAACATGGCGTACATGATAGATCCTATAGCGGATCGTAGGGATCTTATCCATGCAGTCTCTCTCCTCTCTAGAAGAGGACTTTGAGTCTTGAAAGACTCACACCATGTGACATCGTGAAGTCCTTTCTTGGAATTGCATGGCAAACCAAGTAATACTGCGTGTCAATGTATGTAGACTTAGGCCAAGCAATCTCTTAGATCTATCTCTATAGATCTTGATGCCTAGAATACATGCTTCACCTAAGTCCTTCATTGAGAAGCACGTCCCGGCCAAGTCTTCACGGTATGGCGAAGGGATGTCATTCCCAATGAGCAGTATGTCATCCATATACAATACAAGGAAGACAACTGTGTTCCCATTAACCCTCTTGTAGACACAGGGTTCATCTTCATTCTTGATGAAACCAAATTGTTTGATCGCATCATCGAATCGAAGATTCCAGCTCCGAGAAGCTTGCTTTAGACAATAAATGGACCTTTGCGGCTTGCATACCTTCCCAGTATGCTGTGGATCTACAAAACCCTCAGGTTGTGTCATGTACACATCCTCGAGCAAGTTTCCATTCAGAAACGCGGTTTTGACATCCATCTGCGGATCTCATAATCGTGGTATCTTTGCAATAGCAAGCAAGATCCGAATGGACTTAAACATCGCCCTTTGGAGAAAAGGTTTCATCATAGTCAATACCATGAATTTGCTTGAAACCTTTAGCCACCAATCGGCCCTTATAGGTATCGTAAGTCCATCCATGTCAGTCTTTCTCCTAAAGACCCACTTACACCCAATGGGTTTGACCCCTTGGTGGATCAACCAAAGTCCATACTTGGTTAGTGTACATGGATTCCATCTCGGATCTCATGGCGTCTAGCCATTTCTCGAATCTGGGCTCATCACGGCTTCTCGATAGGAGGTAGGCTCATTCTCAATGAGCATAACGTCATCATGGTCGACAAGAGAAATGAGTATCTCTCGGTGTGCAGCGTACCTATCGGACTGCGAAGAGGTAGGTCTACTTGAGCAGTGGTTGTTCCACAACTCTTTGTGCAACAACCTCATCACCCACAACACTTTGTGGTTCTGTTCAACCTCCATCAAGGCCTCGATGCTATGGTCCTTATCTTGAATTTCTTCAAGATCGAAGGTACTCCCACTAGTTTTCTAGAAACAAAATCCCTTTCTAGAAAAACCCGGTCTTTCCACAAACACTTTGTCTTGGGAATGTAGAAGTAATATCCCTTTGTATCCTTGGGATATCCAACAAAATAGCACCTATCGGTTTGGGTCCCGGTTGTATGCGAGACTTGGCGTCGAGCGTAAGCCTCACAACCCCAAATCCTCATAAAAGATATCTTGGGATTTTTCCTGTCCATATCGTATATGGTGTCTTTACCTGACCTTGGATGGTACACGGTTAAGGGTAAAGGCTGCTGTCGAGCATATCCCCAAAGGATATAGGAAGATCTGTGTGACTCATCATAGATCGTACCATATCCAATAGGGTCGATTCCTCCTTTCGGATACACCATTCCATTTGTGGTGTTCGGGAGGAGTGAGTTGGGATAGAATCCCACACTCACTAGATAGTCACGCAAAACTCATGGCTAAGGTATTCACCACCTCGATCTGATCAGTATCTTAATACTCTTGCCTGGTTTTGTACTTCATTCTTGAATTCTTTGAACTTTTCAAAGGATTGATTTATGTGTCATAAGATACACATAACCATATCTACCGAGGTCATCGATGAATGTAATGAAGTACACATAACCACCTCTAGCGGCAACATTGAAAGGACGCATACATCACTATGTATAAGTCCTAACAAATCTGTTGCTCTTTCGCTATGTCCACTAAAGGAGTCTTGGTCATCTTGCCTAAAGGCAAGACTGCATGTCTCATATGATTCAAAATCAAATGAGTCTAGCACCCATCCTTATGGAGTTTGAGATAAGCGACTCTCATTTATGTGACCTAAGCGACAATGCGGAGATAGGTTTGGTTCAACTCATTTGACTTGAACCTCTTGGTACTTATGTTATAGATAGGGCTCTCTAAGTCTAGAAAGTAGAGTCCGTTCATTAGAGGTGCACTACAATAGAACATATCATTTAAATAAAGAACAACATTTGTTCTTTATTATAAATGAAAACCCTTTCTTGTCCAAACAAGAAATCAAAATGATGTTCTTAGTTAAAGCGAGGCACATAACAACATTCTTCTAATTCTAGTACAAGCCGGAGGGCGAGATAGATCATAAGTTCCTCTGACAGCAATGGCTCCATTGCCTACTCGTAGGTCCACCTCGCCCTTTGTCAATGCCTGCTATTTCTCATTGCACATTGAGTACAAATGTGAGATGCACATCCGGTATCTAATACCCAAGATGAAGAAATAGATAGATTGACTTCTATAACATTTATACAAGTAGAAGTCTCACTTCTCTTCTTCTTAAGATCTTCGGTATGCCTTGCGATTCGCTTCGATGTCCCTTCCTTGCGAAGAAGCAAGCCCCTTCCTAGCTACCCCTCCTTTGGGTTTAAGTTCTTTGCCTTTGCCCTTGGCAGGACTTTCCCTTACCTTTAGGCTTGCCCTTGCCTTTCTTTTCTCGCACCATCAAAATGGTGTCGATTTACCCTTCTTAAGGTTAAGCTCTGCATTCTCAACATCTTTGAGCATTTGAATGGCTTATCAATTTCATTCATGTTATAATTCATGACAAATTGATCGAAGGCTCTTGGCAAAGATTGCAAGATTAGGTCGGTGGCGGCTCTTGGCCAAGTGGGAATCCCACCTTTGTAGGTTTTCTCGTACCCAATCATCTTGAGTACATATGAACCTCGAGTCCCTTCTTGCATTTTAGACCCAAATAAGTGCTTAGAGACTTCATATCTCTCATGCCTAGCTTGTCCTTGATATAGTTGGCGAAGATGTACAAACATATCATAAGCATTCAAGAACTCATGTTGATTCTAAAGCTCAGAGTTCATGGTCACGAGCATTAAACATGACACATCTAATGAATCATATTGATGCTTCTTGTAAGCATCTTTGTCACCGCGAGGCGATGGCGAGAGGTGCCTCCGAATGGGCCGCTCGGGACGTCTGACTTCCTTTCTTGGGTGAGAACAATTCTCGTGTTCTGCATCATCCGGAAATTTGCTCCATTGAGCTTGTCCTTCTCGAGGCAGATCGCGAGAGAGAGTGTTCGTGTTGTTTGGCATAGTAATCTACAACATACAATGCAGAATTAATATCATATTCCTTTTATCATTTAATTAGGCCTTTAATCAAATGATGCTCCCCTGAATTATAGGAATTTTATAGAATCGAGTTATGGATGTGGTCAAACCACATTTACTTGATTCATACAAACTAGCTATAATTCTTGTGGGACAAGATCCACATCATACTAAGCCTTGAGTTAGCTTTGGCTAAATCGCCCAAGACTTAAATACGATCTTGGGTAACACATTACCGATTACATCTATATGCAACTCTTGTTTATAGGATTAAGACCCACATTTACAAAAGACCTTGAGTTAGCTTTGGCTAAATCGCCCAAGATTTAGTGTAAATGCGATCTTAACCTATCTTTCCAACGATTGGAATATGCCTATAGTTCTACTCGATCCAATTGAGTTAACTAGTTTTGCTCAATCTAATTGAGCTTACTCTAACCCGAGTCGTGATAGGCGGGACCAAGATTGTCCCTCCGCACCCTACCAAGATAATATGCGTTGCTCTGCTTTGGCAGATTCAACAACAACAAATGATCGAGGTAGTGATTGGTATCAAGGCTCGGTAGGCATTTTCGAGTTGATTCGATTATGATCTAATCTAATCGTAATGTGTATCTTATACGCATTTAGGCCTTTATTATCCTATATTAGCATGCATCATATACATACATTCATTATTCTAGCATGCATCATATACATACAAGAAAATTAACCTAGCATGCATCATATACATACAAGCATTTTTTTTCACTAGCATGCATCACATACATACAAGCATAAATCAATTAAATATATATATATCAACATATATATATATATAATTAAATGTGATATAGTCATGGCCCTACTACGATCTTCTCAAGCCAATGAGAAGATCGGACGGTCAACCTAAGGCTAGCGGCTTCTCCAAGCGCTTCCTTTGACCGCCATGTGTCGTCGTCACCCTTCTCGTAAGCTCGTCTTCAAGTGGACTTTCCACCGCTCCATTTTTGTACATTACAAATACGAAACTCGAGTTACATTCGAGTCTAAAACTATTTACAACTAGAATATTAAAAGAAGAGGTGCGGCACAGTCGCAAAACATTTTACAACACGCACAACCACAAAAAAATTACAACACACATAATCCAATCCTATTGGGTTATTGGGCCATGACAATCACAGAATCATACATAATTCAAAATTATGTATTTTTACAGAAAATTTCTATAATTTTTCCTAATTTATTTCGAATTTATGAGTCATCTCTCCGAAACGGTCCCGCTAAGCGGTTTCTGGGCGCGATCGCGGGACATGGCCCCTTTCGGGGATAGGGGCAGCGCCCCTACTCGCAAAATAAACTTCGCGAGTGTCCCTACAACGATCCTACAGCGACTTAAGTCGCTGTCCCAAAAACCTAAAGCGAGAACTCGCCGATTCGGAGATTTTTTCTCGACGGTTGAAGCCTACGAGTGTCCCAACACTCGTTGCTTCGACTCTACGAGAAAAATACCCAAAAATTCTATAAAATTAGGAAATTTACAGAAACATAAAAATATGTAATTTTTATATCTAATATAAAAATACAAAAAAAACGAAACACATACATGCTTGACGTGGCTCGATACCATTGTTGGGCTTTTTAAGACATGGCAGCTTTTTGCGTTGCGGAAACCTCGGAAGTCCCGGCCACGGATCCGTGCGAAGAAGTATTAAAACTAATTACATGTATGTGCTTACAAAATCCTCTAGATCTACCTTAGAACTAAGAGATAAGGATGTTACCCTTGATGCGATGCCCTTCGCAAATCCCGCTCGTCCAAAGTCGGAACTCGAGAGTGTCAAGTGCACACTCCTCTATGGTATCCACACAAGCAATAGGTGGAAGAAAACTCAACCTTGAGTGTGCTAGCACTCCTTGGTTGGTTCGGCCAAAGAGAGGAAGGAGAGGGAGAGCTTGAGAGGAAAATTCCCAAGGAAGAAGATGAAGTAATGAGTGATTACTCACAAAATGAATGTTCACTCACATAACCCCCAAATGGTGGCCGGCCACTTCATGGAGGGGGTTACATGCATGCATGTAACTCCCATGACCCTTGGTCTCCCTCATGATGTGGCACTAATTGAAAGTCAATGATGATGTGGAGCATCATCATTGGCCATGCCTAGTCATCATCATGACATGGCATTTGGTCAAGTCAAACTTGACCTTTCAACTTCCCTCTCAAGTCAAGTCAAACTTGACCTCTAATCTCCCATGGTTGATCAAATCTAACCACTTGACTCAAGTCAATTTAATATAATGAATCTCTATTCATTAATTTAAATTGATTTGATGAATCAAATCTCAATTAGACTCATTCAACACTTGAATCAACTTGAGTCTAACTCAATTAGTCTAATTTGGATTACTCTTAATCCAATTTGGTTCATCCCATGAACCTAATCCTCATGGTTCATCATATGAACCTAATCTCCATCTAATTGCTCTTATGTGTGTGACTATAGGTTCTTGTAGCGTTGGCAATGTCCTAAACCGATTTAGGAACATAAGCAATGAGCGGTATCTAGCAACACATCATTGCTACCCAAGTTACAAGAATGTTGAGCTCCAACATCACCTTTGTGACTACTAATTGTGACTCTCACAATATGTGACAATGTCCCTCTATCCTTGACATCTAGATTGACCAATCGAGGCATAGACCGTGTCATCCTCGGTACAATCTAAATCTTGATCTCCAAGTATACTCACTCTAATCAAATGAACTCAATATCTCATATTGACTCATTTGGGCATGGCCATGCACTTCGTGGTCTCACTCTATCAAGAATATCGATGTCACCCCCGTCATATAGGAGGGATAGATCCCATCTACATCACTCACATCCCTCGCATAATTAGTTACATACCCGATGTCGCCTTTATAGTCCACCCATTTACGGGTGGACGTTTGTGAAGCCAAAGTATGCAACTCCTTATGTAGGGAACCATGGTGACTTCAGGTCTAAGGACTAATAGTCATACTAATAGCCACATGAGAAAGTATATGACACTCATATAACGATCCATGATACTTTCTCATGGCGGGTCATTCAGTATACATTCTCCAATGCATACCCATGTGTCAACTTGATATCTCATATCCATGACTTGTGAGATCAAGTCATCTTGTTGACCTACATGCTAGTCTCTATGCATTAACATTGTCCCTGAATGTTAATACTCGACTAGGAATGATTAAGAGTAGTGTTCTCTATATCATCTCATTATCGATTCAACCAATCGATTGATATAGATAAGAACCTACTACTCAAGGACATTATTATATTTAGTTATTTGGCACCAATACAAGTAAATATAATAACCATGCCTTTATAAATAGGAATATGATACAATAAAGTCCATACAACAATCATCATATGATTGGCTCTAGGGCTTTCACTAACAGCTTGGTGTAAAGGAGAGAATAGTGAAAGCTTGAGGCGTGATTCACCTTGGACGAATCGGATCGTGGATTAGCGGCGAGGTCGTGAACTACGTTACATTGTGGTGTTAGTGTTTGTGTTTCTATTCTCTATTTTTCTTAGTCTTTAATTGTTTGTATTAGTATATTCCGCTTGCGTTAATAGTATTTGTAGACGAGCAACGAACAAACGACTTCCACCATCTACGATAAAGGCTATTCACCCCCTCTAGCCGGCCACCATCAACCCTACAGAGTATGCAACTTACTATGACCTTATATAGAATATTATCAGAGGTAGCCAGTGCCATGGCTGGAAATAGATTAACACTGGGTTATCGTGGTTTTTTAAAGAAATACTCATGAATGGCATTGATTGAGTAATCCTCAAGTGGTTCTTGAATGCTTGGATAGCATTCAAGGGCTGAGTTCGACTCTCGACACTCTAGAAATGCCCTAAGGATATCAGGAGTGAATGATATGTCCCTTCTGGCCACTCTACTCTTATAGATGAGCCTATCACCTGTAGGATGTAGGTTATTGTAGAATTCACTAACTAAGTCTACATTGATGTCGTGATCACAATAGACTTGTTTATTGAGCCCATAGTAGTCAACTATCTATACGACATTTTGGGCATACCTATCAAAGAAATCCTTATCCAATGACCTAGTATGCATCAACTTAAATTTGTGGGCAGCGAAAGTATGCTGATGGTGCACGGAGGGAAATCTGGGATCCGAAGATGGATTATCCCGGGTTGTTTCCCCCCTACTCGTCTCGCCTATCTTACGTTTTTGTCTAATGAATGCAAGCATCATGACCAAAATGCAAGATGAATGCAATATGATGTATGATGCGTGTCACAGAAGAACACCCGATTAGTTAACCCAGGTAATTTCTAAATCGTGAAAACAAAGAGAAAGGTTTAGAATTTTACTTAGGTGCCATTTTCGTTGATCAGGAAGGTTGAGATCTTGAGGGATCTGAAAGATAATGGAACCTTCTCTAGCGAGAGAAAATCCGACAAACCCTAGGTTTGGAGAAACTGGCGATTAGGGTTAGGGATTTTACTTAGGTTTGAAGAAATGAGAGGCTGGAGGACTTACTCAAGGTCGGTTAGGGTTCAAGGGAGATTGTCTAAGCTTTGGTCACCGTCGATCTGGCCGGAAACGAAAGGGGCCACAGCGAGAGTGACGAGATCGAAATTGCGGCGAGAACAGTCAAGGCAAAAATTGGGTCTGGGAAAAGCGAAAAATGGGTTTCCTTATATATTCCTGAGTTGAGCAGTCGAGTCAATTAGTTTAATGCCTCGACTGTATAACTCAGTTGAGATGCCAGTCGAGTGCGCCTCACTTTTGTGCTTTCATCTGAACAGACAGTCGAAACGTGGGTCGAGTTTACCTCGATTCTGTGCCTGACTTCTTAAACTGGCCTGACTTCTAAACCACCCTGAAATTTAAACTGCCCTGAATTTAAAACCGTTCTGAAATCTAACCACTTTGAAATCTAAACCGACCAGAAAACTAAATCGTCCTGAAATCAAAGCACTCTGAAATCTAAACCTGTTTGAAATTTTAAAGCAGCCTGGAATTAAACCAATCTAGAATTAAACCGACCTGGACTGAAACCAGTCTAGAATTAAACTGCCCTGACATTAAACCACCCGGGATTAAAACCGGCCTAGAATAAAACTATCCTGGAATTAAACCACCCTGGGATTAATGAAAACTAGTCTGGATTTCCAAAAATCTGGTCTGGAATAGCGAAAACTGGTTTGGAATTGTGAAAACTTGTCTGGAATTGTGAAAACTTGTCTAGATTTACACAAAACTTATCTGGAATTGCACAAAACTGGTCTGGATTTCCTAAAGTCGCTCAGTTTCGAACTTTGGGAAATTTCTATAGGCCTGTCAAAATGTCCAGTCGAGATGCTGATTGAGCGCGCCTCGATTTTGTTCACTGGTAGCTACAACCGAGGGTGCCAGTCGAGGCACTGGTCGAGTGCGCCTTGCTTATATTTGCTTGCAACAGCTAGCAATCAAGGCAAATACTGAAATGCCTTAACTGTTAATCTGAAATTTCATTTTCTTAGGTATTTTAAGTCCTAAATTCGTTGTATTAAGTCCCTAAACCATTTTACAAGTAACAGTACACTTAATAGACAATTTCTAACATATTTTTGATGTTTTAGTTGAGTTTTATCATTTCTTAGGATGTCCAACCAATTTGACTTGGTTGGAATGTCCAATTATGATATTAGAACCACATACACATGAATTATGTATTGGTCTTCCCCATAATTGGTCAACTTAATGATTTATGTAATTTTCAACCTCATTACTCAATTCATGCATCATAACAAGCATTTTGAGTAAATTGGTTGCTCCTAACATCTCACCCCTATCTAGCAATACACAAGCATAGTTAATCCTATGGTTTGTGTGAGATGTTTCCCCAAGGTATCCCAAAAATTATTTTCCCATTTCTTTTGTACTTAAGAATTAGTCCTTATGATCAAGGAGAGTCTTTCACTCAGCGGCACACATTTCTAACTCTCTTCTTAAATAGCTAAATTCATTTTCAGGAAGAGGTTTTGTGAAAATATCAGCAAGATTCGCCTTAGACTCAACATAATTGAGTAAAATATCTCCTCTTTCTACATGATCCCTAATGAAGTGATGTCTCACTTCAATGTGTTTTGTTCTGGAATGATGGACTGGGTTTTTCGTTAAGTTTATCGTGCTAATATTATCACAAAGCAATTGCACGTTCTTATATGAAAAACCATAATCTTCCAATGTGTGAGTCATCCATAACAATTGTGATACACTCTCTCCCATGGCTATGTACTCAGCCTCAGTGGTGGAGAGAGCAACAAAATATTGCTTTCGACTTGACCAACTAACTAATGTTGAACCTAAGAATTGACAACCCCCACTAGTACTTTTCCTATCTGGTTTGCATCCTGCATAATCTGAATCTATATAGCCTACTAAATCAAAAGACTCAATTCGGGAATACCACAATCCAACTGATATGGTTGCTTTAAGATATCTCATAATTCTTTTAACAGCAACCCAATGAGACTCTTTCGCACACGATTGATATCGTGCACACATACCTACAGCAAACACTATATCAAGTCTACTTGTTGTAAGGTATAAAAGACTACCGATGGCACTCCTATAAAGCTTCAAATCAATAGGTTTTCCATCTATATCACTATCTAAATGAGTGTTTTGTGCCATTGGAGTGAAAACCTCCTTAACATTTTCCATGTTGAATCTTTTCAGCAACTCCATGGCATATTTTGATTGATAGACATGAATTCCTTCTTTGGTTTGTTTGATTTGCAGTCCAAGAAAAAATGTCAATTCTCCTACTAGACTCATCTCAAACTCACTCTCCATGTGTTCTATGAATTCATTGAAGTAATCCCTATTGTTTGAACCACAAATTATGTCATCAACATAAATCTGAGCTACAAATATATCTTCACCATTTCTTTTCAGAAATAGTGTGGGAACGATTTGACCTCTTCTAAAAACCCTCTCAACTAGAAAAGTTGGCAACCTTTCATACCAAGCACGAGGTGCTTGTTTCAACCCATAAAGAGCCTTCTTAAGCTTATACACGTGATTTGGAAATGTAGAATTTTCAAATCCCGGTGGTTGTTCAACATAGACTTCCTCCTTTATAAAACCGTTCAAAAATGCTAACTTCACATCCATTTGATATAATTTGAATCCTTTATATGCTGCAAAAGCTAGCATAATTCTAATAGATTCTAATCTAGCCACGGGTGCATAAGACTCACTATAATCAAGTCCCTCAACTTGATTGTACCCTTTGGCAACTAACCTAGCTTTTTTCTAACTATTTCTCCCTTACCATTCATTTTATTTTTGAATACCCATTTGGTTCCTATTATGGTAGCTTGATCAGGTCTTGGGACTAAGTCCTAAACTTGACATCTCTCAAATTGTTCCAATTCATCTTGCATTGCTATAATCCAGTCCGGATCAAGCAAACCTTCATCAATTACTTTTGGTTCAATTTCAGAGATTAATGCTACTTGATTCACTTCATTCTTAAAGTATGATCTTGTCCTCACCCCATGATGAATGTCTCCAACAACTTGGTCTAGGGGATGACTAGTGATCATTCTAGTGGGTCTTGGTACTTGAGATGTTTCTTGAACCTTACAATCTGGCACAAGCTCAAGTGATGACCCTTCAGACCTAGATTTTCCATTTTCAGAGTCAGATTTTATTCCCCCTACATTAGTGTTCTCATTCAAACTCAATCTCTTGAGTTCGAACTCAGCTTCATCGCTCTTATCCTTAGAGCCACTTTGCTCTTTACATTCTTCAAAAACTACATTTGATGATTCCTCAACCAAATTCGTTCTTTTGTTATAGACTCGATAAGCCTTACTAGTGAGGGAATATCCTAAAAGGACACCTTCATCTGCTTTTGCAGTGAATTTTCCTAGATGATCCTTAGTGTTTAAAATAAAAACCTTGCAACCAAATACCCTAAGATGTTTGATTGGTGGTGGTTTTCCAAACCATAGTTCATGAGGCATTTTTCCTAAGGATCTATGTATCAAAACTCTGTTTTGAACATAGCATGCAGTATTAATCGCTCGGCCCACAAGTAACTAGGAAGAGCATACTCATTTAGCATACTCCTCACAGCTTCTTGTAAAACTCTATTCTTCCTCTCTACCACACCATTTTGTTGTGGTGTCCTAGGAGTGAAAAACTCGTGTTTATACCCTTTCTCTAAACAAAAATCCTTAAACCTCATATTTTCAAATTCTCCTCCATGATCACTTCTAATTGCCTTAATTGTTGCATTTTTCTCATTCTCAATTCTTCTACAAAAGGAAATAAAAATTTCTAACGTTTGATCCTTATGTTTGAGAAAGAAAGTGTTGGATCGAGAAGCGTCACTAGAGGGGGGTGAATAGCGATCGTAAATCTTTTCTTCATTTCGTTCGAGTAGATAATTAAACGAGTAAACACAGTGGAAAATAAAGAGACACATTTATTTTACTTGGTTCACAACCCAGCGGTTGCTACTCCAAGGCCCTATCGGTCCTAGACCGAGTACGGAGGGCAAAGCACTAAAATGTCTCCTCCTCGTTGGAGGTAGGAGACAACGATCACAAAACCGAATGTACGAGGATGAGGCAATAAGCCTACCTCACCTCGTCACGAATAAAAACAATGAATACAATATCAAAATATATTACTAGATGTTGCTGCCGACGAAGAAGATCTGAACTTGTTGTCGCATCGGCGTTATGACGGTGTTGGAGCGTTGGCGTTGTAAGAGCACTTGATGAATAAACTTGATGTGATGTGGAGTTGGAATCCTCCCCTCCTTTTATAGATCTTGGCCTCTGAATATGTCTCCTTTTTTTTTGGAACAGATCACGAAGTTCTATAATTTTTATCGCGAAGTGGCCGCGTCAAACCTTATCCGTTTTGACCTAGCGCAAAGGTTGATTCGTCGCCATCAGTCGACTGATGACTCCCATCGATCGTGATGAGCATCGATCGGCCAATGTCCGGATCACGGCTGGCCACTTCCCTGCAGTGAGAGGTTAGCTCAGAAAATGATAAATGCAACAGTTTCTAACCGTCTGATCTCGACCTAGACCTTCCACAGGAAGTCATAGTCAGATCGCTGCCTACGGTCATCCCCGTAAAGAGGACACGACCTTACAATCTCTCACTCACATGAGCTTTCCTCGATACTTACCTTGTATCTCTCGCTTCCAGCCTTCCACTCGATTCCTTCGACTCCCTCCGAAGTCACTCGAGTGTCGCCCGACGACCGCGGCTTCGTCCGGGTGTCGCTAGCCTTCAGCTCCAGCTTTAGTACTTTTCTGCACACTCAATTTATCTCGTGAGATAACGATGTAAACTTAACTTTGTGTCTTTGCCATAATCAAAACACAGGTTCGATTATCTAGTGCCCCTGCACCAACAGAAAGTCCATGTATATCTAGTATAGTCATCTACTACTACCAAGCAATATCTACTACCATTCAAAGATTTAGTTGAGCTACTATCAAACAAATCCATATGAAATAAATCTAAAGCACTTGACGTACTTATAGAGGTTTTGCTTTTGTGTGAAGCTCTTATTTGTTTACCTTTTTGACATGCATCACATAATTTGTCCTTTTCATATTTGAGCAATGGTAGTCCTCGCACAAGCTCTTCCTTGGCCAACCTCTTAATACTCTTCATGTTAACATGTGCGAGTCTTCGATGCCATAGCCATGAGTTATCTTCTTTGGACAACAAACACTTCACACGCATGTTAGTAGCACTACTAAACTGAACTTGATAGATATTTTCCTTCCTAGTCCCTACTAACATGATAGTATTGGATTCATTATGTTTAATTAAGAATTGAATAAATAAAATACTCTATATCCTTCATCACATAATTGACTACTACTCAATAAATTGAAAGCCATTTCTTTAAGGACATTCTTAATCCTAAATTGTTCAAAACAACAATATCTCCTACTCTATGACTTTCAATTTACCACTATTAAAAACGAACAGACTTTGTTTTCTTTTAATTATTGCAAACTTTGAAGAATCCCCGGTCATGTGCTTGGAGCATCCGCTATCCACAACTCATATCATCAGACACTCCCCCTCGACCGGTACCTAATCAAACACGAAATACAAGATCTTTTGGAACCCAGATTTTGGATCCATTAGCATTCACAACATATTTCTTAGGAACCCAAGCTTTAGTTACTTTTGCCTTAATAACATGAGTTCTACTAACTAATGACATGAAGCTAAATTCCTTTTGTTTCGGTTTATAGTCTATCCCAGCTTTGTTGTAGACTGCCCTTTGAGCATCTAAAATCATGTTCAGAGTTTTGGAGCTTGTTGTTGAAGGTTTTGTGGAATTGAAGCTCTGATATCACTTGAAGGTAGGAAACTTCGCTTCCCACTTCAACTCGGTCGCTTGTTCATGGCAATCCCGTCTATGTCCCCGGATTAAAAAAAATTAATCCTTGACATAGAGGGATTACCCAAGAAACTGTTCCATCGTCGTGCTATTCGATTAGAGTAGTCACTTGAACAAACTTGTTGTTCAAGCAACCAACCTCTTTCTTCGAATAGCTGCAGAATAGACGATGTACGGATCACCAGTTTTTGCATTTGTATTTGGGGTCCAAGTAAATTTAGCCACATATATTTGAAAACAATTATAGACATAATACAAAAGAACATAAACAAGCATTATACCTCTCGATCTTCTATTGTATGTCCTTCCTCCTTTTGGACGTCGTGTGGGCGACGATCTTCCAAAAGTTGAAGCCTCCTAGATCATGTTTTTCCTTTCTTTGCTCGCTCTGAACAAAAGGAAGAATGAAACAAAACTCTTCTCCTATCTAGAACCAACCACCAAGCCACCTTGCTTGGTGATTGCCGCCGGCCAAGGAGAGAACAAGGCTTATGGGAAAGGATTTGTCGGCCAAAGGATGAAGAAGAAGAGGATGGGGCACCGCCCAAACCCAAGGAAGAGGATGCCCTAGAGCCAGCCAAGAGGGAGGAGGAGAAAAACCAAAGCCTTACCTCTTGTTGCTGCCAACCCAAACCCTAATCCCCTTGAGTTTCTTGCCGCCCAAGCCAAGGAGAGCAAACCCTAAAATCTCTCAACCCTTGTGCCGCCCAAGCCTTGGCTCCCATTTTATAGATTTCATCCATACTTCCTTTTAATCTCCACCGTCGGATCTAGGGATTTAATCTCAACCGTCGGATCTAGGGATTTAATCTCAATCGTTGGATCTAGAGATTTAATCTTCACCGTCAAATCTAGAGATTTAATCTCCACCGTCAGATCTAAAGATCTAATCTCCATCGTCGAATCTAGAGTTTCATTTTTCATCATCAGATCTAGGCCCCATGAGGTTTTAATAGGCTACAATAGGAACCATGAGTAGGAGTTGGATCTTGGCCACTCAATGGATCAAGCCCACATAAAGTCCGATCCATTAATGATAATCCATTCCACTAGAGGATTATCATTGATCTACCTCACCAACCCCCATAAGTTAATATGGGCTAAATATATTATTTGTACATTTATCTCTCCGTGTTTAAGATCTCGAATGTTTGTCAATTAATTAATTTACTGACAATTAATTAATCAACATCTAACTCTATGAGTAGTACCACTCAACCTTATCATCATGTCGGACCAAGTCCACCTGCAGGGTTTACATGATGAACCTTATGAGCTCCTCAAGCGGGACATCATCATCCTAATATATAGGACACGGTTTCCTCCTATAATCAATGACACACCATATAAATAATATCATTTCCCAACTTACCGAGCCTATCGATTTACTCTATAAATCTCGCCCATTGGTAAATCAGAGAAATGAATACTAAGTATATGTATCCGTTATTATATCGGGATTAAGAGCATGTACAACATAATATTTGAGGTCTGATTCGATTATGTAGTCAGCAATAAATCGAATCACCTCTAAGTCGGTCCTGCTCAATACACACAAAGTGTACTAGTGCAATTCTATGGTCAAGACAAACCAATACCAAATTACACTATAACCATACTAATGGTTTGTCCATAACCATCTCGGTTGTGAGCCTTTACTTATACTTTATAAGGAACTGATAACATAATCTCCCGTGTGACACTACACACCATGTTATCTACAATGTAATGTATTAGATAAAATGCATAACCATAAATATGCAAACAATGATCATGTGATTCTTATTTCAAAATAAAGATGTGCATACAAAAGATAGACTTTTCAGTATACATCCCAACAATCTCCCACTTATACTAAAAGACTATGTTGTCCTCTAACTGTCATACATCTGATTCTCATTCCCTCCACATGCCTATCAAAAGATCTCGCTGGAAGGGCCTTAGTGAAAGGATCTGCTAGGTTATCCTCCGATGCAATCTTGGCCACAACAACTTCTCCTCTCTTTACGATTTCTCGTATCAGGTGGTACTTGCGCTCTATGTATTTACTTGCCTTATGGGCTCGTGGTTCCTTCGAGTTTGCAACTGCACCACTATTATCACAATAAATTGTGATAGTTCTGGGCAAACCAGGAATCACATCCAAGTCCATTAAGAAGTTCCTGAGCCACACAGCTTCTTTGGCCGCCTCAAAGGTCGCCACATACTCAGCTTCCATGGTAGAGTCTGCCACGCATTTCTGCTTGTCACACCTCCATACAATGGCTCCACCTCCCAAAGTAAACAAAAAACCTGAGATAGACTTACTGTTATCCCTATCTGATTGTAAGTCAGAATCTGTGTAACCCACAGGGAGTAATTGGTCTACCTGGTAAACTAGCATATAATCCCTAGTCATTCTCAGGTACTTCAATATATGCTTTACCGCAGTCCAATATCCCTGTTCTGGATTACTCTGATATCTTCTAACCATGCCGACGGCAAAGTAGATATCTGGTCTCGTACATAGCATAGCATACATGAGGCTTCCTACTACCGAAGCATAAGGAACCGCCTTCATCTCCTCTATCTCCTCAGATGTTCTAGGACATATCTCCTTAGATAAAGGAACTCTATGCCTGAAAGGTAGAAAACCTTTCTTGGAGTTCTGCATGCTAAAACGATCCATAATGGTGTCTATGTATGAAGCTTGAGATAAGCACAACATCCTTTTCCTGTGATCCCTTATAACCTTGATCCCAAGGATGTGTCCCACTTCTCCCAAGTCCTTCATATCAAATTGTTTGGACAACCATACCCTTACGTCCGATAACACCTTGACATTGTTGCCAATTAACAAAATGTCATCTACGTATAGTACAAGAAATACCACTACATTTCTGTCACATCTCTTGTATACACAAGACTCATCCAGACTTTGAGTAAATCCATAAGACTGGATTACCTCATCAAAGCGGATGTTCCAAGATCTCGAAGCTTGCTTCAATCCATAAATGGATCGATTAAGCTTGCATACAAGATTTCCTTTGCCCTTTGCAATGAATCCCTCTGGTTGCTTCATATAGATGTTTTCCTCAAGACTTCCATTAAGGAAAGCTATCTTGACATCCATCTGCCATACCTCATAATCCATATGAGCAGCAATACATAAGAGAATCCGCATAGACTTAAGCATGGCTACCGACGAAAAGGTCTCCTCATAA
This sequence comes from Wurfbainia villosa, assembly GCA_025175895.1. NCBI lineage: Eukaryota > Viridiplantae > Streptophyta > Magnoliopsida > Zingiberales > Zingiberaceae > Wurfbainia > Wurfbainia villosa. The sequence goes on along the minus strand of CM045994.1, from coordinate 88,416,723 downwards.
TCGATGCCCTCTTTCTGAGTATACCCCTTCGCAACAAGCCTCACTTTGAAGGTCTCAACCTTCCCGTCTATTCCTCTCTTTCTTTTGTAGATCCACTTGCATCCAATGGCTTTTATATCATTAGGTGGTTCTACTAGCTCCCAGACCTGATTTGAATCCATAGATTCAATCTCAGCATTCATTGTACTTTGCCAAGATACCGCATCTTTATCTTGGATTGCCTCGTCATATGTCCAGGGATCAGGTTCATGTTCGCCAGGGACCAAATCAAAAGATTCTCCTAAGAACATGAATCTATCAAGTTGTCTCACAACCCTCCCACTACGACGAGGTATCACCTGTGTATCCTCTGTGACACGCGGTGCAGTGACTTGTGGTATATCCTCTTGTACCGATGGTATTGAAGTAGTGACTTCCCCTTTCAATTCCTCCAGAACAATCTTACCCATGGGCTTGTGGTTCATCACATAGTCTTCCTCTAGAAATCTGGCATTCATGCTAATGATCACCCTCTGATCTCTAGGACTATAAAACAAACCTCCTTTCATTCCTCTAGGATAGCCAACGAACATGCGTACTTCTGTACGAGGTTCCAACTTACTAGCATCTGCCTTCAGCACATGTGTTGGACTACCCTAAATCTGAATATGTCTTAGACTAGGCTTTTGCCCAGTCCACAATTCTGTGAGAGTAGAAGGCATTGATTTAGATGGTACCAAGTTCAGAATATACACTATCGTATCTAGAGCATATCCCCAGAACAAATCTGACAACTCATAATAACTCATCATCGATCTAACCATCTCCATAAGAGTCCTATTCCTTCGCTCTGCTACACCATTCTGCTGGGGTGTGCCAGGTGCAGACAATTGGGATTGAATCCCAGCCTCTAATAAGTAATTCCTAAACTCTCCCAAGAGGTACTCACCACAACGATCAGATCGTAGTGTCTTGATACTTTTACCTTGACGTTTCTCCACATCAGCCTTGAATTTTTTGAACTTGTCAAAGCATTCAGACTTGCGGCGCATCAAGTAAATGTATGCATATCTTAAATAATCATCTATGAAAGAGACGAAATACTCAAAATCACCTCTTGCCTGGATAGACATAGGACCACACAAATTAGAATGAACCAACTCCAACACATCTTTGGCTCTATACCCCTTGGCCTTAAAAGACCTCTTGGTCATTTTACCCTCCAAGCAAGATTCGCAGGTTGGGAAATCTTCCACCACTAATAAACCTAGAGGTCCATCATCTATCAACCTTTGAATTCTTCTTAGGTTAATATGACCTAGCCTTAGATGCCAAAGATATGTTTGGTTCATCTTCGAAGATTCTTTTCTCTTATTGGAATTAGAGGATGAGTTATTCACTTCTATTTGCATCGTGGGAGCTTTTTGTTCAAGCGTATATAAATTTTCTATCAATGCACCAGAACAGATAATCTCCCTATTCCTTTTTATAACAACTCTATCATTAAAAGAAATAGAATATCCATCCATAAACAATTTAGAAACCGAAATCAAATTCTTTCTAAATAAAGGTACATAAAGGCAATTTTTAAGAACCAAAACTTTATTCCTCTCAAAAGACAATCCGCCACCTTCGTGGCATCGCCCAAGTATAGAATTTCCTCCCATGCCGTCTGTTTCGAACTCCCGCAAAGTATTACATACATGATCAGTAGCTCCCATATCTACACACCAGGTGCTAGTAGATAACACCGCTAAATATGTTTCAATGACTAGACCAAAAGATATACCTTTGTTCTGCTTCTTGTTGGGGCAGTCCTTCTTCTAGTGTCCAATCTGTTTGCAAGTGAAGCACTTGCCTTTCGGCTTCTTCACTCCCCCCTGAGTTCCTCCCGCCACCTTTGCCCCAGCTTGTTTCTTCTTCTTCTTGCCTTTCGGCTTAGAAGCAGAAACCTTTTGGGCAACCATGGCCTATGTCTGAGCACTTTGATGAAAAAGCCCCTCTGCTGCCTGGAGTTCTATCAGAAGCTCTGCCAACAAATACAACCTCTTGTTCATGTTGTAGTTCAGGCAAAACTGCTCAAAACTCCTAGGTAGAGACTGGAGAATGATATCGACTTGGGTTTCCCCATCGATCTCAGCTCCGAGGACTTCCAGCTCATTCAAATGAGCCATCATCTTGAGAACATGATCCCTCACGGGTGTTCCCTCGATCATGGTGGTCGTCATCAAGTTCCTCATGGCTTCCTGCCTAGCAGTCCGATTCTGGTGTCCGAAAAGCTCTTTGAGATTGAGCATCATGTCATAAGCAGTGGGCATGGCTTGATGCTGATGTTGCAGTACATTTGACATAGATACCAAAATGTAACATTGCGCCATCTCATCAGCCTTAATCCACTTCTTATAACTCTCTTTCTCCTTTTCCCAAGAATCATTCACAGAATTAGGAGGGCACTCTTCGAGGAGTACATATTTGTATTCCTCAGCAGTTAAGACAATGTCAAGATTCCTCTTCCAATCAACATAATTGGGTCCAGTAAGTTTATTTTCTTTCAGTATCATAGAAAACGGGTTGAAAGTCATTTTGAAAAAAAAACCTAAGAATGACATAGATCAAAACATTAGATTTCAAAAAATTATTGACTCCTCAAACAATAAAATTTTAAAATCAACCAACACCTCAAAACACCGAGAATATCGTATGCCACGATAGTGTGGACGTATACGAATTCTACATTTGTAAGAGGAGATTTTACCCATTAATTTTACTATCTTGTCAACCTAACTTTTTGACAAATAAAATTAATAGTTAGTTCTTCTTCGACCCTACAAATAAAAGCAGTGACTCCGATGGGGAGGATACTTCTATTTGTATCTAAGTGCTCACCATTACTCGGTACCAAGATAATTATCTCGGGTTATGTGCCTTCCGATGGGGAAGTACACACGCTCCTTAATAATTTTTTATAACCATATTCGACCTTGTGATCCGCAAACAAACTCATCCGATGTGGAGGAAGGCACTCAGAGCCAATGCACAAGTTTGTTTGCATCACATGTCAAATCGTAATAGAGGCCATGGGAATTTATAAAAATATCCCTCTCCCACTTAGTAATTTAAAATTGAGGAATTTTATAGCCTACGACATGCATATCAAACAATAAGCAATAAATATGAAAAAGAAATATTTTCCAACTATTATGGCTTTTGTCTCCAATATGCCTCCTGTCGTATCGTCATCTCGTCCGCTCCTCCCTACGCCATGTACAAGCCATCCGGAGATCCGAGCTAAGAATAACTATTTTAATTTACATCCATCAATCCTATACTCCACGAAGGAGTGTACATGAAATCTAGATCGAAAGTAAACTAAAATAAATAAGTGGCTAAACAATGTCGTACTTAATTACAAAATTAAATACTAGTCTCGTCAACCCCGAGGATTCAAATAATATACAATTACACACATACAATCACATACACACATATGGCCATAATAGTTGGATCATATGCCTGCAACCAAAAAGTAAACCTACGCACATCCTACTATTATCCGGCACATAGAATATACGAAAAGTGCATAAAAGTAACAGAATCCTAAACACACAAAACCGGAAATCATGGCTCTGATACCACTTGAAGGTTTTGCGGAACCGAAGCTTTGATACCACTTGAAGGTAGAAAACTTCACTTCCTACTTCAACTCGGTCGCTTGTTCATGGTGATCCCATCTACGTCCCCGAATTAAAAAAAATAATCCTTGACATAGAGGGGTTACCCAAGCAACCATTCCATCGTCGTGCTATTCGATTAGAGTAGTCACTTGAACAAACTTGTTGTTCAAGCAACCAACCTCTTTCTTCGAATAGCCGCGGAATAGACGATGTACGGATCACTGGTTTTTGCATTTGTATTCGGAGTCTAAGTAAATTTAGCCACATACAAAATATACAATTATGCATAGAAAAGAAAAAAGACATAAACAAGCATTATAGTTATACCTCCGATCTTCTATTGTATGTCCTTCCTCCTTTGACGCGTGTGGCGACGATCTTCCAAAAGTCAAGCCCTAGATCACTAATCTTCCTTTCCTTGCTCGCCCAACAAAAGGAAGAATGAAACAAAACTCTTCAAGGAGAGAGAAGGGAAAGGATTTGCGCCAAGGAAGAAGAGGATGGGAAGGAAGAGGATGGGCACCAAGCCAAGAAGGAGGAGAAAAAAAAAAGCCTTACCTCTTGTTGCTGCCAACCCAAACCCTAATCCCCTTGAGTTTCTTGCCACCCAAGCCAAGGAGAGCAACCCCTAGAATCTCTCAACCCTTGTGTCGCCCAAGCCTTGGCTCCCCTTTTATAGATTTCATCCATACCTCCTTTTAATCTCTATCGTCGGATCTAGGGATTTAATCTCAACCACCGGATCTAGGGATTTAATCTCAACCGTTGGATCTAGAGATTTAATCTCCATTGTCGAATCTAAAGATTTAATCTCCACCGTCAGATCTAGAGATCTAATCTCCATTGTCGGATCTAGAGTTTCATTTTTTTTATCATCGGATCTAGGCTCCATGAGGTTTTAATAGGCTACAATAGGGATCATGAGGAGGAGTTGGATCTTGGCCACCCAATGGATTAAGCCCACATAAAGTCCGATCCATAATGATAATCCATTCCACTAGAGGATTATCATTGATCTACCTCACCAACCCCCATAAGTTAATATGGGTTCCATATATTATTTGTACATTTATCTCCCCATGTTTAAGATCTCGAATGTCCGTCAATTAATTAATTTACTAACAATTAATTAATCAACATCTAACTCCATGAGTAGTACCACTCAACCTTATCATCATGTCGAACCAAGTCCACCTACAGGGTTTACATGATGAATCTTATGAGCTCCTCAAGGGGACATCATCATCCTAATATATAGGACACGGTTTCCTCCTATAATCAATGGCACACCATATAAATAATATCATTTCCCAACTTACCGAGCCTATCAATTTACTCTATAAATCTCGCCCATTGGTAAATCAAAGAAATGAATACTAAGTATATGTGTCCATTATTATATCGGGATTAAGAGCATGTACAACATAATATTTGAGGTCTGATTCGATTATGTAATCAGCAATAAATCGAATCACCTCTAAGTCGGTCCTGCTCAATACACACAAAGTGTACTAGTGCAATTCTATGGTAAGACAAACCAATACCAAATTACACTACAACCATACCAATGGTTTGTCCATAACCATCTCAGTTGTGAGCCTTTACTTATACTTTACAAGGAACTGATAACATGATCTCCCGTGTGATACTACACACCATGTTATCTACAATGTAATGTATTAGACAAAATGCATAACCATAAATATGCAAACAATGATCATGTGATTCTTATTTCAAAATAAATATGTGCATACAAAAGATAGACTTTTCAGTATACATCCCAATAGTTGTGAATTTCTCAAATGTGCACTTGAGATCATCAACTTGTGCTCTTAATGTTGTGTTCTCTTCTCTAAGTTCTTCTACTTGAGAAGTATCATTCCTATGTTCTGCAGAAATAGAATTCTGATTTCTAAGTTCCTCTACCTCCGATTTCAACATCTTAACTTTAATTTTTGATCTACTCAAAGCATTAGTCAAGCATGCTATTGTTTCATACACTTTATCTAACTTGGGAGATGTTACCTCATCATCAGATGATGATGATGTGTCCTCAGGCGAAGATTCATTCTGACTTTCATTTTCCTCTGAATCCGAGTTGTCAAGAGCCATCAGTGTAGTGTGCTTGGTCCCTCTTGTCTTGACTTCGTCCTTTGAGGAGGTGGAAGAAGACTCATCCCATGATGCCCTCAATGCCTTCTTTTTCCTAGGTATGTCCTCTTTCTTTGTGAGGTCAAGACACTCACTTTTAATGTGACCCTTCCTGTTACATTTAAAACAAACAACATCAAATTTTCCTCTGTACTTATGTGAAGTCTTACCCTTCTTCTTGTCTGCGAAAATTTTCTTCACATCCTTCTTGTTGTATTTCCTGCTTCTCCTCATCATTCTCCTCACGAAATTTGCTATCTCGCTGGATGAGTACTCATCATCACTATCACTGCTTGTCTCGGATGAGGATGAGGATGACTCCCTCTTCTTCTCCTTTTTCTTACTTTCCTTGCCCTTGTCCTCCTTGTATTGCTCACCTGCAACAAATGCAATACTTTTCTCTTTTGGACCCTTATTAGCTTACTCATGCAGTTCCATTTCACAAAATAGTTCATCTAATTTTACTATAGATAAATCCCTTGATACTTTGTAGGCATCTACCATAGATGACCACAAAGCATTTCGGGGAAACGATTTAAGAACATACCTGATCGTGTCTCAATTTTCTAACTCCTCTCCAACCGAATGCAGGCCTTTTAACAGCTCCTTGAACCTTCCGTGCAGTTCACCAATAGTCTCGCCATCCCTCATAACAAAATTCTGCATCTGGTTCATGTAGAGATCTCGTTTCGCTATTCTGGAGTCCCTTGTACCTTCATTTAGTTCAATCAGTTTGTTCCAGAGCTCTTGTGCGATTCAGAACGGACCAATCTTGTTGAACTGGTCCTTCGCCAAACCACATTGCAGTGTTACAGTGGCCTTGGCATTTGCTTGCGCCTTGCATTTTTGCTCTGTCGTCCACTTTGTAGATTCAAGTGTCCTGACTTCTGCATCCATCGGTGGTGTGAAGCCTTCGGTCATGGAGAACCACATATCTATCTCAGTCATGAGATAGTACTCCATTCGGCTTCGCCAGTATTTGAAATTGGTTCCATCGAAGAAGGGGGTATGTTTGTGTTGTATCCTTCTTGCATCGCCATTAGAGCTTGATCTTATGGTTGTGAACCTGGGGAAGAGCACCAGGCTATGATACCACTTCTAGGACTGTTGGCGTTGCTAGAAGGGGGGATGAATAGCGATAATCATCTCTTCGATTCGTTGTGCTCGTCTATAGTTGTTAGTACGCAGTAGAAACAAGAATACAAGTACAAAAACCACAACAAGCACAACACAAAGAATTTACGTGATTCGAAACCCAAGTTCCTACTCCACGGTTGAGCCCTAGTCGGCTCTAGTGATGCACACCACCACTATAATACTTCTCCTTCTCGGTGACACACCGAAGTTGGAGAAACCTCTTAATACATATTTTCAGATGTTTATACACAACTTACAGCCATAGGAAATGAAGAAGAACAGATTACAAACATTGCAGTGAGAACTAGAGCACTTCTTCTTTTCAGAATCGTTGATTGCCTTTAAGGATGATCGAAACTTGGAGGATCAAGGAACTCTCTCTCAAGTAATCGCTTCCAAGGTTGTAGTGAGCAGTAACAACTTTCTTATTGTCGTGTAAACCTTTTAAATCGAGCCTGATTAGGGCCTTTTCTGCCCGTGCAGTCGAGTCACCTCGACTGGCGCATTAACTCGCATTTAATGATGGTTCCAATGGTAAGTTTTTCACCATAATTAGAATTATTTATTCGTTGAAACATTGGTCCAGTCGAGGCATTGGTCCATCGCCTCGACTGGTAGGCTTCTATTTCAACCGAACAGAGCAACAATCAAGCTTGCAGTCGACAGGCCCTTGCGTCTGTTCAATATAACCAAAGCTCCAGTCAAGGCACCGCCTCAACTGCTGTAGGTTTTTCCTTCGAACACACAGGCCCCAGTCGAGACGCTAATCGACTGCGGCTTGCTTCTGTTCGTGAGAAACAAACCCAGTCGAGGTGCCGCCTCGACTGGCCTACAAAGCGTTGAGAAGACCATAGTAGTCGAGGCGACGCCTCGACTGATGGGGTAATTAGTCGAGGTGTTGCCTCGACCACTGCCTTGACTCTTGACCGTTTCAACTTGTCTAGTGTTGAAACCACCCATAAGAACGATTCTATCCTGTACCCTTTACCTGATGCCTGTGAACCACTGTTCATAGGTCTTCCGTGCCAAGACTCCTTGTCTGAGTCTTTATGCCAGGACTCCTCGTCTGGGTCTTCACTTGCCAGGACTCCTCATCCAGGTCTTCACTTGCCAGGACTCCTCGTCCGAGTCTTCGCTTGCCAGGACTCCTCGTTCGGGTCTTCACTTGCCAGGACTCCTCGTCCGGGTCTTCACTAGCCAGGACTCCTCGTCCTACAAGAAACTATTAGAGTATTGGGAATACAATCAAAGTCCCACATTGGTAAGACATGGAAAAGATCATGTGCTTATAAGATGAAAAGATATCTCCATTGGTACGAGACCTTTTGGGTAAAGCCCAAAAATAAAACCATAAGGACTTAGGCCCAAAGTGGATAATATTATGTCATTATGGAGATATATGATTCTTATAGGCACTAACAATTGGTATCAGAGTCATGGTCCATGTCAAGCCATGAACCTCGAACGAAGGAAGTTGAGCTCCCATGTCTGGATCAAGAGAACCAGACACCAGGCAGGAAGTCCAGTTGGGTCGAGAGGACCGAACAACTGGCAGGAAGTCCAGTTGGGCCAGAAGGGTTGGACAACTGGCAGGAAGTCTAGCTGGGTCAAGAGGACCAGACAGTTGGCAAGAAGCCCTGGTGGGTGAAGGATCGGACATCAAGCAGAGGATGTCCTTCGAGAATGGATAGGCTTGAGGGGGGGTCAATGTGGTCCTTCGTTTAAGGGGGGGATTGTTGGAGTATTGGGAATACAATCAAAGTCCCACATTGGTAATACATGGAAAAGATCATGTGCTTATAAGATGAAAAGATATCTCCATTGGTATGAGGCCTTTTGGGTAAAGCTCAAAAATAAAACCATGAGGTCTTAAGCCCAAAGTGGACAATAATAGAAATGCATGAGATAACACATAATTATCACCTTGACTTAACCCCTTGTCAAACATCAAAATATCATTTGGGCCTGATTGCACCAACAAAAGTCAGACTGCCCAAAAATGAAGCCAAGACAAAAGCAACTGAAGAAGGCGTTTCAAGAAAGTTAGGACGAGGAAGAAGAAAACCAAGGCGACAACTTAGCATTCATGGCAAGACTGGTAGAGTCCGAGTCCAAGTCCGAAGCTAATGACGAATACGAATCCAACTCCGACTCTGACTCCGATTCCGACTCCGACTCCGAGGATGATTTTGAGTCAAGACTCAAAGTCGACTGAAAGGAGAAGATAAAGGTCAGCCATTCTTTAATTGGTAATCTATATCATGCAATTAAGTTATTAGATAAGAAGTTAGCTAAGTCCGAGTCTAGGGTCGAGTCCTTGCCTGAGGAGGTTAAACTCCTTAAGCATGAAGCCGCCCCACCTCTTCAACTTGTCAAGTTCAAGAGGGAAACTCAACTCAAGTTGAGAAACTTGAGAAGGAGAATTCTCTCTTGAAAGGGCGAGTTCAAGAGCTCGAGGCTAGGTTGGAAAGGTTCACTTTGGGATCTAGGAATCTTAATCGACTCCTTGGAACTCAAAGAGTCATGTACAACAAAGCCAGACTTGGGTTTAGGTCAGCGACTATGAACAAATCGTACATGTCAATTGTGAATCGTAGTCATCAAAGAGTCCAGGCATGGGTCCCTAAAATTTTATTAAATTCACATATAAGGACTAATAAGTATTGGATTCCCCAGGATCAAGTCCACTATGTGGATAGACCATATTTGTTCAATGGTCTAGGGGGAGCTAGTACTAAGATTGTGTACCCGATCTCTTAGTAAAACTTTACATGATTAGTTTTTTTTCTAGAACGGCTAGATAGGATCAATAGTTAGTCAACCTTGATAACATAGTATCAGGATGCGGTGAGATGATAGTATGTTAGGGAAACGAGGTCTTGCGTATCCGAGCTAGATAAGGCATATCTAGCTTGGTGCACTTGGCTAAGTTGAACTAGCTGAAGCTACCTCGTTGTTTCCTAAACTAATTAGACCAAGAAGTATCCCTAAGTGATTTAAGTAAATATTTTCTTGAAATTGGCTTTGTCTAAAGAAGTGGTAGTTGTTACGATCAAAGAAGTTCCATGTGCCTCACCACGACTTGGAAGCCATTTTCTTGAAAAGTCTACTTAACGATCTAAAGGTTAAATCCGAATCTAACCCAAGGTCAACTATCTTCAATCAAGTTAAAATTGAAACCATCTCACAAAAACATATAAGGTGAACATGCTTTGACTAAGGGGGAGACAACTAACCTTAAGGGTTATATTACAAACTCCTTAAAGTATTTTGAAAGTGTACTTATCGCATTTTGAAATCAAAATTATGTTTTGAATAGTTTCAAAAACTTACTTTAGTAAAACGAGTTTTACAACTATTGGTGCAGAGGGATATACCTCGAATCAATTCTAAACCCTTAGGATGTTATACTTGACTAAATTAACTTCAAAGGGACACATGCTTGAACTCTTATATGTGATTTCTCTTCTTAATAATTTTACAAGCACATTTTACGCTTATAACATTTCATTTTTCATTAAATACACCCCTATCCTATATATACACCCCCAAGTATTTTTGATTTATGGAAAAAGGGGGAGAAGAGGGAAAAGTTAAGGGGGAGTAAAGCAAAAATGTTTTCCAAAAAATTAACTTTAAAATGTCTTTTTCAAAACTCAGCTAGGGTTAAGGGGGAGGTAGCCTTGAGGGGGAGGTTTTGAAAAAGAGCTTAATCATGTTTACTACTTGTGTGCTAAATGTTTATTACCTTATTACTTCACTCTATGCTTAAATTTTACCTTAACTTTGAATCGGGTTGTCATAGATCAAAAAGGGGGAGATTGTTGGTGCAGGGGCACCAGATAATCGAACCTAGGTTTTGATTATGGCAAAGGTTCAAAGTTAAGCTCTTATTGTTATCTCATGAGCTATGTTAAGTGTGAAGGAAGTGTTTAAGCTAAGCTCAAGGTCGAGCGACACTCGGAGAATCTCGAGATGAGAGATCATGGTGGTCGGGCGATACCAGGAGAACCTCGTTGAGTCGAGGAACCTCGGTGGAAGACCGAAAGCTAAGCAACAAATTAGTAAGGACCGGAGGTAAGCACAAGTGCGGAGTAATGGTGAGGTTGTGTCCTCTGTATGGGGATGAGCTTAGGCGGCGATCTGACTAAGACTTCTAGTAGAATGTCTAGGTCAAGATTGGATGGTAAGTAGCTATCGTATTTGTAGGGGATCGATCGGCCGGCTAGAGGGGGGTGAATAGCCCTTTGTCGTTGGATGGTGGAATTTGCTCGTCTAGACAATTGTTAGCGCAAGCGAAATACTAATAAAGACAAGCAAATAAACAAAGAAGAATACAAACAATGCTAACACGAAATATAACGTGGTTCACGGCTACGCCGCTAATCCACGGTCCCCGATTCGTCCTCGGTGAATCACTCCGCAACCAAATCACTATCGGTCTCTCCTTTGTACTAAGCTAGGTGGAGGTAACCCTTACAACTCAAGAACACTCCTTCTTTTACAATAGATGTGAAAGAAAACTAAGAGAAGGAGTTTGAATCTTGTAGAGCACTTGGATGGTCACTTAGAGCATAAGCATTAGCCATCCAAAAGCCCACACCCTCTCTTTTTATAGAGAGGACTGATTTCTTCCCATTGCACGCTACCAGTCGACTGCTGCCCTTGGCAGTCGACTACCACCACTACAACGGCCTCCGAACACGTCGGATCCCGACCGTTGTAGTCCAACGGAACACTTGGTAGTCGACTGATGGACCTCATCGATCGGCTTGCCTCCGTCGATCGCCCGATCGGCTACGGCGGTCTATGCCGCGACATCCTCTAGCGATTGGCCGCCATTCCATGGCGATCGAATGACTCGAGAATAAACCCATCAGTCGGATACCAGTCGAACCCATTCCCGCGACATCCTCTGGCAGTCGACTGCCATTCCATGGTAGTTGACTGCTAGGCATAAACCCATCAGTCGGATACCAGTCAAACCCATTCGACTCAGATCAGTCGACTGTCATTCCATGGCAGTCAACTGATGTCGAGAAAACTCATTTGACACTTAGTCATTCGGCCAAGTTCACCTAATGAGCTACTTACAATTCACTCATTCTCTCATCTCACTCGAAGTCCCTCGCCGAAGCTCTCTTCGTTCGTGGCCACGTCCCTCGGCAGCATCAGGCACACGACTCTGCAATGCTTCTTCGTGTCTCTTGCCTCCAAAGTCTACTTCCTTGGCTTCGCTTCAAGTCATCTCGTCCGGTGGTCCCTCGGCAGCATCAAGCGCACGGCTCTGCAATGCTCCTTCTCCGACTTAAGCACGAGGTAGTGAGTGGTGAACCCGCCAAGACTCCATGTGCGAGTTACTAAGCCCTGTAAGACTCCAACGCACATATCAAATCTTAATCACAACCTAACTTAAACCCTTTGCCACACACATCAAAACCTTATCATGGCAAGAGATTGCCCTAACAATCTCCCCCTTTTTGATGTGTCGTAATCCGTTTAAGTTAGGTAAAAACATTTGATAAAACATTAAGAAAGGAAAGCATGTGAATAAACATGATTAGTAACTCTCCCCCTTAATACATGAAACTCCCCCTAAATATGTTCCCCCTTACTTAAACATATAGTTTTCTCCCCCTTTGACACCATCAAAAAGATTAAAAACAAATTTATATATCATGGCATCAAGTCTAGAGAGAAACATAACCAAAAACATGCCTTAAAACCATGTATAAGAAATTGTTGTGATCATTTATCGGTATAGCGATCGTGGCACATAATGAATTCAAAATTACGATTTTACTGAATTTAAAATGCATTATAAATTCCAGAAAATTCGAAAAATAATGAAATTTGGGGAACACATTTCTTGTAAGTATATTTATCAGTGAAAAATAGTTTTCCATGAAAAATCATTATATTTTCAAGTATTTGTCAAAAATCCAAAGGCTTTAAAAACCACTAGTTTTTGAGCATGTTAGTATCCATTTTAACACCTAGTCTTGCTTTGGATTGTTTCAAAACATGAACACATGGATTTTAAAGTAAGAAATTGTTTTGAAAACATATGAAATATCCAACCATGATATTTGGGCAATATGTCTATGAATTAAACATAAGTCTTCCCCATGATTGGTCTATTATTGCTATTTTGATACTTTAAATGACCATCTAAATGCCATAGGCACTAGTGGACATTTGTATCATCCTAACATCTCACTCATGCTAAGTTTTCAATCAAGGTAGCCTATTGTAAGTGTGAGATGTATCCTAAAGGTATTTGTATGTACTTAACCATTATTTTCATGCAATTCTATCAAGGTTAAGTATCATCCTAACAATCCACATGATCATAAAGATGTATATGACTTAATTTTACATTATGATCATAAAATAAATGTATTCATCAAATTGTTATCATGCATTAGGTATTTCATAATGGTAATAAGCAAATATCACCTAAAGCATGATTTATACCCTTAAAGCCCATGACTATGTGCCAAATATCAAGATCATAAATCATGATTGCAAACATGCATAGCGATTTCATTAACTATCATGACTTAAGCATTAATATCTATTTATAGGCACATTATCATCACCTTACACTATTTCAAAAATTATGTCCCGCCATCCTAAGTCAACCAACATATGATATAGGTAAATTGTATATGGTTGACTATCCTAGGGTTTTCCTAACCCTTTAAGATGGATTTTGGAACCCAAAATAAGTTCTTTCCTATTGGGTTCACTGAAAATTCCTTAGGGATCCATTTTCTACCAATTACCTTCTTCTTGTCTTGACCCCTAGCAATTAGACATTTATAGGCCTTTTCATTTTTCTTTTCTTTATAACCTAGGCCTTTCTTATTGAAGCTTGCCCTTTGGCTCCCTATGATCATGTTCAATGTATTTGAGCCAATTGTAAATTTTTCTAGGGCTTTGGTCAAATAATCTACCTTTTCCCTTAAAGCCCTATTTTCTTCTATGCATGCATCATTAACATTGAAAGGCATATAGTCATGTGAGCATGCATCATCATGACTAGAAGAAATATTATCATTTACATTTAAGCATGCTTTTTCTAGTTTATTTTCTAAGTCCTTAATTTGATCTAGCATGCTCTTATTTTTCTTTTTAGCTCTAAATAGATCCTTAGTGAGGCTAGAAATCATAGAAACTATTTTACTAGGTGAAAGGTTAGTTACCATAGTTTCCATGTCCACTTCTTCGGATGAGGAGGTAGAGGAGGCTCCCCCTTCACTTGAGCTCTCTCCACTTGAGCTTGATCCTTCATTTTCGGAGGAGGAGCAATCCAAGTCGTCAAAAGCCATCAATGCCAAATTTGTGACAAAAGCATTCTCCTCTTCCGATGATGATGAAGATGATGAGGAAGAAGGATCATCCCATGTCCTTGCTTTGAATGCCTTGGCCTTTCCTTTTTCTTTGGCCTTCTTCTCTTCTTCCTTCTTTTTGCTCCCCTTTTTCTTCTTCTTTTCTTCTTTCTTCTTCCTCTCTCTTCTATGTGTCCCTCTCCTTGGCAATTGTAGCAAATAATTTTTCCCCTTGGTCTTCTATTCCTATCATTAGATTTATTAAATCTAAAACCTTTTAATGCACGCCTTACCCTCCTTACCATATAGGCTTCTTCCGTGCTATCCATGGAGGAGGATGATGACGCTTCATCGGAGGAGGAGGGGATCTCCATTTTCTTCTTCCCCTTATGTGCCATCAAGGCTACTCCTCTTGAAGGTTGAAACTTTGGCTCTTCTACTATTCCTTCAAGCCTCGTTTCATGGAGCTCCATTGTTGAGAAGAACTCCTCCAAGGTGCTCACTTCTAAGTTCTTGGACATGTAGAAAGAGTCCACCATTGAGCTCCATTTTGATGACTGGGGAAAAGCATCAATTGCTTTCATGAGCATGTCCCGGTTGGAGAGCCTTTCTCCTACACTTGTTAGTCCAATCAAAATTTCCTTAAACCTAGAATGCAATGATGTTACCTTTTCTCCCTTTTCTAATTTTATGTTGGATAGTTGGGACCGGAGGAGGTCTCTCCTTGCAAGTTTGGCTTCCGAGGTGCCTTCATGAAGCTCTATTAGCTTCTCCCACATCTCCTTCGCACTGGAGCATTCCCCTATTCTATTCACCTCTTATTGGGGGAGTACATTGTAGAGGTGGTGCTTGGCCTTTGAATTTTCCAAGTATTCTTCCCTTTGCCTCTTGCTCCACCTTGCTTTCTCCAATGGCTCCCCATCTTCATTCCTAGGCAATTCGAAACCGTTTTCCATAATCAAAAGAATTTCAAAATTGGTCTCGAGAAATACCTCCATTCTCTTTTTCCACCAAGAGAATTCGCATTCGAATTTTGGTGGGTGAATGTTTGAGCCGGCCATCCTTGAATGTGCTTGTTGTGGCGGTTAGTCCTCGACAAGCTTTCCTTGGCTCTGATACCACTTGTAGGGGATCGATCGGCCGGCTAGAGGGGGGTGAATAGCCCTTTGTCGTTGGATGGTGGAATTTGCTTGTCTAGACAATTGTTAGCGCAAGCGGAATACTAATAAAGACAAGCAAATAAACAAAGAAGAATACAAACAATGCTAACACGAAATATAACGTGGTTCACAGCTACGCCGCTAATCCACGGTCCCGGATTCATCCTCGGTGAATCACTCCGCAACCAAATCACTATCGGTCTCTCCTTTGCACTAAGCTAGGTGGAGGTAACCCTTACAACTCAAGAACACTCCTTCTTTTACAATAGATGTGAAAGAAAACTAAGAGAAGGAGTTTGAATCTTGTAGAGCACTTGGATGGTCACTTAGAGCATAAGCATTAGCCATCCAAAAGCTCACACCCTCTCTTTTTATAGAGAGGGTTGATTTCTTCCCGTTGGATGCCACGGATCATGCCTGCCCTTGGCGATCGTGCGCCACTTACAAGCAACCTCACGAATCGTCGGATCCGACCATTGTAGTCAGCGGATCACTTGGCGATCGTGATGGATCCCATCGATCGGCATTCTGCCTCCGTAATCGGCCCCGATCGGCTACGGCGGTTCGTTGGCCCAAACCCTCTTGATCGATCGGATTCGCGCCTTGGCGATCGATCATTGGCCCGTCATCTTTCTTGATCGGCCCGCACATATGGCGATCATTGCGGCCAAAACTCATCGATCGGATACGGTCGAACCCATTCGACTAAGCGATCAAAAACTCATGGACACTTAGCCATTCGGAGTTCACCTAATGAGCTACTTACAATTCACTCATTCTCTCATCTCACTCGAAGTCCCTCGAAGCTCTCTTCGTTCGTACCCGTCCCTCGGCGGCGCGCCTCTGCGATGCTCCTTGGCGTCTCTTGCCTTGAAATGCAGCCTTGCTTCCCGCTTCAAGTCATCTCGTCCGTGGTCCTCAGCGACATCAAGCGCGGCTTCTGCGCAGTGCTCCTTCTCCGACTTAAGCACGAGGTAGTGAGTGGTGAACCCACCAAGACTCCATGTGCGAATTACTAAGCCCTACAAGACTCCAATGCACATATCAAATCATAATCACAACCTAACTTAAACCCTTTGCCACACACATCAAAACCTTATCATTGCAAGAGATTGCCCTAACAGTATTTATCATTACTTTTGTTTTTTGTGCTAACTATTTGTTGCAGTTGAGAAACCGGTCCAACAGTCAACTGATAGCTATTGGCAGTCGACTGATTCTAGCATCAGTCGACTGCTATTCAAACTGGCCAGCTCAATGAAGGTCAAGATAAGATCCCCTTATCTTGGGGTGATGTGTCCCTTTGACCCATATTTGGATCTCAACGAGCTAGGGTTTGGAGGGTTATAAAAGAAGGGGGTTTCACCCTTTTAGATCATCATTCCTTGCTCCCAAAGTGCTCCAACGACGCTATGCTTCGATGACAACACTACGATGTTGACACGCCGATGACACGCCGAGATTCCAATTCATCTTCGTCGGTAGCTTAATAGTCTTTCAATTTGTTTCTATTTTATTGTACTCGAAGTTTTCATCATAACGAGGTGAGGTAGGCTTGTTGCCTCATCCTCAATTTGGTTTTCATTGTAATCGTTGTCTCCTACCTCCAACGAGGAGGAGACTTATAGTGGATTTCCCCTTCGTACGCGGTCAAGGATCACGAGACCTTAGAGTAGCGATCTTTCAGTTGCAAACCAAGTAAAAACAAAGGTATTTATCTTTATTTTATTGTCTTTACTTCCACTGCAATACTCGAGTTTTCGACGAACGAAAAGAAGTTTTTACGATCGCTATTCACCCCCTCTAGCAATTCACTTGATCCAACAAACTCCCCCTCAGACATTGGCTTCGGTAATGACCCCTTTTGTTGCACTTGAAGCACACAATATGGTTCTTGTCTTTCTGTATCGGGGCTTCGGCCTCCTTGGTCTTCACCTTCCCTTTTAGCACTATTTGAGCCTTCACCTTGGCTCTTTTTGGATACTTGCTCTTATAGTGTCCTACCTCCCTTTACTCAAAGCATATAATATGATTTTTATTTTTACAATTTATGTTTTGAGTTACCTAGGTCGATGATAGGAGAATCACTCCTGGATGTAGATGGCTCCTCCTCTTGTTCTAGCATGCAAGATGATCTCTCCTCCCCCTCAATCCTAGAGATGGAAGTTTCTCAATTTTTTCCTCGAACGTTGAACACCTATCAACCTCCGAATCTTCATGAGCTTGAGAGGATTAGCATTCCTCCTTAGTCTCCTCCTCTACTTCTTGGGTCGGTGAGAATTTTTCGTGAAATTTTGCCAACTTGTTTCATAACTCCTTGGCATCCTTATAATCACCTAATGTACAAAAAATATCATTAGGAATTAAATTAGTCTAAAAAATTATTACCTTATCGTTGGTTTTGAATTTTTGGACTTGCTCCTCCATCCACTTCTTTTTCTTGAGAATTTTCCCTTTCTTATCCGTGGGAGATTTGAACCCTTATATTAAGATGAACCAATCTTCGATATTCATCATGAGAAAGATCTCTATGCTCACCTTCCATTTATCAAAGCCCCCAAATCCATAGAATCCATAAGGTGGAGGTACGTTGATGTTGTAGCCTAGTCCATCATTTGGCAACTCCATTTTTCATCTACTCCTCTAACGCTTTCTCTCTTGGCGATGAGTCCTTGAAGAGCGGTCTCGCTCTGATATCACTTGTTGGAGACCTTTGGATATGCTAGAGGGGGTAAATAGCATCGTTCGATTCACCAATTCGATTGCTTTCGTGCTCATCTAAACAATATTAGTGTGCAGCATAATACAAAACAAAAATACAAGACACACACAATCACAACACAAGGGTTTTACATAGTTTGGAATCCTAGTTCCTTCTCCACGATGGTATTCTAGTGATCTACCCTCACTATGAACTTCTCCTTCTTACTTTGACACTAGAGGTGGAGAAACCTCTTACAATAAGCTTACAAAAGTAAAATACAACCAAAATGAAATACAAACCCAAATGCAAGTAAAGAACACTTTACAAAAGACAGTTTGATGCTTTGGTTGCTTTGGATGGCTTTTGAAGACCTAAAATGCAGCAACACTTCACCTCAAAATCATACGAGAACTGCTTCCGAAATTCTCCATGAGCTTCTTCTTTTATGACCTGCATTGCATTGGATTTCCACCTCGCAGTCGACTTCCATTACCCATCAGTTGACTGCCCCCTTATCCGTTGTCTCACAATGGACTAATCCATGTAGGCTTTTTGCCCAACGGATACCTAAGCAGTCGACTACCATTATCGTCAGTCGACTACCCAGTTGACTACGAGACATTTTGTGCTCATGTCCAATAATGCCAATCGACTGGAAATGGCTAGTCGACTGGTCTAACCCACTAGTCAACTACCATAGCTAAAGTCAGTAGTTGACCCTAAGTCGACTACTCGACCAGTCGACTACTCGACCAGTCGACTGGGTCATAACTCCAGTCGACTACTCTAGTCAACTAGGTCTCCGAGTGTTGAACACTCGATCAATTGACTGACCATTGACTGACCAAAGCCATCAGTCGACTAGTAAACCTCAAAATTGATATTTAACCCAAGTATGATTCTTTCATACTTGTCACTCACTCATAGCCTAAACCTAAGCCTTCTAGCCACTTCCATCAGCCTCACGCCCTCAGGGTTCATCCGAGTCCTCTATGACTCATTCACCCTTCACGCTAGCCTTTAAGTGATTCTATTGGCTATGTCATGCTATTGGGTACTCTTAGCCTAGACCTAAGCCTTCAAACCACTTCCATCATCCTTAAACCCTTAGTTCGAGTCCACGACTCCTCACCCTTGGCCCTAGACTTCAAGTGCTTCCGTCAGCCATGTTATGCTAACGGGTCTCCTTTGTCAAGTCTCCAAACTTGGACTTTCACCGCCAAGACTACACACTTGGACTTACGTGGCCAAGACTACACCCTTGGAATTTCGCTACCAAGACTACACACTTGGACTTACACGACCAAGACTATATCCTTGGACTTTTTCATGCCAAGTATCCATACTTGGACTTCTCCATTACTAAGTACCCATACTTGGACTTTTCTTGCCAAGTCTTCAAATTTGGACTTCTACACAAGTCTCACTCGAGCTAGGTCAACCATGACATGAGGTTGATTGCTTCAACAATCGCCTCATAACAATCTCCCCCATATGATCTTTGATATCTCAATCATCCACTAGTTATATGGTCTACATATGGTCAAACCATATTGATAAACACATTGACAATCCCATTGTCAAACCTATTTTCAAACATCAAAATCCTACTCAAGTCCCACTCGAATCCCACCCGAGTCTGGTCAATCGTGACATAGGTCGATTGCACCAACAGGTTGTTGGTTATAAGTTGACTGATGAAAAATAGGTTCAGGTAGTAATCTATTCCCTTCCTGATTTATGGGGGACGATGAAATAGAATTTGACTCACAATGAAAGTATCAAGACTTTTACTGATGTCTCACACTATGTTGAACTGGAAGCAGATAGGATTGCACCAACAGGTTGTTGGTTATAAGTTGACTGATGAAAAATAGGTTCAGGTAGTAATCTATTCCCTTCCTGATTTATGGGGGACGATGAAATAGAATTTGACTCACAATGAAAGTATCAAGACTTTTACTGATGTCTCACACTATGTTGAACTGGAAGCAGAAAGGATTGAAGCCACAAAGATTTTTGGACAAACTTTTATAGTTGAAGGTTCTGTTGGAGCATATGGATTCAAGAATAAGATAAAATGATTCAAGAAGGGAAAGGAAAAAGAAGTTGTTAATACTGCTTCTACTAGGTTGGGCCCAAACAAGAAGAAATTCAAGGGAAAGAAACATGGAAAGAAACCTAAAAGCAAGTTGACTTATTTTAACTGTGGCAAGAAGGGTCACTTTGCTCAGAAATGTATTGACCTGAAAAATATAGAACCATGTTTATCTTCTATTCATGAGCATTATATTGCTAGTATAGTGTTGTTAACTAATTCTTATCATTTGTAGATTATAGATTTAAGAGTAACAAACTATGTAGCTCATGAGCGAGCTACATTCGTGGAGTACCATCGGGTACCAACTAATAATAAATGGATACATGTGGAAAATAATACAAGAATTGAAGTAAAGAGGATTGGCATTTGCAAACTCAACCTACGAGGTGGACATATCTTGTTTCTACATGATATCTTTTATGCTGTTGAGATTCGACAGAATTTGATTTCTGTTAAATGTTTTCTTGAATTAGGATATTGTATAAACTTTTACAGTTAGTGTGTGGAACTTTATATTAACTTTGTGTTAATAGGATATGATTTTTTAACAAATGATTTCATGGTTTTTGATGTAGAATCAGATACAAATTATGGAATTAGCGATTGTTTTTCATACATTGCTCTTACTAGTAATGATGATATTAAAGATGAAATTTTGCATGCTAAATTAGGACATATCAGACAAGAATGCATGAATAGATTAGTTAAAGAGGGCCACCTAGGCGCTCATGCTAAAATTAACTTATCAATATGTGAGCATTGTCTTGATGGAAAAGCAACAAAGAAACCATTTGGTAAGGCTATTAGAGCAGAATCACTAATGCAATTAATTCATTCGCCAATGAATATGAAGGCTAGATATGGAGCTTCCTATTTCATTATATTTATTGATGACTTCATATGTTTTGGTTATATGTATTTGATTTCTCATAAATCTAAAGCATTAGATTGCTTCAATCGTTACTTGAATGAAGTTGAGAATCAATTAGACCATAAGGTTAAAGCCTTATGCACTGACCATGGGGGTAAATATTTGTCTAATCGGTTCAAGACAATATGTAATGATAAAAGGATTATTAGATAGTTGACAATTACAGAAACTCCACAATAAAATGGAGTTGCTGAAAGAAAAAAATTAAAATCTTCTAGATATGGTTAAGTCTAAGATGACTCAAGCTAATTTGTCAATTTCCAATTAAAAAGATGCATTATTAGTAACAATGTCATGCCCCGAGAGTATATTTGTCCCTTGATCGGACGGTACCCTCTTATGACAATATAGGATATAATACTGATACATGGCCCACTTAGCTGCTATCACAAATAAGTCATAAAACACAACGGAATATACTAACAAATAATAAAGATATAAAGACCCAAATATGTGTGTACCAGTACGACTTTGACACAGCAAGAAACATAGTCCAAACCAACATCCAAAACAAATCCAAAGTAAAGGCCAATTACGTACAACATAATTGTACACCCCAAATACGGAATCAACATAGGATAAAATCCCCAAAATAAATAATCCAGAATAATACAACAATATGGATTATAAACCATACACTTGGTGTGAGATGGGATTAGCTGACGGAGCTCCGAGTACCCAAGGAATCTTCTACCTGTTACCTGGGTGACAAGAAAACTCAGGGTCTGTGGTGGTGAGTATAAATTCAGTGGTAATATAAAAGATAGTGCATGAACAACAAATATCATATGTAGATCTACAGGTATACAAAGGGAGTTCAACAAATATACAGTCTTAAGGTAATAACAACTAACCACTAGTATAGTGATAATCAATGCATATACCAAACTGATCGACTGAATAATATAATGTATCGACATGCCTTAAGGTCTGCAGTGACACAACTCACAACAACCTGAACAAGTATACAATAACATAGCACATACCAATAACATACATAACAATACCACATATGTGATCAACACATAATCATATGAACAACGAATAATCAACTGTATAGAGTACCAAATCCATACTCTTTAGTAACATGACACTGGTCAAATGCATATAACAGTCTGATCCAATAGGTACACTGCACATACCTAAACAAAGATCCACACTGATCCTACTCATACCCACATACACCATATACCACAGTATAGAACATGCAAATGATATGCATAATGTTGTATAAACATATGTAGCAATCATAGCTCAACCAAATGCAACATCTCACAGGCATATGTAACACACACACACACACACACACACACACACACACATATATATATATATGCCATCACAACTGTTGGATCGAAGCGGATCGCTAGAGGGGGGGTGAATAGCGATAAACCTTTTTTTCTTTTCTTTCGGTAGACGATTCAAAAACACTTATACGCAGCAGAAATTTAAATGTAAAGTAAAAAAGAGACAAGGGAATTTTACTTGGTTCGTAGCCTTCGGCTACTACTCCAAGGCCCTAGCGGTCCTTGACCACGTACGGAGGACAAAAACACTAAAGAACTTCTCCCCGTTAGAGGTAGGAGTTTAATCGATACAAGTGAAGTACAAAGCTTGAGGTAGAGGGACACTCCCCCTCTCCTCGTTACAATAAAAGCTCCGAGAATTGAAAGTACTAAACTGAAATAAAAACTTTAACTGACGTAATAAAATGAAAACAAATAAACCTAGATGTCGGAGAAGAAGCACTTCATTGTTGGAAGGTTGTAGCTTGGCGGAGGCTTTTGGAAGCTTAGAATTAATGAAGAAACCCTAGGATTGGCTCTCCTTTTATAGCCTTTGAGCCCCTTTTCGAGAGGAACTTCACCCAATAGAGTTTTGGTACATGGCTCCTTGAAAAATGGTGATAAGGCTTGACTCGAGGTCGATCTCGACCATCACGATCGATGGATGGCCATCATCGATCAGATGGTAGCATCGATCGAATGCTAACCTCTTCGGTCATTGTTGGGCTGCGGTCGAGTCCTCAAGATGGCGATGATCGATGCTAGCTGCAAGGCAAAGTTAGCTTAACAAAAACATTATTTCGACGGCCTCCGATCGTCCGATCTCAACCTAGACCACCTATAGGATGTCTTTGGTCGGATCTACGCTTAAGATTATCCCCGTAAAGAGGATACGACCTTACTTACACTCGCACACACGAGCTTACCTCAATACTTACTGTGTTGCTTTTGCTTCCGGCCTTCCACTCGATTCCTTCGGCTCCCTCCGAAGTCACTCGAGTGTCGCCCGACCACCGCGGCATCCTCCAGGTGTCGCTAGCCTTCAGCTCCAGCTATATCAATTTTCTGCACAATCAATTCAGCTCGTGAGATAACGACATGAGCTTAACTTTGTATCGTTTGCTATAATCAAAACTCAGGTTCGACTTAGGTGCCTACTGCACCAACAACAACTGGTAATGCATATGCAAAGTCATGTCTGCGGACCCTACGCACAACCACGACCCCAGTATGACTTGGGTGGTACGACATGACAACTATCCTAACTCCAGCTACCACTACTCTTGAGTGGCCAAATAGGTAGTATGAGTAAGTAGCTAGCCGTCAGAGAGTTATATGCTACACCACGGGGGGTCCCTACAGCTGGTCGCTCTGTTACTACCCATGAGTGGTCGAGCACAGTACACAGGACAACTGCACACAATACCAACTACCACCATCTATAGTGGTCGAGTGCGCAACAACTACCACCAACAACGATGACCAAGTATGCAACTCCAGCTACCACCTTCTATAGTGGCCGAGTATGGCACAACAGATGATCTGCACTTAACCCTGCTACCACTACCCTGAGTGGCCGAGGAAGCAGGATGACTGGCGACCTGTCTCAACCACAAGGGAGACCCAGTCAACAGTATGCATGCAATGTAATGATGCATAACTCCACACACATAAATCCA
The DNA here is from genome assembly GCA_025175895.1 of Wurfbainia villosa. Classification (NCBI taxonomy): domain Eukaryota; kingdom Viridiplantae; phylum Streptophyta; class Magnoliopsida; order Zingiberales; family Zingiberaceae; genus Wurfbainia; species Wurfbainia villosa. The sequence goes on along the minus strand of CM045994.1, from coordinate 88,392,587 downwards.
CAACAATCTCTCTATCACACAGAGAGTCATACACAACTGATAGTCAACCACACTAGGACCTCCAGTCCATAGCAACATACTATCGACAATCAACTATGCTAGGATCTCCAGTCCGTAGAGACATACTATTGACAATCAACCATGCTAGGATCTCCAGTCCATATCGACACACTATCAAAAATCCATACAACCATACACATACACATGATCCATAAGGGATATACAACCACGCTAGGACCTCTAGTCCATAGCGACACACAATCGACAACCCACACAACCACACATAGATACATGATCCATAATAGATACGCAATGTAAAGGAATATGATACGACAATCAACTCTACCTTTACAACATCACCCACCCCCATGTGATTTATCCTGATGACACAACTCAAGTCTATAACCGTACTCAGCTACATACACATAGGTCCACACACCATAGCATTTGAAATCCATAATCAGGACGAACGAAATGTAGAGATAACAAAAGAGAATCTCAAAGTCCAAAGACTAAGTATCAAGCAACGAAATAACATGAGTGGAGTCAAGGTAATAATGTCATCATCAACATAAAACTCGTGCACCAAGTTTAATCGTCTACCTAACCAGGGTAGAATATTACCCACCTGATACGAAGCTCGTAATAATCCTCACGGTCGTGGACCTGCCTCATATCCCAAACCTGCACATATTAGCAACCACGAGTAAGTTCAAGCATCCAACAAATATACAACTCAACTACTATATCGTTTCTATATTCCCATCCAACTTCCATCACACACTCCCAAACAATCACCAAAACAACAACTCTGAGAACTAGATCTCACATTGTTTCAATCCCAAAATAAAACCCATAATAGAGCATCTTCCAGATCCCTCCATACATCACCCTATTCTCGCTCGCACCACAAAACCATACAACACCCAAATAGCCATCCAACCATCTAAACCTATCGTTCACAACTCCATCACCGAGCACAACCAAAACCTCACCAACAAAACATCTCCAATAACCCATGCATCACCTTACTTACTGAAAATCAAACATCCAATACCTAAATCAAAGAATAAAAATCTTACCCCTTAATTGCTCGATTACACACAGCTTGAATCACGCCATAGAGAAAATAGCTCAGTGACCCCGGTTGCTGTCGGAAAGTCCAAGTTCGGGTGCCAATAGAGTTATCCAAGCTTAAGGTTGCAATGAACAATAATAACCTATCCATAACAACTGCTGTGAACGAAAATACTCCAAGACTTACCTCACAACGCAGCCTACACCACATACACCAGCGCAAATCAATGACACCAATTCCCCCCCTTCTCCGATCTTCTCTACTCACTGGACAGCCCAACGTCAACCGCTCCTCCCTTCTCCACTCAACAATCTGAGCTAATGGTAGTGAGGAACACGAGTAAGGTGTAGGGAAATCTCGTATGCCAAATGGCATATGCGCAACGGAAAATAGGATCCCTTCCAAGTGATCCATGCGAAAGCAAACTCGTATAAAATAAATTTCTCTAAACCAAACCTATCTTATAGGAGAGGATTACCTTTGTTGCGTGCCCTTGTTAATCCCGCTTTTCCTTTCGGTTTGTTGGATCTTTAGCACGTTCAAGTGTCCGCGTATCCACACGAGCACGCTCTTGTCTCACAAAAGGAAAACTAGAAGAGCTCTCCTTTACTTCTTGCTAGAGAAGTCCCTAAAGGAGAGGAAGAGAGGGAAAAGGAGAAAGGAAGAAGAAGACTCCTCTTCTTGCTAGCCTACACTCACAAACCCACACAACCAAAGCTTCCACCAAGCTTTCTCACCACTAACACAACCAAAGCTTCCACCAACAACAAAAGCCAATGCTCTCTTTGGCCGGCCACTTAGGGTGTCTTGTATAGGGTTGGAAAAACCCTTTCACCTCCACACATTTAATGCAATCCATTGCATTGAGACATATCCTTGTTTGGCCGGCCACTTAAGGAGACAAAAACCAATTTGTCTTCTTCCACCTCATCTAGCTTAGGTGGATGCTTAGGTGGATGCTTAGGTGGCATGCTTATGTGGCATTCTTATGTGGCTTTCATGCATGTTGAATTAATCTTATTAATTCAATTAAACTTATGTTATCATATTGAATTAATCTTATTAAATCAATAAGGTAACATATTGAATTAATCTCATTAAATCAATTAGCTAAAATTCTCATTAAGCTTAAAGTCCAAAAACCATTTTGTACTTAAGCTTATTCCCAAATTATTCTAGTCAAACTAGAATACTCTAATTCCTCTAATTATCATGCTCTTTGTGTGTGACCCTATAGGCTCTCATAACGTTGGCAGTGGACCTAAACTCTTTTAGATACACAAGCAATGAGCGGCATCTAGCAATACATCATTGCTACCCAAGTTACGAGATAAGTCAAGATCCGACTAACCTTTCCGTGACTACTATAATATATGACCGTGTCCTTCTATCCTTGATATCAGATTGATCAATGAGGCATAGACCATGTCATCCTCGATCAATCTATGTGTTTCTTGATCCAGTAAACTAACTCAAACAAATGAGCTCAATATCTCATATTGACTCATTCGAGCATGGCCATGCGTTTTAGTAGTTCTACTCAATCAAGGGCCCACCGATATCACTCCGTCATATGGAAGGATAGATCCCATCTACATCACTCACATCCCTCCGCATAATTTGTTATATACCCGATGTCGCCTTTATGGTCCACCTGTTACGGGTGACGCGTTTGTGATACCAAAGTACATAACTCCTTATGTAGGGAACCATAGTGACTTGGTCTAAGGACTATTCATACCAATAGTCACATGAGAAAGTTTATGACACTCATATAACGATCCATGAAACTTTCTCATGGCGTCGATTCGGTATATATTCTCCAATATATACCCATGTGTCAACTTGATATCATATATCCATGACTTGTGAGATCAAGTCATCAATTGACCTACATGCTAGTCTTTATGTATTAATATTGCCCTTGCATATTAATACTCGACTAGAACATTTAGGAAAGTGTTCTCTCTGACCTCTCATAATCAATTACGCGATTGATGTCTTGTAGATAAGAACCTACTTTTCTAGGGCATTATTATATTTAAATTAGGTAGCACAAGTAAGATGTAAATATAATAACCAATCCTTTGCCTTTATAGAATATGATACAAAATGTTCCCTATTCAACCATCACATGATTGGTTCTAGGGCTTTAACTAACAATCTCCCACTAGCACTAGTACCAATCACTATGATATCTAATACCTAGTGACCTAGTGTGACCATCATGCTTCCTCTGTGCGAAGCCTTGAGTCGATGGATCTGCGATGTTAGCTTAGCCGGTACTCTGCATATCCTCACATCTCCTCTATCGATGATCTCTCGAATGAGATGGAAGCGCGCCCATATGTGTTTGGTCGATGTGATCGAGGTTCCTTAGCTGCAATAGCCCCATTGTTGTCACAATAGAGGTCTATTGGATCTGCAATGCTAGGAACTACCCCAAGTTCAGCGATGAACTTGCAGCCAAACGACCTCCTTTCTTTGCATCGGATCGCAATATACTAAATTGTAGAATCGGCAAGTGTCTGCGAACTCTTCCACTCACGGCTCCACCATTCGAGCAAAACGCGTACCCGATTGCGATCTATAGTCATCCTTATGCATTTGGAAGCTTGCATCACTGTAACCCTTCTGATTAGCTCCTCATTGCCTCGAATATCGGAAATATTCTTTCGTTCTTCGTAAGTACTTAAGAATATTTTTATTGCTATCCGATGACTTTCACCGGATCGTGTATCTACTCGTCATGCTCAAAGCATACGAGGCGTCAGACAGTACAAAGCATGGCGTACATGATAGACCCTATAGGCGATGCATAAGGGATCTTATCCATGCGATCTCTCTCCTCCTTAGAAGAGGACATTGAGTCTTGAAAGACTCACACCATGTGATAAAGCGCGAAACCCTTTCTTAGAATTTTGCATAGCAAAAGCGATCTAGCACTTTATCAATGTATGTACTCGACTTAGGCCAAGTAATCTTCTAGATCTATCTCTATAGATCTTGATGCCTAGAATATAGGCGGCTTCACCTAAGTCCTTCATTGAGAAACAATTCCCTAACCACATCTTCACATTGGGTGAGGGAATATCATTTCGATGAGAAGTATGTCATCTACATACAAGACAAGAAATACAACTGTGCTCCCACTATTTCTCTTGTAGACACAAGGCTCATCTTCATTCTTGATGAAACCAAACTCTTTGATTGCATCATCGAATCGAAGATTCCGGCCGAGAGGCTTGCTTTAGTCCATAAATGGACCTTTGCGGTTTGCATACCTTTCGGGATGCTTTGGATCTTCAAAACCCTCGAGGTTGTGTCATGTACACATCCTCGAGTAGCTTTCCATTGAGCGGTTTTGACATCCATCTGCCAGATCTCATAATCATGGTAGGTCGCAATAGCAAGTATGATCCGAATGGATTTAAGCATCGCAATTGAAAAGGTTTCTTCATAGTCAATACCATGAATTTGTTTGAATCCTTTAGCCACCAATCTACCTTTATAGGTATGCTTATTACCATCCATGTCAGTCTTTACTTTAAAGACCCACTTACACCAATGGGTTTTACCCCTTGGTGGATCAACCAAAGTCCATACTTGGTTAGTGTACATGGATTCCATTTCGGATCTCATGGCCTCTAGCCATTTCTGAATCTGGGCTCATCATAGCTTCTTTATAGGATGTAGGCTCGTCAAGATTGATAAGCAATACATCACCGTTGTACCAAGAGAAAAGAATATCTCTCGGGTTGGCGGATCCTATTAGATCTACGAAGAGGTTGGTCTACTTGAGCAGTGTTTGCTCCACAACTCTTTGGGCAACAAATTCCTCATCCACAACACTTTGTGGTGCTGTTCATTTTCCATCGAAGCCTTAGTGTTATCATCATCTTGAACTTCTTCAAGATGAATTTTACTCCACTAGTATTTCTAGAAATAAATTCTCTTTCTAGAAAGACAGACATTTACACAAACACCTTGCCAAGTGTGGGATTGTAAAAGTAATATCCCTTAGTTTCCTTGGGATATCCTACAAAATAACACTTATCGATTTGGGTCCTAGTTTATCCGAGACTTGACGTCTAATGTAAGCTTCACAACCCCAAATCTTTATAAAAGACATTTTGGGACTCTTCGGTCCATATCGTATATATGGTGTCTTTTCTCGGCTTTTGATGGAACGCGATTAAGTGTAAGCCTGTCTCTAGAGCTAAACCCCAAAGGAAGTAGGTAGATCGGTCGGCTCATCATTGATCGTACCATATCTAATAGAGTCACGATTTCTCCTCTCGGATACACCATTCCATTGTGGTGTTCGGTGGAGTGAGTTGGGATATTATCCCACACTCGGCCAGTGATCACGAAACTCTTGACTAAGGTATTCACCACCTCGATCCGATCGAAGTAGCTTAATACGCTTACCAAGTTGGTTTTGTACTTCATTCTTGAATTCTTTGAACTTTTCAAAGGATTACGACTTATGTCTCATCAAATATAAGTAGCGAATCTACTCATATCATCAGTGAAAGTAATAAAGTACTTATAGCCTCCTCTGGCTTCGACATTGAAAGGGCCACATACATCAGTATGTATGAGTCCTAACAAATCCGTCGCTCTCTCGCCATGTCCACTAAATGGAGTTTTAGTCATCTTTCCTAAAAGACAAGACTCGCGTACCTCATATGATTCAAAATCAAATGAGTCCAATAATCCATCTTTATGGAGTTGGGATATGCGTTTTTCATTTATGTGACCTAGCGGCGATGCGAAGATATATAATTCGATTTGAACCGTTTGGTATTTACGTTATAAATTGGGTTATCTAAATCTAGAACATAGAGACCATTCATAAGTGGTGCATTACAATAGAACATTTCATTTAAATAAATGGAACAACATTTGTCCTTTATTATAAAAGAAAAGTTTTTCTTGTCTAAACAAGATACAGAAATTATGTTCTTTGTTAATGCGGGTACATAGAAGCACTCCTCTAGTTCTAAGATAAGCCCAGTGGGCAAAGACAAAGAATATGTTCCTACAGCTACAGCAGCAACTTTTGCGCCATTGCCTACTCGTAGGTCCACTTCACCCTTTGCCATTATTCTACTATTTCGGTCCACGCACATTAGTACAAATGTGAGATGCACATCCTATCTAATACCCATGTAGAAGAAATAGATAGATTAACTTCTATAAGCGTGTATACAGGCGAAGTCCCACTTCTCTTGTTCTTTACTTCCTCAAGGTAGACTTTGCGCCTCCTTCAGGTCCAGCCTCACCAATGGAAGCCTTCCTTAGGTACTTTACCTTTACCCTTTGAAGTGGATGAATTGGCCTTGCCTTTGGCTTGGGTCTTACCCTTGCCTTTGCGCGTACCTTTGTCCTTCTTGACCATTAGTACATTACTAACTTTCTTCTTGAGATTTGGTTGTGATTCTCAACATCTTTGAGAATCTCGAGCAAAGGTTTATCAATTTCATTCATGTTATAATTCATGACGAATTGATTGTATGCTTGACAGCGATTGCGAGGATAACATCGGTTTGCCAATTCTTGGCTCGATGGAAAACCTAGTCTTTGAGGTTCTCAGCGTACCCAATCATTTTGAGTACGTGAGTTCCTACAGTGTTCCTTCTTGCATCTTGCATGCAAAAAGAGCCTTAGACACTTCAAAAGCGCTCGTGCCTAGCTTGTCCTTGATATAGTTGTTTCAAATGCTCAACCATATCGCATAGGCATCCATGTTCTCATGTTGCTTACGAAGCTCGAGTTCATGGTGGCAAGCATAAGGCATGACACATCTAATCGTCATCTTGATGCTTCTTATAAGCATCCTTTTTCAAGACGAGTGGCCGTAGGCGGGTATTTTGTAGGCTGCTCTAGGACATATAGTTTGCGTTCTTGCTTGAGGATAATCCTCAAGTTCCTATACGATCAAGAAAGTTTGCTCCATTGAGCTTGTCCTTCTCAAGGACGGATCGCAAGTTGAGGGTGTGTCGTGTTAGATGACATGGTGATCTACAACATTAAAATGCAAAGTTAAGTATCATACCTAAATCATTTAATTAGGCCTTTAATTAAATGAGGCTCCCACTAAATTCTCATAGCTACTATTTAGCTATAAATTTATATGGGATAAAGATCCACATCATAATTCGTCTTGAGTTAGCTTTGGCTAATCGCCCAAGACGTAGTATAATTAGGTAGGTAATCTTTTGCCAATTACATCTGATGTAACTCTTTAATAGCTTTGGTTAAGTTTTAGATTAGTTTAGTGTTTATTCCTAAACCCGACTTCGGTGGCGAGGCCGCGAGGCCTTCTTGGATATCGAACAGCGACCACTTCTAAGACAAAGCCGATGTTCTAAATCACACAAAACTAATGTTAACACTTATGTTCAAAGCTAATATATGCCTCTACTTTCTTAACCAATTAAAAACACTTAATTAAGTCTTAACCAAGGCGATAGCGGGACATCACGATTGTCCACTCGCACTCTTCAAGATAAAATGCATTGCTTTGCTTTGGCAAACCCAATAACAAATGATCGAGGAAGTAGTGAGTACCAACTTTGGTAGGCATATCGTTTAGACTTATTAAGAAATAAACATGTATCATATACATATTAGCATACATCACATATAAGCTAAACTAATCATGCATCACATACAAGCTAAACTAACATGCATCACATACATATTAAACTAACGTGTCATGGTTATGGCCCTTATTCTACAATCTTCTCAAGCCAATGAAAAGATTGATTGGTCAACCTAGGGATAGCATCTTCTCCTAAGTGCTTCCTTTTGGTTGTCTTGTGTGTTGACTTCCTCCTTGTAACCTCATCTTCCAATGGACCCTCCATCCTTGTTTTGTACATTACAAAAGGAGAAATACTCGAGTTACATTCGAGTCTAAAACTAATTTTACAACAAGAATATTAGGAGAAAGGCACGACACGCAGGCCGTATTAAGAATTACAACACACAATCACAAACTTTTTGGGACTAGGCCATAACCATGCACCATGTCATTTTAACTTTTAAAAGACATTGGATATTTTATTATGTTTGAAAATTTGCTAATGCAATTATCAACTCATAATAAAATTTATTCTACTTCTATATCACATATAAAATAGAGAAAGCCTATTTTTATACGATCTTTCGCAAGTGGCTCTGATACCACTGTAGGGAAATCTCGTATGTCAAATGGCATATGCGCAACGGAAAATAGGATCCCTTCCAAGTGATCCATGCGAAAGCAAACTCGTATAAAATAAATTTCTCTAAACCAAACCTATCTTATAGGAGAGGATTACCTTTGTTGCGTGCCCTTGTTAATCCCGCTTTTCCTTTCGGTTTGTTGGATCTTTAGCACATTCAAGTGTCCGTGCCTCTATACGTATCCACACGAGCACGCTCTTGTCTCACAAAAGGAAAACTAGAAGAGCTCTCCTTTACTTCTTGCTAGAGAAGTCCCTAAAGGAGAGGAAGAGAGGGAAAAGGAGAAAGGAAGAAGAAGACTCCTCTTCTTGCTAGCCTACACTCACAAACCCACACAACCAAAGCTTCCACCAAGCTTTCTCACCACTAACACAACCAAAGCTTCCACCAACAACAAAAGCCAATGCTCTCTTTGGCCGGCCACTTAGGGTGTCTTTTATAGGGTTGGAAAAACCCTTTCACCTCCACACATTCAATGCAATCCATTGCATTGAGACATATCCTTGTTTGGCCGGCCACTTAAGGAGACAAAAACCAATTTGTCTTCTTCCACCTCATCTAGCTTAGGTGGATGCTTAGGTGGATGCTTAGGTGGCATTCTTATGTGGCTTTCATGCATGTTGAATTAATCTTATTAATTCAATTAAGCTTATGTTATCATATTGAATTAATCTTATTAAATCAATAAGGTAACATATTGAATTAATCTCATTAAATCAATTAGCTAAAATTCTCATTAAGCTTAAAGTCCAAAAACCATTTTGTACTTAAGCTTATTCCCAAATTATTCTAGTCAAACTAGAATACTCTAATTCCTCTAATTATCATGCTCTTTGTGTGTGACCCTATAGGCTCTCATAACGTTGGCAGTGGACCTAAACTCTTTTAGATACACAAGCAATGAGCGGCATCTAGCAATACATCATTGCTACCCAAGTTACGAGATAAGTCAAGATCCGACTAACCTTTCCGTGACTACTATAATATATGACCGTGTCCTTCTATCCTTGATATCAGTTGATCAATGAGGCATAGGCGTGTCATCCTCGATCAATCTATGTGTTTCTTGATCCCAAGTAAACTAACTCAAACAAATGAGCTCAATATCTCATATTGACTCATTCGAGCATGGCCATGCGTTTTAGTAGTTCTACTCAATCAAGGGGCCCGATATCACTCGTCATATGGAAGGGATAGATCCCATCTACATCACTCACATCCCTCCGCATAATTTGTTACATACCCGATGAATCGCCTTTATGGTCCACCTATTACGGGTGGCGTTTGTGATTACATAACTCCTTATGTAGGGAACCATAGTGACTTGTGTCTAAGGACTATTCATACCAATAGTCACATGAGAAAGTTTATGACACTCATATAACGATCCATGAAACTTTCTCATGGCGGGTCAGTTCAGTATATATTCTCCAATATATACCCATGTGTCAACTTGATATCATATATCCATGACTTGTGAGATCAAGTCATCAATTGACCTACATGCTAGTCTTTATGTATTAATATTGCCCTTGCATATTAATACTCGACTAGGAACATCTAGGAAAGTGTTCTCTACAGCCTCTCATAATCAATTCTGCCAATTGATGTGCTGTAGATAAGAACCTACTTTTCTAGGGCATTATTATATTTAAATTAGCTGGCACAAGCAAGATGTAAATATAATAACCAATCCTTTGCCTTTATAGAATATGATACAAAATGTTCCCTATTCAACCATCACATGATTGGTTCTAGGGCTTTAACTAACATAAGGATGGATCTCATCCGAATCGAGGTAGAAGATCGACCACTTACCTAACCTCGGCAGAAATCGTGAAGCCCAGCTCACGATCGGAGACTCGATAGAACCCCCACCAACCCCTAGCTCCCAGCGAAGACTCTTCGCCGAAATCTTGCTCGGGAACCCGCGATCAAAGGTCCCCCAGTGAGACGATCCTCCACCACGTGTGCGTCAGCAGCAACTGCCTTAGAGAAGAAGAAGAAGAGGAGATGGGAATGGCGTTCGCGAAGAGGGAAATGGGGAGGAGAGAGGTGCGTCGAGTTGGCTTAAATAAGTCGTTCAACGCTTGGGTTTGAGCCAACTTACTCATAGTCTAACCCAAGTTAAGCCCAACACCTAACTAATTAAACCCAGCAGCTAATTAAATTAATTAACCCGTATAATTAATTTAAATAAATTTTTTTCCCACCGTATCTTACATTCTCCCCCACTTAATAAAAATTTGGTCCCCAAATTTCTGACTCATGTACGAGTACAAGATGTCACAACAACCATCTCAAGTATCCGGATAAATCACCAATCTCGAATGACAAGTCTCTAAGAACCACCTTTCCTAAAGCTAATACAACTCCGGAACCCACTATCCTTTTCAGAGATGGAGAATTATCTTCTCACAAGAGAAATCCATCTACCATCCAAAATCCATTCTACCACACAGAACTGCAAGTGATTGGGAGACTATAGTAACCAATCCCCCCTTATTGCATCTGTCCGTGTTCTAGCAACTCTATAGTAGCTACACAATAGCTAGCCAAAACCCCATGAGCACTCCTACTATATACATTTACAAATCAAGATAATAACTGCTAAATCCACGACATGTATATGTCAGCTTTTCTCATAGTTCCTCAACTGACGTAAATATGAGATACGTCTCAATCAACTACATCAGAATCGTTCCAACCCTTGAAATAATGCATCCGCATACAATACCCTTCCATCCACCCCAGAAGGATTAACTAACACTGATGCAAAAAGTCAGCCACCGTCCAAGCCCTGAAAACAGGTTTCATAAGCTTCTAACCAAGTGAATTCCATCACCTTCTTGGTCAAATAAGTCAGCAGTATAGTAACACTAGAAACGTCCTATCCACATCTACGGTAATAACCAAATTTAATCCATGAATGACTAAATCATTAATAAGTCTAACCATATAATCAAAAACTCATAAAATTCATACCAAGTATGAAATATCATCTTCTACACCCCTACATCCTTTTTACTCTAAGCAGATGATATCTCAATCATCACGCCGACGATGATAATTGTATGACACCAAGTCACTAAAATATCAACACTCCAATCATAGATCAACCCTAGAGTATATATAGGTGTCCTTTAGCTGATCTAAACAGATCATCTATCCACAATGAAGGGTATTCATTCTCAACAGCTACTGCATACCACCATCGATAATCGATGCATAGCCATCAAGGTTCTTCTCTCTTTCAATAAAGAGTTTTGGATCTTCCCAAGAAGAAACACTAGGATAGATAAATCTCCCATCCAATACCTCCTATAATCGCAACTTACATTCTTCCAATTCCAAAGTGTTTAGCAACACTGATACCAATAAAATTATCTCCCGGTATGGGGTCTTCAATATCAACACTACTCTCGAAATCACTCCGATCGCATACTCCACTTTCCTATGCAGTGGCAAGCCTGGGAGTTCATCCAAAACTACATCCGAATACCCTCGGATTATATGCACATCTGAGAGACATAGTATACCATCATTTCAACAATTTAACTATCCATAAGGATATGCCTATGGTAAAAGTATGTCTATCAAAGTCTCAGGGCATCCCTTGACTTCTTGATTGTTAGTTAACATCTCACCTGACGGTAGAGAAACAACCAATACACATGATCTGAATATAGAAACCCTTCTAATCCTATCTAAGAATGTTCTAGACATAGATACCTATAAACTACCAATATCTCTCAATATATCAACAAATAGGGTAAACTAAAATAATACCCCCAATGATCAATCTTCGACCCTTCTACATCTCTCGAATAAAGATGTAAACCTATCCAACTTCTGTTCTTGATGACTGAGTTTCTGTAAGTGCAAGAGACTACCATAGAAGAACTAAAATCAACTGTTGAAACTGAGATACATGCTGAAACAGTTGCAATGGAGATGGTAAACATTGTTGCACTGATAAACGACTGTAAAATACTGAATAACTGCCAACATTGTAGCACTCTCCATACTCTGCAAATGGTATAGATGTCCCGGAAAGGTAACCGTTGCGGTTGTCTGCATAAATCTTCAAAGATGTCTTCTACTGATACTGCTGAGTAAATTGCTTCTCCCGGATGAAAGTATCAAGGAACTCCAACTACGCCTGAGGTAGTAAATTGCTACTGGGGTGATAACCCAATCTTCTGTGATGATCTCTGCTGTCGAGATTGTGGATCGTCCTCCCGAAGGCAACATCGATGGTCTTCAACTGAGTCTTCAAAGTACACTCTCTCCTCATATGTGTTGGTTGCTTACAATAACAATAGATAGACTGATCCAACAGATAATCCGACTTTGTGTGTCATCGTGACCTGTACTACATGCACTCGATCCCTTCAGAATCATTCTTTTGATTCCAATATTTGACTTGAAATGTCTGCTTATTGATCTCCAACTCCTAAAGCACTTGCTACAGAGTCATTTCCATACACATGACTCGGTCTAATGCCTTTCGGTAGGATCTAATAGAAGATCCAAACACCCTAATCTGAATGTAAGCCAATAAACTATGGGTAGCTTAAGACATTCATTCACATTCTTGAGCTATTAGGTGGTCATATCTTTTGCAAGTTTAACGACTCTGCATGGTACTCCCATTACCGAATGATCACCCTACTTGATGCTCAAGAATTTCCTGATAATGAGTCAAAGAAAGTGACATGCGGAAATACTCTCTCACAACATCACTACACCGTGACCAGGTGATGTGTTATTCCCCGAAGGTTATTTCCTACATCTTCCACCAAGTACCGGCTTGATCCTGATAATGGTATGCAACGACTCTACTTTCTCTATATAACACAAGTTAAGTACTCAAAAGTACCTTCAAAGTTATGCAACCTAGCACGACCAACTCAGGGATCAAAATCCCTATGAAACACCATATACTAATCCTCTACAATCTGCATTAACAATAGTATACACACCTAGTCTATTGCCCCACAAGTAATGATCTGACTAGCATAGTTAGTGAAAATCCCTAAGAATGTAATCTTTGATCTCCATAAGAAATGTGATGACCTGACCCCTTCTTTTCGACTCGGTATCAGTCGACTCTCAAAGGAAATTCACCTTTCCAACAGTAGGTTCAAGACTCACAGACTCAACAAGTTGTTCCCGTGGTCAACCCAAACCACGGTAACGAATAGTGACTACACACAATGTGTTGTTCCCTATTATACACAACTAAATGCATAGTCAACAAAAGGATATGTGATAACAATTAACATACCTTAAATCTTGTAGGTCGGAGATGTCCCACTATAGCCAGATCCAAGAACTCACCAAAATAAAAACTAAGTAAAACAAAACTCGATGTCAACTGAAATAAAATCTGAAAGTGGTCCTCGCAACCTGGGCTTTGATACCAATAAAATTGTCACGCCCCGAGAGTATATTTGTCCCTTGACCGGACGGTACCCTCTTGTGACAATATAGGATATAATACTGATACATGGCCCACTTAGCTGCTATCACAGATAGCCATAAAACACAACGAAATATACTAACAAATAATAAAGATATAAAGACTCAAATATGCATGTACCGGTATGACTTTGACACAGCAAGAAACATAGTCCAAACCAACATCCAAAACAAATCCAAAGTAAAGGCCAATTACGTACAATATAATTATACACCCCAAATACGGAATCAACATAGGATAAATTCCCCAAAATAAATAATCCAGAATAATACAACAATATGGATTATAAACCATACACTCGATGTGAGATGATATCAGCTGGCGGAGCTCCGAGCACCCAAGGAATCTTCTACCTGTTACCTGGGCGACAAGAAAACCCAAGGTATATGGTGGTGAGTATAAACTCAGGTATACAAATGTAGTTCAATAGATATACAGTCTTAAGATAATAACAACTAACCACCGGTATAGTCATAATCAATGCATATACCAAACTGATCGACTGAATAATATAATGTACCGACATGACTTAAGGTCTGCAGTGACACAACTCATAATAACCTGAACAAGTATACAACAACGTAGGACATACCAATAATATACATAACAATACCACATCTATGATCAACACATAATCATATGAACAACGAATAATCAACTGTATAGACAAACCAGATCCATACTCTTTAGTAACATGACACTAGTCAAATGCATATAACAGTCTGATCCAATAGGTACACTGCACATAACTAAACAACGATCCACACTGATCCTACTCATACCCACATACACCATATACCATAGTATAGAACATGCAAATGATATGCATAATGTTGTACAAATATATGCAGAAATCATAGCTCAATCAAATGCAACATCTCACAGGCATATGTAAAACACACACACACACACACACACATATGTATATATATGCATGGTCATGTCTGTAGACCCTACGCATAACCACGACCCTAGTATGGCTTGGGTGGCATGACATGACAATTATCCCAACTCCAACTACCACTACTCTCGAGTTGTTGAATGGGTAGTATGAGTAAGTAGCTAGCCGTCAGAGAGCTATCTGCTACACCACGGGGGTCCCTGCTATTGGTTTCTCCATCACTACCCATGATTGGTCGAGCACCGCACATAGGATAACTACACACAACACCAACTATCACCATCTATAGTGGTCGAGTGTGTAACAACTACCACCAACAAAGGTGGCCAAGTATGCAACTCTAGCTACCACCATCTATAGTGGCCGAGTGTGGCACAACAGATGATCTGCACTCAACCCTGCTACCACTACCCCGAGTGGCCGAGGAGGCAGGATGACTGGCGACTTGTCTCAACCACAAGGGAGACCCAGTCAACAACATGCATACAATGTAATGATGCATAACTCCATACACATAAAACCACAATGCTCTCTCTATCACATAGAGAGTCATACACAACTGACAGCCAACCACACTAGGACCTTTGTCCATAGTGACATAATATCGACAATTAACCATGCTAGGATCTCTAGTCCGTAGAGACATACTATCGACAATCAACCATGCTAGGATCTCCAATCCGTAGCGACACACTATCAATAATCCATACAACCATACACAGACACATGATCCATAATGGATATACAACCATGCTAGGACCTCCAGTCTATAGTGACACACTATCGACAACCCACACAATCACACACAGATACATGATCCATAATAGATACACAATGTAAAGGAATATGATACGATAATCAACTTTACCTTTACAACATCACCTGCCCCCAAGTGATTTATCCTGATGACACAACTCAAGTCTACAACCATACTCAGCTACATACACATAGGTCCACATACCATAGCATCTGAAATCCATAATCAGGACAAACGAAATGTAGAGATAACAACAGAGCATCTTAAAGTCCAAAGACTAAGTATCAAGCAACGAAATAATATGAGTGGAGTCAAGGTAATAATGTCATCATCAACATAAAACTCATGCACTAAGTTTAATCGTCTACCTAACCAGGGTAGAATATTACCCACCTTATACAAAGCTCGTAATAATCCTCACAGTCATGAACCTGCCTCCTATCCCAAACTTGCACATATTAGCAACCACGGGTAAGTTCAAGCATCCGACAAATATACAACTCAACTACTATATCGTTTCTATATTCCCATCCAGCTTCCACCACACACTCCCGAACAATCACCAAAACAACAACTCTAAGAACTAGATCTCACATTGTTTCGATCCCAAAATAAAACCCATAATAGAGCATCTTCCAGATCCCTCCATACATCACCCTATTCCCGCTCACACCACAAAACCATACAACACCCAAATAGCCATCCAACCATCTAAACCTATCATTCACAGCTCCATCACCGAGCACAACCAAAACATCACCAACAGAACATCTCCAATAACCCATACATCACCTTACTTACTGAAAATCAAACATCCAACAACTAAATAAAAGAATAAAAATCTTACCCCTTAATCGCTCGATTACACATAGCTTGAATCACGCCACAGAGAAAACAGCTCGGTGACCCCGATTGCTGCCAAAAAGTCCAAGTTCGGCTACCAACAGAGTTATCCAAGCTCAAGGTTGCTATGAACAACAATAACCCATCCATAACAACTTTTGTGTACGAAAATACTCCAAGACTTACCTCACAACGCAGCCTACACCACATACACTAACGCAAATCAATGACACCAATTCCCCCCTTCTCTGATCTACTCTGCTCACCAAATAGCCTAACGCCAATCGTTACTGCCTTTCTCCACTCAAAAATTTGAGCTAATGCCAGTGAGGAACACGAGTAAGGATGGATCTCATCCGAATCTAGGGAGAAGATCGACCACTTACCTAACCTCGACAAAAATTGTGAAGCCCAACTCACGATCGGAGATCCGATAGAACTGCCGCCGACCCTAGCTCCCAGCGAAGACTTCACCGGAATCTTTCTCGGGAACCCGCGATCAAAGGTCCCCCAGCAAGACGATCCTCCACCACGTGTGCGTCAGCAGCAGCTGCCTCGGAGAAGAAGAAGAAGAAGAGGAGATGGGAACGGTGCTTGCGAAGAGGGAAATGGGGAGGAGAGAGGTGCGTCGGGTAGGCTTAAATAAGTCGTTCAGTGCTTGGGTTTGAGCCAACTTGCTCATAGTCTAACCCAAGTTAAGCCCAACACCTAACTAATTAAACCCATCCCTTAATTAAACCCAACAGCTAATTAAATTAATTAACCCGTATAATTAATTTAAATTTTTTTCCCACCGTATCTTACAAACAACCTATATACTTAACTAAGTGCCTTCAAAATATATTTCATCTACCTTATATGAACGTTGGATAGACAAAAAATCATATTTGAGTCATCTAAGACTCTGGAGAACAACTGCTACATTCATCATAATAATCACAAATATAAAAAATTATAACCTAAGAGTAAGAAGTTTATCTTTGTAAGATATTCTAATACCTCTAAAGTTTATATTTTTATTGGTGAGCATCAAGATGAAACCATTTCTGAAATAAAGTCAAGAGATGTAACTTTTCTCAAAACTGAGTTTCCAAGAGGTGATATTGATAAAACTATTCCACTATTTTCAATAGAGGAGGATGATGGTATTTTATTAACGAACAAGGTATCACATGAGATGTATGAATCTAGTCAATCTAGTGGGATTGAGTTATTAATGAATGAGTTGATTTCTCAATGGGCCAACCTATGAGGAAGTAGTCATAAGACTATTCCTCGAAAAAGGTTTGACATTGAAAATGATGCCTTAATGATTCTCCCAGTTGGCGACAAAAAACCTCAAACTATTGAAGAAGCATTAAAATGCTCAGTTAGAGATAAGTGGAAAGTTACAATAGATGAAGAAATGAAGTCAATGGAAAAGAATCAAATTTGGGAACCAGTCGATCTTCCTCTAGGCAAAATGCTTTTGGAAATAAATGGATTCTCAAAATTAAGAGAAAAGCTGATGGATTGATTGATTGATACAAAACTCATTTAGTTACAAAAAGCTATACCTAACAAGAGGTATTGATTTTGAAGAGACATTCTCTCATGTCATAAAGTTTGTGTCAATTAATGTCATTTTAGCTATTATAGCATATTCTGATTTAGAATTATATCAAATGAATGTAAAGATAGCTTTCCTAAATGGTGAGTTTGACGAAGAAATCTATATGACACAACTAGAAGGTCAAGAGAACAAAGTGTACGTATAAACTTAAAAAGTTTAATTATGGTCTAAAGAAAGCGTCAAGACAATATAATATAAGATTTAATAAAATCATTTTGTCTTATGATTTTGAAATGATCAATGAAGATCATTATGTTTTCTTAAGAAAATAAAAAAGGAAAATTTATCATCTTATCATTATATGTTGATGATATGCTAATAGTTAGAAGTGACACAGAGTTTGTGATAGAAGTTAAAGCATGACTTTTATCACAATTTGACATAAAAGATATGCAAGAAGTTGAGTGCGTCTTAGGAGTAAAGATCACAAAAGATCGATCAAAAAGACTTTCAGATTTGTCTCATGAGGCTTATATTACTAAGATATTATAGCACTTCAATATGTCAAATTACAACATTAAACAAATACTTATATCAAAAGGTATTATTCTGAGTAAAAGTATGTGTCCCAAGACTCCCGAGGAAATAATTCAGATGAAGAAAAGATTATATGTTAGCTTCATTAGTAGTGTAATGTATATTATATTATGTACACATCCCGATATCGACTATGTTGTTGGCTTAGTTAGTCATTTCTAATAAAATCCAGGACCGAGACAATGGAAAGTAGTGAAAAGAATATTCAGATATCTTAAAGGGACAATAGATTATTGTCTCTATTTTTAAGGATCTGATATGAACCTGAAAGGGTACATAGATGCAGATTAGGTGGGGGGCCTTGACGATAGCAAATCCACATCTGGCTATGCCTTCTTGCTGAATGGTGGAGTCATCTTATGGAATAGTAAGAATTAAGCTTGCGTAGCATTATCGACAATGGAAGCTGAGTATGTGGCTTGTTCGATGGTTGTGTAAGAAGTCGTCTGATTAAGAAGGTTTCTGAAGCATTTATAGATTGCTGAGGATAGTGGGAGTCCTATTATAGTCTATTGTGATAATCAAGCTATTATAGCTTTTTCTAAGAATCCCAAATATTACAACAAAGGCAAGCATATATCTATTAAGTATAATTTTATAAGGGATATAACTTATAAGAAAAATGTAGTTCTTTAGTATATCCCTATATGTGTTATTTTTGCTGATCTTTTTACTAAACCATTGACTAAGGAGTTATTTCAAGTACATGTGAAGTCTTATGGACTTCATAGAATGTAATATATTAACAAACAGATATTGTATGATGTTTGATTGTGAAATGTTATAATATATTCAGTGTATATGTCATTATTTGGATAAAGTCTCGGTGAGTATGTTGGTGTGTTGAGATTGACCCTTACATATGGACAATCATCTCTGTTTATTAAGTATAAATAGAGGTAAGACCATTGCTTATGGGACAACTAATGAAGTTATGAATAGAGATGTACCTATAAGTTGAGGTCGCCTTGATAGTAGTATCAAGATAAGATCATTTGTAAATTGATAATGATCAGAGTAAATATACTCACCATTTATTAAACCTACTGGAAGCCAAATTAGAATTCATGAGTTAAATTCAGAGTTAGACATTGAGTATGTCTAGATCAAAATTTGTATGAAGTTAAATTTGTGAAAAATATGTGCTCTTTATTAGTAAAGAGAATAACATCATAGTATAAGATTCATACCACATGTGTTATAACTGTTGGGGAGATTGTTGGTGCAATTGCCCTTTGGTCAAGGTTGACTAAGCTCGAGTGAGACTTGAGTAGAGTTTTGATGTTTGACAATAGGTTTGACAATACATATGACTAGATGGCATGGGATATCGGTAGTCATATGGAGTTGTTGACCGAGAAGTCAAGTAGATCAAGGTTGACTAGAGACTTAACTGGAAAAGTTCAAATATGGATATTTGACAATGGAGAAATCCAAGAATGAATTCTTGACAAGGAAAGTCCAAGTTTAGAGACTTGGTAAGGGAAAGTTCAAGTATGGATACTTGGCAATGGAGAAGTCCAAGAATAGATTCTTGGCAAGGGAAGTCCAAGTTTGGAGACTTGACAAGGAAAGTCCAAGTATAAATACTTGGCAAGGAAAAGTCCAAGTGTCTAGTATTGGCCATGTAATTCCAAGTATGTAGTCTTAGCGGCGTAAGTCCAAGTATAGATACTTGGCAAGGAAAAGTCCAAATGTGTAGTCTTGGTTATGTAAGTCCAAGTGTGTAGTCTAGGTAGCGTAAGGCCAAGTGTAACTTGGCAATGGAACTCCTAGAGGTGTGACCTCTTAGCAAAGGGTACCTGATAGTATGACAAAGCCAAAGAAAGTACTTGAAAGCTAGCACAAAGGATGGGGAGTCATGGAGGATTCGGTGCATCCTAAAGGCATGAGGTCGATGGAAGATGCTTGAAAGCTTAGGTCTAGGCTAAGGGTAAGTGTCAAGTATGAGAGGATAACACTTGATATGGTTAAATCTCAATTTTGAAGTGTACCAGTCAATAGGTGAACTTGACCAGTCGACTGGTCGAGTGCTCGGGTGAGTGAGGAACTCGTGGCACTCAGAAAGGTGCTTGGGTAGTCAACTGGTGGTTTGGATCAATCGACTGGTCAAGTGGTCGATACTCGAGGGCTCGAGAAAAGTGCTCGGGAGTCGGGCGATGAGGGAAACCGAGTCAGGCTCGGGGAAAGTCGAGTGGTGCACCGACAATCAACTGTTGTGTGAAGTAGTCGACTGGCTACGAGTACTCGGGTGACATCCGACTCAGGAAACTGAGCGATGCTCGGGAAACCTGAGAAGCACTCGGCACTTGATGCTCGGGCATTACGGTGCTCAGATGCTCGAGCACTACAGTGCTCGAGCAACAACTGAGTGAGAAAGTGGTGCTCAGGAACATTGTGACTCGACAGTCGACTGCTGTGGGAATCGGTCGACTGGTCGAAAGGAAACTCAGGCGCTCGAGTTGTTGCTCGAGCGATGGGAGAAAGCCAAGTCAAGTATGAGAAACTCAGGTCGGGAAAGCTCCGATGGCAATAGTCGACTGTTGTGGAGTGAGCAGTCGATTGGCACTAGTCGAGAGCTTGGTAGTTGACTGCTTAGTCAACTTGCTTCAAAGGTCAGCAGGCAGCTGAGTCGAATATGAGAAAAAGTGTCCCGATAGAAGCAGTAGACTGGGGTGGTAAGACCAGTTGATTGGCTTTAGATGTCAACGCATAAAGAGCAATGGAATCGACTAGCCAATCGATTGGTGGCTCAAGCATTCAACTAATGGCTATGAACAGTCGACTGCTCGACTGTTTTTGACGTGGATCGAGTCGTTGTGAGACAACGATCGAGTGACCAATCGACTGGAAGTAAGTCCAGTCGATTGATAGGCAGAAAATGTTCGTTACGGAGCTAATAAAAGGAGGATGTGATGGAGTTCTTCAATGTCGATTTTTGGGGACTTTGAAGGGGATTTGTTGTTGAATTTCAGACATTCCAAGTCATTCCACAGCAACTAATAAAGAGATCAAGCAAAAGCAAACTTGTAAAGTGTTGTTCTTTTGTTTCTTTCATTTACATCTTGTATTTTGGTTGTTGTTTGTTTTGTAAGCTCCAGGTACTTGTAAGAGGTTTCTCCGCCTCCGGTATCATTCCAAGAAGGAGAAGTTTTAGTGGTGGCGTATCGCTATAGCTCGGTCGTGGAGTAGGAACTAGGGTTCCGAACCACGTAAAATCTTGGTGTTGTGAGTTGTGTTTGTCTTTGTATGTGTTTCTATTTTGAATTTTGTATTCCACTGCTATTAACATTTTGTAGACAAGCAATCACGAATGAAATCGAAGAGAGAGTTCAAATTGATGCTATTCACATTGGTATCAAAGTGAGGTTGCTCTTCAATGGACTAATCATCGAGGGAGCATGAGCTAAAGGAGTAGAAGATCCATTAGGAGCATCGAGGATGATGGAGTTCACCGATGGACTAGAATACGACATATGACATCGAGGATCAATTAGCTATTTCACTTGCCGATAATCCTTCATCACTACTTGACTCATGCTCCGACTCATATGACGAGGAAATTTCCTTCTTCTCCTTCTTCTTTTCCTTCTTCTCTACAAAAAGAGCTAGACTTTTCTCCTTGAAAGGCATGTTAGCTTGCTGATGTAATTCAAATTCACAAAATAGTTCATCTAGTTTAACCAAAAAAAGATTTCTATAGACTTTATAAGCATCAACCATTGATGCCCATAAAGTGTTTCTAGGGAAATATTGAAAAAAAATACCTTATCAAGTCTCAATTGTCTACTTTCTCACCTATAACGTGAAGCCCATTGATGATCTCCATGAACCTTCCATGTATTTGACTTACCGTTTCATTGGTTTTCATGGAGAATATTTGAAGTTAACTTATTAGTAGATCCCTCTTGCCTCTCCTCAATTCCTTTGACCCTTCATTTAGTTCGATGATCTTCTCTTAAAGCTCCTTTGCGGTATTGAAAGGTCCCACCTTGTTAAATTGCTCCCTTGATAATCCACATTGGAGTGTGGTTATCGCTTTGCTATTTGCTTGAGCCTACTCATACATTTCCTTTGTCCAATCCTCGATTGGGATAGGTGCTCCAAATTGGTCCACTGGTTCTTCGAATCCCTTGACAACACTAACCCAATTTTTAATATCATTCATTAGAAAGTACTTCATTCTATCTTTCCAATATGCGAAGTCATCACTGTTGAAGAGCGATGGTCGCACGATGCTTAGATCTTCCGATGCAATCCGGGCTCTAATACCACTTGTAGGAGATCCTTAGGATGACTAGAGGGGGTGAATAGCTTCTTTTGATTTCTACAAGAGTGTTAGCGGAAGAAAAAACAAAATGATACTACAATGAAATCAAAATACAATGCTAACAAAGTATTTAACATGGTTTGAAGATGAAGCTCCTACTCCACGGTGATCCTTAAGATGGATCACTCCTTGTAAGCCTTCACTAGAATTTCTCCTTTTTGATGATCACACCAAGGTGGAGAAGCCTTCTTTACAATGCACACTCTTCTCTTTACAAGATGATTGGAATTGAGCTAAGGAAGAAGATGTTTAAATAACTTAGAAAGCTTAGAAGAAGGCTTGGTGAGCTTAGGATGAAAGATTGGAATGAGAGCACTAGCTATCTTCAAGCTCCTCAAGCCCCTTCTTATAGAACTTGGGCATTTTTGCCCGTTGAGCCTAACGCCAGTCTGCTGCTACATACCAGTAGTCAACTGGTGTTAATGTTGACAGTATCCAATGACTTCTGATAAAGTCTGATCATGATCATCACCACTCAACAGACACTTAATCAGTGACTGTTCATACCAGCAGTTAACTGTCCAAGTCAACAGTCGACTCAAAAAGCTTCTGTGCTTATGCCCACTTAAACCAGTCGACTGCCCATCCATGGCAGAAGATGTAGAAACTTCGGGGAGCGCTACAGGGGGTGAATGGCACATCTTCGTCTACTTGACGGAATTTGTTCGTGCTTTCTACAAAGCTTATTATGTGCAGCTGAAATAAAGATAATAAAGCAATAACAAAACACAAGAACACAAACACAACGATATAACATGGTTCGGAACCTTAGGGTTCCTACTCCACGGGTTGGGCTTTAATAAACCCTAGCGATGCAAACACCACCACTAAACAAAAAGACTCCTTCTTGAAAATAAGTCGGAGGCAAAGAAATCTCTTACAATGATTACAATAGTAAGACAAAGAAACAACAAGAAAATACAATAAAATGCAAGTAAAGAACACTTTACAAAGAGCTTTGAATGCTTGCTTGTTGATCGACTTGGACTAGCCTTGAAGGACTGGAAAGCACCAACTATTCCCCTTTAAATCGCCCAAGAAAATGGCTGCTAAATCCCCTTTCGAGTTGTTTTTATAACGTGCATCGGGTTGATTTCGCGTCTGACAATCGACTGCCAACAGTGTCGTTGTCTCACAACGGACTTGATCCACATCGGCATTCAAGCCAATGGATACACTGGCAGTCGACTGTCATTAACCATCAGTCGACTGCCAACCTCATAACCGACTGATCAGTCGGCTATCAAGCATTCTGAGCTCGTGACCAATACCAGCAGTCGACTGTCCTTCATGATAGTCGACTGCTCAAGACATCAGTCGACTGCCCAATGCTGGTAGTCAACTGCCTAGGCCTTTTGTCAAAGTCAAACCCTAGTCGACTCACGGCAGTCGACTGCTATAAGTCGACTCGCCTGCCAAGTGTCAAAATATTTGACCAGTCGACTATTACACCTCAACCATGAGGTTTACCCCAAGTATGATGCCCTCATACTTGCTAGACCACCCTTAGCCTAGACCTAAACCTTCTAGCTACCTCTATCAGTCTCATGCCTATTGGATCCCTCCAAGTCATCCATGACTTGTTCATCCATATGCTAGCCTTCAAATGCTTCCATAGGCTATTATCATGCTAAGCTAGTCTACATCGCCAAGGCACATTTGGGCTTACGCTGTCAAGACACACGCTTGGACTTTATGCCGCCAAACCATTGGACTTATACTTCCAAGACTCCCGCTTGGACTTTACGCCGTCAATATCAACCCTTGGACTTCCCAATTGCCAAGTACCCATGACTTGGACTTTCATTTCCAACCCATGTTGGACTTTTCAATTGCCTAGACTCAAGCTTGGACTTTCCCTTGCCAAGACCCATGCTTGGACTTTCCATGCCATGTACACAAGACTTGGACTTTCCATTGCCAAGTGTCCCACTTGGACTTCTCCATTATGGTCAACCCCAAGTCAACCATCTAGTCGACTCATTATCAAACAATGGTCAACTCCTTTGTCAAACATCAATGTCAAACATCAAAACACTACTCAAGTCCAACTCAGAGTCAATCGTGACCTAGGCCGATTGCACCAACAATATCCCCCCTTTTTGATGTTTGATAAAACCCAAACACCTCTGAGTTAGAGCACTAACTCAATCCAATCATCCCAATTGTCTAATTTGGGAATCCCAAATTCTCCTATCAATTCTCCCCCTTTATGACATACATCAAAAAGGCTCTCCCCAAGGGTGTCAATGTCTCATATCCCAATGAGATCTTACAATCTCTCCCTTGGTCCAAAAAATCTAGGATACCTTCACTTTTCCTAGTGATAAGTCTCATATCACTAAAGAGAGGCAATCCTCACTTTTCAAAAAAAAATCTCCAAATTCTCCCCCTCATGAGGAAGAACACATCCATCATCCCATGATGGATAACCTCCTCCTAAAGACTTGCTCCCCCTTAACCATTGCACCAACAATGTCCTTAGAGAGTTCCTAAGCCTATAAGAATACTAAACCATCAATATTAAGGTCAAAAGTTCAAACTTGAGCTTTCACACACTTTAAAATTGATACACACCCAAACAACTCTCTTAATCCATATCCAAAGGATTTTCACCCTTTTTAATACTTTCCAAAGCATATCCTAGGGTAATGAGCAATTAGGGTAGCCTAACACAGCTGAAACATGGGTTAAACATCCTTGTTTACCCGAAATCAACGTTGACAGTCGACTTTGATAGTCACCAGTCGACTGCCCTTGATGTCAATCGACTGTCATCCATGACAGTCGATTGATTTCTGCAAATGCATAAATCAGAGTTCAGAAATCAAAATTCAAAAAATCATAAGTAATTATACATAATACGAAAAATCACGAAATTTCATATGTATAATACTTATTACAATCATAATAGGTGAAAAATATTTAAAAAATAAATTACCCATTAAATAGTGAGTTTGACACAAAGTTCAAACCCATTGAAAAGTTCAATATTTTGGCCCTACTTTGTATCAACTTCATCAATGGTGACTTCTATCAAAAGATAGACTACACCAAGGTTTTTCAAAATGATTTTAAAATGCTTTTAAGACCTTATATTGAACCATGGTCTATGGGCATAATGCACATGACTTGTATATAAGCTTTCCTCATGATTCATCCATGGTATAAGATGAGTTTGAGTTCATCTAGATGCAAAAACTATGCATCTTGAACTTAACTCATTTCCTAGCATCTCACATGTGTCTAGGGTGTATCAATACACACACATGTCAATGTGATGTGAGATGTGGGTTTTGTTCATCCTAATCTAAGGTCTCGTGCATTTTTCTAAGGCAACACTACTTGATTCTCTTATACATGGGACTTCAAGTCATGTCAATTGTCCTTAAATCAATTTTCATAAATCCTAAATGCATGAATAATGATTATGGCATAAATGATAACATAAATGAAACATGTGCCAATAATCATGATGTCATGATATATGATTAAATCTAAATACACATGACATAAAAAAATAGTCCTAAGCATAACCATGACATTTTATATGATTAAAAAGACATATGATGTCATGACATGGCATATGACAAACAAGTCATGGCAAAAGAAAATATAAGGCAGAAGAACATCTAAATTTTAATATTAGTTGTCATTTGTTAGGATTAATTCCATTTTTCCATATTACCAACTTATCTCCCAAGTGTGCCAAAATCTAAAATGGCACACTAAGACCTCTAGACCTAATTTGTGTCAATTTGATCAATTTATCAAAATTCTCAAAATATATTGGCACATCCTAAAATCATTTAGGATAAAATCTCAACCTCTATTTCCAAGGTATCCATAACCTTGAAAATATCCTAAGATGCCAACTTTGCTATGGTTGGGTTAACTACCCATCCAATCAAGGTTGACACATCCTAACCCATTTAGCATGAATCGATCACGCTCCTAGAAACCCAATACCTATTGGAGCTCCTTGGGTTTACTAGGTATTCCTTAGGAATAACTTCCCTAGATACCCTCCTAATGACCCTTCTAGGCTTAGAAGCCTCGATCATTTGGGTCTTGCCTAGGTTAACTCTAGAGGTGACTCCCCTTGTAACCTTCTTAGTGGCTTCCCTAGGTTTCTTCGAAACCTTAGCCACTAGGCATTTGTCATGGTCAACCTTAGGGATGACTTCCCTAGTAACCTTGGCTCTCCTAGACCTAGGTTGTGTTCCATAATTGAATGGAACACTATGGTAGGTCTCCTTGGGCTTAGGTTTATGACTCAAACCTTTCTTTCCTTTAGATGAACCTTGCTTCCTAGAACCTAGGTTTTGACTCCTAGATCCTAAATCTTGACCATTTGACCCTTGCATTTGATTTTGTATTTTCTTAAGGGTCTTTTCAAGATTCTCAAGCCTTGACCTCAAGGCTTGGTTCTCTAACTCTAATCTTTCCAATTTTGATTTTTTATTTATCCTTTGGGAATTACCATTTCTTCTAGGCATATGCCTACCCTTCTTAGGGTTAATGCCTAAATGGTTTTCTACTTTCCTAATAGTTTCCCTAGGTATGATTGTTTTAGGGATATTAGTCTCAAATTTTTCCTTATTTCTAAGATTGACATATTTAGCCCCTAAGCAATAAAATATATTATTTCTAGCATGCTCCTTATGATTATGCACAATTGCAAGAGTATTGAAAGTATGCTTTTTAACATTAAACTTAGAAGGTGCATTACTAAAATATACCTTAGGGTTTGTCTTAGAGGCTCTCCATACATGTGATGCTCCCTCTTGAGTCTTCTTTCTCCCCCTAGGGCATTGACTACTATAATACCCTTTTTGTTGACATTTGAAGCAAATGATGTGCTCCTTATTTTTAATTGTTGGGGGACCGGATTTCTTGGCTTTTGGCATGACTTGTGTCGTCTTCTTGACCCGTTTCGGACACTTACTCTTGTAGTGCCCATATTCCCTACACTCAAAACACATAATATGATCTTTATTATTTATTAATGTGCTTGAGTTACCTAGGTCGATGGTGGAAGCATCTTGAGTTTGTTCATCTTCTCGATTGGAGGTAGATGGTTCCTCTTGAGTTTGCTCCGGTATTGAGGATGATCTAATGTCCTCCTCCTCAATCCTAGCGGTGGAGGCTTCTCCTACTTCTTCCACCTCTTCTTCCTCCTCGGATGTCGAACACTCCTCGACCTCCGATCCGGATGTTGATTCCTTCTCAACTTCCGAATCCTCACTTTCTTGTGAGGATGATCTTGCTTCTTCTTCCGACTCTCTTTCTACTTGAGCCATGGATGGTTCTTCATGGAGCTTGGCCAATTCGCTCTAAAATTCCTTTGCATCCATATATTCACCTAACTTGGACAAAACATCATTAGGAATTAAATCACCTAAGAATTTTATTACCTTCTTATTTCTATCAAAATTTTGGAGTTGTTCCTCGGTGCATTTCTTCATCTTAAGGAATCCTCCCTTCGAACTTCTTGGATATACGAATCCGTCCATCAAGATGAACCAATCTTCAAAGTCCTTCATCATTATGAATTCGTCAATCCTCATCTTCCATTGATTGAAGCCTTCTTGTCCATAGAATGCGTATGAGATTGGAGTGTTGATGTCCCATCCAAGTCCATCTCTTGAAAACTCCATCCTCAAGCGCTTTTGCTCCCGGTTGTTAATCCGTAGAAGAGCTTCGGGCTCTGATACCAATTGTAAGAACTTCGGTGAGCGCTAGAGGGGGTGAATGGTGCGTCTTCGTCGACTTGACAGAATTCGTTCATGCTTGCTACAAAGCTTGTTATGCGTAATAGAAATAAAAATAATAAAGCAATAACAAAACACAAGCACACAAACACAACGATATAACGTGGTTCGGAACCTTAGGGTTCCTACTCCACGGGTTGGACTCAAATGAGCCCTAGCAATGCAAACACCACCACTAAACAAAAACACTCCTTCTCGACAACAAGTCTGAGGCGGAGAAACCTCTTACAATGATTACGACAGTAATACAAAGAAACAACAAGCAAATACAATAAAATATAAGTAAAGAACACTTTACAAAGAGCTTTGAATGCTTGCTTGTTGATCGCCTTGGACTAGCTTTGAAGGACTAGAAAGCACCAACTATTCCCCTTCAAATCGCCCAAGAAAATTACTGCTAAATCCTCCCTTTTGAGCTACTTTTATAACCTACATCGGGTTGATTTTTCACCTAGCAGCCGACTGCCATAAGGCCCCAGTCGACTGCCAACAGTGTCGTTGTCTCACAATGGACTTGATCCACATCGGCATTCAAGCTAACAGATACACGGCTGATCGTCATCACCCATCGATCGCTAACCTCATATAACCGATCGACGGCTACCGAGCGTTCGAGCTCACAACCAATACCAATATCGCCTCCACGATAGTCGATCACAAACCATCGATCAATCGCCTAATGTTGGTAGTCGATCGCCAGGCCTTTGCCGTAGCTTGAATCCTAGTCGACTACTGCTACCGGTCATAATCCCAGTCGACTGCTACAAGTCGACTCAGCTGCTAAGTGTCAAAACACTTGACCAGTCGACTAGTCCATAACCCAATCGACTGCTACACCTCAACCATGAGGTTTACCCCAAGTATGATGCTCTCATACTTACTAGACCACCCTTAGCCTAGACCTAAACCTTCTAGCCACCTCCATCAACCTCACGCCTATCGGATCCCTCCAAGTCATCCATGACTTGTTCATCCATACACTAGCCTTCAAGTGCTTCCATCGGCTATTGTCATACTAAGCTGGTTTACACCGCCAAGGCACATTTGGGCTTACGCTATCAAAACACACGCTTGGACTTTACGCTGTCAAACCATTGGACTTATGCTGCCAAGACTCCCGCTTGGACTTTACGCCGCCAATATCAACCCTTGGACTTCCCAATTGCCAAGTACCCATGACTTGGACTTTCATTGCCAACCCATGTTGGACTTTCCAATTGCTAAGACTCAAGCTTGGACTTTCCCTTGCCAAGACCCATGCTTGAACTTTCCATGCCAAGTACACAAGACTTGGACTTTTCATTGCCAAGTGTCCCACATGGACTTCTCCATTATGGTCAACCCCAAGTCAACCATCTAGTTGACCCATTGTCAAACAATGATCAACTCCTTTGTCAAACATCAATGTCAAACATCAAAACACTACTCAAGTCCAACTCGAGTCTAGTCAATCGTGACCTGGGTCGATTGCACCAACAGTAGACTGTTAGTGGTCAGTCGACTGGTATACCACATCAGTCGATTGCTAGAGCCACAGTCAACAATCGACTTACAGTCGACTTGGTCATATCTCTAGTCAACTGCTCGAGACAATTTGAGTTCTCGAGTGCAAAACACTCGATACCAGCCTACTGGTACACTTCAAGTATGACTATTTTATACTTGAAACCAACCCTAAGCATAGATTAAACCTTCAAGCTCCTCTATCAACCTTGCGCCTTTAGGTCCCTCCGAGTCCACACCTTTTTCATCCTTGCGCTTGCCTTCAAAAGATTCATTCGATTTTGTCATGCTTTGGATTCTTCCTTTACCAAGGTCTACTTGGACTTTATGTCACCAAGACTACATGCTTGGACTTATGCTATCAAGACCTCACCCTTGGACTTCCTTGCCAGATCCACTTGGACTTATGCTGCCAAGACTACATGTTTAGGCTTATGTTGTCAAGTCCATATTCTTGGACTTTTTTTGCCAAGGCTTCACTCTTGGACTTTCCTTACCAAGTATTCACACTTGGACTTTCTTTAAAACTGAAACCTAATCATCCATATTAGATCACAAATATTGTCTAACTAGAAATGATTATCCAAAGATCAAAATTAAATAATACTTGGGGTATTCTTGCACCAACAGTTTTTTGGTTGTATTCTCCTTGTATAAACTCTTTGTAAGAGATTTCTCCACCTCCGGATTATTTCTGAGAAGGAGAAGGTATAGTGGCAGTTGCATCACTCGACTCATCCATGGAGTAGGAACTAGGGTTCTAAACCACGTAAAATTTTGGTGTTGTGGTGTGTGATGGTAGTTTGTTTTTGCTTTATTATTTCCATTGCGCACTAACATTGTTGTAGATGAGCACGAATGAAAGAAATCAAGAAATGTTATTCATACCCCTCTAGCGCACCACAAAGATCCTAACAATTGGTATCAGAGCGAGACCACTTTTCAAGGACTAACTACCGCGAGAACAAGCACTAGAGGAGTAGAAGATAAATGGAGTTCAATGATTGATTGGGCTACAACATTCTAGCTCCGCCTTCCTTTGACCGCGAGGATTTCAGATATTGGAAAGGTATGATAGAATGCTTTATTTTGTGTGATATAGAAAATTAGATTATTTTGATGGAAGGTTTCAAAGCACCCGTGGACAAGAAGGGAAGGATCCTCAAGAAAAAGAAATGGATGAATGAGCAACTTCAAAAATCTGATATCAATGGCAAGGTAACCAAAATGTTAATCAATTTGGTACCTAATGAGATTTTGTTCAAAATAGGAGAATTTAGAGATGCTGAGGAGTTATGGAGCAAGTTGATTGAACTCCATGAGAATCCGTCACCGGCCCAAAGAAAAGAAGACGACAAGCTCGAAGAAGAAGAAAGCTCAACATCTCAAGAGCTTGAGAATTCGGAGGTTTAGAGATGCTCAACATCCAAAGTAGAAGAATGAAGAAAGTCTCCACCTCTAGGATTGAGGGGGGGAGGGATATATAGGTGTTCAATGGTGGAGAAAGAGGAAGAACTGTCTACATCCGGGAGCAATGAAGAACAAGCTCAAGAGTCCCCTACTACAATCCAAGAAGGTAACTCAAGCATAATTATTAAAAATAAAGATCACATAACATGCTGAGTGTAGGAAAATAGGGAATTATAAGAGCAAATGCCCAAAAAGAGTTAAGAAGACGGCTCAAGCACCTAAGGAGAACGAAAAGTTAAGGGAGATCGGAGTCCCGATACGAAAAGGCAAGGAGCACATAAGGTTCTTCTAGTATAACTAAAAGGGCCACTATAGAAGCCAATATTCAAGGGGGAGTCACCGTAGGAAGGACATAAGAGGAGCTTCATATGTAGGGGGAGCTAAGGCAAACCCTAAGATATATTTTAATAATGCTCTCCCTTTATGTCATGATAAAAGGTATGTTAGTAATAAGGTTTATTGTCTAAATGCTAGATATCATGAAAGTAAGCCTAAGGACCAATTTAGAAAGAAATATTTTTGTTTAGGTGCTAAACATCATGAATTTACGGTTAAGGACAAGTCAACATCTATGGAGAACCCTAGAGATAATCATAGGAAGAACAACCTAGGCAATAATCCCAAAAAGAGTAGACATATGCTTAGGAAGAGAAATACCCTAAGAAATAATGGAAATTCAAAACTTGGGAAATTGGAAATGGAAAATCAAATTTTGAGGTCAAAACTTGAAAATTTGGAAAAGACCTTAAAAAGAATGGAAACTATGTTTAAAGGGTCAAATGGAAAAAAAAAATCAAGTTGTAGGAGGTAAGAATCATTTAAGGACAAGAAGGGTTTGGGTTACAAGCCTAAGTCAAAAGAAATCAAGCCTTCTTACCATAGTGTTCCATATAGTTATGGAATTAGTCTTAGGTCTAGGAAAGCCAAGGTCACAGGGGAAGCCATCCCTAGAGT
This sequence comes from Wurfbainia villosa, assembly GCA_025175895.1. NCBI lineage: Eukaryota > Viridiplantae > Streptophyta > Magnoliopsida > Zingiberales > Zingiberaceae > Wurfbainia > Wurfbainia villosa. Next base: position 88,360,107 of record CM045994.1, on the reverse strand, counting down.
TGACCATGGCAAGAGTCAAGTGACTAAGGTTTCAAAGAAACCTAGAAAAGCCACTAAAAATGTTACAAGGGAAGTTATCCCTTGGGTCGACCTTAAAGAGACCAAAATGACCAAGACTTCCAAGCCTAGGAGGGTCATTGAAAGGTGCTAAGGGAGGTTATCCCTAGTGAGTACCTTGTAAATCCAAGGAGCTCCAATAGGTATTGAGTTCTTAGGAGTGTAATCCCTTCAAACTAAATGGGTTTAGGGTATGTCAACCTTGAATGGATGGATAGTTAACCTAACCATAGTAGAGTTGACACTTTAAGATATTTTCAAGGTAATGTGATACCTTGGAAAATGAGATCAAAAATATATCGTAAAAGACTTTAGGATGTGCCAATGGATTTAATAGAAGATGAAGGGTTGATCAAAATTGGCACAAATAGGTTAGAATCAATTGTGTGCCAAGTTGGGTTTTTGGGCACACTTAAGGGAGTTGGGTCATTATGGCAAAATGGTATTTGACAAATAATGACAATTAGGTTCAAAACTTAGGTATTCTTATGCCTTGGTATTTTATATATTGTCATGCTTTGTTTGCCATAATTCATGTCATGACATCATACTTCATATGATTATTTAAAATGTCATGATAGTACTTAGATTAATTATTTAATATGTCATGTTAATACATAGGTTATGTTTTTTTATGTCATGACATCATGAATCATTGGCAAATATTTTAAATTATGCAAATTATATATGCCATAATCATAATTCATGCATTAAGATTATTAAAATTGAATTTAAGGACAAATGAAATTATTTGATGTCATAGATAAAGGAATCAAATGGATATGCCTAGATAATAATGCATGAACCCATAGATTTAGGGAAAAATTAAACTTACATCTCATAAAGATCATAAGAAAACATATGTGTGTATTGAGATACCCTAGACACATGTGAGATGTTAAGAAATTTGAGTTAAGTTTATTGTGCTTATATGGTACATCAAAATGAACTTAAACTCTTTCAATCATATGTACAAACCATGAGAAAAACTAGTGTACTAGTCATGTATGACTAGCCCATAGACCATGATTGAAAGTAACGTTTTGAAAATTATTTTAGAAAACTTTGGTGAAGTTTATCTTTTGATAGCAATAATCATTGAGAATATTGATACAAGTTAGGCAAAAACATTGAAGTTTTCAATGGTTTTGAACTTTGTATCAATATTTCAAATTAATGGGTATTTTCATATAAAATTATCTTTCACCAATAATGTTTGACATAAGTATTGTACGTATAAAGTTGTAATATTTTTTGAATAACATATAATTACTTATGAATTTTCAAAATGCATCTAAAATTCTGATTTCTACAAACTGTAGAAACTAATCGACTGGTGGTAGCGGCAGTCAACTGGTCATTATTTTCAATCGACTGTTATTCTGATTTTTGATTGAACAACACGTGTTTAGCTTTTTATCAGCACTCTCATGTACCCTAACCACTCCTAATCCTATGATATTCCTAGAGAAGCATTTGAAGGGTGAAATTTTCATTGAAAATAAATTGGAGAGTTGATTAGGGTGAAGATTGTAGGGGATCCTTTGGATGGCTAGAGGAGGGTGAATAGCCTCTTTCAATTTCTATAAGATGTTAGCAGAAGCAAAAACAATAATACAAATAAAAATGAAATCAAAAGGCAATAAGAGGAATGCTAACAAAAGTTTTTAACGTGGCTTGGAGATGACGCTCCTACTCCACGACAATCTGTAAGGTGGATCAACCCTAGCAAGCTTTCACTAAAGTTTCCTTTTGATGATCACACCAAGGTGGAGAAATCTTCTTACAATCACACTCTTCTTCTTACAAGATGATGGAATTAAATTTGGGAAGAAGAGGTTAAGAACACTAAAAAGCTTGGAGAAGGCTTGGTGAGCTTGAGAGCAAAGTTTGGAATGAGAGCACTAGCCCTCTCAAGCTCCCCAAGGCCCCTTTTTATAGAGAAAGGTTGTTTTTTTCTCATTGGACCTATCAGTAGTCGACTGTTGCATACCAGCAGTCGACTGCTACTACTGTTGATCAAATCCAATGACTTCTGACGAAGCATGATTTGCAGTCGTCACAGCTCAATGTTCACTTGATCAGTCGACTGCTCATATCATCAATCAACTGATCAAGCCAACAGTCGATTGTTCCAAGCAATCAGTAGACTAAAAATATTTCTATGCCCTTGTCCACCTACATCAGTCAATTTCCCTTCATGGCAATCGATTGATCAAATGATGATCGTCAAAGTCGATCGATTGCTATTGTACATAGCCGCATGACTTAATCAATCGCTGACTACCATCGGGTCATAACCCCAGTCAACTATTCAAGCCTTCTGAACCCTCGAGTGTCAAAAACTCGAGACCAATATACTGGTACAAGATCCCAATCGACTGGTATACTTCAAGTATGATCAATTCATATTTGAAAACAACACACTGAACCTAGACTCAACCTTCTAGCTTTTCCATCAGCCTTGCACCTCTAGGATCTCTCCTAGTCCATGACTCCTTCATCCTCGCATTTGCCTTCAAAAGTTTCCCTCGGTTTCGTCATGTTTTGGGTTTCTCCTTTGCCAAAGTACGCTTGGATTTTACGCTACCAAGAGTACATGCTTGAACTTATACTGCCAAGACCTTGCCTTTGGACTTCCTTTACCAAGGTCCGCTTAGAATTTACGCTACCAAGACTACATGCTTAGACTTAACACTGCCAAGGCCTTCCCTTGGACTTCTCTTTACCAAGTCTTCACACTTGGATTTTCCTATCACTTAACACATTCATGGTTAGATCACAAATATTACCTAACTATAAATGATTATCTAAACATCAAAATACATAAATGCTTGGGGCATTATTGCACCAACAATCTCCCCCTTTTTGATATTTAGCAATAATTTAAGTTAGGTCTTGAAATGTACAATAAAGCATCATAAATCCAATGTGTAATTCTAACATAAATTCCCCTTTCCTTTGACACACATCAAAAAGAGAAAGGGTCATAGACAATAAGTACGTTGATGAGTAAGATTTGTTATGCCTTGAACTAAAATATAAAATAGACATAAAGCTCCCCCTTAATCCAAGACATAGTTTATCATGTGTGAATGATATGTTGAGCAAAGCAAAAAATCATAAATGAGAATAAATCCTAACTTTTCACCAACAATAAAACATATGCATTTTAGGTTATGGGAATAGATAAGTTTCATGAAACGCTCCCCCTTAACCCTTGCATCAATTTAGTCCTATTCCCCCATTAAAGTTATCATATTACAGCTGCACTAATCATATTATGGAGTTAGGACACCTAGGATTGAACTCTAGGCAAGTAAACAAGATTGATCTATGAAAAAATCAGTATAACAGTCGACTGGACACTGAGGCAGTAGACTGCCATCCTTGAGACGCCTAATTCAAATTTTCAGCCCAACTTTAGAAATGCATAAATAATTCAAGAAGTGTCAAAAATTCATGAAATTTTGTGAAGACATTTGTCAAGTCATTTTATATCAAGGAAAAATAATTTGAAAATATATATCTTTTCTAGATTTTGAAATTGACAAAATTTTGAAAACTAGCAAAAGCTCTAAGGATTTTCAAAACTTTATACCACTTTTGCCTACCAATTGAAAACTATTTTTCAAAATATGATAAAAATAGGTTAAAACATATTTTGTTTGACATTTCCAATCATGTTCTTAGAGTTATGTGCACATCAATTGTACACAAGACTTTCCAATGATTGGTTCAATTAAGGATCAATGTCTCTAGATGATACTTTGGTTCATAGTAATGCATCATAACAAGAATGATGAACCAAGTGCATCTTCCTAACATCTCACATGATGTCTAAGTGGCTCAATACAAAATTCATGGAATCTTAGGTGTTTTGTGAGATGCTTTGAGGTATAGTCCTAGATTATGCTATAAGATCATGCAAACCTATACCACTACTCTACAAAGCACATTCCAAGTTCTCTCCTAAGTGATGAAAAATCTACTTCAGGGAGAGCCTTAGTGAAAATATTGACAAGGTTGGACTTAGATTCAATGTAATTAAGTTTAATGTCCCACTTTTCCACATGATCTCTAATGAAGTGATGCTTCACTTCAATGTGCTTGGTCCTAAAGTGATGTACCGGATTTTTAGTCAAATTGATGGTACTCACATTATCACAAAAGACCTTAATGTTGGAGTAATGTATCTCATAATCTTCTAAGGTATGTCTCATCTAAAGCAATTGAACTACACAATCACCCATGGCTACATACTCGGCCTTGGTGGTAGATAAAGCAATACAAGGTTGCCTCATCCAAAGCAATTGAACTATACAATCACCCATGGCTACATACTCGGCCTTGGTGGTAGATAAAGCAATACAAGGTTGCTTCCTACTACTCTAACTAACTAGGGAGGATCCAAGAAATTGGCATCCACCACTAGTACTCTTCTGATCCAATTTGCAACCTGCATAATCAGAATCGATATACACAATTAAGTCAAAAGACCTAGTCTTAGGGTACCAAAGTCCAACATTTAGTGTTCCTTTGATGTATCTTAAGATTCGTTTAACGACCACTAAGTGAGTCTATTTGGCACAAGATTGTTATCTTGCACACATACCTACCACAAATAAAATATCGGGTCTACTAGCGGTTAGGTATAGTAGGCTACCAATCATACTCCTATAAAGTTTTAATTCAAATGATTTACCTTCAAGATCATTATCTATCTTAGTGTTAGTCGTCATAGGAGTGGTTACTACCTTAGCATTTTCCAAACCAAATTTCTTGATCATTTCTTTGGCATATTTGGTTTGGTATATATGGATTCCCTTATTGGTTTGTTTAACTTGTAGGTCTAAGAAGAAATTTAATTCCCCGACTAGACTCATTTTAAACTCATTTTTCATATTTTTAATAAAGTCTTGGAGGAGATCATCATTTGTTGATCCAAAAATGATGTCACCAACATACACTTGAGCAACAAAGATGTCTTTTGATTTTGACTTTATAAATAGTGTTTTATCAACTCGACCTCTTCTAAAATCCTTAGAGAATAAGAAAGATGATAGTCTTTCACACCAAGCCCAAGGAGCTTATTTTAACCCATATAAAGCTTTTCTAAGCTTATAAATGTGGTTTGGGTAATCTACACTGTCAAACCCGGGAGGTTGTTCTACATATACCTCTTCCTTAATAAATCCATTTAAGAATGTTGATTTTGTTGGAATGTATACTGAAAGCCTAGCTCTTTTTGTATGAACATTTTATTTTGAAATAAGAATCACATGATCATTGTTTGCACTTTATATATTTATTATATGTGTGCATATTGTCTAATATTTTACATTGTAGATAACATGGTGTTTGGTGTGGCACAGAAGATCATGTTATCAGTCCCTTGTAAAATATAAGTAGAGGCTCACAACCAAGATGGTTTTGGACAAACCATTGGCATGGTTGTAGTGTAGCTTGGTATTGTTTTTTCTTAAACATAGAGTTACACTGGTACACTTAGGTGTATTGAGCAGGACCGACATAGAGGTGATTCAATTTGTTGCTGACCACATAATTGAATCGAATCGGACCTCGGATATTATGTTGTACATGCTCTTAATCCCGATATAATAACGGGAACATGTACTTAGTGTTTATTTCTTTGATTTACCAGAGGGTGAGATTTAGATGGATTAAATCAATATGCCCGGTAAGTTGGGAAATAATATTATTTACATGGTGTGCCGTTGATTATAGGAGGAAACCGTGTCCTATATATTAGGTTGATGATGTACCCTTGAGGAGCTCATAAAGTTCATCATGTAAACCCAGCTGGTTGACTTAGTCAACGTGATGATAAGGTTGAGTGGTACTACTCGAGGAATTAGATGTTAATTAATTGATGGTCAGTAAATCAATTAATTGACGGACATTCGATATCTTAAACACGGGGAGATTAATGTACGAATAATATATGGAGCCCATATTAATTTATGGGGGTTGGTGAGGTAGTTCAATGATGATCCTCTAGTGGAATGGAACATCATTGATGGATCAAGTTAGTGTGGTTCCGATCCATCGGGTGGCCAAGACCCAACTCCTCCTTATGGTCCCTATCGTAGCCTAATATAATCCTTGTGAAGTCTAGATCCAAGAATGTAAAACAAAACCTAGAACCAACGGTTGGGATTAAATTCCTAAGATCCGATGGTTAGGATGAAACCCTAGAACCAACGGTTGGGATTAAATCCCTAAGATCTAATGGTTAGGATGAAACCCTAGAATCGACGGTTAGGATTAAATCCCTAGATCCGACGGTTGGGATAAAACCCTAGATCCGACGGTTGGGATGAAACCCTAGATCCGATGGTTGGGATGAAATCCTAGATCCGACGGTTGGGATGAAACCCTAGATCCGACGGTTGGGATAAAACCCTAGATCCGACGGTGGAGATTAAATCTCTAGATCCGACGGTAGAGATTAAAGGAGGATTAAGCCCAATTCTATAAATAGGGGGCTTAGGCTTGGGAGCAAAAAATTGATTTTCGAATTGGAGTTGGGGTTTGGGCGGCTAGGGTTTTTAGGCGGCTAGGGTTTTTGGGCGGCTAGGGTTTGGAGCAAAGTGGGCGGCAACCTTCTTCCTTCTTGTTGATTGCCGGCGCCCATCTCCTTTCATCATTCCTTGGCCGGTGCCCATCCTAGAGGCCTGTCCCTTCTTCCTTGGCCGGCGGTTCTCCTCCCATTGGTGGCCGGTTCTCATCCTCCTCCCTATTCTCCAAGGTGGCCGGTGGTTCTCCTTCATTTGGTGGCCGGCGCATCATTCATTTGATCCTTGGTCGGCGGTTGCACGAAATTCCCTAATTCGGTGGCCGGCTCTAGAAAGGATAGGTATTTGTAAGTTCTTCTCTTTGTTCGCAGCGGACAAGGTAGAGAAGAAAGCGATCTAGAAGGCTTCTACTCGTGGAGGATCTTCGTCCACACGTCGTCCACGAGAAGGATAGGACATACGGTAGAAGATCGTGAGGTATAAAGTTATTTTAACTTTATTTACAGATCTGAGCTTGTTCTTTTATGTTTTGATTATGCATGTGTAAATTAGTAAATATATTGTATAATCATGGACCCCGAAGACAAACACAAAAACCGGCGATCCGTTCGTCGTCTCTTCCGTGGCTAACCAACTAAAAGAGTTGTGTTGCTTGAACAACTAGTTTGTTCAAGCGACCACTCAAGTTGTTAGCACGACGACGAAATGGTTGTGCTAAGGAAACTCATCCCATCCGGATTAATTCTTTCATTAGTAAAAATTTTAATCCGGGGACATGGGAGCCAATGAGCCTCCGAAGCGACTCCCTTCAATTGGTATCAGAGCCACGGTTTCCGATTTTGTGTGTTTAGGATTCGGTTAATTTTTTATGCATTTTTCATATATTATATGTGCTAGATAATAGTAGGATATGCGTAGTTTAACTCTTTGGTTGCAGGCATAAGATCCGACTATTATGGCCATGTGTGTGTATGTGAATGGATGTGTGTAAAAATTTATTATTTGAATCCTCGGGGTTGACGAGGCTAGATTAGTATTTAATTTTTGTAATTAAATACGATATTGTTTAGCCGCTCATTTTAGTTTACTTTTGATCTAGATTATTTGTACACTCCTTCGTGGAGTATAGGATCGATGGATGTAAATTAAAATGTTTTATCTCGGCTCGGAACTCTTTGGTGACTTGCGCACGGGAAAAGATGGAGCGGACGAGGTGGCGACACGACGGGATGCATATTGGAGGACAATGCCATAATAGTTGGAAAAATTCTGTTTTTCCATATTTATTGCTTATTTGTTTTATATGCATGTTGTGTATGATTTTAAAATTCCTCATTTTCAATTTACCAAGTGGGAGAGGGACATTTTAATTAATTCCCGCGGCCTCCATTATAATTTGACGTGTGATGCAACAAACTTGCGCGTTGGCTTTGAATGCCTTCCTCCCCATCGGATGGGTTTGTTTGTGGATCACTAGGTCAAATAATGGTTATAGGAAATTATTTAGGAGCATGTGTACTTCCCCATCGGTAAGGCACATAATCCGAAATAATTCCCTTAATATCGTGTAATGGTGCACACTTAAATGCAAATAAAAAGTATCCTCCCTATCGGAGTCACTGCTTTTATTTGTAGGGCTAAAGAGGAACCAACTATTAATTTTATTTGTCAAAAAGTAAGGTTGACAAGATAATAAAATTAATGGGTAAAACCTCCTCTTACAAATGCAGAATTCGTATACGTCCACACTATCGTGGCATGCGATATTCTTGGTGTTTTGAGGTGTTGGTTGATTTTGGAATTTTATTGTTTTTGAGGAATCAATAATATTTGAAATCTAATATTTTGATCATTGTGATTTTTAGGATTTTTAAATGGCTTTCAACCCACTTGCTGTGATTTTAAAAGAAAATAAGCTTACTGGACCAAAATACATTGATTGGAAAAGAAACTTGGATATTGTCTTAACTGCGGAGGAGTACAAATTTGTACTCTTTGAGGTATGTCCTCCTAAGCCCTCCGATGACTCTGATGAAAAGGAGAAAGAACGTTATAAGAAATGGGTTAAGGCAGATGAGATGGCGCGGTGTTACATTTTGGCAACTATGTCAAATGTGCTGCAACATCAGCATCAGGCCATAGCCACAGCTTATGACATGATGTTCAATCTCAAGGAACTTTTCGAACATCAGAGTAGGGCGGCTAGGCAGGAGGTGATGAGAAACTTGATGACGACCACCATGATCGAGGGAACACCCGTTAGGGATCATGTTCTCAAGATGATGGCTCATCTTAATGAGATGGAAGTCCTCGGAGCTGAGATCGATGGGGAAACCCAGGTCGATATCATTCTCCAGTCTCTGCCTAGGAGTTTTGAGCAGTTCTGCCTCAACTACAACATGAACAAGAGGTTGTATTCATTGGCGGAGCTTCTGACAGAACTCCAGGCGGCAGAGGGGCTTTTTCATCAAAGTACTCAAGCCATGGTCGCTCAGAAGGTTTCTTCCTCTAAACCGAAAGGTAAGAAGAAGAAGAAGCAAGGTGGAGCGAAGAAAGTGGCAGTGGGACCTCAAGCAGGAGTGAAGAAGCCGAAAGGCAAGTGCTTCACTTGCAAGCAGACTGGACATTGGAAGGCGGACTGTCCTCGCCGAAAGAACAAAGGTAGATCTTCTTGTTTAGTTGTTGAAACATGTTTAGCGGTGTTATCTACCAGTGTCTGGTGTGTAGATACAGGAGCCACTGATCATGTCTGTAATACTTTGCAAGGGTTCCAGGAAACTCGACGACTAGCTGAGGGAGAGATTACCGTCTTCATGGGCAATGCTTCAAAGGTGGCAGCTATTGCAGTGGGAGACGTTTATTTATCTTTTGATAGGAATAAATTTTTGGTTTTGAGAAATTGTGTTTATGTACCTACTTTTAGAAAGAATTTAATTTCAGTTTCTAAATTATTTATGGATGGATATTCTGTTTCTTTTAATGACAAAGTGGTTATAAAAAGGAATAGGGAGATTATCTGTTCTGGTACATTGGTTGGCAATTTATATACTCTTGAACCGAAAACTCCCACGATGCATATAGAAGTAAATAACTCATCTTCTAAATCTAATAAGAGAAAAGAACCTTCGCAGATGAACCAAACATATCTTTGGCATCTAAGGCTTGGTCATATTAACCTAAGTAGAATTCAAAGGTTGATAGCTGATGGACCTTTGGGTTCATTAGTGGTGGAGGATCTCCCAACCTGCGAATCTTGCTTGGAAGGTAAAATGACCAAGAGGCCCTTCAAGGCCAAGGGGTATAGAGCCAAAGATGTGTTAGAATTGGTTCATTCTGATTTGTGCGGTCCTATGTCTATCCAGGCAAGGGGTGGTTTTGAATATTTTGTCTCTTTTATAGACGATTATTCAAGATATGGATACATTTACTTGATGCGCCAAAAGTCAGAATGCTTTGACAGGTTCAAAGAATTCAAGGCTGATGTGGAGAACCGTCAAGGTAAAAGTATCAAGACATTATGATCTGATCGTGGTGGCGAGTACCTCTTGGGAGAGTTTAGGAGTTACTTATCAGAGGCTGGGATTCAATCCCAATTGTCCGCACCTGGCACACCCCAGCAGAATGGTGTGGCGGAGCGAAGGAATAGGACTCTTATGGAGATGGTCAAATCGATGATGAGTTATTCTGAGTTACCTGATTCGTTCTGGGGGTTTGCTCTGGAAACAGCAGCACACATTCTGAACTTGGTTCCATCTAAGTCAGTACCCTCTACTCCCACAGAGTTGTGGACTGGGCGAAAGCCTAGTCTAAGACATATTCGGATTTGGGGTAGTCCATCACATGTGCTGAAGGGAGATGCTGGTAAGTTGGAATCTCGTACAGAAGTACACTTGTTTGTTGGCTACCCTAAGGGAACGAAGGGTGGTTTATTCTATAGTCTTAGAGATCAGAAGGTGATCGTGAGTACGAATGCCAGATTTTTAGAGGAGGACAATGTGATGAACCATAAGCCCACGAGTAGGATTGTTCTTGAGGAGTTGACAGGGGAAGTCCCGACTTCAGTACCACCGGTACAAGAGGAGACACCACAAGTCACTGCACTACGTGTCACAGAGCATACACAGGAGGCACCTCGTCGTAGTGGGAGGGTTGTTAGACAACCCGATAGATTCATGTTTTTGGGAGAGTCTTCGGACTTAGTCCCGGGTGAACATGAACCTGATCCCTAAACATATGATGAGGCAATCCAAGATAGAGATACGATATCTTGGCAAAGAGCGATGAATTCAGAGATAGAATCTATGGATTCTAATCAGGTCTGGGAGCTAGTAGAGCCACCCGATGGTGTAAAAACCATTGGATGCAAGTGGATCTACAAGAGAAAGAGAGGAGTAGACGGGAAGGTTGAGACCTTCAAAGCTAGGCTTGTTGCAAAAGGGTATACTCAGAAAGAGGGCATCGATTATGAGGAGACCTTTTCGCCGGTAGCTATGCTTAAGTCTATCCGGATTCTCTTATCTATAGTTGCTCATATGGATTATGAGATTTGGCATATGGATGTCAAGACAGCTTTCCTTAACGGAAGTCTTGAGGAGAACATCTATATGCGGCAACCAGAGGGATTCATTGCTAAAGGCAAAGAGCATCTTGTATGTAAGCTTAATCGGTCCATTTATGGATTGAAGCAAGCTTCTAGATCTTTTAACATCCGCTTTGATGAGGTAATTCAGTCATATGGATTTATTCAAAGTCCGGATGAGCCTTGTGTATACAAGAGATGTGACGGAAACGTAGTGGTATTTCTTATACTATATGTAGATGACATTTTGTTAGTTGGAAACAATATCAAAGTGTTATCAGACGTAAGGGTATGGTTGTCCAAACAGTTTGACATGAAGGACTTGGGAGAAGTGGGACACATCCTTGGGATCAAAGTTATAAGGGATCGCAAGAAAAGGATGTTGTGCTTATCTCAAGCTTCATACATTGACACTATCCTTGCTCGTTTTAGCATGCAGAACTCCAAGAAAGGTTTTCTACCTTTTAGGCATGGAGTCCCTTTATCTAAAGAGATGTGTCCCAAAACATCAAAGGAGATAGAGGACATGAAGGTGGTTCTTTATGCTTCGGCAGTAGGAAGCCTCATGTATGTCATGCTATGTACGAGACCGAATATCTGCTTTGCCATGGGCATTGTTAGCAGATATCAGAGTAATCAGGAGGACATTGATCGGTAAAGCATATATTGAAGTACCGAGAAAGACTAGGGATTATATCTTTGGTTTACGGGCAGATCAATTAGTCCCTGTGGGTTACACAGATTCGGATTTCCAATCAGATAGGGACAAGAGTAAGTCTACCTCGGGGTTTGTGTTTACTTTTGGAGGTGGAGCCATAGTATGGAGGAGTGTCAAGCAGAAATGCGTGGCGGACTCTACCATGGAAGCTGAGTATGTGGCAGCCTCTGAGGCAGCCAAGGAAGCTGTATGGCTCAGGAACTTCTTGATGGACTTAGATGTGATTCCTGGTTTGCCCAGAACTATCACAATTTATTGTGATAACAGTGGTGCAGTTGCAAACTCGAAGGAACCACGAGCCCATAAGGCAAGTAAACACATAGAGCGCAAGTACCACCTCATACGAGAGATCGTAAAGCGAGGAGAAGTTGCTGTCGCCAAGATTGCATCAGAGGATAACCTGGCGGATCCATTCACTAAGGCCCTTCCAGCGAAAGCATTTGATAGGCATGTGGAGGACATGGGGATCAGATGTATGGCAGAGTAATGATAGCATAGTCTTTTAGTATAAGTGGGAGATTGTTGGAATGTATACTGAAAGCCTAGCTCTTTTTGTATGAACATTTTATTTTGAAATAAGAATCACATGATCATTGTTTGCACTTTATATATTTATTATATGTGTGCATATTGTCTAATATTTTACATTCTAGATAACATGGTGCTTGGTGTGGCACAGAAGATCATGTTATCAGTCCCATGTAAAATATAAGTAGAGGCTCACAACCAAGATGGTTTTGGACAAACCATTGGCATGGTTGTAGTGTAGCTTGGTATTGTTTTTTCTTAAACATAGAGTTACACTGGTACACTTAGGTGTATTGAGCAGGACCGACATAGAGGTGATTCAATTTGTTGCTGACTACATAATTGAATCGGACCTCGGATATTATGTTGTACATGCTCTTAATCCCGATATAATAACGGGCACATGTACTTAGTGTTTATTTCTTTGATTTACCAGAGGGTGAGATTTAGATGGATTAAATCAATATGCCCGGTAAGTTGGGAAATAATATTATTTACATGGTGTGCCGTTGATTATAGGAGGAAACCGTGTCCTATATATTAGGTTGATGATGTCCTATTGAGGAGCTCATAAAGTTCATCATGTAAACCCAGCTGGTTGACTTAGTCAACGTGATGATAAGGTTGAGTGGTACTACTCGAGGAATTAGATGTTAATTAATTGATGGTCAGTAAATCAATTAATTGACGGACATTCGATATCTTAAACACGGGGAGATTAATGTACGAATAATATATGGAGCGCATATTAATTTATGGGGGTTGGTGAGGTAGTTCAATGATGATCCTCTAGTGGAATGGAACATCATTGATGGATCAAGTTAGTGTGATTCCGATCCATCGGGTGGCCAAGACCCAACTCCTCCTTATGGTCCCTATCGTAGCCTAATATAATCCTTGTGAAGTCTAGATCCAAGAATGTAAAACAAAACCTAGAACCAACGGTTGGGATTAAATTCCTAAGATCCGATGGTTAGGATGAAATCCTAGAACCAACGGTTGGGATTAAATCCCTAAGATCCGATGGTTAGGATGAAACCCTAGAATCGACGGTTAGGATAAATCCCTAGATCTGACGGTTGGGATAAAACCCTAGATCCGACGGTTGGGATGAAACCCTAGATCTGACGGTTGGGATGAAATCCTAGATCCGATGGTTGGGATGAAACCCTAGATCCGACGGTTGGGATAAAACCCTAGATCCGACGGTGGAGATTAAATCCCTAGATCCGATGGTGGAGATTAAAGGAGGCTTAAGCCCAATTCTATAAATAGGGGGCTTAGGCTTGGGCGGCAAAAAATTGATTTTCGAATTGGAGTTGGGGTTTGGGCGGCTAGGGTTTTTGGGCAGCTAGGGTTTGGAGCAAAGTGGGCGGCAACCTTCTTCCTTCTTGTTGATTACCGGCGCCCATCTCCTTTCATCATTCCTTGGCCGGTGCCCATCCTAGAGGCCTGTCCCTTCTTCCTTGGCCGGCGGTTCTCCTCCCATTGGTGGCCGGTTCTCATCCTCCTCCCTATTCTCCAAGGTGGCCGGCGGTTCTCCTTCATTTGGTGGCCGGCGCATCATCCATTTGATCCTTGGCCGGCGGTTGCACCAAATTCCCTAATTTGGTGGCCGGCTCTAGAAAGGATAGGTATTTGTAAGTTCTTCTCTTTGTTCGCAGTGGACAAGGTAGAGAAGAAAGCGATCTAGAAGGCTTCTACTCGTGGAGGATCTTCGTCCACACGTCGTCCACGAGAAGGATAGGACATACGGTAGAAGATCGTGAGGTATAAAGTTATTTTAACTTTATTTACAGATCTGAGCTTGTTCTTTTATGTTTTGATTATGCATGTGTAAATTAGTAAATATATTGTATAATCATGGACCCCGAAGACAAACACAAAAACCGGCGATCCGTTCGTCGTCTCTTCCGCGGCTAACCAACTAGAAGAGTTGTGTTGCTTGAACAACTAGTTTGTTCAAGCGACCACTCAAGTTGTTAGCACGATGACGAAATGGTTGTGCTAAGGAAGCTCATCCCATCCGGATTAATTCTTTCATTAGTGAAAATTTTAATCCGGGGACATGGGAGCCAATGAGCCTCCGAAGCGACTCCCTTCAGATTTCACATCCATTTGATAAAGCTTAAATCCCATGTGATCGGCATATCCTAATAGGATTCTTATGGAGTCTAACCTAGCAACCGGTGCATAGGTCTTATCATAGTCAAGTCCTTCAACTTGATTGAATCCTCTTGCCACTGATTTAGCCTTGTTTCTAGTTATGTTCCCTTAACCATTCAACTTATTCCTAAAGACCCATATTGTGGTAACAATAGTGCTATCATTGGGTCTAGGAACTAACTCTCATACTTGACTTCTCTCAAATTGAGTCAATTCTTCTTGCATTGCCAAAATTCAATCCGGATCAAGTAATGCATCATTGATTGATTTTGGCTCAATTTGTGAGATAAGAGCTACTTGACTAGTAGGAGCTCTATGGAAAGACCTAGTTCTTACTCCTTGAGATAGTTCTCCTACTACTTGATTTAGGGGATGGTTTTGATGAATCCTTAGGGTCCTAAGAGGTGAATCAAATTGATTTAGATCATGGATATCCTTTCTTTCATCATCTGAATCTCCTCTTCCTCCCCCTTGATCATTACTTCCTAGTCCTCCCCCTTGATCATTACTTCCTAGTCCTCCCCCTTGATTATTACCCCCTAAAGTTAGATTTTGAAGTTTTTGGGTAATGTCTTGATTGTTATCATTGATATCCTTATCAATGGAGGATTTCCTAGAGTAAGTACTAGTAGATTCATCAAATTGAACATTTGAGGATTCCTCAACCTTTTGAGTTTTGTTGTATATTCTATAACCTCTATTAGTGGATGAGTATCCGACTAAGATTCCCTCATCCGTCTTAGACTCAAATTTTCCTAAATTATCTTTAGTATTTAAAATATAGACTTTACATCCAAATATCTTAAAATAGTGAATTGTAGGAATTGTGTCATTCCATAATTCAAAAGGTATTTTACCTAAAAACCTATGGATTAAAATGCAGTTTTGGATATAGCAAGTGGTGTTGACCACTTCCGCCCACAAGTAGTTAGGTAGAGAATGTAACACCCCCCTAGTCTTTCCACTCTCTACTAAGGGAGATGTCACTACTTTACTGTCTTATTCTTAAATTCTTCCTTATCTTACTCTGACACTATACTTTAGTCATCACCCCATATTACCATCATTCCAAAATTCATGCAATATACCAACGCAATATGCTAACAACTAAAATGATCATAAGGACCTTGACATCACTTAAACAATAATCATTTCAAGATCTTCACATAACATGCAAGTATTAAGACTAACCCAACATGACTCTAGCATTCTTTGGTCTCAACCATAAGCAATCCAGTTGAACTTCAACAATATAAAAAAAACAATGAGAAACTTAAAAATCTGGTTTAGACATCTGCACTTAGGATCTTTTATTTCCATTGTTTCGTCGCCGCACACTCCAAGCACTTCATCCGCTATGCCACCTTACTGAAGCTTTCCTTTACCTTTATTTGCAGTATAAGGAAATGCAAACTGTAAGCAATAACGCTTAGTAAGTACTTTCTATGCTCACAAAAACATGCAACGTATAAAATCATGCAACTAGTTCACTTACCTTAATACATTGATACACATACAAGCATAACTGGAAATCATAACTCTGAATACATGTCTCTTGTATAAACCATGCTCTTGAGTATTTTAAAACTTGTAAACAGTGTATCTGAACTGGAATGATTAACTTTGAAAACTTTTACTTATACTTATATTGATACTTCAAATTAATAGTCATCCTGAATATGGACTCGGCATAGTACCAATGTGCGCTTTCCTAATAGGTCGAGGTGGCCAACCACCGAACCTACAAGGGTAACTGAAACTGAGGACCTTGGCCCGTGGGCGAAACTGATGCCCAATACATGCCTTTTCAAAAGTAAAATACTTCCTTTATACTTATATTCTTATACATACTGAAAAAAAATGCTCTTAATCCCCTAACCACGAATGGGAAGCACCATAAAGATCATTATGCTCTTGACCCCCAAAACTGAAATTGGGAGCATACTGAAGGTCGTTGTGCTCTTAATCCTCAAATTGAACAGGGAGCATCTTTAAATTTTCTTTATAAAGGAAATATTTTTACATCTTACTCTACATCATGCATATAATTGTAAGCTACGATTTATATACAACATGCATGATCATAAATCACATTCTTATCATGGATCTAAACAGGATACTGAATTAACCACGACATAATGGGAAAAATCATGTAACTAAAAACATCATGCATAACTGGCTCATATACATGCGTATAAACTGTTCAACCATATAACTGGAAATAACATGCGTATAAAAATATATCCATGACATACGATAACTACTTATACTACAGGTGAGCAATACTTACTTCCTACGCTTTTTCCATAATTTATACCATTTCACTATCAACTTGGAATAGACAGGCCAGCGATCATACAGTAGATCCACATCACAGAACTCAATTTCCTGATTCAAATCATCTATTGCCTCCGCTCTTGGATGACAAGCTGGTGCAACTTAGCTCGGTGTTTGGAGAGAAGAGGAAGAGAGAGAGGGGGGCGTGGTCGGCACTGGGAGAGAAGAGGGAGAGAGAGGTGGTCGGCATTGGGAGAGAAGAGGGAGAGAGAGGTGGTTGGCCTTTGGAGAGAAGAGGGAAAAAAAATTTAAAAAAATCTATATATAAACTAGGGTTTCCCTAATTTAATTACCCCTTTAAATGCTTAGCTAAATTAATCAACTTCTTCCTTTTTTTCGCCTATAGATATATTCTATTATATCCTACTCATTGGTAATCTTATAACTTTGTGGTAGGAAGTCTATTCCCCCAAACCAAGGGTTCATGGTTCGAGCCCCAGCTAACGAACCATTTATTCAAATTTTTTTTTCTTATTTCTATTTTCCTCTAAATAGAAAGTATAAGAACTAAAATTATAAATAAAATAAAAGTATAAGAACCAAAAAAAATTTGGGTTGTTACAATCCCTTATACCTTATAAAAGTTTCGTCCTCGAAACTTAGAATAGCTCAGGGTACTTTTGCTTCATGTCATCCTCACGTTCCCAGGTTGCTTCTTCAAACTTTTGACTTTGCCATAAGACTTTTAATAATGGTACCTCTTTATTTCTTAGTTTCTTGACTACTCAATCTATTATCTGAATAGGTTGACTTTTATAACTTAGATCTATCTGAATCTGTACCGTCTATGGCTCAATCACTTGGTTAGTATCTGGGACGTGCTTCTTAAGCATTGAAACATGAAATACATTGTGGATATCTAACATCTCCTATGGTAGCTCTAGCTCATAAGCTACTTTACCAACTCTCTTGGTGATCAGGTAAGGGCCTACATATCTGGGACTTAACTTGTCTTTCTTCCCAATCCTCATTACCCCTTTCATAGGAGCTACCTTAATGAACACCGAGTCTCCTACTTGGAACTCTAGGGGTCTACGTCGGACATCGGCGTAACTCTTCTGCCGACTCTGGGCAGTCTCTATCCTTTGGAGAATGTTCTTTATAGCTTTGGTGGTGTCATCTATAAAATCAGTCTTGAGTCCCATTTCTTTCTGTTAGGGTAATCTCTTGCCATGATAAGGTTTTGATGTGTGTGGCAAAGGGTTTAAGTTAGGTTGTTATTATGATTTGATATATGCGTTGGAGTCTTGCAGGACTTAGTAATTCGCACATGGAATCCTAGGCGAGTTTCACAACTCATGACTCGGTCCTTGAGTCGGTGAATGATAGCTTTGCGGAAGTCGTGCGCTTGGAGCATCCGAGGGACCGCCGGACGAGGAGCTTGGAGTGAAGCCGGAGGAAGTAGACTTCAGGGCGAGACGCGAAGGATGGCACTGCAGAGCCGTGCGCTTGGCACATCCGAGGGACGTGGCCAGACGAAGATAACTTCGAAGGCGAGAGACTCCGAGAGATGAGGGTGAGCGAATGTGACCCGGGAAAGGGGTAGTAGCTCCTAGGTGAAACTTGGTCATTTGGCTAAGTGTCGGATGAGTTTTCCCGACAACAGTCGACTACCATGAAATGGTAGTCGACTGCTCTGAGTCGAATGGGTTCGACTAGTGTCCGACTCATGGACATTTGGTCCAAGCAGTCGACTAACATGGACTAGCAGTCGACTACTGTCGACACCAGTCGACTGCCAAGGGATGGCAGTCGACTGATGGCACTGTGCATAGGCACAGAATGGAGTCGAGCTCACGGAGCACTCGACTGATGGTCTATCAGTCGACTGATGGTAAGATCAGTCGACTGATGATGATGTCGTTGGATGAAATCCAACGTGGAAAGTGGTCGTTATTGGGCAATGGCTACAGGACCAGTCGACTGATCGGGGCATCAATCGACTGCTCCTGTGTCAACGGGAAGAAACCCTCTTCCTCTATAAAAAGAAAGGGGATGAGGCTTTGGGAGGCTAATGCTTCAACTCTAATCTTCTCCCAAAGTGTCATAAACGTCTTCCCACTCTTCTTACTTGCTTTTACTTCATTCTTATTGTAAGAAGAGTGATCTTGATTGTAAAGGTTACCTCCACCTAGCTTGGTGCAAAGGAGAGACCATTAGTGGATTGGTTTTGGCGGAGTGATTCACCGAGGACGAATCGGGGATCGGGGATTAGCGGCGTAGCCGTGAACCACGTTACGACTTGGTGTTAGCATTATTTATTTCCTTTGCTTTGTCTTTATTTGTTTAATTTGCCTGTCTTGTTGTTTCTGTTGCGCTAATCTTGTTTGTAGATGAGCAAATACCACCATCCAAGAGGGAAAGAGGGCTATTCACCCCCCTCTAGTCGGCCACCACAACTACACATCGATCCTACAAGTGGTATCAGAGCCAAGTTGCTTGTCGAGGACTAACCGCCGCAACAAGCACTTCATCAAAAGATGGTCGGCTCGAACATTCATCCACTGAAGTTTGAAAGAGAATTCGCTTGGTGGAAGAAGCGAATGGAGGTATTTTTCGAAACGGATTTTGATTTTATGATTACAATGGAATCCGATTTCATTTTGCCTAGGGATGAAGAGGGGAAACCAACAGAGAAGTCAAAGTGGACCAAGAGGCAAAGAGAGGAGCACCTTGCAAACTCAAAAGCCAAGCACCATCTATACAATGTGCTTCCTCAACAAGAAATAAATAGAATTGGAGAATGCCTAAGTGCCAAGGAGATGTGGGAGAAGCTAGTAGAGCTTTATGAAGGTACCACGGAGGCTAAACTTGCAAGAAGAGATCTCCTCCGCTCCCAATTATCCAACATAAAATTAGAAAAGGGAGAAAAGGTAACTTCATTGCATTCTAGGTTTAAAAAGATTTTAATTGGGCTAACAAGTGTAGGTGAAAAGCTCTCCAACCGAGATATGGTAATGAAGGCCATAGAGGCTTTTCCCCGATCATCCAAGTGGAGTTCAATGGTGGACTCATTCTATATTTCAAAGAATCTAGAGGTAAGTACTCTAGATGAATTTTTTCTCCACTATGGAATTGCATGAATCTAGGTTTGAAGGAATATAAGAAGAGCCAAGAATCCAACCTTCAAGAGGAGTAGAATTTTTGGCAAACATGGGGAAGAAGAAGATAGACATCCCCTCCTCCTCCGATGATGAAGCATCCTCCTCCTCCTCCATGGATAGCACGGAAGAAGCGTATATGGTAAGGAGGGTAAGGCGTGCTTTAAGAGGTTTTCAATTTAATAAATCTAATGATAGGAGGAGAAGACCAAGAGGGAAAGTCATTTGCTACAATTGCCAAGGGGAAGGACATATAAGGGATAATTGTCCCCTCCTAAACAAGAGCAAGGAAGAAAGAAAAAAGAAGGAAGAAAAGAAGAAGAAAAAGGGGAGCAAGAAGAAAAAGGAAGAGGAGAAGAAGGCAAAGGAAAAGGGAAAGGCCAAAGCATTAAAAGCTAGGACTTGGGATGACCCTTCCTCCTCATCATCATCATCATCTGAGGAAGAAAATGCATTTGTCACCAACTTGACATTGATGGCATTTGACGACTTGGATTGCTCCTCCTCCGAAAATGAAGGATCAAGTTCAAGTGGAGAGAGCTCAAGTGAAGGGGAAGCCTCCTCTACCTCCGCATCCGAAGAAGAGGACATGGAAACTATGGTAACTAACCTTTCACCTAGTAAAATAGTTTCTATGATTTCTAGTCTTACTAAGGATTTATTTAGAGCAAAGAAAAGGAATAAAAGCATGCTTGAGCAAATTAAGGATTTAGAAAATAAACTAGAAAAAGCATGTTTTAATGATAATGATGATGATGCATACTCACATGATAACTATATGCCATTAGATGTTAATGATGCATGCATAGAGGAAAATAGGGTTTTAAGGGAAAAGGTAGATTATTTGACAAAAGCCCTAGAAAAATTCACTATTGGCTCAAACACTTTGAACATGATTATAGGGAGCCAAAGAGCAAGTTTTAACAAAAAAGACCTAGGATATAAGGAAAAGAAAATTGAAAAGGCCTATAAATGCCTAATTGCTAGGGGACAAGATAAGAAGAAGGTAATAGCTAGAAAATGGATTCCTAAGGAATTTCTAGTGAACCCCATAGGCAAGAATTTGTATTGGGTTCCAAAATCCATCCTTAAGGGTTAGAAAAACCCTAGGATAGTCAACCATATGGACTTGACCTATATCATATTTTGGTTGACTTAGGATGGCGGGACAACATTTTTGAAATAGTGTTAGGTGATGATAATATGCCTATAAATTGATAATAATGCTTAAATCATGATATTTAATGAAATTGCTATGTATGTTTGCAATCATGATTTATGATTCTGATATTTGGCACATAATCATGAGAAATAGGGTTTAAATTAATGAATACATGTATTTCATGATCATAATGTGAAATTAATTCATATATGTCTTTATGATCATGAGGATTGTTAGGATGATACTTAACCTTGATAGAATTGCATGAATATAATGGTTAAGTATATAAAAATACCTCTAGGATACATCTCACACTCACAATAGGCTACCTTGATTGAAAACTTAGCATGAGTGAGAAGTTAGGATGATACAAATGTCCACTAATGCCTATGGCATTTAGATGGTCATTTAAGGTATCAAAATAGCATAATAGACCAATCATGGGGAAGGCTTATGTTTAATTCATAGACATATTGCCCAAAGATCATGGTTGGATATTTCACATGTTTTCAAAACAATTTATTACTTTAAAATCTATGTGTTTATGTTTTGAAACAGTTGGATGCAAAACTAGGTAGTAAACTTGATACTAGAATGATCAAAAACCTAGTGGTTTTTAAAGCTTTTGGATTTTTGGCAAATCTCTGAAAATACAATGATTTTTCATGAAAAGATATTTTTCATTGATATATATACTTACAAGAAATATGATCCTCAAATTTCATGATTTTTTGAAATTTCTGGAATTTTTAATGCATTTCTGAATTTCAGTCCGAAAATCAGAAATTCTGATAATGTCGATCGGTAGTAATCTGAACCGATCGTGGTAAAAATCAACAAGTAAAGGCTAAATTCAATTTTTAATCAATTTTTGGTATTTTCCTTCTATTAGACTTGATGCCATGAGTTTATAACTTAGTTTTAATCTTTTTGATGGTGTCAAAGGGGGAGAAATAATTGTGTTTAAGTAAATTATAATAGGGGGAGAAATATATATAGGGAGTTTCATGGATTAAGGGAGAGTTGCATGTTGCTATATCATGTTTATGTTTACATGCTTTCTTACCTTATAAATTCTATCAAATGTTTGTACCTAACTTAAACGGATTGTCACACATCAAAAAGGGGGAGATTGTTAGGGCAATCTCTTGCCATGATAAGGTTTTGATGTGTGTGGCAAAGGGTTTAAGTTAGGTTGTTATTATGATTTGATATGTGCGTTGGAGTCTTGCAGGACTTAGTAATTCGCACATGGAAGCCTAGGCGAGTTTCACAACTCATGACTCGGTCCTTGAGTCGGTGAAGGATAGCATGGAAGTCGTGCGCTTGGAGCATCCGAGGGACCGCCGACGAGGAGCTTGGAGTGAAGCCGAGGAAGAGAACTGGCTAGGTGAAACTTGGCCATTTGGCTAAGTGATGAGTTTTTTCGACACCACCGACCGCCATGAAATGGCAATGATCGCTTCCGAGTCGAATGGGTTCGACCGTATTCGACGATGGGATTTGGCCCAAGCAGCCGATGATGTCGACATCCGACCGGGCGACGATCACCGATCACGGCGCACATGACGGCAGAATGGAGTCGAGCTCAGAGCACTCGATCCGACCATCAATGATCGATGGTAAGATCCGATCGATGAGGTCCATCACGATCGAAGAGTTCCAACGACTACAAATGGGATCCGAAGGTTCGGGAGCAGTAGAGATCGCAATGATCGCCAAGGGCTCACGATCGTGGCGCTAACGGAAGAAACCCTCTTCCTCTATAAAAAGGAAGGGGATGAGGCTTTGGGAGGCTAATGCTTCAACTCTAATCTTCTCCCAAAGTTCCATAAACGTCTTCCCACTCTTCTTACTTGCTTTTACTTCATTCTTATTGTAAGAAGAGTGATCTTGATTGTAAAGGTTACCTCCACCTAGCTTGGTGCAAAGGAGAGACCATTAGTGGATTGGTTTTGGCGGAATGATTCACCGAGGACGAATCGGGGATCGTGGATTATCGGCATAGCCGTGAACCACGTTACAACTTTGTGTTAGCATTGTTTATTTCCTTTGCTTTGTCTTTATTTGTTTAATTTGCCTGTCTTGTTGTTTCCGTTGCACTAATCTTGTTTGTAGACGAGCAAATACCACCATCCAAGAGGGAAAGAGGGTTATTCACCCCCCTCTAGCCGGCCACCACAACTACACATCGATCCTACACTTTCTTCTCGCCACCCTCATACCAACAGATAGGTGATCTACATCTCCTTCCATACAAGGCTTCATAAGGTGTCATTCCAATTGTGGTTTGATAACTATTATTATAGGCAAACTCTGCCAAACACAAATATTTGCACCAGCTTTCTTTAAAATCTAAGGCACAAGCTCTTAGCATATCCTCCAAAATCTGATTCACTCTTTTTGTTTGCCCATCTGTCTAAGGATTAAATGCAGTGTTGAATCGTAGCTTAGTGTCGAGGGATGTCTGAACACACTCCCAGAAGTGTGAAGTGAAGCGACTGTCTCTATCAGAGATAATGGTCTTAGGTACTCCATACAGTCTAATCACTTCCTTGACATATAACTGGGCTAACTGTTCCATGGAGTATGATATTCTGATAGGCATGAAGTGAGCAGACTTTGTCAATCTATCGACAACTACCCAAATAGAATCATAGCCATTGGTTGTTTTGGGCAGTCCTACTATGAAATTCATGGCTATTTCCTCCCACTTCCATTCTGGAATCTGGATAGGCTGTAGAACTCCTCCTGGTCTCTGGTGTTCTGCTTTCACTCTCTGACATGTCAAACAAGTGCTAACATACTTAGCCACGTCCCTCTTCATACCAAGCCACCAAAATTTCCTTTTTATATCTTGATACATCTTGGTAGATCTATGATGCATCGAATATGGGGTCCCATGAGCTTCTTCTAGGATCTTCTTTCTTAAGTTTGGGTCCTTGGGGATACATAGGCGTTCACCCAAATATAATACCCCACTGTTAGAGACACGGAATCCTTCATCCTTTCCTTCTTGGATCTCTTGCTTGATCCTTTGGAGGCTAGGATCTTTGTCCTGTCTTGCTAATATATCCCCAAACAGTGTAGGTACTATGGTCAAGGCGAAGAGTTGTCCAAAAATGATCTCAACCCCAAAATTCATTATCTCTTTCTCTAGTGGTTGGGATAGTGTTGCTAGGGACATCACAGTGGCGCATGATTTTCTACTTAGCGTGTCTACTACTTTGTTTGCCTTTCCAGGATGGTAGTGGATTTCACAGTCATAGTCCTTTACTAGCTCAAGTCATCTGCGCTGTTGCATATTCAAATCCTTCTGAGTGAAGAAATACTTCAAACTCTGGTGATCTATGTAAATCTTGCATTGGACTCCATATAGGTAATGTCTCCAAACTTTCAGAGCAAAGACCACTATTGCCAACTCAAGGTCATGAATGGGGTAATTCTTTTCGTAGTCCTTGAGTTTCCAAGATGCATAAGCAATGAATTTACCCTTCTGCATAAGTACTGCTCCGAGTCCCATCTTGGACGCATCACAATACATGTCAAATCCCTCATTACTTTCTGGAAGGGTAAGCACTGGAGCACTTGTGAGTCTCCTCTTTAATTCAAGGAAGCTATTTTCACAATCTTTGGTTCATTCGAACTTCTTGTTCTTTCTGGTAAGAACCGTCAACGGTGAAGCTATCCTTGAGAAGTTTTCCACAAACTTCCAGTAGTACCCCGCTAATCCGAGGAAACTTCTGACTTCACTGTCATTCTTTGGTTGACCCCAATTACTGACCGCTTCTATCTTTGTCGGGTCTACCATAACTCCATCCTTTGAAATAACATGACCCAGAAACGATATTCGATCAAGCCAAAACTCACACTTGGAGAACTTTGCATATAACTATCTTTGCTGAAGGGTCTGCAAGACTGTCTTCAAGTGTTCACATGTTCTTCCTGGGTTCTCGACTATATAAGGATGTCGTCAATAAAGACGACCACAAACTTGTCAAGGAACTCCCTAAATACCCGATTCATCAAGTCCATAAACATAGCGGGTGCATTTGTCACTCCGAAGGGCATGACCACGAACTCATAGTGTCCATATCTCGTTCAAAAGGTTGTTTTCGATATATCATCCTTTTTAACTCTTACTTGATGATAACTGGACCGCAAGTCAATCTTGGAGAAGACTGTGGCTCCCCTCAATTGATCAAATAAATCCTCTATCCTTAGCAGAGGATATCTATTCTTGATTGTCACTTGATTCAAGGCTCGGTAATCTATGCACATCCTCATAGACCCATCTTTCTTTTTCACGAACAACATCGGAGCTCCCCATGGGGAATGACTAGGGTGGATGAATCCCTTGTCTAACAACTCCCGTAATTGTTCCTGAAGCTCTTTCAATTCAGCTGGAGCCATACGATAGGGTGCTTTTGAGATTGGGTGGATACTAGAAATAAGCTCGATCTCAAACTCAACTTCCCTTCTAGGTGCTAGTCATGATAGCTCATCAGGAAATACTCCCGGGTAGTCACATACAATTGGGACGTCTTCCAGCTTTTGGCTTCTTTCTTGCTTAGTATCAACTATATGTGCTAAATACCCAGTGCATCCACCAGCTAACATCTTCTAAGCTTCCAAGGCAGACAAGAACTTCTTAGTCTTCTTCCTTGGTCTCGGTCTCGAGTTGGAATACTACTCTTCGCTTACGGCACTCAATGGAAGCACCATACTTGCTCAGAAAGTCCATTCCAAAGATGACATCATAGTCATGCATGTCCAGCAAGACCAAATCACTATAAAGCTCTCTGTCTAAAATTACATTGGCATGCACATAACGGTGTGTAGATGTCATTATTTCACCCGAAGGTAGGGTCGTAAAAAATTGAATATCTAAGATATCCGGAGTTATATCTATCTTCTTAGCAAATGCCATAGACATGAAGGAATGGGTTGCCCCAGTATCAAACAGTACTGTAACATGCTGACTAAGGATAGGTATTTGACATGTGACTACCTTAGAAGCATTTGTTACCTCTTCCTTGGTGAGGGAGAAGATCCGGGCATTAGGTGTAATTGATGGGGCCTCCAATCTTCCTTGGTTGATGTAAGGGCCCTCCAGTTCTCCCTGCATCTGATGTAGCTGAGCTAGTCTACCTCCATACTAAGCAGAATGTGGCGAAGGTAGATTGGTCTTGGTGGGGCACTATTTGGCAAAGTGTCCCTCGACACCACATATATAACACCCGCTCACGCCCTGGCGGCAAACTCCTGGATGCTTCCTCCCACACTTAGAACATGTAGGATACGTAGACTGCTTATTGGCTGAACCTCCCTTTGCGTTATTTCATTATTTCCTCTTGCTATTGTTGTTTCGCTTCCAGTTCGAATTACTGCTCTGAGGTTTCTGACCTCCTGAACTTCCCTGGCTTTTGCTTTCTATCGAGGCTAGTTTTTGGTGTTTGATACTATTCATGTAATGCTCTGTGATTAGAGCACTACTGACTAGCTCTTCAGTAGTCTGTGGTCTATTAATTCCACCAGCTACATTCAGAGCTATCTCTGGTCTCAATATCTTTAGCATCAACCTAACTCTTTCCTTCTCAGTACTGACCAGTTCCAGACATAGGCGAGCCAACCTATTGAACTTCTTTACCGCTTCGTCTACTAATAAATCCCCTTGTCGGAACTCCGTGAACTCATCATAATGCTTGTTGGTGACTCGCATATGGAAGAACTCCGTCTCAAAGTCCGTCCATGACATTTGGTTCACCACCCTCTTAGCCTTTACTCGCTCCCACCACATTCTGGCATCTATGGTCAGACAGAATGAGGTGCACTTAACTTTCTCATTCTCAAGCTAGTCCAGTAGTTCCACTATGCTCTCTACTGTCTTAAACCATGCCTGAGCATCACATGGTTCACTGGCACCGGCAAAACTCTCTGGCTTCATCTTTTGCCATTGAATCAGATAGGCCTCTTGTCTCACCCCTCCCACTGGAGCTGTTGTGTTGGTGCAATCGGCCCAGGTCACGATTGACCAGACTCGAGTTTGACTCGAGCGATGTTTTGATGTTTGACATGAAGGTTTGACATTGATGTTTGACATTAATGTCTGACAAAGTTGTGGGGAGATTGTTGGTGCAATCGAACCGGGTCATGATTGACCGGACTCGAGTTTGACTTGAGGGGGATTTTGATGGTTGACTGGGGTTGACCATGTCATGGAAAGTCCAAGTCTTGAGTACTTGGTCTGTAAAGTCCAAGCATGGGTCTTGGCAAGGAAAAGTCCAAGCATGGGTCTTGGCATGGAAAGTCCAACATGGGTTGGCAAGGGAAAGTCCAAGCTTGAGTCTTGGCATTTGGAAAGTCCAAGGGGTTTGATATTGGTGGCGTAAAGTCTAAGGGTTAAGTCTTGGCAGCATAAGTCCAATGTTTGGCGGCATAAAGTCCAAGCGGAGTCTTGGCAGCGTAAGTCCAATGTGCCTTGGCGGTGTAGACACCGTTAGCATGACATAGCCGATAGAAGTACCTGAAGGCTAGCGCATGGATGATCAAGTCATGGATGACTTAGAGGGATCCAATAGGCGCGAGGCTGACAGAGGTGGCTAGAAGGCTTAGGTCTAGGCTAAGGGTGGTCTAGCAAGTATGGGGGAACCATACTTGGGTTAAAATCTCATGTTTAAGGTTGGTAGTCGACTAGCAATATGGTCGGTTCGACTGTCATGAGTCGACTAGAGTTCGACTACCGGATAAGGGATGAAAATGCCTTTGCAGTCGACTGATTATTGGATCAGTCGAGTGATGTTGACTGCCATGGATAACAGTCGACTGTCATGGATGGCAGTCCACTTCTGGACGGGGTTTTTCGATCGTGACCACAGAACACTTCGTAGCCTATTGGGAAGTCGACTACGGACATTAGCAGTCGACTGGTGATGTCATCAGTCAACTGCCAAGAGATCCGTTGGAATTTTTCCAGTGTGGATCGAGTCATTGTCTCACGACAACAGTGTTGGTAGTCGACTAGGGCCTTATGATAGTCGATTGTCAGGCAAAAATCCAACCTGATGCAGGTTAAAAAGAGGAGCTCGAGGAGAATTTCGGCATTAGTTCTTTGGGAGCTTTGGTGAGGCGATTTGAAGGCGAATTGCAGGTGCATTTCAGGGTCCTTCAAGCTCATCCAAGCAACCAACAAGCAAGCGCGATCAAATTTCATCGAAGCATTGAAAAATTCTATTAATCCCTCCCCCTCTAGCGGCCACCGAATCCTCTACAATTGGTATCAGAGCCTGGGGCTCTTCTACGGATTAACAACCCAAAGCCAAGATTCTAGAGGGTGAAGAGGAACAAGATGGAAATTCAAGAGAGTTTGGGTTGGGACATCAACACCCCAATCCCTTATGCTTTCTATAGACAAGAGGGCTTCAACCAATGGAAGGCAAGGATTGAAGATTTTTTGATGATGAGGGATTTTGAGGAGTGGTCCATCTTAATGGAAGGATTTGAATATCCAAGAGGACCAAAAGGTGGCTTCCTCAAAAGGAAGAGATGGACCGAGGAGCAACTCCAAGCCTTCGAGAAGAATGATAAGGCAATAAAATTTTTGGTTGATTTGATTCCTAACAACATTGTGTGTATGTTAGGTAATTACATGGATGCCAAAGAGCTTTGGAGCAATTTGGCCAAGCTTCATGAAAATCCTAAATCGGACCAAGAAGACTTGGAAGAGGAGGAGACCGAAGAAGAAGCTTCATCATCCTCACAAGGAAGTGAGGAGTCGGAAGTTGAGAGGGAGTCAACTTTCGGATTGCAGGAAGAAGAAGTAGAAAAGGTGGAAGAAGCCTCCACCTCTAGGATTGAGGGGGGGAGATTAGGGCATCCTCAATACTAGAGAAATAAGAAGAACCATCTACATCCGATCGAGAGGAAGAGCAAGCTCAAGAGACCCTCACCACCACCCTAGGTGACTCAAACACTTCAATTTCAAATAAAATTCATATAATGTGTTTTGAGTGTAGGGATTTTGGGCACTATAAGAGCAAGTGCCCAAAGAAGGTCAAGAAGCCTCAACCGGCACCAAAGGTCAAGGATGTCGGTCCCCCAACAATCAAAAGAAAGGAGCAAGTGATTTGCTTCAAATGCTGACTACCGGGTCACTACCGGAGCCAATGCCCAAAGGCGGAGAAGAAGACTAAAAAGGGAGCATCACAAGTAGGGGGAGCCTCTAAGGCAAACCCTAAGGTATATCTAAATAATGCTCTTTCTTTAAATTATAGGCCAAAGCATGCTAGGAATAATTTTAGCAATCTTGCAATTTATCATAAAGAGCATGCTAGAAATAGGGAGTTTTGTCTAGGTGCTAAGAGTGTTAATTATAATAATAAGGAAAATTTTGGGACTAATGTCCCTAGAAAAACCTTACCTAGGGAATCTATTAGAAAAATTGAGGATCACCTAGGTTTTAATCCTAAATGGATTAAGCATATTCCTAGAAAGAACAATGCCCAAAGATCAAATCAAAATTCAAAAATTCGACAATTAGAAAAGAAAAATCAAGCTTTGAGGTCAAGGATTGAGAAATTAGAGAAGACCCTTAGGAATATACAAAATCAATTTAAAGGGTCAAATGATCAAAAATCTAGGTCCAATGGTCAAAGTCAAAGACCTAAAAATCAAGAACCATCCAAGGGCAAGCTTAAGCCCAAAAAGACCTACCATAATGTTCCATTTGATTATGGAACTCGAATTAGGTCTAGGAAGACCAAGGTCAATAGGGAGGCAATCCCTAAGGTTGACCAATGTTTCCATGAAACCTAGGAAGACCACTAAGAAGGTTACTAGGGAAGTAATCCCTAAGTTTAACCTAGGCAAAACTCAAATGACCAAGGCTAACAAGCCTAGAAGGGTCATTAGGAAGGTATCTAGGGAGATCATCCCTAAGAAATACCTAGTAAACCCTAGGAGCTCAAATAGGTTTTAGGTTCCTAAGAGCATGATCGATTCACGCTAGATGGATTTAGGTGTGTCAACTTCAAATGGATGGGTAGTTAACCTAACCATGGTAAAGGTGGCACTTTAGGTAATTTTCAAGGTTATGGATACCTTGGAAATTGATTTGAGTTATGATCCTAAAGGATTTTAGGATGTGCCAATACATTATTGGGATTATGAAAAATCAATCAAATTGGCACAATATAGGTTTAGATGTCTTGATGTGTCGTTTTGGGTTTTTGGCACATTTTGAGAAATTTGGGTAATGTGGCAAAATATACTTAATTATATCAAATGGAAACAAACATTAAAACTTAGGTATTATATACCTATACATCTTATTTGTCATTCCTTGTTTGCCATATAACATGCCATGACATCATATTTATTTTTAACCATTTAATATGTCATGATCATGTTTAGGATTAAGGTTTAATGTCATGCGTTTTTAGATTATATCATATGTCATGACATCATGATCATTGGTCATGCTTAATTTTGCTATCATTTATGTCATGATCATTCATGCATTTAATTTGAATAAAATTGATTTAAGGGCAATGGCATGACTTAGAGTCCCATTTGTAAGGGAATCAAGTAGGGTTGCCTTAGAAAAATACATGAAACTCTAGATTAGGATGAACAAAACCCACATCTCACATCACATTGACTTGTATGTATTTTCATACACCCTAGATATATGTGAGATGATAGGATATAAGTTAAGTTAAAGGTGCATAGTTTTGCATCTAGATGAACTCAAACTCATCTTATATTAATGGTGGATCATTGGAAAAGCTTATGCTCAAGTTATGTACATTAAGCCCAAAGAATATGATCCAATATAGGTTTTCAAAAATATTTTAAAATCATTTTAGAATATCATGGTGAAGTCTATCTTTTGATAACAATCACCATTGATGAAGTTGATACAAAGTGAGCTAAAACATTGAAGTTTTTCTTTACTTTTGAACTTTGTATCAATTTCGCTATTTTATGGGTAAAATATTTTTAAAATATGTTTCACCCATTGTATTGGTCATAAGTATTATAAGTATGAAGTTTCATGATTTTTCGAACTACATATAATTATTTATAAATTTTTAAAATTCATTTCTGATAATTAAAATTCTGAATTTTAGTTATCAATCATTACTATTGGCGATCGTGATATACTAAGTCATTGATTTACGATAAGTCATTGTCGGGATGATTTCGGGAAAAACAAGGTTGTTTAGCCCATATTCAGCTATGGTAAGATTCCCTAACCACTCCTAACTCTAGGATATGCTTTGGGAAGCATTATAAAGGATAAAAATCCATTGGATATGGATTAGGAGAGTTGTTAGGGTAATGTATCAAATTTAAGGGGTTGGAAAGTTCAATGTTGAACTTTGCCCCTCATTTTTTATGGTTTAGAGTTCCTATTGGCTTAGAGACTTCCCAAGGATATTGTTAGTGCAATGGTCAAGGGAGAGCAAGCCTTTAGGGAGAGGTATCAATCATGGGATGATGGATGATATTTTTCCTCATGAGGGGGAGAAATGGGATTTGAGATACACAATTTGGAAATTGGGAGAGTTTGTAGGATTGCCTCTCTTGAGTGATATGGGACTTATCACTAGGAAGATTGTAGGCATCCTAGGTATTTTTGGACCAAGGGGGAGATTGTAAGATCTCATTGGGGCATAAGACATTGACCTCCTTAGAGAGAACCTTTTTGATGTTAGTCAAAAAGGGGGAGAATGTTTGGGGAGAATATTTGGGAGAATTTATGGGATTACCAATTTAGGATAATTGGTAAGAAGATTTGAGTTAGTGTTCTAACTCAAAGGTATGTATTTTTGTCAAACATCAAAAAGGGAGAGATTGTTGGTGCAATCAGCCCAGGTCACGATTAACCGGACTGGAGTTTGACTCGAGCGATGTTTTGATGTTTGACATGAAGGTTTGACATTGATGTTTGACATTAATGTCTGATAATGTTTTGGGGAGATTGTTGGTGCAATCGATCTGGATCATGATTGACCGGACTCGAGTTTGATTCGAGGGGGATTTTGATGGTTGACTGGGGTTGACCATGTCATGGAAAGTCCAAGTCTTGAGTACTTCGCATGTAAAGTCCAAGTATGGGTCTTGGCAAGGAAAAGTCCAAGCATGGTTCTTGTCATGGAAAGTCCAACATGGGTTTACAAGGGAAAGTCCAAGCTTGAGTCTTGGCATTTGGAAAGTCCAAGGGGTTTAATATTGTCGGCGTAAAGTCCAAGGGTGAAGTCTTGGCAGCATAAGTCCAATGTTTAGCGGCGTAAAGTCCAAGTAGATTCTTGGCAACGTAAGTCCAATGTGCCTTGGCGGTGTAGACACCGTTAGCATGACATAGCCGATGGAAGCACCTGAAGGCTAGCGCATGGATGAACAAGTCATAGATGACTTGGAGTGTAACAACCCAAATTTTAGTTCCTATACTTTTATTTATTTATTTAGAAAAAAAATATAGAAATAAGAATAGGAAGAAAAAAAAGGAAAACAAAAATTTAAATAAATGGTTCGTTAGCCGAGGCTTGAACCATGAACCGTTGGTTTGGGGGAATAGACTTCCTACCACTAAGTCATAAGATTACCAATGAGTAGGGTATAACAGAATATATCTATAGGCGAAAAAAAAGGGAGAAGTTGGTTAATTTAGCTAAGAATTTAAAGGGGTAATTAAATTAGAGAAACCCTAGTTTATATATAGTTTTTGTTTTTCTCTCTCTCTCTCATTTTTTTTCCAGCCGCCTCTCTCTCTCTCCCTCTCGTTTTTCCAGCCGCCTCTCTCTCTCCCTCTCGTTTCTTTTTTTCTAGTCGCCTCTCTCTCTCTCCCTCTTGTTTTTCCAGCCGCCTCTCTCTCTCTCTCCCTCTCGTTTATTTTTTCCAGCCACCTCTCTCTCTCCCTTTCATTTTTTCAGCCGCCGAAGCGAGGAAGAAGCTTGTCTTCTCTTTAGATAATTCAAAAGGAGATTTTTCAAGAGGGATCTCCTCAAAGACTTGGTAGAGGATCACGCTAAAGCCAAGGAACACGTAGGAGGTCTTCTCTTTACTAAATCTAACGGTATAAATTGGTGAAAAAGTGTAGGAAGTAAGTATTGCTCACTTGCAGTATAAGTAGTTATCGTATGTCATTGATATGTTTTATGTGCATGTATATGAGCCAGTTATGCATGGTATTTTTAGTTACATGATTTTTCCCATTATGTCATGTTTGATTCAGTATCATGTTTAGATCCATAATAAGAATGTGATTTATGATCATGCATGTTGTAGATGAGTTGTAGCTTACAATTATATGCATGATGTAGAGTAAGATGTAAAAATATTTTTTTTATAAAGAAAATTTAAAGATGATCCCTGTTCGAATTGGAGATTAAGAGCACAACGATCTTCAGTATGCTCCCCATTTCAATTTTGGGGGTCAAGAGCATAATGATCTTTATGGTGCTCCCCATTCGTGGTTTAGGGGATTAAGAGCATTTTTTTAGTATGTATAAGGATATAAGTATAAAGGAAGTATTTTACTTTTGAAAAGGCATGTACTGAGCATCAGTTTCTCCCACGGGCCAAGGCCCTCAGTCTCAGTTACCCTAGTAGGTTCGGTGGTTGGCCACCCCGGCCTATTAGGAAAGCACGCATTAGTACTATGTTGGACCCATATTCAGGATGATTATCAATTTGAAGTATCAGTATAAGTATAAGTCAAAGTTTTCAAAGTTAATCATTCTAGTTCAGATACACTGTTTAAAAGTTTTAAAATACTTAAGAGCATGGTTTATAAAAGAGACATGTAATCAGAGTTATGATTTCCAGTTATGCTTGCATATGCATCAATGTATCGAGGGTAAGAGAACTAGTTGCACGATTTCATACGTTGCATGTTTTTGTGAGCATAGAAAGTACTTAGTAAGCATTATTGTTTACAGTTTGCATTTCCTTATACTGCAGATAAAGGTAAAGAAAAGCTTCAGTGAGGTGGCATAGCAGATGAAGTGCTTGGAGTGTGTGGCGACGGAACAGTGGAATCAAAAGATCAAGTGCAGATGTCTAAACCAGATTTTAAGTTTCTAATTGTTTTTTGATATTGCGTTAGTATATTACTCGAATTGAGGAATGATAGTAACATGGTGTGATGATTAAAGTATAGCATCAGAGTAAGAGTAGAAAGTACAAAATCTGTGACTACCTCTCCCTTATGGGAGGGGTGGTACAGTTGGTATCCGAGTAAGATAAGGAAGAATTAAAGAAATAGACAGTAGAGAAGTGACATCTCCCCTAGTAGAGAGTGGAAAGACTAGGGGGGTGATACAAGATGGTATCATAGCGGGTTCCGCCCTTCCATCACACACACATCGAGCATCAATCCTGCCGCCTCCAAGTAAGCAGGTATTTATCTGCTTTATCTACTTTATGAGTAGTAAGAAATGCTTCTTTTAAGTTAAACATGCTCACCTAGAATGTTCTCTTTGAGTTAAACATACTTGCATATATATATATGAAATGATAGACAATAAGTAATAGAGCATACCTAGATATGTATGTGAAGATGGAAAAAAAATAGTGATAATAGCCTGATAGTGGAATAATGCAAAGGGAGGTTCAGCCAGTAAGCAGCCTACGTATCCTACATGTTCTAAGTGTGGGAGGAAGCATCCAGGAGTTTGCCGCCAGGGCGTGAGCGGGTGTTATATATGTGGTGTCGAGAGACACTTCGCCAAACAGTACCCCACCAAGACCAATCTACCTCTACCACAGTCTACTCAGTATGGAGGTAGAACAGCTCTGCTACATCAAATGCAGGGAGCACTGGAAGGTCCTTACATCAGCCAAGGAAGATTGGAGGCCCCATCAGTTACACCTAATGCCCGGATCTTCTCCCTCACCAAGGAAGAGGTAGCAAATGCTTCTACGGTGGTCATAGGTCAGATACCTATCCTTAGTCAGCATGCTACCGTACTACTTGATACTGGGGCAACCCATTCTTTCATGTCTATGGCATTTTCTAAGAAGATAGATATAACTCCGGATATCTTAGATATTCAGTTTTTAATGACCCTACCTTCGGGTGAAATAATGATATCTACACACTGGTTGCGTGTCGTGCCAGTCAGAATTTCAGACAGAAAGCTTTATAGTGATCTGATCTTGCTGGACATGCATGACTATGATGTTATCTTTGGAATGGACTTTCTTAGCAAGTACGGTGCTTCCATTGAGTGTCGTAAGAGAAGAGTAGTATTCCAACCCGAGACCGAGGCTAAATTTGAGTTTATTGGAGAACCAAGAAAGAAGACTAAGAAGTTCTTGTCTGCCATGGAAGCTCAGAAGATGCTAGCTAGTGGATGCACGGGGTATTTAGCACATATAGTTGATACTAAACAAGAAAGAAGTCAAAAGCTGGAAGAAGCCCCAATTGTATGTGACTACCCGGAAGTATTTCCTGACGAGCTACCAGGACTAGCACCTAGAAGGGAAGTTGAGATTGAGATTGAGCTTATTCCTGGTACCAACCCAATCTCAAAAGCACCCTATGGTATGGCTCCAGCTGAATTGAAAGAGCTTCAGGAACAATTACGGGAGTTATTAGACAAGGGATTCATCCGCCCTAGTCATTCCCCATGGGGAGCTCTAGTGTTGTTCGTGAAAAAGAAAGATGGGTCTATGAGGATGTGCATAGACTACCGAGCCTTGAATCAAGTGACAATCAAGAACAGATATCCTCTGCCAAGGATAGAGGATTTATTTGATCAATTGAGGGGAGTCACAGTCTTCTCCAAGATTGACTTGCGGTCCGATTATCATCAGGTAAGAGTTAAAGAGGATGATATACCAAAAACATCCTTCTGAATGAGGTATGGACACTATGAGTTCGTGGTCATGCCCTTCGGAGTGACAAATGCACCCGCTATGTTTATGGACTTGATGAATCGGGTATTTAAGGAGTTCCTTGACAAGTTTTTGGTCATCTTCATTGACGACATCCTTATCTACTCGAGAACCCAGGAGGAACATGTTGAACACTTGAAGATAGTCTTGCAGACCCTTCAGCAAAGACAGTTATATGCAAAGTTCTCCAAGTGTGAGTTTTGGCTTGTTTGAATATCGTTTCTAGGTCATGTTATTTCAAAAGATGGAGTTATGGTAGACCCAACAAAGATAGAAGCGGTCAGTAATTGGGGTCAACCAAAGAATGCCAGTGAAGTCAGTAGTTTCCTCGGATTAGCGGGGTACTATCAGAAGTTTGTGGAAAACTTCTCAAGGATAGCTTCACCATTAACGGTTCTTACCAGAAAGAACAAGAAGTTCGAATGGACCGAAGATTGTGAAAATAGCTTCCTTGAATTAAAGAGGAGACTCACAAGTGCTCCAGTGCTTAGTAATAAGGGATTTGACCTGTATAGTGATGCATCTAAGATGGGACTCGGAGCAGTACTTATGCAGAAGGGTAAAGTCATTGCATATGCATCTAGACAACTCAAGGACTACGAAAAGAATTACCCCACTCATAACCTTGAGTTGGCAGCAGTGGTCTTTGCTCTGAAAGTTTGGAGACATTACTCTATGGAGTCCAATGTAAGATTTATACAGATCACCAGAGTCTGAAGTATTTCTTCACTCAGAAGAATCTGAATGTGCGACAGCGCAGATGGCTTGAGCTAGTAAAGGACTATGACTATGAAATCCACTACCATCCTGGAAAGGCAAACAAAGTAGCAAACGCACTGAGTAGAAAATTATGCGCCACTTTGATGTCCCTAGTAACACTATCCTAACTACTGGAGAAAGAGATAATGAATTTTGGAGTTGAGATCATTTTTGGACACTCTATACCTTGACCATAGTACCTACACTGTTCGAGTATATATTAGCGAGACAGGACAAAGATCCTAGCATCTAAAGGATCAAGAAAGAGATCCAAGAAGGAAAGGATGAAGGATTCCGTGTCTCTGACAGTGGGGTATTATATCTGGGTGAATGCTTATGTGTCCCCTGTTAGTGCTTATAAGCTCCACATATCTCCACAATGACATGATATTGTCCACTTTGGGCCTAAGCCCTCATGGTTTTATTTTTGGGCTTTACCCAAAAGGCCTCAAACCAATGGAGATATCTTTTTTCTTATAAGCACATGATCTTTTCCATGTCTTACCAATGTGGGACTTTGATTGTATTCCCCATACTCCCAACAATCCCCCCCTCAAACGAAGGACCACATTGAGCCCCCCCTCAAGCCTATCCCTCCTCGAAGGATTTTCTCTGCTTGATGTCCGATCTTCAACCCACCAGGACTTCCTGCCAGTTGTTCGGTCCCCCCGACCCAACTAGACTTCCTTCCTGATGTCTGGTTCTCTTGATCCGGACGTGGGAGCTCAACTTCCTTCGTTCGAGGTTCATGGCTTGACATGGACCATGGCTCTGATACCAATTGTTAGTGCTTATAAGCTCCACATATCTCCACAATGACATGATATTGTCCACTTTGGGCCTAAGCCCTCATGGTTTTATTTTTGGGCTTTACCCAAAAGGCCTCAAACCAATGGAGATATCTTTTTTCTTATAAGCACATGATCTTTTCCATGTCTTACCAATGTGGGACTTTGATTGTATTCCCCATACTCCCAACATCCCCAAGGACCCAGACTTAAGAAAGAAGATCCTAGAAGAAGCTCATGGGACCCCATATTCGATGCATCCCTAGATCCACCAAGATGTATCAAGATATGAAAGAGAAATTCTGGTGGCTTGGTATGAAGAGGGACGTGGCTAAGTATGTTAACACTTGTCTGACATGTCAGAGAGTGAAAGCCGAACACCAGAGACCAGGGGGAGTTCTACAGCCTATCCAGATTCCAGAATAGAAGTGGGAGGAACTAGACATGGATTTCATAGTAGGACTGCCCAAAATAACCAATCGCTACCATTCTATTTGGGTAGTTGTCGATAGATTGACAAAGTCTGCTCACTTCATGCCTATCAGAATATCATACTCCATAGAGCAGTTAGCCCAGTTATACGTCAAGGAAGTGATTAGACTGCATGGAGTACCTAAGACCATCATCTCTGATAGAGATAGTCGCTTCATTTCACACTTCTGGGAGTGTGTTCAAATAGCCCTCGGCACTAAGCTACGATTCAAGATCATTTCATCCTCGCATGTATGGGCAAACAGAAAGAGTGAATCAGATTCTGGAGGATATGCTAAGAGCTTGTGCCTTAGATTTTAAAGGAAACTGGTACAAATATTTGTGTTTGGCAGAGTTTGCCTATAATAATAGTTAACAAACCTCAATTGGAATGGCACCTTATGAAGCCTTGTATGGAAGGAGATGCAGATCACCTATCTGTTGGTATGAGGGTGGCGAGAAGAAAGAAATAGGACTCAAGACTGATTTTATAGATGACGCCACCAAAGCTATAAAGAACATACGCCAAAGGATAGAGACTGCCCAGAGTCGGTAGAAGAGTTACACCGATGTCCGACATAGACCCCTAGAGTTCCAAGTCAGAGATTCAGTGTTCATTAAGGTAGCCCCTATGAAAGGGGTAATGAGGTTTGGGAAGAAAGGCAAGTTAAGTCCTAGATATGTAGGCCCCTACCTGATCACCAAGAGA
This sequence comes from Wurfbainia villosa, assembly GCA_025175895.1. NCBI lineage: Eukaryota > Viridiplantae > Streptophyta > Magnoliopsida > Zingiberales > Zingiberaceae > Wurfbainia > Wurfbainia villosa. Next base: position 88,321,289 of record CM045994.1, on the reverse strand, counting down.
GTTGGGAAGGTAGCTTATGAGCTAGAGCTACCACAGGACATGTCAGCTATCCACAATGTATTTCATGTTTCAATGCTTAAGAAGCACGTTCTAGACACCAACCAAGTGATTGAGCCACAGACAGTACAGATTCAGACATATCTAAGTTATGAAAGTTGACTTATTCAGATAATAGATCGAGAAGTCAAGAAACTAAGAAATAAAGAAATACCGTTAGTAAAAGTCTTATGGCAAAGTCAAAGGTTTGAAGAAGCAACCTGGGAACGTGAGGATGACATGAAGCAAAAGTACCCCGAGCTGTTCTAAGTTTCGAGGACGAAACTTTTATAAGGTATAAGGGATTGTAACAGCCCAAATTTTAGTTCCTATACTTTTATTTATTTATTTAGAAGAAAAAAATATAGAAATAAGAATAGGAAGAAAAAAGGGAAAAAAAATTCAAATAAATGATTCGTTAGCCGAGGCTCGAACCATGAACCGTTGGTTTGGGGGAATAGACTTCCTACCACTAAGTCATAAGATTACCAATGAGTAGGGTATAACAGAAAATATCTATAGGCGAAAAAAAAAGGGAGAAGTTGATTAATTTAGCTAAGCATTTAAAGGGGTAATTAAATTAGAGAAATCCTAGTTTATATATAGTTTTTGTTTTTCTCTCTCTCCCTCTCATTTTTTTTCCAGCCGCCTCTCTCTCTCTCCCTCTCGTTTTTCTAGCCACCTCTCTCTCTCTCCCTCTCGTTTCTTTTTTTCCAACCGCCTCTCTCTCTCCCTCTCGTTTTTCCAGCCACCTCTCTCTCTCTCCCTCTCGTTTCTTTTTTCCATCCACCTCTCTCTCTCTCCCTCTCATTTTTTCAGCCGTCGAAGCGAGGAAAAGCTTGTCTTCTCTTTGGATAATTCAAAAAGAGATTTTTCAAGAGGGATCTCCTCAAAGACTTGGTAGAGGATCACGCTAAAGCCAAGGAACACGTAGGAGGTCTTCTCTTTACGAAATCTAACGGTATAAATTGGTGAAAAAGCGTAGGAAGTAAGTATTGCTCACCTATAGTATAAGTAATTATCGTATGTCATTGATATGTTTTATGTGCATGTATATGAGCCAGTTATGTATGGTATTTTTAGTTATATGATTTTTCCCGTTATGTCATGTTTGATTCAGTATCATGTTTAGATCCATGATAAGAATGTGATTTATGATCATGCATGTTGTAGATGAGTTGTAGCTTACAATTATATGCATGATGTAGAGTAAGATATAAAAATATTTCCTTTACAAAGAAAATTTAAAGATGATCCCTGTTCGAATTGGGGATTAAGATCACAACGATCTTCAGTATGCTCCTCATTTCAGTTTTGGGGGTCAAGAGCATAATGATCTTTATGGTGCTCCCCATTTGTGGTTTAGGGGATTAAGAGTATTTTTTTTCAGTATGTACAAGGATATAAGTATAAAGGAAGTATTTTACTTTTCAAAAGGCATGTACTGAGCATCAGTTTCACCCACGGGCCAAGGCCCTCAGTCTCAGTTATCCTAGTAGGTTCGGTGGTTGGCCACCCCGGCCTATTAGGAAAGCGCGCATTACTATTATGCTGAGCCCATATTCAGGATGATTATTAATTTGAAGTATCAGTATAAGTATAAGTCAAAGTTTTCAAAGTTAATCATTCCAGTTCAGATATATTGTTTACAAGTTTTAAAATACTTAAGAGCCTGGTTTATACAAGAGACATGTAATCAGAGTTATGATTTCCAGTTATGCTTGCATGTGCGTCAATGTATCGAGGGTAAGAGAACTAGTTGCACGATTTCATACGTTGCATGTTTTTGTGAGCATAGAAAGTACTTACTAAGCATTATTTCTTACAGTTTGCATTTCCTTATACTGTATATAAAGGTAAAGAAAAGCTTCCGTGAGGTGGCATAGCAGATGAAGTGCTTGGAGTGTGTGGCGACGGAATAGTGGAATTAAAAGATCCTAAGTGCAGATGTCTAAACCATATTTTAAGTTTCTAATTATTTTTTGATATTGTGTTAGTATATTACTCGAATTTGTAGGGGATCGATTGGCCGGCTAGAGGGGGGTGAATAGCCCTCTTCCAAAGGATGTTGGAATTCTCGCGTTCGTTTGCTCGTCTACAAAAACGTTAGCGCAAGCGGAAGCAATAAACTAAGACAAGCAATAAATGAAAATACAAACGCTAACAAAGAATATAACATGGTTCATGGCTATGCCGCTAATCCACGATCCCGATTCGTCCGAGGTGAATCACTCCTTCAAAGCCAATCCAATATTGGTCTCTCCTTTGCACCAAGCTAGGTGGAGGTAACCTTTACAAATCAAGCACACTCCCTCTTTTACAATAGATGTGAAAGAAAGCTAAAAGAAGGAGTTTGAATCTTGTGGAGCACTTGGATGGTTGTTTAGACCTTGAGCATTAACCTCCCAAAGCTCCACACCTTCTCTTTTTATAGAGAAGGCTGATTTCTTCAGATTGGCCGCCATCGGATTATTGCCGCCCTTAGCGGTCGGTGCCGTCACTAGCGGCCTCCGGAACTGCATCGGATCCCGGCGGTGTAGTCAGCCCGGAACTCTTAGCGATCGGCCCGATGGACCTCGTGATTAAACTGCCTTCCGCTCAATCGCGCCTCGGCTCAATCGGCTAACCACGGTCGGCTCTATTGGCGAAGCGCATTACGATCTCGATGGTCTTGGCAATGACGCCCACGATGGCTGCCGATCACGCCACAATCCGGCCAATCGTATACCGGGCCGAACTCACTGATTGAGCGGCCTGATCGCCACGACATGGCGAATGACCGGTGTCGAAACCCATCCGACACTTGGCCAAATGGCCAAGTTTCACCTAAGAGCTACCCTTCCCGGGTTACAATCGCCACTCATTTCTGAGTCCTCGCCAAGTTCTCTCTCGTTCGCCACGCCCTCAGATCAGCGACGGCTCGCAATGCTCCTTCGCCTCTTGCCTCAAGTCTACTTCCTCCGGCTTCACTCCAAGCTTCTCGTCCGCGGTCCTCGGATGCTCCAAGCGCACGGCTTCCGCAAAGCTATCCTTCACCGACTCAAGGCACGAGTCATGAGATGTGAAACTCGCCACGGCTCCATGTGCGAATTACTAAGTCCTGCACGACTTCAACGCACATATCACATCAACATATCAAACTAACTTAAACCCTTTGCCACACCATCAAAACCATATTACGGCAAGAGATTGCCCTAACACCAACTTGGCTATATTGACAATGTTCTTCATGTTGATATGTCCAAGTCTTCTATGTCATAGCCAAAATCTGTAACAATATCTCCCTTATGGGAGGGGTGGTACAATTGGTATCCGAGTAAGATAAGGAAGAATTAAAGAAACAGACAGTAAAGTAGTGACATCTCCCCTAGTAAAGAGTAGAAAGACTAGGGGGTGTTGCATGGAGGGATCCGATATGCGCGAGGCTGATGGAGGTGGCTGGAAGGCTTAGGTCTAGACTAAGGGTGGTCTAGCAAGTATGGGGGAACCATACTTGGGTTAAAACCTCATGTTTGAGGTTGGCAGTCGACTGGCAATATGGTCGGTTCGACTGTTGTGAGTCGACTAGAGTTCGACTGTCGGTTAAGGGTTGAAAATGCCTTGGCAGTCGAATGATTATTAGATCAGTCGACTGATGGCAGTCGATTGCTGGACGGGGTTTTTCGGCTGCAACCACAGAACGCTTCGTAGCCGACTGGACAATCGGCTATGGACATTAGCAGTCGACTGATGATGTCATCAGTCACCTACCAAGAGATCCGTTGGAATTTTTTCAGCATGGATCAAGTCATTGTCTCACGACAACAAGGATCGGGCAATTGATCGGGTCTTATGGCGGCATTGCCCAGTGAAATCCCCGTCACGAGTTAAAGAGGAGCTCGAGGAAGATTTCGGTATTGGTTCTTTGGGAGCTTTGGTGAGGCGATTTGAAGGCAAAATGCATGTGCATTTCAAGGTCCTTCAAGCTCATCCAAGCAACCAACAAGCAAGTGTAATCAAATTCCATCGAAGCATCGAAAAATGCTATTCACCCCCCCCCTCTAGCAGCCACTGAATCCTCTACATGTTGGTGGGTCTGGTGGGGCAGAAGATGCAATTGGAATGACATTTTGATTCCCTGGCTGAGTAACAGGATTTTCTCGCTGATTCGTCATCAAGGTATTGATGACCTGCTACTGCTCTGCCACTTGCTGTTGGAGCTGAGTGACTATCTGCATCCAGCCAGGTGGTGGTACTTCTTCATTCATTTCTTATCCTCCACGAGGTCTTTCTCGAGGCATTTCCTACTCTTCATAAGATGATAAAGTGAAACCACTATCAGGTTATTATCACTATTTTTTTTTCATCTTCACATACATATCTAGGTATGCTCTATTACTTACTGTCTATCATCTTAATATATATATATATGCAAGCATGTTTAACTTAAAAGAAGCATTCCTTACTACTCATAAAGTAAATAAAGCAAATAAATACTTGCTTACTTGGAGGTGGTAGGACTGATGCTCGATATGTGTGTGACGGAAGGGTGGAACCCGCTCTGATACCATCTTATAACACCCCCCTAGTCTTTCCACTCTTTACTAGGGGAGATGTCACTACTTTACTGTCTTATTCTTAAATTCTTCCTTATCTTACTCTGACACTATACTTTAGTCATCACCCCATATTACCATCATTCCAAAATTCATGCAATATACCAACGCAATATGCTAACAACTAAAATGATCATAAGGACCTTGGCATCACTTAAACAATAACCATTTCAAGATCTTCACATAACATGCAAGTATTAAGACTAACCCAACATAACTCTAGCATTCTTTGGTCTCAACCATAAGCAATCCAGTTGAACTTCAACAATATCAAAAAAATAACTAGAAACTTAAAAATCTGGTTTAGACATCTGTACTTAGGATCTTTTATTTCCACTGTTCCGTCGCCACACACTCCAAGCACTTCATCCGCTATGCCACCTTACTGAAGTTTTTCTTTACCTTTATCTGCAGTATAAGGAAATACAAACTGTAAGCAATAACGCTTAGTAAGTACTTTCTATGCTCACAAAAATATGCAACGTATGAAATCATGCAACTAGTTCTCTTACCCTTGATACATTGATACACATGCAAGCATAACTGGAAATCATAACTCTGAATACATGTCTCTTATATAAACCATGCTCTTGAGTATTTTAAAACTTGTAAACAGTGTATCTGAACTGGAATGATTAACTTTGAAAACTTTTACTTATACTTATACTGATACTTTAAATTAATAGTCATTCTGAATATGGGCCCGGCATAGTACCAATGCGCGCTTTTCTAATAGGCTAGGGTGGCTAACCACCGAACCTACTAGGGTAACTGAAACTGAGGGCCTTGGCCCATGAGTGAAACTGATGCTCGGTACATGCCTTTTAAAAAGTAAAATACTTCCTTTATACTTATATTCTTATACATACTGAAAAAAATGTTCTTAATCCTCTAACCACAAATGGGGAGCACCATAAAGATCATTATGCTCTTGACCGCCAAAACTGAAATGGGGAGCATACTGAAGGTCATTGTGCTCTTAATCCCCAATTCGAACAGGGAGCATCTTTAAATTTTCTTTATAAAGAAAATATTTTTACATCTTACTCTACATCATGCATATAATTGTAAGCTACGACTTATTTATAACATGCATGATCATAAATTACATTCTTATCATGGATCTAAACAGGATACTGAATTAACCATGACGTAACGGGAAAAATCATGTAACTAAAAACACCATGCATAACTGGCTCATATACATGCGTATAAACTGCTCAACCATATAACTGAAAATAACATGCGCATAAAAATATATCCATGACATACGATAACTACTTATACTGCAGGTGAGCAATACTTACTTCCTATGATTTTTCCCCAATTTATACTGTTTCACTATCAACTTGGAACGGACATGCCAGCGATCATACAGTAGATCCAAATCACAGAACTCAATTTCCTGATTCAAATCATCTACTGCCTCCGCTCTTGGATGACAAGCTGGTGCAACTCACTCAGCTCGGCGTTTAGAGAGAAGAGGAAGAGAGAGGTGGTCGTGGTCAGCGTTGGGAGAGAAGAGGGAGAGAGAGGTGGTCGGTGTTTGGAGAGAAGAGGGGAAAAAAATAAAAAAAAATCTATATATAAACTAGGGTTTCCCTAATTTAATTACCCCTTTAAATGCTTAGCTAAATTAACCAACTTCTCCCTTTTTCCTCCAATAGATATATCCTATTATATCCTACTCATTGATAATCTTATTACTTAGTGGTAGGAAGCTTATTCCCCCAAACCAAGGGTTCATGATTCGAGCCCCGGCTAACGAACCATTTATTCGAATTTTTTTTTCTTATTTCTATTTTCTAAATAGAAAGTATAAGAACTAAAATTATAAATAAAATAAAAGTATAAGAACCAAAAAAAATTTGGGTTGTTACAGAGAATATGCATTAAGCATAGTCCTAACTGCCTCTTGTAGGGCATGATTTCTCCTTTCTACCACCCCACAAGAGAACTCATGCTTGTACCTTTGTTCTAAGAAAAATTTTGAAAAGTTAGAATTCTCAAATTCTCTACCATGATCACTACGGATCCGGTTGATTTTAAGATTCCTTTCATTTTCAACCCTTTTGCTAAATCCTATGATGATTTATAAGGTATCATTCTTATGTTTCATAAAATAAACCCATGTATACCTAGAAAAATTATCAACTATCACTAAATAATATTTATTATCATTTAATAAAGGGATGCTATGACAATCAAATAAATCTAAATGCAATAGCTCTAAGGGTAATGAAGTACTAGTTAGATTTTTACTCTTATGTGATGATTTGGATTGCTTTCCTTCTTGGCATGCATCACACATTTTATTTTTGATGTACTTCACTTTTGGTAGCACTTTAACTAGATCCAACTTGGCTATATTGACAATGTTCTTCATGTTGATATGTCCAAGTCTTCTATGTCATAGCCACCCTTCCTCTTCTTTTGACATAAGACACTTACTAGAGATGTTAGAAGTATATGAAAGATCAACATAATAAATGTTTGATTTCTTATATCTAACTAACATGCAATCTTCTAGGCTTTTATGTTTTATCAAACATTTAGAAGATTTAAACTCTACATGGTAACCAGCATCACAAAGTTGACTAACACTAAGTAGACTAAATTTCATGCTTTTGACTAATAGAACTTTGTGAATAATGATTTTAGGGGATACCTCAATTGTACCTCTACCTAAGATCTTGAATTTCCCACTATTGTCAAATGACACAGTTCCCTTTTTAACATAATAGATTGTGGAGAGCTTGCTCACATCTCCGGTTATGTGTCTTGAGCAACCGCTATCCACAATCCACATGCTTGATCCACCTACCTAAACAATATGAAAAATAAACTCCTTAGGTACCCAAATGTTTGGACCGATAATATCATTCAAAAACTTCTTTGGGACCCAAGTCTTCTTAACCGTACCCTTAATTGTTGTCTTTCTATTAATTAAGGAGACATAAGTTACTTCCTTATCCTTAGGTTTATATCCTATGTCGGTCTTGTTATAAATGACCCTTTGATCTTTAAGTATCATATCAAGGTACTTTGAGCCTTTAGTAAATTTTTCTAGATTTTCTCTTAGCTCAACTACTTGGTTCCTTAAGTTCTCATTTTCTTCCTTAAGCATGCATGAATCATCACATAGGGATTGTTTATTCCTAATTGACTTAATTTCTATCTTCAAGTCCTTAATCCTAGATTTTGACTTGATGCATTCTTAAGATAAGCAATAGTCTTGTATAATAATTCTACTTTAGGGGAGTCTTTTATCTCATCGTCACTAGATGACGATTCGTCGCTTGATGAAGACTCCTCTTGGCTTGAGCTCTCGGTGTCATCTCCCAATGTCATGAGTGCCACATGGTGTGTGATGTGGCAAAGATCATCATCATCAAATGAGTCCTCCACACTTTGAGTGTCCCATGTGGTTTGGGTCACCATAGCCTCCTTCTTCTTTTCTTTTTCTTCCTTCTTCTTTAGCTCCGGACAATTTGGCTTGATGTGCCCCATTTTATTGCATCCATGACAAACAATATTAGGATTAAAGTTTGAATTAAAACTTGACTTACCTTTTGAAGATGTGAACATCTTCTTTACATCCTTCTTTGTGAGTCTTCTAGATTTTCCCGCCCACTTCTTGACATAGTGAGCTATCTCGTTCACTGACATTTCTTCATCACTACTTGATGCTTCATCCTTCGATTCGGATGAAGAAAATTCTTCCTTCTTCTTCTTCTCCTTCTTTCCTACAAGAAGAGCTAGACCTTTCTCCTTTGATGAAGTGTTAGCTTGATCATGCAATTCAAATTCACAAAACAATTCATCTAATTTAACTAAGGAAAGATCTCTAAAGACCTTATAAGCATCAACCATTGATGCCCATAAGGTTGTTCTAGGAAAGGCTTGAAGAATGTATCTTACCAAATCTCGATTTTCCACCTTCTCACCTATGACATGTAGTCTATTGACCATCTCCTTGAATCTACCGTGCATTTGGCTCACGATATCATTGGTCTTCATGCTAAAAGTTTGAAGTTGACCTATCAATAGGTTCCTTTTGGCTCTCCTTGTCTCCTTAGATCCTTCATTGAATTCAATGAGCTTCTCCCAAAGCTCTTTGGCGGAGTCAAAAGGTCCAACTTTGCTCAATTGCTCTTTTGATAAACCACATTGGAGTGTGGTTGTTGCTTTGGCATTTGCTTAAGCTTTCTTCGTCATTTTCCTTATCCAATATTTTGTCGGTAGTGGCGCTCCAAATTCATCTATGAACTTCTCGATGTCATTCATTAAATAATACTCCATCCTACCTTTCCAATAGGCGAAGTCGTTCCCTTCGAAGAAAGGTGGTCGCGCCGTGCTATATCCCTCTTGAAATGTCATCTTGCTCTAGTTGATTGTTAGATCTTCCGATGCAATCCGAGCTTTAATACCACTTGTAGGGGATCCTTTGGATGGCTAGAGGGGGTTGAATAGTCTCTTTCAATTTTTATAAGATGTTAGCAGAAGAAAAAACAATAATACAAATAAAAATGAAATCAAAAGACAATAAGAGCAATGATAATAAAAGTGTTTAACGTGGTTCGGAGATAATGCTCCTACTCCATGGCAATCTGTAAGGTGGATCAACCCTAGCAAGCTTTCACTAAAGTCTCCTTTTGATGATCACACCAAGGTGGAGAAGCCTTCTTATAATCACACTCTTCTTCTTACAAGATGATGGAATTAAATTTGGGAAAAAGAGGTTAAGAACACTAAAAAGCTTGGACAAGGCTTGGTGAGCTTGAGAGCAAAGTTTGGAATGAGAGTCTAGCTCTCTCAAGCTCCTCAAGGCCTCTTTTTATAGACAAAGGTGGTTTTCCCAGTTGAGCATGTCAACAGTTGACTACTGCATACCAACAGTCGACTACTGCATACCAGCAGTCCACTGATGCTATTGTTGATTGAATCCAACGGCTTCTGATGAAGCTTGATCTACGGTCATCACAACTTAATGTTCACTTGATCAATCGATTGCTCATATCATCAGTCGATTGATCAAGCCAACAGTTGACTACTCTAAGCAATCAGTCTACTAAAAATATTTCTATGCCCGTGTCCACCTATATCAATCGACTGCCCTTCATGGTAGTCGACTGATTAAGGAGATAATCGACTGCCCAAAGTTGGAAGTCGATTGTTGGTGGCACACTACCGCAGTCGACTTCAGTCTACTGCTTGACTAGTCGACTGGGTCATAACCTCAGTCGACTGTTCAAGCCTTCTAGACTCTCGAGTGCCAAAAACTCGAGATCAGTCGATTAGTACAAGACCCCAGTCGACTGGTATACTTCAAATATGATCAATTCATACTTGAAAATAACACCCTAAACCTAGACTCAACCTTCTAACTTCTCCATCAGCCTTGCGCCTCCAGGATCCCTCCGAGTCCACGACTACTTCATTCTCGCGCTTGCCTTCAAAAGTTTTCCTTGGTTTCGTCATGTTTCGGGTTTCTCCTTTACCAAAGTCCGCTTGGACTTTATGTTGTCAAGACTATATGCTTGGACTTGCATTACCAAGACCTTGCCTTTGGACTTCTTTTGCTAAGGTCCGCTTGGACTTTACGCTACCAAGACTACATGCTTAGACTTATACTGCCAAGACCCTTGGATTTCTCTTTAGCAAGTCTTCACACTTTGATTTTCTTGTCACTTAACACATTTATGGTTAGATCACAAATATTGTCTAACTATAAATGATTATCTAAATATCAAAATACATGAATGCTTGGGGCACTGTTTCACCAACAAAGATCAAATTTTAAGAGAGGTTAAAGTTCAAGTTTGAACTTTTACCTTTTTTTATTGTTTAGATTTCCTATAGGCTTAGCAACTCTCTAAGGACATTGTTGGTGCAATGGTCGAGAGAGAGTAAGCCTTTAGGGAGAGTTTATTCATCAAGAGATGATGGATGTAGGTTAAAAAGGGGGAGAGTGAAGAATTGCCTTGCATTTAGTGATAATGGCTTATCAATAAGGAGAATGAAGGCATGTGAGATGATTTTGAACCAAGGGAAAAAATGAAGGATCTCATTAGAAGATGATATATGAAAAACTTTGGTAGGATTTTTTATGTATGCCAAAGAGGGAGAAATGAAAGGTTTAAGTTAGGAAACCTTCATTATGTTTTAGCATAAGAAAAGACATAGTTGGGCTTATGGCTTTGCCTAACTTAAAAGGTACTATCAAACATCAAAAAGGAAGAGATTGCTAGTGCAATCATCCTAGGTCAATGTTGACCAAGCTCGATTAGAACTCGAGTAGGATTTTGATGTTTAACAATATGTTTGACATACGTATTGAGGGAGATTGTCATGAAGGTAATTGTTGGAGCAATCAACTTCAGGTCAAGGTTGGCCAAGCTCGAGTAAGACTCGAATGGGAAAGTCTAAGTTTGGATACTTGGCAATGAAGAAGTTCAAGAATGGATTTTTGGCAAAGAGAAGTCCAAGTTTGGAGACTTGGCAAGGGAAGTCCAAGAATGGATTCTTGGCAAGGGAAAGTCCAAGTATAGATACTTGACAGTGGAAAAGTATAAGTTTAGAGACTTAGCAATGGAAAAGTTCAAGAGTGTAGTCTTGGTCATGTAAGTCTAAGTGTATAGTCTTGACGGCGAAAGTCTAAGTTTGAAGACTTGGCAATGGAAAAGTCCAAGGGTGTAGTCCTTGGCCGTGTAAGTCTAAATGTGTAGTCTTGACGATAAAAGTCCAAGTATGAATACTTAGCAAAGGAAAGCCTAAGGGTGTAGTCTTGATCGTGTAAGCCCAAGGGTGAAGTCTTGGCAGTGTACCTGATAGCATAACAAAGCTGATAGAAGCACTTGAAAGTTAGCACAAAGGGTGAAGAAGTTGTGGAGGACTCGAATGGACCCTAAGGGTATGAGGCTGATGGAAGTGACTTGGGGTAAGTGTCAAGTATGAGGGGATCATACTTGGGTTAAACCTCACTTTTGAGGTTTACCAGTCGACTGGTCAACTGCTCGACACCTAGAGGGCTTAGTTGACTGGGGTTATGACCCAGTCGATTAGTCGTGTAGTCGACTGAGGCTCGACTGCTAACTATAGCTCTGACAATCGATTGCTAGGGATGAGCAGTCGACTGACCTTAAGTGGACAAAGCACAGAATGTCTCATAGTTGACTGCTGGCTTATGACAGTTGATTGATGGCTATGTCAATTGACTGTTCGGGCATTTTCTGACATGGATTAGTCCGTTGTGAGATAACGGTCAAGTGGGCAGTCGACTGGTGGTAAGGGCAATCGACTGCTAGCTGTAAAATCAGCTCAATTGAAGCTTTAAATGGAGGCTGCGATGGAGGAAAGCTAATGCCGATTTATAAGGGTTTGAAAGGAAGTTGTTGCTGTGATTTCAGACCTTCATCTTGTAAGAGTGTTTTCACTTGTCCTTTTTCATTTTCTTTTGTATTTTGTTTTTAGTTGTATTCTCCTTATATAAACTCTTTATAAGAGGTTTCTTCACCTTCGAATTATTTCCGAGAGGAAGAATGTATAGTTGTGGTGGAATCACTCGACTCAGCCATGGAGTAGGACCACATAAAATATTGATGTTGCGGTGTGTGCTTATAGTTTGTTTTTATGTTATTATTTCTACTGCGTACTAACATTATTGTAGATAAGCACGAACGAATAAAATCAAAAAACGTTATTCATCCTCTTAGCGCATCACAGAGGTCCTAACTGACACTTCAGTCTTCATTTTGGTACGATATTTTTTTAATTGTTATTGTTTTTTAAAATAATTCTACGAGTATTTATAATTAAGATAGTTTGAATTATAATATTATAAATTTATTTTATATTTAACTGCGAGATATTTTATATTTTTAAATGTCATAAAAATATATTTGTTGTTTTAAATTTTATTGCAAGATAATTTTCACATCCACTTATGACACGGTGGAAAGTTGATTCTTTCATTTTTAAAATGAAAATTTTATTTCAATTTTTACATTTATCTACTACGCTTTTATTCTATTTTTTTTCATGGCACATACTAATTTGTCAACAACCTCTAAACAAATAAAATAAAATTTTATTCCATGTTTACATCTGAGACCCCTCAAGCGGAATATTTTATATTTTTACATATTTAAAAAAAATATTTTAAATTTCATCATAAATTGATTTTTTTTTTTAAATCAAGTTATAGGTTTTTCTACTCAGTGCAATTTTTGAAAATTGTCTATTTTAGACTCTTTTTAGAGGCCTTGAAAATGTAATTTAATGTGTAAATCTTGCCCATAAGTTGGTCCATAATTTAGCATGGTATTTTTTTGAAAGGTCAAAAAATATAATCGTGCAATACTACGAAATTTTTTTACCGGTTATTAAAATAAATTCGAAAAATGTAGATGGATTCGTATAGATATTCCAATATCATTAATAATTCTATCATTGTAAATATCTAATTTGTACGGTGTAAATTTTGAATTTTAATTATTTGAACAATCATTCTATTTTTTTTATCATCCCATAATTTTTTTTTCATACAGGAGGTGACAAAATGCTAAAAATCTATAGCATCATTAAAAAAAATCTAAAATATAAAAAGATTTAAGACCTCAAACCCATTCAGAGTTCCTGACCCACAAGGAATAAAGGATGTGTCCAAGAAGGTTTGTCCAAGTGATCTATTTTCTGCTATTGTCACATCCTAAACGAAGCAAGTTTCTCTTTCATAATTCATCTTTATTTTAATTATTATTATTATTATTATTATTATTATTTTGCTAATCATGAAAATTTGAGGTAAAGGATAAATGTTCTACTTAGACACCTCAAGACGCAAATGGAATATTTCAAATTTTTAGATATTAAAATGTAATATTTGATTTTATATTTTGTTATTCGTTGATTCTTTTTAGTCTTCATTGTGAGCATCTTCCTCCCTATTAGATTTAATTTTTATTTAAAATAAAAATAATAATAAGTCTAACATTAATTCTTAGGAAAAATTAACATATTAAATTAACTATTTCAAATATGTAGATGCCTAAAAAAATAAAATTTTAATATAAACCTTTTATTTTATACTTATATTTTTTCCGGACAAATAAAAAATTTTACATCATCATTAATGAATTGAAAATTTATTAAACCAAACACTATTTTTTTTTTAATATTTAAATTATTAATTTTACTTTTTAAACTATCAAATTATGCATCTCTTTTCTTAGAATATCTTCCTGAGGGTTTTTCTAAATTCTGTGTAATCTTAAAATAATATTATGAAATAACAAAATAGGGGGGAAAGAATATTTTAAAAATTTAGTACGCGATTTAATAATTAAAAAGGAAAATTATACAATCTAGATATTTAAAAATTTATACTTCCATTCACACCTTCTGAACACTTTTTTTTTTTAATTTCATGGGCCACATAGAATAAAAAAGGACAACGATTGTAACAAAAGTCCAAGAAAGTTTATCCAAGTGGACGTCCTCTATTTTTTACCATTTCACATCCTAAAAGCAAGATATATATTTAAAAATTATTAATTTGTCTCGTTTGAGTTTTTTTTTTCTTTTTTTCTTATCTTATTACTTACCAACTGTTGAGGGAAAAAAAAAACTCAAAAGAAGAGAAAGTTTAGGCACAAAGTCGATGCCTTGAAAACGTACACTCGCATATAGCTTTATTACTTTTTTTATTTTATTTTCTTTTATAATTTAGATGTCTAATTTCGTCCAATTAATTTTAGAAATAAAGAGTTATTTCTCTGTTTCGTTTAATAGATAAATTCGAAAAGCAATTTGTGCCCACAAAATTTACTTTAAAAATATTTGTCCTTGATAAAATTTAATTTTTTTTTTTACCATTGCATCGCATTCATTGTCGCCGTGTGCATAAATATGACAGCGATTTCAGGACGAAGCCCAACACCGCAGGGGCCCAACTGAACGCCATCGATTCCAACCGCGACGGCAGGCACATCAGTCGTGGGGCCCAGCGATCTACTGGCCAGCCTGGAAAGAGATTCTGGATAAGGACGACGATTAGACATGTCACATGTACACTCACCGAAGATTTGACTTCCTCTTTTTCTATTTCATGTATTTCGCAGCCCCGCTGGCATTAAGCTGATGATGTCAAGCTCTTCTGTGGATAAGAAGGCCACATCATTATAATTTTCTTTATTTCTCTTTTCTACAAATAATTTTATCGACACAATTAGGATTTGTTGTATCCAAATTTTAGGCCGAGATGCAGCATGCTGATCGAAATTCCGTAAAACAACCGTATGTGTCCGTGAACCAATTTCCGCATCTCAATGGCTTTGCATGCATGCCAGCCACGTGATCACAGCTTTCTGTCTGCCATCGCCCATCGGTGAACCAGAGTGACAAGGCCTCCGTCATCCTTCATTCATAACACGTTTACAAATATCTACCTTTTGTTATTTTTGGACCATTTTACCAAAACAATGCACTTGAATTTTAAAAATCTTTAAATCGTACATTATATTTTATATTTTATCAAAGACATATTTTTATTTCCACATAAATTAAACTAAAAATATTTCTTCACGGTTGAGATGTCAAGATAATATATTTGGGAGAATCTATATCTTAAACTATTAATTGTGGAATTAAGCTAGTCTACTAATTAATGAGGCAGTTTTAAAATAATATCATCAAATAGTAAATTTTAAGGCTACGTTTGGTACGAGATAATGTAATCAACTCAGAATGAATGTAATGTAATGCCAGATTATATTATGTGTTTAATGATCACGCAGAATCTTTAATTACAAAAGTGATTACATTCGTTTGTTTGGTGTACATATTTGTTATAAGGAATGTAATTCATATTATTATAAAATGACAAAAATATCCTTATAAGGCGATCGTTGCCGATCGTACGGCATCGACCGATCGTCGCCTGCCGGCCGGTCGTCGGCCGCCATCGGCCGGCGATCGATCGCCGGTCGCCACACGGCCGGTCGCCGGTCGCCGGTCGTGGCCGGTCACGGCCGCCGATCGGCATCGGTCGCCGGTTTGTCACGGCCGCCACCGACGGCGTCGGTTGTCGGCCGTCGGCCGCCGGTTTACGGTCGCGGTCGCCGGGCCGGTCACCTCCGGTTTATTGCCGGTCGTCGGCCGCCACGGCCGGTTGTCGGTTCGATCGCACCGGCCGGTTGCCGACGCCGACGAAAGATCGGAAGAATGGTAAAATAAAAGAATGATATATTCATGATAAATATCGAAATCAGAATGCCTGACCCTTCAGAATCTTATTTTATAATACGATTACATTACATTACATCTTTGAAATTTTACCAAATAAAGTAAATCATCTTGTAATGTAATTTTGATTATATTACAAGTCTGATGACCCCGTACCAAACGTAACCTAAATGATTAAAATGGCCACTAATTAATTTTTTTGCGGGTTAGGTGTGGCGTGATGTGGTAGTGCTGGTTAACGAACCGAACGTTAAAATTAAGCGATATGTTTTAATCAATGCTAGTGATAAAGATATAATATTATCCACTGATTAATGCTTTAATTAATTCAGTCACCAACGGCCCTCAGAGAGAGAGCGGAACCGACTGCGGCTTAAAATATCCATCATCAAACAGGAAAGCGACGATATCGGCCAATGTCTGACGTTCCCGCCCCGGAGTTCCGAGCAGCGGATTCGTGGCCGGTCACGTCCATCGTGTGGTCCTGTTTCTAATCCACCGAGGACGGTTCATGTGGGCCCAGCCGACCAGGACACGTGCTGCTCGGTCATCGCTCTGGCGGAGGAGGCTGAGCTGTGCCGAACGGAAAATTTGAGTGGACCAGATCACATGAGCCACAGACCACAATTATTCTCCACTTTATCCCCACAAAAATGTGAAAAATTTTTTTGGTAAATTTTCAATGACGCACACCTAAAGTTAAAAAATTCCGCAGACACATATAGTTTTAGAAATGTTCAAATGCAATATTTTTCTCTTTTTTATTTCTAAAATATCTTTAATGCCGTAAATATTATTATTTTTTCTTTATTTTGGGGAATATAAATACTAAATTTAATAGAGTGGGATTCTTTTATATTATTAAAAGCTTAATCAAATCATTATAACCATGAAATATTAAAAAAAATATCAAAACTAAATTATCTTAAAAATTTTATGCATCAAAATATAAAACTAACGGAATAAATTTATTTTTAAATCCTTTGTGCATAATATAATTTGATTTATCTTCTCAATATAGATTCATTCAGAGTAAAAATGATAAATTTAAATTTTTATTTAACAGTATTATTATAGAGATTTAAATCTGACGTGTAGCTGAATCAGATTAATGGTTTTTGTGCCGGGTGGATAAGCAGTATTCGAGAATTCCATATTAAAAAAATATACCCTTTAAAGAATTCCTCAAACTGACTACACTAATTTAAAGATTTTACAACTTTAAAAGCATCCTTTTGAAAAATTTGCCTTCCAAAGAAAAATCATTTTGCCGGCTACCGGCTATTCCGGTCATCCGTCTTCGACATTGGAGTTATTTAAGCTGCTGGAGCTTCTGCCATCTTCGCTCACAGGAAGCGAATTGTAGACGCTTTGACTGTTGGGAGAAAGAAAGAATGCCGATCTCCAGAATCGCGATAGGAACTACAGAGGAGGTGACTCATCCGAGTACCCTCAAGGCGGCGATCGCCGAGTTCATATCCACCCTCATCTTCGTCTTCGCTGGCCAAGGCTCCGGCATAGCCTTCAGTACGTACTAGTAGACAAATTGATGATTGCGATTACCCTCTTTGGCCTCGCATCGACTAACTTGAGCACGCATAATTATTTGGTTCAGACAAATTGACGAGCGATGGAGCAACGACGCCAGCAGGGCTTGTGGCAGCGTCTATTGCGCACGGGTTTGCTCTATTTGTGGCGGTGGCAGTGGGGGCGAACATCTCCGGCGGGCACGTGAACCCGGCGGTGACATTCGGGGCGTTCGTGGGCGGCAACATCACGCTGTTTCGGTTGGCCTGGTACTGGCTCGCGCAGCTTCTGGGGTCGACGGTGGCGTCCTTGCTGCTGCGCTTCACCACCAGTATGTCCACCGGGACCTTCGGGTTGTCGTCGGGCGTCGGCGTGTGGCAGGCGGTGGTGCTAGAGATCGTGATGACGTTCGGGCTGGTGTACACGGTGTACGCGACGGCAATAGACCCCAAGAAGGGCACCTTGGGCACCATCGCGCCCATCGCCATCGGCTTCATCGTGGGGGCCAACATCCTGGTCGGCGGCGCCTTCGACGGCGCCTCCATGAACCCGGCCATCGCCTTCGGGCCGGCTCTCGTTAGCTGGGACTGGACCCACCACTGGATCTACTGGGTGGGCCCGCTTATCGGCGGCGGCATCGCCGGGGTCGTCTACGAGATCTTCTTCATCAGCCACACGCACGAGCAGCTCACCTCCGAATACTAAGCCTCCCAAAATCCTACAGGGCGGCCACTCGTTCCGTCCCTCCCGAACGGTCGTCGGCGTAGCTGTCTCCTTGATTCCAAAAAATGGAAGAAAAAAAAACAAAAAAGTTGGTCCTGCTTTCTTTGCTTGATTTCGCGGTGTCGATGGATGACCTTTCTGTCGAGTAGTAATCGTGAAGGTTCGATGTTGTGTAAAGTCCTGCGTCCATGTCCATGGTCCCTTGTTCTTTCTTCTCCATCCATTTCAATTATTCAGCATCCTTCTTAATTGATTCATTTCGTCTGATTAATTTCAGCATTTAAACCCCCCCTAAAATAAAGAAATTTCCGCAAACCAAAAAAAAAAAAAGAAAAAAAAAGAGACATCAATAATTTTGTAGTTGATCATTATTGCAAGCGCGAACATCCATGATTCGAAGATGGAATTATCTGTTCCCACGGTATGGTGCGGTGGTAAGGTAGTGTGGTTATTTTGGAATAGGAGTAGAGTCGATTCCGGAGGGGGTCTAAAATCCCCAGGGATATCCTCCCACCGCCTTCGCCACCGCGAACGTAGTATACGCCGCGATTTACTCCTCTCACCGCAGTGGCGGATGACAAGCTGACCGCTAATAACAGATTTCCAATTTTTTGAAAGATGGAATTACCATCACATCACGTGGAGGACCAGCTTAATTATGACAATTAGAAAGGAAGACTAAATTTACCTACACAAGTAAAACGTGCGTAAAGTCGATCATCAATGATTGGTGTTGTGGTAGCTAGTATTGCCTGTTTGATTTTTTTTTCCTTTTTTATTTTTCAATGATTGGTGGTGTGGTATAGCTCGTATTGGTAGTTTGAATGATGATGGAGATGGGGGACAATATGCTCGATCATTTACTTTCATATGCCACTATTTTAATGCGCAGGATTTAGTGGCGGTCAGCGACAAGGTTTTGGACGGCGGTGGGGACGTATTTTGTGTTTAATGCTTGGTGAGGAAAGGAAAGTGAATGTACAGGAAAAGGAAAAGGAAATGGGAATGGGAATGGAAATGAGTAAATTGTAAAACCTGAAATTCCAACATCAATACCTTTCACGAAACACTTGTACGTGAACACTCACCCAAATACAATTGTAACGTAGTCAGATACAATCATACAAGTATAATGTAGTTCAGATCTCTTCTTTGTGAATATTCACTAAATACTGCACATCCGCAGAGCAAAGTTAAACCGAAACATAAATCATTTACATACTAGTAAGCGATCCAAATGTATCTCATAACTTATTCACTAAAAACATATTTCAACATAAAGGAAAAAAAGAAAACAAAATAACAAACTAAGCTATGAGCAACAGCCTCCTTGGTTTGCTTGTTGGTCCTGTTTCTGTCTTTGGATGTTTCTTTTTGCTGGAGCTGATCCTTCCTCGAGCAGTTCAGGAACTTCCAGGATCTAGATAAGTACAATAGTTTCATTTTATCATTTGACGGGATGGATTTTTGTCCCAAATGTAATTTTGAAATAGAGAACATTTCTTGTATTTCAACAAGTAAACAAACTTAAAGATGAATTTAGCGGTTCCTTTTCATTGTAGTTCTGACTGTGCTTGTGTTGGACAATATCTTTCCATTGGAAGATTGTAAAACAAAAATTGAATCAGGCCTTTGCTCAAGTTTTGATGGAAGAAAATTTTAATAATCTTGAGCACTATCATCGGATATAGAGAATTACTGATTCACACTATTCATTTTTGTCTAAATTTTGTTTCACTGCATACTCAAGTGTTTCAGTTTCATGCTTGCTTAAAACAACAATCTCTTAGCTAAACAACAATCTTTTATGGAAATGATACCTTCAATGTCAGTTCTTCGAAGCATCTTTCAACATTGGATCTTGTTTTTGCGCTGCACTCCAGAAACAAACATCTGTACTCATTTGCAAAGGCAATCCCCTCTTCCCTCGTCACTGTTCGTTCGGACTCCTAATGGATTTTATTTGCCAATGAATTAGTGCAATATAGTCGATCTCATCTAGTGGGATAAGACTTATTATTGTAATGAATTAGTGCAATAGATTATCAGAAACTTTTGAAGAGCAAAACAACTAAACAAACTTTGCATAATTAATAAAAAAACAAAAGGAAAATATTGCCATGTTCGTCATGACATATTTTAAAATATTACTATCCAGGGTTAGTCAATGCCATTTGCAACCAATGCCATGTCTTGTTGAAGAAGAATAAAAAAAACTGCAAATATTTATGCCATCTCATATCCCCAAAATAACATAATAAACTTACAGTAGCACATGGCATATTTTGATATATTGTGTAAACCATTTCAGTAGAAGGAGATCTTAATGAAACCGGGAATTGCTTAACCGTTGAACTGTAAAACTTTACTTTATGCCAAAAAACTGGTTTAAGATGCACCATTATGGTATGTCCAGATGTCTTATACAAAATGAGAAATCATTAGTTGATTAGAAAGACATAAAATGGCTACTATAGCATTCCAAAGTTAGAGTTTCTATTTATTATAATAGAAGAAATTACACTTGAACACTCAAAAAGCACTTTGAGAACCAAATTATTATTAACAAAAAAAATGTCATTAGGCACATAAAGAAGTAAGGAAGGGAAATCATGAGTAGCAGAAATAACCTTGTCAGCTTTATTTCCAACTAGCACTTTGATACAGTTGTGGTTTGTTGCATATAATTCTATCTCTTTGATCCACACATCAGCAATATTAGTAAAAGTCTCTCGTTTTGTCACATCATAGACTATCAAAAGAAATAATTTATAAATTTCAGTTCAGAATCAATAGCATGGAGAAATTAGTAAGCACCTGAATATGAAAAACTTCTATACAGTTTTAAAAAGGGGTAGCTAAGGAAAATAGTAATTCAAGATATTGCTGAGGAAAATTTTTTGGAAAGCAGTTTGGTGTAACATTTCAAACTTTTTAAATTCATAAATTGCGGATGCCAAAAGAATATAAAAACATTTCATGAAATTTGACAGAGAAGAAACATGTTGGGAAAATGTTGAGAGAATGCAAACTAGCCATAAAGAACAGCAAAATGCAAATGAAGTTAGCCATGACAAGCTAACAAGCATGCAACAGGGTCATAAAATACAACAAAAGGATCGAATTAAAAGATCTAAAATAATGTAATAGTTTAGGGAAGATCATTTGACACTAGCTGATATGTGATCTTCCCTAATGGTAAATTTGAATGTGATATGACTGCTTTGTTGACTTTAGCGTGGTGTAGCATCACATCATAATAGCCTAGTCTGTGGCATACTGGAACCCAATTGGCCCTGCTATGGTTCAACTCTAGAAAGCCCTATCTTAGCGGGTTTTCAAGCATTATTTGAGATAGCGAAATGACAAAGATTTTTTTTACTAGAGGAGAATTCTAGAGTTTGAGATTGGGAGACATCATCAAGTGCATTTAGAGGTTGTGTGGTAGACAATATAGCTTATAAAAGAGGGTTTTTTTTTCTTGGGAACAACTTCTGATGCCAGGGGTATTATTGTTGAGAATTTTAATATATTCTCTATTAGTGTTGAGAAAGAAGTCTAGGAACGATTGAGAAACCATGTACTTGGTTTGAATGCTCTTGTTTTTCTTGATATGCTTGTGCTATTATATTATAAAAGATGATGATTCCACCATTGGCCTTGTGACGGAAGTGATTTCATATTCTAGAAGCACCATATTTAAAACTCAAGCATGTAATTTGAGACGACACATTCTAACTAGTGGAGAGCAATTTTGAACCCTATCAAATGAGATCAAAGGCAATTATGATCCCAATAGGAAGCATTATATTGATGAGGTTGTTATATCTTAGCACAGTGCATCTAGGGCTTCATAGTGGGTGGAGCTATTAGCATAGAAAACACAAATTATATAAGGATGGTAGGGGTTTAAATGAGCATTAGAGGGACAATCAATCAAATACCAAAGAGTAGAGGCAAAATCAATCAACATTCGTTTTTCATTATGGACATTATCATTCATATGTTAGCTAGAGTATTACATGGTGACAGATTATTATTAATAAGATTCATCTCAAGAGGAAATTTTGTAGGTTAAATATGCCAGATGGTAGAAGACTTTATAGAGAATCATATAGTCGAGTTTATTGGGCTTATCTTGGTGCTTGTAGCCTAATAATTATAGCGTTATACAACTGATGATGTCAAAGAACAGGACAATCAAGGCGTTATACAACTGATGATGTCGAAGAACATGACAATCAAGGTTATTGTTGCTCAAGGATCACATGACTTATGAATAATACAGGATGCATAACTACTAGGATTGCTAATGCCTAATTGGTGACCACATGACTTCAAAGATATTATAGGACATGCTATAAAGTGATTTACACCTAAATAGAGTTCATGTGATTTTAGGGTTATTGTGGTATGTGAGAGTTATAGTATTTGCTAATACCTAAGTTATGACTACATCACCTTAAAGATATTCTGGTTGTGATCATTAGGTGCTACTAACTAGAGACATATGATTGAAGATATTATGAGCCTTTGACAAGAGCTTCATTATGAGATATTGTAGTTTCTGTTGGTGCAATCGGTCCAAGTCACGATTGACCAAACTCGAGTGAGACTCGAGTAGTGTTTTGATGTTTGACAATGGGATTTGAGTATGGGGGATAATATGTCTATGGGATAGTATGAGACATCCGTAGTCATATGGAAATATGGAAAGTCCAACTGGGAGTTGGCAAGGGAGAAATCTAAGTCGGTCAAGGGTGACCGGACACTTAGTGTTGGAAAGTCCAACTGGAAGTTGGCAAGGGAAGTCCAGGTCGGTCAAGATTGACCGAACACCTGGTACGAGGAGAGTGAAGTCCTGGTAGGTCAAGAGTGACTGGATGACTAGGCAAGGGAAAACCCGGTTGATCAGGGAGATCGAGCTTGGCAAGAGAAGTTCTATCAGGTCACGGTTGACTGGATGTTAGGCAAGCGAGGAAAGTCCAAGTATAGATACTTGACAAAAGAAAAGTCTAAGGATGGAGCCTTAGCAATGAAAGTCCTGGAGATGCGGCTTCTTGGCAATGGAGAAGTCTCAGAGGCACAACCTCTTGGCAAAGGTAGATCCGTTAGTATGACAAAGCCGACGGAAGCACTTGAAGGCTAGCGCAAGGGTGAACGAGTCATGGAGGACTCAGATGGACCCTGAGGGCGTGAAACTGATGGAAGTGACTTGAAGACTTAGGTCTAGGCTAAGGGTAAGTGTCAAGCACGAAGGAATCATACTTGATGTGTTAAACTTCGGTTCTGAGGTTTAACCTTCGACTGTGGGTTTTGCTTAATCGACTGGTCCAGTGAGGTCGACTCCCGTTGTGGGGCTCGGATTTTAAACTAGGTGTTCGACACTGTGCGGCTCGGAAAACAACCACGGTGCTCGGCAGTCGACTACTATTGAAGAGCAGTCGACTAGTTGATGTGTTCTCGAAAGCGCGTGCTCGGCGATCGATTGATGAGGAAGAAGCGGTTGGTAGCCATAGGTAGTCGGAAAGAGTGCTCGGGCGATTGAAATAAGAGCTCAACATAAGCAATCGATTCGTGGTTGGCGATCATTGGAGGCTTGATAGCGGTCGGCAAGCGCGCTCGACCGGCGCCTCGACTAGGGCTCGATCGGCGGCCAATGGCGAGATTCTGGTTGAGTGGTACGATCGAAATCGGAAACCGAAACCTATAAGAGAAAGAGCTCGAGGAGGATTTCGCAGCAATTCTTTGGGGGATTTGAAGAGGAAGTGTAGATGCAATTTCAGATCTTCCAAGCATTCCATAACAACCAAATCTACAAGCGATCAAAAGCCTTGTGTTGTAAAGTTTTCTTTGTATTTTGTCTTTCGCCTTGTCTTGTATTTGGTTGTAATCTATTTTCTTATTGTTGTAAGATATTGTAAGAGATTTCTCCACCTCCGATATCATACCGAGAAGGAGAAGTTTATAGTGAGGGTAGATCACTAGAGCGCTGTCGTAGAGTAGGTTCCAAACTACGTAAAAAACCTTGTCTTATGCGTGTGATTCGTGTTATTGTCTTGTGTTTCTATTTGTATTTGTGTATTCCGCTGTGACCTTTGTAGACAAACATGCAATTGAAAGAAATCGAAAAGATGCTATTCACCTCCGTTTTAGTGCATCTAATCAGTCCTAACAGTTTCATGAATGATTGTCACCCTATTAGCCTTGCCAAGAATCATAAATTTTCATCTTTACACCAAAGCATCCCTTTGCATCAATTTAGGTGATCCATTCAACTTTATGTGTTGTGCATAAATTTACACCTAGATATTAATGGCATAGTTTGGATTGATATAAAGATGAATTACTTGGGAGATGGTGTCACAACCCAGAAACATCCATCCCTATATGAGGGATAGCCTCTCTGTTCGGACAATATTCATCTCTGCACCAAAAACTACAAAGAATACCTAAGAAGGGTATACAAGGCTGTACGAACATAAATATGCAATACTTTATTAAATGATGTAGAATAATGTAACTACATGTTTGTCCCAAAATACTGACTTGATTAAATCATGACATGACTAACACACTAACTCATGCAAAATAAAAAAAATGTTAAAATATCAAAATGCATAAATAATAGATAATACTAAAAAGAAAATAAACTGAATGGACTCTATAGAAGATGTCTCCAAGCTATCTCCGAGCAATCTCTGAGCTACTCATCCACTGACCGAACCTTGACAATCGCCTCAAGTTTGTGAATCTGAAGGTTAAAGGAATAGAGAGTGAGCACAATATGCATAGTGGAGTAAGGAAAGACGTGCATGAATATATATAATTCAAGAGGTCAACAATAAAAGAAAGCATTTATATTTTTAGATTTTATACACCATTGATTATTACTCCGTTCTCATTAATTTAACTTTTATTCACTCTTTAATGAATTTCATCGATTTTCTCAATTTCTCATTTCAACATTAAACACATATTGCTCTTACATAAATATATGACTCAAACATAAGCATTTAATAGGTGAACGACCTGCAATCCACCATGCTAGAATATGTTATACGTGTCAAGCGAACGACCTGCAATTCACTTGATATAAATCATATCCTATATAAATATAAGATAAGAGTGAGCGACCCGCAATCCACCCAGTAAAGATGCATCGTATATACATAGGATGAACGACCTGTAATCCATCCAATACGAAGTACATCCTATGTATACACATATACGTACATAGATATGAGGTGAACGACCTGCAATCCACCCGAAATGCCTCACATGAAAATAAGATGAACGACCTCCAATCCATCCTATGAGGTGCCTCACACAAAAATAGAGTGAATGACCCGCAATCCACCCAGTGAGGTAAGTTATTTATTTTTAATGCACGAAGCAAAATCTCTATATTTATAGAGCATTACTTAGTTATTTAAATTTTAATAATCTCATCTTCATAAAATCATTTTCGCTATGAATTCCCTTCAAATTTCTCATAAAGTTTTGAGTTTTTCTTAAGAAAATTATTCTAAATTTATATACTTCACTTTTAAATTTCAAAATTTGGCCACTATATCATGTATAAATTTTTTTCCAAGGTACAACAATAACCAAGAATATACAAAGTCAAGCCAATATAAAAGAACATGATCAAACCACAGAGATATAAAAGAGTATGTAAATAAATCTTCATTTAAAGAACAATATAAACCATAAACAATTTATTCCTAATATTATCCTAATCAAAAACTAATTGTATATATTCAATGTACCCGATAATTATTTTTTTATATCATATACTCAAGTAATCTATAAACCTATTTATACAATTAAACGAAATTCTTAATATACTTCTATCTTAAAATTAGGAAATCATAAATTATTTTTATTTTTATCACGGTAAAATTTAATCATGCACAAGGTCGTTAAAAAGAAACCAAGCAAGAAGATCTCCACCTAAATTGATCGGCTTTACCAGCGATGGGCAACAAGAATAGGGGCGTCGGCAGTAGCTTGCGATTGTGAAAGTGACGTCGCTAATGGCAGCTACAACGCCCACAACGAAGATGACGATGATGAGAAGATTTGTGGGGAGATGGGTTAG
The DNA here is from genome assembly GCA_025175895.1 of Wurfbainia villosa. Classification (NCBI taxonomy): domain Eukaryota; kingdom Viridiplantae; phylum Streptophyta; class Magnoliopsida; order Zingiberales; family Zingiberaceae; genus Wurfbainia; species Wurfbainia villosa. The sequence goes on along the minus strand of CM045994.1, from coordinate 88,295,060 downwards.
AAAGATTTTAGGGTTAGAGAGATAGAAATAGGGGAAGGAAAAAATTCAGCGGCAGCAACAAAAGAAAGGAGAAAAAAAACCATCCATAGGGCTTCTGCCGTAGGTTTTAAATAGATTTTTTTTGACACTTTTGCAAAAAGGTCTAAAAGTTTAAGAATTTATGAATAGGCCCTTTGAGTTTTTTTTCCAATGATATAACATCCTATTCCCCTAAAAATAAATTTGGTCCTCTAAATTTAAGTAGTTACCTGAAGAGAAGAGATAAGGAAATCGTTCTCTCATATCTTCTTCGTGCTCTTAAGTGGCCTCTTGATCAGTGTGCTGTTGCCACACCACTTTCACTAAACGTATCTTCTTTTTGCGAAGTTGGTGTTCTTTGTGTTCTAAGATATGAAGTGGATATTCTTCATAAGTAGCATCGGGATACAAAGGTGTTGTCAAACTCTTAAGCACATGAGATGGATCTGAAATATATTTTCGTAGCATCGAGACATGAAACACATTATATACTCCCGCTAGTGAAGGTGGCAGAGCAAGCATGTAAGCCACTGGGCCCACCCATTCCAAAATCTGAAAGGGCCCAATAAATCTAGGGGTTAACTTTCCTTTAACTCCAAATCTCTTTACGCCCTTGATAGGAGATACCCGAAGGAATACATGGTCTCCCTTTAAGAACTCTAATTCTCTCCGTCTCTTGTCCGCATAGCTTTTCTGTCTGCTCTGTGTTGTTAATAGTCTTTGCCTGATCATCTCTGTATCTCTCTGAATGCATTATGGACCAAGTAGTTGACGTTCATCGACTTCATTCCATAACACAGGTGATCTACACGCTCTACCATATAATACTTCAAAAGGAGTCATCTGAATAGTTGAATGAAAACTATTATTATAAGCAAATTCCACCAAATGCAGATGCTCCTCCCAACTACCTCCGAAATCTAATATGCAAGCTCGTAAAAGATCCTCCGGGGTTTGAATAGTGCGCTCTGACTGACCATCCGTCTGAGGGTGGAAAGCGGAACTAAAATGTAAACCTTGTCAAAATTTTAATGTGAAACGAGGGTCCCGATCGGATATAATGCTTAATGGAATTCCATGTAATTTCACGATCTTGTGGCAATAAAGCTCAGCTAAGTGACTCAATGCATCGGTCTGACGTATGGGTAAGAAATGTGTTGATTTAGTCAATCTGTCTATAACCACCCAAATTGCATCATGCCCCTTTCTAGATCTCGGTAGTCCGACCACAAAGTCCATGGTAATGTATTCCCATTTCCATTCAGGAATACGATTCTTTTGCAGAAGTCCTGCAGGTCTCTGATATTCCGCTTTAACTTGTTGACAAACTAAGCAACACGCCACGAACTCGACTACATTTTTTTTCATATTTCGCCACCAGTAATTTTTCTTAAGGTCTCTGTACATCCTAGTCGTACCTGGATGTATAGAAAATTGAGAGCGATGAGCTTCCCGTAAGATCTCTTCCACGTGTTGTTCTGGAACACATAATCTATTATGAAATCGAAGAACTCTATAATCATCAGTGGAAAAGTCTAATTTTGAACCATGGCTCAATTCTGCAATAATTGATTGTAAATATGTATCGTGTAGTTGACTCTTCTTTATCTACTCAATGAGTGGGGATTGCGCCATAAGAGTTACTAAGATACCCTTTTCTGTATGACCTACTTCAGTCAAGTCTAACTGCGAAAACAGGTGGATCAAGTTTGTAACTGATACTCTACAATGAGCTAATACACTTCCAGATTTTCGACTCAATGCATCTGCTACAACATTTGTCTTGCCCAAATGATAATTTATTTTGCAGTCATAATCCTTCAAAAATTCCATCCATCTCCTCTGATGTAGATTTAATTCTTTCTGTGTGAATAGGTATTTTAAACTCTTATGATCTGTGTAAATCTCAAATGTGACACCATACAAATAATGTCTCCACATTTTGAGAGCAAATATAATAGCTGCTAGCTCTAAGTCATGTATGGGATAATTTCGCTCGTGGTTCTTCAATTGTCTGGAGGCATAAGCCACCACTCGACCGTGTTGCATTAAAACTGCTCTTAATCCTTAGTTCGACGCATCTGTGTAGAGGACAAATCCATCTTCCCTTGCAGGAATAATGAGGATAGGAGCCCTAACTAGTCTTTGCTTAAGTTCTTGAAAGCTTGCTTCACAAGCTTCATTCCATGAGAATCTGATCCCTTTTTTTGTGAGTTGAGTTAAAGGTCCTGCAATCTTGGAAAATCCTTCTACAAAGCGACGATAATAGCCTGCTAAGCCCAAAAAGCTACGAACTTCTACTACCGTCTTGGGTGTCTCCCACTTGGTTATTGCTTCAATCTTTTGTGAATCCACCGAGATGCCTTATTTAGATACTATATGTCCAAGAAAATCCACAGAAGACAACCAAAATGCACACTTACTAAATTTTGCATAGAGATGTTCTCTATGTAAAGTGTTCAATACTATACGCAAATGTTCTTCATGTTCATCCTCTGACCTTGAATAAATTAAAATGTCATCAATAAAAATGATCACGAACCGATCCAAGTAATCAAGAAATACTCTGTTCATTAAGTCCATAAATATTGCGGGGGCATTTGTAAGTCCAAAGGCATCACTAGAAATTCATAGTGACCATAACGAGTTCTGAAAGCTGTCTTTTGAATGTCGGATTCCTTGACTCTGAGTTGAGGGTAACCTGATCTCGAATCAATCTTAGAGTAAATGCAAGTACCCTTCAATTGATCAAAAAGGTCATTAATACGTGGAATCGGATATTTATTCTTCACAATCACTGCATTCAACAATCGATAGTCAATACAGAGCCTCATCGTACCATCATTCTTCTTGACAAAGAGAACTGGAGTACCCCAAGGGGACACACTTGGTCGTATGAAGCCTTTGTCAAGCAGCTCCTACAACTGAACTTTTAGCTCTTCTAACTCCTTTGGTGTCATACAATATGGTGCCTTAGATATTGGAGTTGTATTGGGTTGTAGTTCAATAGCAAACTCTGTCTGACGTATCGGAGGTAACCTAGGTAATTCATCTGGAAATACATCAGTAAATTCATTGACTACCCAAACTTCAGATAATAACTTTGTAGTGGGGACTTCCATGTTAATCATAGATAAGAGATGCCTTTGCACCCTTTAGACAATAATTTATGAGCATATAAGGTAGAGATAATCGATAAACTTGGATCTCGAACACCATTGAATTTCCAAGGAACTTGTCTAGGAGGATTAAAGCTTACAACTTTTGCTCGAGAATCTACGAAGGCATTATTTTCAGATAACCAATCCATCCCTAGAATAATGTTGAATTCCAACATATCCAAGACTAATAAATCCACTATAAGAGAATGTCCATCAAATTCTAAAGAACACCGATTTATACCCTTGTTTACTATTAGAACTTCTCCTGATAGGATTGATACGACAAAACTAAATGTGTAAGATATCAGAAAATAAAATAAAAATAAATACCCTTGTTAATTAAGAAATTACCTTATAGAATTTTTCAGGAATTTTTAGAAATTTTTCTGGACTTAAATAGAATTTCTATGGAATTTATGGGGAAAGATTTAATAGGCTTTTAGAAGACCTATTTAGATTATCTATAATTGAGGGATTAATGGGTTTAATTAACTTTAGGTTTAAATAGCTAAACCTAAGTTCTTATTCTCTTATTTCCCCGATTCCATTCAATTCTTCTCTTTTCACGCCGCAACCACAAATTCCCGATTCCTCTCTTTTCTCCTTCTCGCGATTTCCTTTTTCCTCCTCATTCACTGCCGCAGCCTTTTCTCGCGATTTCTCCCGATTTTTGCCGCCACACTTCCTTTTCTCACGTGCTCGAGCTCGCATCGCCGCCGCCACCTGAGCTCGCCGCGTTGCCGCTGGAGCAAACCACTGAACACCTCTGCCCCAACCGCCGCTTGGATTGCCAGTGAGTGGCTGCGTTGGGTTGCTTGTTTTCTTCCTCTTTCTCGGCCTATTGCCGTCACCTGCTTCTCGCGATCACCGTTGTACCCTCGCCACAAGCCCAGACGTGGCGAAGCTGCTGTTCCATTCCTCTGGTGCCTATGTCTATTCCGTTTGTGGTCGCTGGCCCTTCACCGTCGACTGAGCAAGAGCACGCGATGCCCTAGTTGGTTGCTACTTCAGATCAGCTGCCATTAGGAACAATCGTGTGCAGATCGTTGTTTACCCTCTCGCGTGTTCGTGTGTTTCCACCGGTTGGCCTCTGCCCTAGCGATTTGTCTCTGCCATCGCAGCCACTGTCACCAGCTTGTGCCCAGCTCTAGAATTAGTTGTGACCTAGTCGTCATCGGACGGGCACTCGATCACCATTGCCTACCGCTGATTTCCTATGTTCCGGTGCCATCATTGACCCTGCCGCTATTATGTTCTTGGCTGCAAATGAAGAAATCATTAAGTTCAATTACTCAGTGCGTATCATATTTTCTTTGATACGATCATGAAGAGTTATTGTTGTGTTGTCTTACTTTCATTGGCAGCAATTCCTATTCTATTGCAGTGTTTTAAGCTGTGTTGGAGAAATCCATATTTGGATAGGCTGTGGAAGATTAAATTCGGCTAGGTGAGTTTTAGATTGAATGTTATGGAATTAGACTCAAGTAATCTTGTTGTTGGTGGTATTCATTGTGATATGGATTTCAATGTGTGTGTGTGTGTGTGTATATATATATATATATATATATATATATATATATATATATATATATGTGTGTGTGTGTGTGTGTGTGTGTGTGTGTGTGTGATAGATTATGGATAGTGTTAATTTGCAAATGATCAAGTGATTGAGGGTGAGCAGTAGTAGATTTGGTTTCGTGTATCCACTGTGGGAAATTGAAGCATCACGAGGAAACTTAGATTAGAAAGTGTTTGGGATTACACTATGGAGGGATTTGAACTGATCATTTGAGCTAGCATGAGTTATACACCAAAACTTTGATTCAAGATAGGCTTATGGACGTGAAGACAATTTGTATTCTCAGACAAGTCGTCAAGTCAGGTGGGTAATATTCTACCCTGGTCAGGTAGTTGATTATTCTTAGTGCATGTGTTTCTATATGGTTGATATTGTACCTTGACTCCACTCTTATTTAATCATGTGCTTGCTACTTAGTCTTTGCACTTTGAGATATACTGTTGTTGTTGTCATATTTCGTTCATCGTTGCTATAAATTACCAATGTTATGGTATGTAGGTCTTTAGATGCTTAACCATGGAGAGTGTAGCTGAGTATAGATGTTGATTTGACTCGTGTTATCAGGAACAATCATCCGGGGATGGGTGATGTCCTTAATATAGAGTTGGTTGTTGTATTATCTTACCTTTCGTTGTATAACTATTACGGATCATATATCTGTACATGGTAGTGTGGGTGTCGACGGTGTGTCACTATGGACTGGAAATCCTAGCATGGTCGATGGTTAGTTGTAAACGACTCTCTGAGGGATAGAGAGTGTGTTATGGGTGTACATATGTGTGGTTGTGCATTCATTCCATTTGCATGCATGCTGGTGACTTGGTCTCCCTTGTAGTTGAGAGAGTTGTCAGTCATCTTGCCTCCACTGTTACTCATGGTAGTAGTAACTGGTGTGAGAGAAGTTCATTTGTTGTGTCGCACTCGGCCACTATTGATAGTGGTAGTTGGAGTTGCGTACAGTTGTCCTAGGTGTGTGACACTCGACCACTCATGGGTAGTATCAGTCGGAGTGACAAGCAGCAGAGACCCCTGTTGTGTAGCTTATAGCTCTTTAGCTTATCACTACTTGTTCATACTGCCCACTCAGCCACTCGAGAGTAGTGGTTGTTATTGAGTTGGGATAGTTGTCATGTTGTGTCACCTAGGCCACACTAGGGTCATGGAAGCGAGTGGGGTGCGCAGGGACCATGCATTTGCATTGTCATGTGTGAGGGCATTTGTATATATATATATATATATATATATATATATATATATATGTGAGTGTGAGCAGTATATGTAAAATACTGCAGAAAAAAAAAATAATAATAAAATAAAATATCTCTTGTTAATTAAGAGATTATCTTAAATGATTTTTTAGGAATTTTTAGAAAATTTTCTGGACTTAAACGGAGATCTTATGGGTTTAATTGAATGGATCTAGGGTTAATGGTTTATAGGGTGTTAAAGCTCAACCCGTTAATGGAACCAGACCCGTTTGGCTAAACCTAAGCGTTTCTTCCGTTCCTCTTTGCTCGGGCATTTTCTTCGATTTTCTTCACCCGTCGCCGCTCCCTTTTCTCTACACCGATTCTTCTCCCTCCGCAAGCGATCCTTCTCCGCCCGATCTCTTTCCTATGCTTGCTGCCGACGCCTAGCTACCACGCATGTCATATCAGCCGATCGCACGCGCCGCGCCTGACGTCGCGCGCGATGCGGCCGTTCTTCTCCTCCCTTCACCGTCGCAGATTTGGGTTCTTTCCTCCACGCAAGCAACGCCGACGGCTCTGCTTCAGCTGTCACACTTCCTCTTCTCACGAGCGCACACCACCGCGCCTACCTAGCTGCCGCCTCTGCCCCTGCGGTCGACGTCGATTTCTTGTTCCGACGGACTCACCCTGCCGGGGGCCGATCACGACCATTCGCCGACCATTTCTGCAAGCGTCCGGCGCAGAGGACAGAGAGGAGATGGACCTCGTGATCTGTTGGCTTTGGTGTGCAATTAGCAACGCCGGTGTCGTCGACGATTCCATCGAGGGAGCAGAGGGTCGATCCCTATTTCTCTTGCTTGGGCTCTGTCGGGGTCATGCACCCCTTTTCTTTGTTTCCTCAGCCGCCACTCGTCTCAATGCCCAACTCTACCGATCACCAGCCGCACCAAGCCGGTCTTCTTCCGAGGCATTGGTTGTGGGGTTGTTGCAAGGAGGGATTCGAGCTAGGTGATCAAAGTTTAGGTGATTCTGTTCTTACTCAATTCCTGGTAATGCCTAGGGTAATTGATCGGTTCTTTCAGTTTCCATTTAGCTTCATTGTTGACCTACGATGAGTATGCTCGATCTAGAACTTTGGTGTTTCAGGAGTCAAGCTGGGGTTAAAGGGGAGCAGATTCTACAAGTGTGTTGATTCTCGTATCATCATAGCTTACGGTGGGCTAAGGCAGATCTACGAATCGGATAAGGGAAGGTAAGCTTTGATTTGGTACGTTATGATGTAGGATGTGTTACCTTTATTGTTGATGCTAGAGTTGATTCATGAAATATACGGTGAATTTAATCTGAGTAAGAATGGAGAAGGGTTGGGTATTAATAAATGGAATGAGATTATGTCACTGTAGGATTTGGTTAATTAATTGGGGATTAAGATTGAATTAGATTCTTATCCTTACCGTTGGTTTCTGCTAGCATGTGGTTATATTGGATTCTACCGTTTCAGATATTTGATTCGAGGTAGAGATCTTGGATGCGAAGACCATCAGCACGAGCAACATAGCAGGTGGGTAATTTCCTACCTGATCCGGGTAGATGTATTGCATTCAGATTTAGTCATAGATATGAGCATGTTAGGTGTTCATATTACCTTGACCCTGCTATTATTATCGTATGCTTGATCCTTTACCGTTGGCTATTAACTCCATTGCTGATATCATGTTTATTTTATCATGATTAGGAGTTATATATATATAGGTGATGTAAGTAACTTAGAATTTGTTTAAGTTAAGTGCAAATAGTAAAGTCCGGATGACAACCTGTTTGTACATTGGGCAAAAAGGTCATCCGTAAGTAGATAATGTCTTTAACCTAGGGTTAGTTCTAGTACCCTTAGGTTGTATGTTACCACTGAACATGTATTGTGTAAATGGTCAGAGGAATGATACTTAGGGTATCGCTACGGACCGGTGGTCCTAACTTGTTATAATCAGATGAGTACGACTCTCTACAGGATAGAGAGTGTGTCCATCAGTTGAGTACGACTCTCTACAGGATAGAGAGTGCGTCGATTAGATTAGTATGACTCTCTACAGGATAGAGAGTATTATAATCAGTTGGGTACGACTCTCTGCAGGATAGAGAGTGCGTTGATCTGGTTAGTATGATTCTCTGTAGAATAGAGAGTCTATGGTGGATGTCTGTATGTGAGACATTGCATTCATGCATTTGCATGCACGCTGGCGATGAGGTCTCCCTTGTGGTTGAGAGTGTCGTCAGTCATCCTGCCTCCACGGTTACTCATAGGAGGAGTCACCCGTGTGAGGGCAGAGCATTGTGGTGCCGCACTCTACCACTATAGACGGTGGTAGTTGGATTTGCGTGTCATAGTCCTGCGTGTGTTGCACTCGACCACTCATGGGTAATGACTGTCGGAGTGGCCAACAACAGGGACCCCCATCGTGTAGCTTGCTCTTTACGCGTATATGCTACTCGATCATACTGCCCACTCGGCCACTCGAGAGTAGTGGTTGGTGTTGAGTTGGGACAGTTGTCATGCTCGAGCCACCGAGGCCACACTGGGGTCGTGGTAGCTTTAGGGTGAGCCGACATGACCATGCATGCTGCATTATCGACTTATGACATTTTTGCATATTGCCATATATATACATATATGCATGTATATATATATGGATGATTGTGATTGGTATACATATATAGATGCAGTCTATATATATATGCTTATTGTGATGTTGCATTTGTTTGTATTATGCTTGCTGCATTTGTTTGTACATCATATTCATGCATGCTTCTTGCATATGTTATACTGTTATGTCAGATACTAGTATATGTGTTGGACAAACCATTAGATACCTTGACTTGTAGCGTGAGTAGATTATGAGTTGGTATTACTCTTTCTGTTATATATATATTGAATATATGTTCAGGTTGGATCAGAGTAGCGTAGCAGACTTCAGGTATGTCTGCATTTTACGTTGTTCATTTGGTTAGACGGTATATGCTTGTATTTATTTACTATGCTGATATACCTGTGGCACCTTTAGATTATGTTGTTGAAATACATGTGATATTACATATATACATGTTTTCTATTACCTGCTGAGTTTTACTCACCACCCCCGCGGATCCTGGGTTTTTCTGTCGCCCAGGTAATAGGCAGCCGACTTCGTGATGGACTTGGAGCACCGCTAGCTGGCATCGTCTCATCTCAACTCCGAGAGTCCGAGTTTTTGAGTCTTTCATATGTTCTGGTTATGTATTCTGAGTTTATCGTGGTGTTGTGTGTTATGTGATGTACGCACATGTTGGTGCGGGTTTTGACGAGGTTTCTTTATATTCTGGTGTTAGTCATATCGGTATGCACTCTGTGGGATTGTATTGTTGTCGTGTTGTTTCCGCTGTGTTTCGTTATGTTGTTATGTGTTATATATATATGTTGTTATTGTTGTGGCCTATGGGCCTTGTATTAACCCGAAATATTGCCACGTACAGGGGAGGTGTCGTCCGTTTGATTTTCAGCTCGGCATGCTCTCGGGGCGTGACAGTATATATAGATACAATTTATATATATATGTTTGTTGTATTCTTGCATTTGTCTGTGCTATGATTGCTGCATTTGATTGTACATCATCTTGTATGTTATTTGTATGATCTATACTTTTATGTGTGGGATACCAGTGTATGACTTAGACCGGACTGTTGTACGCCTATGGCCAGTATCATGATGTTATATAGGACTGACCAGGTTTGATGATGTTGTTGTTTATAGGTTAGTAGGGCAGTGTGTTGATTACATGCTTAGTGTTGTTCTTTCATGTTGTATTTGTTATATGGTAGTATGTGTGTTCAAGTTATATGAGTTGTATCATTGCAGATCTTCAGATATGTCAGTACATTACGTTATGTACAGTTGATCAGTTGGTTGTTTATCCACTGCTTAGATTCACACTGATAGTTAGTTGGCATTACCTTCACGGTTATATACCATTGATCTCCATCTATATATATTTGTTCATCTCCATTTGTATATCTGTTTCCCTTTATATCTTAGTTGTTGATCATGCACTATCTTGCATATTACCATTGAGTTTTATACTCACCACTACAGACCTTGGGTTTTCTTGTCGCCCAGGTAACAGGTAGAAGATTCCTTGGTGTGCTCGGAGCTCCGCCAGCTGATCCCATCTCACCTCGAGTATTTGAGATTTTATTTCCTATTGGTTCTGTTGCTGTTTCTGGATTATCGTTTGTGTATGTAATTCATTGTATTTGGCTTTTATTATGCTTTTGGGTTGGATGTTGGATGTGATCTTATTTTGTTTGGTGTGTTAGAGTCACACTGGTGCGCATCGTTGTATTGTTATGGTTGTATTAATTGATAGTGTTTTTTTATTATGTTATGTGGTTGGGGCTGAAAGACTTTGTATCAACAGGGAATTATATCACATACAGGGAAGATGTTGTCCGATTTTCGGGCTCGACATACTCTTGGGGCGTGATAATTTTTTTGGTATCAGAGCCCTAGGTTGCGAAGTCCACTTTCAGATTTTATTTCATTCAGATGTCGAGTTTTGATTTACTCGATTTTGGTTTTGTGAGTTCTGGGATCTGGCTGTTGTGGGACGTCTCCGAGTTGCAAGGGATAAGGTATGCTAATGGTTATCTCATATCTTTTGTTGACTATGGATTTAGTTGCTTATAACAGTGCATGACATGTAGTGTGTTAGTCATTATTCGTAACCATGGTTTGAGTTGACCACGGGAATGACATGTTGAGTCTATTAGACATGTACCTACTGTCAAAAAAGTGAATTACCTTTGAGAGTCGACTGATACCAAGTCGGAAAGCAGGGTCAGGCAGTCACATTACTTATGGAGATCAAAGATTACAGTCTTAAGGATTTTTATTAACTATGCTAGTCAGATCATTACCTGTTGGGTAATGGATAAGGCATGTATGCTATTGTTGATGCAGATGGTGGAGGATTAATATATGGTGTTTCATAGGGATTTTGATCTTTGAGCTAGTCATGTTGGGTTGTATAACTTTGAAGGTACTTTTGAGTACTTAAAACGCGTTATACAAAGAAAGTAGAGTTAGTTGTATATCATTATCGGGATCAAGCCGGTACTTGGTGGAAGATACAGAAAATAACTTTCGGGGAATAACATATCACTTGATCACGATTTAGTGATGTTTAGAGAGAGTAATTCCTTGCGTTATTTTCTTTGACTTATTGTCAGAGAATTCTTGAGCTTCAAGTAGGATGATCAGTTTGTAATGGGAGTACCGTGCAAAGTCGTTAGACTTGCAGAGTTTACGCCCACGTAATAGCTCAAGAGTGTAAATGGATGTCTTAAGCCACCTAGGGTTTATTGACTTACATTTGGATTAGGATGTTTGGATCTTCTATCAGATCCTGCCGGAAGACATTGGATCGAGTCATGAGTTTAGAAATGACTCTGTAGCAAGTGTTTTAAGAGTTGAAGATTGATAAGTAGACATTACAAGTCAAGTTATTGGAATCGAAAATCTTCGAATGTTGGACAAAAGGAGTAAGATCGGAGACATATGTCATGAGCTACGTTCCGATCATAGAAGACCAACTGTAGATTGGTAGAACCTTCTCATGCTTGTCGGAAGAAAGACTTCGAAGAGAGTATGTGCGTGCAATGTGGGTCACGATGACACACAAAGTCAGATTATCTGTTGGATTGGTTCGTCTGTTGCTATTGTAAGCAACTAATACATACGAGGAGAGTGTACTTTGAAGACTTAGTTGAAGACTATCGATGTTATTTCGAGAGGATGATGCACAATCTCAACAACAAAGATCATCACAGAAGATTGGGTTATCACACCAGCAGTGATCTACTACTCCAGGCATAGTTAGGGTTCTTTGATACTTCCCTCCAGGGGAAACGATTTACTCAATAGGATCAGCAGAAGACATCTCAGAAGACTCAAGCGTCCCGTCAACAACAACTGTCATCACCTCAGGCACATCTGTAGTATTTGCAGAGTTGGAGTGTGCTACGATGTTTGTAGTTATTCAGTACTTTACAGTCGGTGGTGTACTCTCTACCAGTACAATAGTGTTTACCACCTCTATTGCAATCCTTGTAGTTTACATTTCAGTTTCAGCAGTTGAGTTCAGTTCCTCCATGATATAGTTCTTTTGCATCTATCAGAACTTAGTCGTCAAGAACAGAAGTTGGATGAGTTTACATATTTACTCGAGAGGAGATGTAGAGGGTCGAAGGATTGACCATTCGGGGTATTACTTTAGTTTACCCTATTTGTTGATATAGTGAGAGATACTAGTAGTGTACAAGTATCTTTGTCTAGAACAATCATAGATAGGATTAGAAGGGTTCCTATACATCGATTTGTGGGTCGGTGATATCTTTACCATTAGGTGATATGTTGGCCAACGACCAAGAAGTCAAGGGATGTCCTTAGACTTTGGTAAATATACTTTTACTATAGATATATCCTTACGGATAGTTAAATTGTTGAAATGATGGTATAATATGTCTCTCGGATCTAGTTTTAGATGAATTTGCCACCGCATAGGCAAGTGGAGTATGCGATCGGAGTGATTTCGGGAATAGTTTCGGTATTGAAGACCTCATACCAGGTGACAACTTTATTCGGATTCTGTAAAATTGACAAGGTTGATGATGCACAGGAGGTATTTGTTAGAATGATGATTTTACCAGGAGATAACTTTATTGGTATCAATGTTGCTAAATACCGTGGAAATTGGAAGAACGTAAGTTGCGATTATAGGAGGTGTTGGATGGGATATTTATCCGTCACAATATTTCTTCTTGAGAAGATATGGAACTCTTTGTTGAAAGAGAGATGGACCTTTGAGGTTATACATCGATTATCGATGATGGTATGTAGTAGCTGTTGAGGATAAATATCCTTCATTGTGGATAGATGATCTGATTAGATCAACTAAAGACACTTGTGTAAACTCTAGGATTGATGTAAGATTGGTGCGTTGATATTGTAGTGACTTAGTGTCATATAATTACCACTGTCTGTGTGATGATTGATATATCATCAACCTAAAGTAAAGATGATGCAGGTGTATAGAAGATGACATTTCATACTTAGTATAACATTTTATGAGTTTTGATTATATTGTTAGACTTTTTAACAATTTAGTCGTCAATGGACTTGAGGAATTGAGTATCCTGGAAGTGGTTGGATCAGTTTGTGATTGTTGGAGTTGCGTAACTTGGCCACTGTTGATGGTGGTAGTTGGAGTTGCATACTCGGCCACCGTAGATGGTGGTTTCCTTGTATGGATTTGGTTATTACCATAGATGTGAATAGGATGCTCTAGCGATACTATACTGCTGACTTGTTGGATCAAGAAGGTGATGACATTTACTTGGTTAACTTGTGAACCCAGTGTTCAGGACTTAGATGGTGGTTAACTTTTGCACGAGTATTAATTAATCCTTCCGGGGTAGATGGAAGGATATTATACGCAGACGCATCATTACAGGGATCGGAACGATTCTGATGCAGTTGAATGGGACGTATCCTAGGTTTACAATAGGCGAGGGGTTGTAGATGTATGGAGCAGGAGTGCTCATGGAGTTTTGGCTAACTGCTGGGTAGCTGCATAAAGTTGCTAGAATACAGACAAATATAACATGGGAGATTGGTCATTATAATCTCCCAGTCACTTCCAGTTCTGTGCAATAGAGTGGATTTTGGACAGTAGATTTCTCTTGTGAGAAAATAATTCTTCATCTCCGAGGAGAATAGCGGGGTACAGAGTTGCATGCGTTTTATAAAGAGTTGTTACAGGAGATTAGTCATTAGAGATTGGTGACTTATTCGGGGTGTATCCGAATATAGTAAGTTTTGAAACGTTCTTGTTGGTGGAATGACATGTAGGACATAGTTAATTTTGTAGTTTGATGTTGGGTGTGATAATCATTAAAAGTGGAATATTAGTGACCAATAGGGTTACGTACCTAGATGGAAGTGGGAGCCTGGTATGATAGACTATGTTGGGAGATTATCTAGAATTCAAAAAGGACTTGATGCGATTTGGATAATCGATGGTCGATTAACCAAGTCCGCTCATTTTCTACCGAGTCGTAAGATGAATTTGTTGAATCGCTTGATAGATTTATACTGTGAGGAGATTTCCAGTTTTATAGAGTATCATATCGGATAGTGAATTGAGATTTACTTTACGATTCTGACAAAGTCTCCAATAAGTCACGGATATAGAGGTTCACCCTGGTACAATTATTTACTTTTTGATAGATGGTCAATATGAAGGTATTGTTCATACTTTAGAGGGTCTGTCGAGAGTATATGTGATAGATTTTGGGGGCTATGTGAGAGCTGAAAAATAATATTTAAGCTCAGTACCCCACTTAGTCACTTGAGGTATTTGACTTTTCTCCAGATATTTGAGATGATTGTGATGACATCTCGTACCACATGAGTATGAAATTTAGGGATCAAATTTTTATTAGTGGGGGAGAATGGAAGATATCAGAAAATAAAATAATAATAAATACCCTTGTTAATTAAGAAATTACCTTATAGAATTTTTTAGATATTTTTCTGAACTTAAATGAAATTTCTATGAAATTTATAGGGAAAGATTTAATAGACTTTTAGAAGAACTTTTAGATTATCTATAATTGAGGGATTAATGGATTTAATTAACTTTAGATTTAAATAGCTAAACCTAAATTTTTATTCTCTTATTTCCCCGATTTCATCCGATTCTTCTCGTTTCACGCCGCAGCCGTAAATTCCCGATTCCTCTCTTTTCTCCTTCTCGCGATTTCCTTTTTCCTCCTCATTCACCGCCGCAGCCTTTTCTCGCGATTTCTCCCGATTTCTGCCGCCGCACTTCCTCTTCTCACGAGCTCGATCTCGCATCGCCGCCGCCACCTGAGCTCGTCGCGTCGCCGCCGGAGCAAATCACTGAACACCTCTGCCCCGGCCGCCGCTTGGATTGCCGGTGAGCGGCTGCGTTGGGTTGCTTGTCTTCTTCCTCTTGCTTGGCCTATCGCCGTCACCTGCTTCTCGCGATCGCCGTTGTACCCTCGCCACAAGCCCAGACGTGGCGAAGCTGCTGTTCCATTCCTCCGGTGCCTACGTCTCTTCCGTTTGTGGTCGCTGCCCCTTCACCGTCGACTGAGCTAGAGCACGCGATGCCCTAGTTGGTTGCTACTTCAGATCAGCTGCCATTAGGAAGGATCGCGTGCAGATCGTCGTCTACCCTCTCGCGCGTTCGTGTGTTTCCACCGGTTGGCCTCTGCCCTAGCGATCTGTCTCTGCCATCGCAGCCACTGTCACCAGCTTGTGCCCAGCTCTGGAATCAGTTGTGACCTGGTCGTCATCGGACGGGCACTCGATCACCACTGCCTACCGCCGATTTCCTATGTTCCGGTGCCATCATTGACCCTGCCGCTATTATGTTCTTGGTTGCAAATGAAGAAATCATTGAGTTCAATTACTCGGTGCGTATCATATTTTCTTTGATACGATCGTGAAGAGCTGTTGTTGTGTTGTCTTACTTTCATTGGCAGCAATTCCTATTCTATTGCAGTGTTTGAAGCTGTGTTGGAGAAACCCAGATTTGGATAGGCTGTGGATGATTAAATTCGGCCAGGTGAGTTTTAGATTGAATGTTATGGAATTAGACTCAAGTAATCTTGGTGATGGTGGTATTCATTGTGATATGGATTTCAGTGTATATATATATATATCTTTGTGATAGATTATGGATAGTGTTAATTTGCAAATGATCAAGTGATTGAGGGTGAGCAGTAGTAGATTTGGTTTCGTGTATCCACTGTGGGAAATTGAAGCATCACGAGGAAACTTAGATTAGAAAGTGTTTGGGATTACACTATGGAGGGATTTGAACTGATCATTTGAGCTAGCATGAGTTATACACCAAAACTTTGATTCAAGGTAGGCTTATGGACGTGAAGACAATTTGTATTCTCAGACAAGTCGTCAAGTCAGGTGGGTAATATTCTACCCTGGTCAGGTAGTTGATTATTCTTAGTGCATGTGTTTCTATATGGTTGATATTGTACCTTGACTCCACTCTTATTTAATTATGTGCTTGCTACTTAGTCTTTGCACTTTGAGATATACTGTTGTTGTTGTCATATTTTGTTCATCGTTGTCGTAAATTACCAATGATATGGTATGTAGGTCTTTAGATGCTTAACCATGGAGGGTGTAGTTGAGTATAGATGTTGATTTAACTTGTGTCATCAGGAACAATCATCCGGGGATGGGTGATGTTCTTAATATAGAGTTGGTTGTTGTATCATCTTACCTTTCATTGTATAACTATTACGGATCATATGTTTGTACATGGTAGTATGGGTGTCGACGGTGTGTCGCTACGGATTGGAAATCCTAGCATGGTCAATGGTTAGTTGTATACGACTCTCTGAGGGATAGACAGTGTGTTGTGGGTGTACGTATGTGTGGTTGTGCATTCATTTCATTTGCATGCATGCTGGCGACTTGGTTTTCCTTGTGGTTGAGAGGGTCGTTAGTCATCCTGTCCCCACTATTACTCATGGTAGTAGTAACTGGTGTGAGGGAAGTTCATTCGTTATGTCACACTCGACCACTATTGATAGTGGTAGTTGAAGTTGCATGCAATTGTCCTGGGTGTGTGACACTCGACCACTCATGGGTAGTATCAGTCGGAGTGACAAACAATAGGGATCCCCGTTGTGTAGCTTATAGCTCTTTAGCTTATCGCTACTTGTTCATACTGCCCACTCGGCCACTCGAGAACAGTGGTTGTTGTTGAATTGAAACAGTTGTCATGTCGTGCCACTAGCCACACTAGGTAAATTAAGTAGCAAGTAGGGTGCGCGTGACCATGCATTCATTACCCGTATGTGAGGGCATTTGTATATATATACATATACATATATTTATGTATATATGTGTGTGTGTGTGAGCAGTATATATAGATACAGTCTATATATATATATATATATATATATATATGCTTGTTGTATTGTTGCATTTGTTTGTGCTATGATTGTTGCATTTGATTGTACATCATCTTGTATGTTATTTGTATGATCTATACTTTTATATGTGGGATACCAGTGTATGATTTGGACCGGACTGTTGTACGCCTATGGCCAATATCATGATGTTGTATAGGACTGACCAGGTTTGATGATGTTGTTTATAGGTTAGTAGGACAGTGTGTTGATTACATGCTTAGTGTTGTTCTTTCATGTTGTATTTGTTATATGGTAGTATGTGTATTCAGGTTATACGAGTTAATCATTGCAGATCTTCAGGTATGTGCAGTTGATCGATTGGTTGTTTATCCACTGCTTAGATTCACACTGATAGTTAGTTGGCATTACCTTCACGACTATATACCATTGATCTCCATCTATATATATTTGTTCATCTCCATTTGTATATCTGTTGCACTTTATATCTTAGTTATTGATCATGCACTATCTTGCATATTATCGTTGAGTTTTATACTCACCACCTTAGACCCTGGATTTTCTTATCATCCAGGTAACAGGTAGAAGATTCCTTGGTATGCTCGGAGCTCCGCCAACTGATCCCATCTCACCTCGAGTATTTGGAATTTTATTTCCTATTGGTTCTGCTGCTGTTTTTGGATTATCGTTTGTGTATGTAATTTGTTGTATTTGACTTTTATTATGCTTTTGGGTTGGATGTTGGATGTGATCTTATTTTGTTTAGTGTGTTAGAGTCGCACCGGTGCGCATCGTTGTGTTGTTATGGTTGTATTAATTGATAGTGTCTTTTATTATGTTATGTGGTTGGGCCCGAAAGACTTTGTATCAACAGAGAATTGTATCACGTACAGGGAAGATGTTGTTCGATTTTCGGGCTTGACATACTCTTGGGGCGTGACCAAATGGTAGCACTGTTGGTTGTTTCCCTATCTTATCTATGAAACTCGGAGAGATAAAAGAATGTGTACTACCAGTATCAATTAATAGAATTGCCAAGAAGCCATAAATAGAAATGATACCTTTAATAACTGACCCATCAACTCGATGTGCATCCTCATTGGTCATCGCATATACCCATCCAGTAGTAAGCACCTGAGATGGGGTTCCTGAGGGCGCATATGCCAAAAGGGGTTGCATAGGAACTTGAGTCGGTTGAGTAGAATAGAATTATTGAGTGGATTGGTATGGATGTGTAGGTTGTGCTTGAAACTGATACATCTGTGATTGAGGGTATTGTTGTTGAGAATTAGATAATTGTGGCCAAGCTGGTTGAAATCTCTGTTGATTCCTTCTCCTGGTTTAATCGTTGTTATGTTGCTTCAATGGAAATGACTCTATCTAGGGTCTCCTTGAAACTCGTGAGAGTCAAACTAGACATCCGAATCTGGATATAAGGTGTAAGCCCTTGGATAAAATATTTGTGACAGTTTGCATCAATTGCTATTAATAGCGCATAAAATTCTACTAACTTGTTATACTCAGAACAGCCATCTAACACATTGCGATTTGCTTGGCGAATACTTAAGAATTGATATCTCCCATCTCTAAAGACTTCTGAATAATAATCACTTCTAAAAACTTCTTTGAATTGCTTCCATGAGATAGACATAGTTTTAAAAGTTTGCTGCTAAACACGTCACTAAACTGTTGCTTGTCCTCGAAGGAAGTATGTGGCCAATTATACCTTCTCTGTGTCTCTGCAGACTATGTACTCAAAGTTGTTCTCTAAATCTTCTATCCGGTCATGAGCTTCCCATGGACCAGTGGTACCATGGAAAGAAACGCATCGCTCCTTCACCGACTTTGCAAGATATAGTATTCTAGCCTTATCCATTGGAATATTTTCTGCGGGTGCGCTAGATTCAGCTCTTGAGTCTTTAGTTGAGCCAGTCCTTAACTCATTTTATTGTTTGATTGGTTATTTTGATTCTTGAGCTACTTATTGATTTGAAATGTCCTCTGGTATGGGAAGATGTGATGAACGTCACATAAGCTCTTCAATAGAACACACATATTTACGACTGTAACCATGACTTGTAGCAATTTGCCCTTGCACCATGGTCTGCAATAAACCCAGAGGGTGAGGCAAAGTTATACATAATCTTACAAAAAGATAAACTCATAACTTCTATTTTGCTCAGAGACACTCGACTATATTTAGAGACAACTCTATAGTTCATTCATAACATCAAAACACACAAATCATGAACTCCCAGACTCAAATCGCCAACCTGAGCTCTAATACCAATAAATATTGTCACGACCCAGAAACATCCATCCATATATGAGGGATTACCTCTCTGCTCGGACAATATTCATCTCTGCACCAAAAATCATAAAGAATACCCAAGAAGAGTACACAAGGTTGTACGAACATAAATATACAATACTTTATTAAATGATGTAGAATAATGTAACTATATATTTGTCCCAAAATACTGACTTGACTACATCATGACATGACTAACACACTGATTCAAATCGTCAACTTGGACTCTGATACCAATAAATATTGTCACGACACAGAAACATCCATCCCTATATGAGGGATAGTCTCTTTGCTCGGACAGTATTCATCTCTGCACCAAAAACCACAAAGAATACCTAAGAAGGGTACATAAGATTGTACGAACATAAATATATAATACTTTATTAAATGATGTAGAATAATATAATTACATGTTTGCCCCAAAATACTGACTTGACTACATCATGACATGACTAACACACTGACTCATGCAAAATAAAAAAAATGTTAAAATATCATAATGCATAAATAATAGATAATACTAAAAAGAAAATAAATTGAATGGACTCTTTAGAAGATGTCTCCAAGTTATTTCCGAGAAATCTCTGAGCTACTCATCATAACACTGACCGAACTTTGACAATCGCCTCAAGTCTGTGAATCTGGAGGTTAAAAGAATGGAGAGTGAGCACAATTGTGCATAGTGGAGTAAGGAAAGACGTGCATGAATATATATAATTCAAGAGGTGAACAACAAAAAAATATATTTATATTTTTAGATTTTATACACCATTGATTATTACTCCGTTCTCATTAATTTAACTCTTATTCACTCTAATGAATTTCATCGATTTTCTCAATTTCTCATTTCAACATTAAACACATATTGCTCTTACATAAATATATGACTCAAACATAAGCATTTAATAGGTGAACGACCAGCAATCCACCCGGCTAGAATATGTCACAGAGCTGGTCCTCTGTATTTTAGGGCCCTGGGCGACGTAAAAAAAATGGGTCATTTTATAGATAAAAAAATTATTTTTCAATAAAATTGGGCTCATTTCCTATTTAATTATAAAAAAAAACATCTTTGGGTCCTGGGCGAGGGGCCCAGCTGTCCCTGCCCAGGGCCGGCTCTGATATGTCATACATGTCAAGCGAATGATCTGCAATTCACTTGATATAAAACATATCCTATATAAATATAAGATAAGAGTGAGCGACCCGCAACTCACCCAGTAAAAATGCATCGTATATGCATAGGGTGAACGACTTACAATCCATTCAATACGAAGTACATCCTATGTATGTATATATATATACATAGATATGAGGTGAATGACCTGCAATCCACCCGAAATGCCTCACATGAAAATAGGATGAACGACCTGCAATTCATCCTGTGAGGTGCCTCACTCAAAAATAGAGCGAATGACCCACAATGCACCCAGTCAGGTAAGTTATTTATTTTTAATGCACGAAGCAAAATCTCTATATTCATAGAGCATTACTTAGTTATCTACATTTTAATAATCTCATCTTTATAAAATCATTTTCGCTATGGATTCCCTTTAAATTTCTCATAAAATTTTGAGTTCTTCTTAAGAGAATTATTTTAAATTTCTATACTTCATTTTTAAATTTTAAAATTTGACCACTGTATCATGTATATATTTTTTTTTTCTAAGATACAATAATAACCAAGAATATACAAGGTCAAGCCAATATAAAAGAACATGATCAAACCACATAGATATAAAAGAGTATGTAAATTAATCTTCATTTAAAAAATAATATAAATCGTAAACAATTTATTCCTAATATTATTCTAATCAAAACCTAATTGTATATATTCAATGTACCCGATAATTATTTTCTTATATCATATACTCAAGTAATCTATAAATATATTTATACAATTAAACGAAATTCTTAATCTACTTCTATCTCAAGATTAGAAAATCATAAATTATTTTTATTTTCATCATCGTAAAATTTAATTATGCACAAGATCGTTAAAAAGAAACCAAATAGAAAGAACTCCATCTAAATTCCAAATGATGGGCAAAGAAGAATAGCGCGATATGCCATGACAGGAAAGTGACGTCGCTAATGGCAACTACTGTTGGTGTAATCGGCCCAGGTTGACTCGAGCAGTACCTTGATAGTATTTTGATGATAGACAAAACTCATGACATGAGATTGTCATGGGAAAGTCCAACATGATGTTGACATGAAAAATCCAAGCATGGAGCTTGGTGTGGGAAAGTCCAACATGAGGTTGGCATGGAAAATCCAAGCATGAAGCTTGGTGTGGAAAAGTCCAAAGCATTGTGAAACCGTGCGCTTGGTGCTTGGTGAGAAATGCATTGCGAAGCCATGCGCTTGGTGCATGTGGAAAGTCTTGAGGACTTGGTAAGTTCACTAGGCTCGGGGTCCTTGAGTCGGTGAAGGATGACATCATGGCCGCGGCGCTAGTGCGTATTCGAGGGACCACGGACGGAGCGAATGGAGTGAGCCCAAAGGGAAGCATACTTCGAGGGCAAGAGACGTGAAGGATGACATTGCGAAGCCGTGCGCTTGGCGCATCCGAGGGACGTAGGCCGAGGGAAGAGAGCTTCGGTGGGGAACTCCATGAGGGAAGATGTGGACTTGGCCAAGTGGCTAAGACTAAGTGTCGGAGGCTCAAACTTGATGTTTGAGGGTTTACCCGACGGTCGGATGCTCAAACAACTTGGTGTTTGAGGTTTTGCCCGATGGTAGTCGACTGACATAGGTGTCAGTCGACTGATCCAAGTCGACTAGGGTTCGACTGGTGTTAGACTTGTGATTTTGTGCTTAGCAGTCGACTGCCGAGGGATGACAGTCGACTGATGGGAGTGTCGCGAGCACGTAACGCCCGCGTAGCCGATCGGGCAGCCATTAGGTCTAATCGATCGCGCACATGGATCGCAATGATCGGTAGGTGATCCGCTTGGAACTTATCCGACGATCCGCCGCTGGAGATTAACTGAGTGAGGCGATCGGGCCTTTTGGCGCGAACACGAAAATAGCTTGATGCAGGTTATAAATGGAGCTCAAGTTGGAGGATTTCGAAAAAGACTTTTGTGAAGCTATTGGAGGGGAATTGCTGCTGCATTCTAGACCTTTAAGAGTCATCCAAAGCAAGCTACAAGCAAAGAGTTCAAAGCAAGCGTTGTAAAATATTCTTTACGTGTATTTCGTATTTGTCTTTGTATTGCTTGTATTTCATATATTACTTGTTGTAATAGCTTGTGAGAGGTTTCTCCACCTCCGACGTGTAGTCGAGAAGGAGTTTAGTTAGTGTCGTGCGCATAACTAGAGCTCGGTGAGCTCGCCCGTGGAGTAGGAACCATTTGGTTTCGAACCACATATATGCTTGTGTATTGCTTGTGATTGTTATGTGTTATTAGTATTATTATTATCATTGTTATTATTGCGTGCTAACAATGATCGTAGACAAGCAACGAGCGAACGAGCAAATTCCACCATCGGACGATTGAGGGTTATTCACCCCTCTAGGGCCAATACACACCGATCGATCCCTACAGTGGTATCGAGCCAAGTCGTCGAGGATTAACGCCGACACACAAGCACTACAAATGGTGGCTTCTGACCTCCAACCACCAAAATTCGAAGGAGATTTCCTATGGTGGAGAAGAAAAATGGAGGTATACGTAGAAATCGATTTTGATTTTATGCTAATCTTAGAAAACGGTTTCGAATTGCCTAGGAATGAAAGAAATAGGCAAATTGAGAAGTCAAGGTGGACCGAAGACCAAATCAAGGACTTCGAGACAAATCGCAAGGTAATCGAATTACTTAGTGATTTGATTCCTAACAACATTTGGTCTAGGTTGGGTAATTTTAGGGATGCAAAGGAATTATGGGATAAAGTAATGAAATTCCAAGAAAATTCCCAACCGGCACAAGTAGAGGAAAATGCCACAGAAGAATTGGCATCCATATTCAAAGATGTGGATGATTTGGTGGAGACCTCCACCTCTAGCATTGAGGGGGAGGAAAGGATTTTCATTCCGGAGCCAGATCAAAATGAAGCTTCTACCTCCGGAAGAAGTGAAGAGGCCTCCACCACCTCCCTAGGTAATTCAAGTGTTGTTATTTTAAATAAAAATCACATAATATGCTTTGAGTGTAGGGAGAAAGGGCACTACAAGAGTAAATGTCCTAAATTGGCTAAGGAAAAGACATCGGCACCAAAAGTCAACCCAAAGTCAAAGGATGCCAGAGTTCTCTCAATTAAGAGCAAAGAGCATATTGTGTGCTTTAAATGCAATCAAAAGGGGCACTACCGAAGCCAATGCCCTAGGGGGAGGAAGAAAGAGCAAGAAGGTGTATCTCATGTAGGGGGAGCTTCCCAAGCTAACCCTAAGGTAAATTCATTTAATACACTTTCAATTCCTAAAGTTAAAAAGCATGCTAAGAACTATTTTAGCTCTCTTGCAATCATTAATGAAAAACATGCTAGTAGGAAGAAATATGTTTGTCTAGGTGCTAAGTATGTTAGTTTCTCTAAGGACAAACCTAGGACTCAAAACACTAGATCTATTTTACCTAAAGAGTCCATTAGAAGAGTTGAAAACCATCTAGGCATTAACCCTAAGAAGGGTAGACACATGTTTAAGAAGAAGAATATTTCCCAAAAGATAAATGAAAATTCAAAATTGGGAAAGTTAGAGTTAGAAAACCAAGTCTTGAGTTCAAGACTTGAGAGAATGGAGAAAACCCTTAGAATCATAGAAAATTCAATTTTAGGGTCAAATGCCCAAAAGTCAAAACCTAAGGTTCAAAAACGGTCTAAGGGCAAAGAAGGTTTGGGTCACAAACCTAAGCCCGAGAAGACTTACCATAATGTTTCATTTGATTATGAAACAATTTCTAGGTCTAGAAAAACCAAGGCTAATAGGGAAGTTATCCCTAAGTCTAGCCATGGTGTTTGCTTAGTGGCTAAGACCTCAAAGAAATCAAATGTAGCCACTAGGAAGGTCAAAGGAGGAGTCACCTCTAGAGTTGACCTAGGAAAGACCCAAAAGACTATGACTCTAAAGTCTAAAAGGGTCATTAGGAAGGTATCTAGGGAAGTTATCCCTAGAGAATATCTTGTTAACCCAAGGAGCTCCAATAGGTATTGGGTTCCTAAGAGCGTGATCGATTCACGCTAAATGTGTTAGGGTGTGTCAACCCTAAGTGGATGGGTAGTTAACCTAACCATAGAGAGTTGACACATTAGGATGTGCCAATATGCTCGAGAAGTTAAAAATGATTAAATTGGCACAAATAGGTCTTAGAGGTATTGGTGTGCCATTTTGGGTTTATGACACACTTGGGGGATAAATGACATTAAGGCAAAAACGGACTTAACCCTAGAAATGACAATTTGGATTTAACAATTAGATATTTTATACCTTAGTATATTTTACTTGTCATGATTTATTTGTCTTGCCATGTCATGACATCATTTTCATTTTTATCTATAAAAATGTCATGATCATGTTTAGAATTATTTTTAGATATCATGTATGCTTAGATGTCTTTCACATGCCATGACATCATGATTTTGACATATGCTTTTATCTATATCATATCTATGTCATAATCATCATCATGCATATAACTAAAATGAAATTAAGGACTATGACATGATTTGATGGGAATCAAATAATATTACCTAAAAATATGCATGAGACCATTAAAGATCAAAACCCCACATCTCACTAAAAACTTGCCTTGTATGTGTTTTACACATCTAGATATAAGTGAGATGTTTAGGAAAAAGAAATTAAAGGTTTCAAAAACATTTTAAAAAATCTTGGTGAAACCTATCTTTTGATAGCTATCACCATTGAATGAGATGATACAAAGATGACTCTTTATTGAAGCTTTTCTTAACTTTTGGACTTTGTGTAAATCTCTTAATTTAGTGGGTAAAATAATTTTCAAATATTTTTCACCCATAATGTTTATGATAAGTAATATACATACCGAATTTCAAGATTTATCAACTTATGTATATTTATTTATGAATTTTGGAAAGTCATTTCTGAAATTCAGAAAATTGCAAATGCAGTTATCAGTTGACTGCCACGGTGGCCAGTCGATTGATGGAGGTGGCAGCCGACTGATTTCTGAATTCAATCGACTACCCAAGCTGATTTCGGGTAAATCTTGTTGACTAGGCCCATGTTCAGCTAGGTTAAGGTCCCCTAACCACTCATAACCTTAGGATATGCTTAGGAGAGCATTAGAAAAGGTGAAAATCCATTGGACATGGATTAGGAGATGAGTTTAGGGAGAGTATCAATTTTAAGGTGGAAGAGAGTTCATTGTTGAACTTTGCCTTAATTTTGATTGGTTAAATGTTCCTATTGGCTTATGGACTCTCCAAGGATATTGTTGGTGCAATGGTCAAGGCGGAGCAAGCCTCTAGGGGGAGGTATCCATCATGGAAAGATGAATATGTATTTCCTCATGGGAGGAAAATTGGGTTGTCTCTCTTTAAGTGATATGAGATCACTAGAAAGATTGTAGGCATGTGTTCCTCCAAGGGAGAGATTGTAAGATCTCATTAGGATATGAGACATTCATACCCTTGGGGAAGACTTTTTTGATGTAATGTCAAAAAGGGGGAGAAGTTACCATGTTACCAATAGGTTTGGAATTCTCATTTGGGATGTGAGAATTGCCAATATGGAGAATTGGTAGACTTGAGATGGTAGTTTTGTCAATCATCAAAAAGGGGGAGATTGTTGGTGCAATCGACCCAGGTTGACTCGAGCAGTACCTTGATAGTATTTTGATGATAGGCAAAACTCATGACATGGGATTATGATGGGAAAGTCCAATATGGTGTTGACATGGAAAATTCAAGCATGGAGCTTGGTGTGGGAAAGTCCAACATGAGGTTGACATGGAAAATCCAAGCATGGAGCTTGGTGTGGGAAAATCCAACATGGGGTTGGCATGGAAAATCCAAGCATGAAGCTTGGTGTGGAAAAGTCCAAAGCATTGCGAAGCCGTGCGCTTGGTGCTTGGTGAGAAATGCATTGCGAAGCCGTGCGCTTGGTGCATGTGGGAAGTCTTGAGGACTTGGTAAGTTCACTAGGCTCGGGGTCCTTGAGTCGGTGAAGGATGACATAGCGAAGCCGTGCGCTTGGTGCATCCGAGGGACTGCGAATGGAGTGAGCTCAAAGGGAAGCATACTTCGAGGGCAAGAGACGCGAAGGATGGCGTTGCGAAGCCGTTCGCTGGGCGCATCCGAGGGACGTAGGCCAAGGGAAGAGAGCTTCGGTGGGGAACTCCATGAGGGAAGATGTGGACTTGGCCAAGTGGCTAAGACTGAGTGTCGGAAGCTCAAACTTGATGTTTGAGTGTTTACCCGACGGTTGGATGCTCAAACAACTTGGTGTTTGAGATTTTGCCCGACGGCAGTCGACTGACATAGGTGTCAGTCGACTGATCCAAGTCGACTAGGGTTCGACTGGTGTTAGACTTGCGGTTTTATGCTTAGCAGTCGATTGCCATGAACTGACAGTAGACTGATGTCGACAGCAGTCGACTGGTGTTAGACTTGCGATTTTATGCTTAGCAGTCGATTGCCATGGACTGGCAGTCGACTGCCGAGGGATGACAGTCGACTGATGGGAGTGTCGCGAGCACAGAACGCTCCGTAGTCGACTGGGCAGTCGGCTACTAGGTCACTAGTCGAATGCCATGGACTATGGACTAACAGTCGACTGGTAGGTGATCCGTTGAAACTTATCTGACGTGGATCTGGCCGTTGTGAGACAACGACTACAGGGGCAGTCGACTGGGGCCTTTTGGCAGTCGACTGCTGGGCGCGAAAATAGCTTGATGCAGATTATAAATGGAGCTCAAGTTGGAGGATTTCGAAAAAGACTTTTGTGAAGCTATTGGAGGGGAATTGCTGCTGCATTCCAGACCTTCAAGAGCCATCCAAAGCAAGCTACAAGCAAAGGGTTCAAAGCAAGCGTTGTAAAGTGTTCTTTACGTGTATTTCGTATTTGTCTTTGTATTGCTTGTATTTCATATATTACTTGTTGTAATAGCTTGTGAGAGGTTTCTCCACCTCCGATGTGTAGTCGAGAAGGAGTTTAGTTAGTGCCGTGCGCATAACTAGAGCTCGGTGAGCTCGCCCGTGGAGTAGGAACCATTCAGTTCCGAACCACGTATATGCTTGTGTATTGCTTGTGATTGTCATGTGTTGTTAGTATTGTTATTATTATTGTTATTCCGCTGCACTAACAACAATCGTAGACAAGTAACGCAACGAGAACGAGCAAATTCCACCATCGGACGATTGAGGGCTATTCACCCCCTCTAGCCGGGCCAATACACACCGATCGATCCCCTACAACTACGACGCCCACAACGAAGATGACGATGATGAGAAGATTTGTGGGGAGATGGGTTAGAAAGATTTTAGGGTTAGAGAGATAGAAATAGGGGAAGGGAAAAATTCGGCGACAGCAGCAAAAGAAAGGAGAAAAAAAAACCATCCACAGGGCTTCTGTCGTGGGTTTTAAATAGATTTTTTTTGACACTTTTGCAAAAAGGTCCAAAAGTTTAAGAATTTATGAATATGCCCTTTGAGTTTTTTTTTCCAATGATATAACAGATGGTGCTGTGCATTCACTTAGTTCTTTTATTCTTATCTGCACCGCTTATCCTCTTTTTCTTATAAGGAGGCTCTCCTACTAGTGCTATTGACAATTTATTTCTTGCAATTATGTGCAGATTGGTCGTAGGTTAGTCACTAATGTTACTACTATAATTTAAGCATATACATTACTAATATTGGAATTTGAGTTTCATAGTGTTTTTTATCTATCCTTTCATTTCCTATATATTTATTATTTCATAGTTTGTATTTACAAAAGATGTCTTATTATAGACTTTTTTATTATTTTATTAAAGGATCTACTGAGATACATATTGAGTTGTTTTTTACCTCATGTGATGATCATGCATACTTGTCAAGATGATGCGTGAGGAAATGTTGAGAATATTTTCTCTTGTCTCCATGGCACGGTTCCATAGTTGGCATATGGGGGTGTAAAGGATATTGTGCATAGTTGGCATATGGGGGTTAAGGATATTGTGCATAGTTAGCATATGGGATAGTATGAGATATCATAGTAGCCTAGTATGTGAGCCAGTGGTGTCTAATTGGTCAAACTATGTTCTAATTGTAGAACAACCTTATTTTAATGATTCTTCCAACATGGTTTGCATGGTAATGCCTGAAAATTATGGTGGTTATCACTTTTTTTCTTACTAGTGAAGTGTTTAAATCCTACGAGACAACATTGGATGCATTGAAGGATGTGAGACACCATATTGCTTATAGAGAAGAGGCTTTTTGTTTTTGAATAACTCTTGGTATCTAAGAAGTGTTAGAGGTGTCACATTTTCTCCTTGATGTCGAGCGCAAAGTTTAGGGAGGGTTCAAAGCAAAGTTTTGGGAGCTAGTGATGACAATGAGGTGGGTCAAGAAGTGTTCTTCAATTTCTATCCCCACTCATAAGATGCATGGTTGTTGGGGTGGGGCAAGGCAAGGGAAGAAAAAATCTTCTTCATCCCCACCCTATCCCGCTTCTCATGCAAGTTGAGTTCAAGGTGAGGCAATAAAATCTAATATAGAATACAAATTATTATAAAATATATATCCAAAACTAAATTCAAGAAGGGTAAGTGGGATGGATCAGGGTGGGTTATAAAAATTCCCTTATACTCACTCCATCCTGCATATGCAAGGTGTTTTTTTTTGTCTCATACATGCCCCTTTTATGTTATGGGGCAAGGTGGGGCAACCTCAATCAAATCAGGTTGGGGTGGATAGGATGAGGGTGGGGCAAATTGCCATCCCATTGAAGCATGCAAATTCTCTTCTCTTTCTTGTTGTGTTTGTTTCAATCTCTAGAGAAAGACAGATTCTACCATTGGATTTATGGTGGAGGTGATATTGCATTCAAGAGGCATTGGATTTGGATGTATAAGTGTGAAATTGTAACAAGTTATATTAGAGCCATTTCCAACCACCATCAAATGGCATCCATGATACTTTTGATCCCAAAATTTTTCTTGTAAGAATATAAGCTGGCAAAAGAAATATTAGTAGAGAGTTGAGTCCGAAGCAAAATGATTACCTATAGCAGAAGAATCATATAAATCACTGATATTAAGCTAAAGCAAAGATCTTTAGGTTGTTTGATTCCGATACATCATAGATCAAAGTTCCTATCTTCCTTCGCTGTTGTGTAGGTGTACTGGAGGGTAACATGATAAAAGGAACCAGCAGCATCTTGCCAAATTGAAGAAACAGACATATGTATAATGTATTACTGGCATTATCATGGAATCTAGCACAAGCTAAACCCTCATTGTGTTTGTTAGATGAAACATTGAGATGAACCAGTACTAGCATTCATGTAAAATTGTTTCTTCAAGTTTTTATGAAAATAAAGATGTAAATGTCTCATCAAGCTCAGAATCAATAAAAAGAATAGGAAAAATATCTTATGCAGGCTAGTGAAATAACAAAAACAACATAGGAAGCAAAGAACAATTTCCATGTAGAAATAACTGGAATTTTTTGAACTGCTCACCTAGAATTATTCCTTGAGATCCTCTATAATATGAACTAGTTAATGTCCTAAACCGTTCCTGTCCAGCTGCAAAAAAATTGTGGATGTGAGTTCTTAGTAGTCTAATTGCCTAACCTACATAAATATACGAAGACTTTGCTAGATTTGCTGTTCCACTTTTCATTTAGTAAACAACATAGTGCAACCACAATATTGTAGAGACATTTAGGGTGCCAGAGCAGAACCCTTTGTTTTACATCCTATGAAGAGGTCGCCCCGATGTAACTCGGGGAACCAAAATTCTCTTTTCTCATAGGGGTAGGGTTCTTGGTTCGTTAGCTGCTCATGTACTTGTCATAAGAAACAAACAATGCAAATGAGTCAATACTTAGCAGCAAATGTTCATCGAATGAATCTTGAGTGTTGAATCAACTATAGAAGATAATTCAAATTCCAACAAGTAATACATATCTATTCATAATGATTCTTTTGGTTAGTTGTGTCCTGAGTCTATAGAATATATCCTTTTGTTTACAAAAGACAGGGTTATCTCAAAGTCTTCAACAGATATATGATAGAATGGACAAAGAATCAATGGAGAACCAAAAAATAATCTCTAGCGTGCAAAGATATTCCTACTTACCAGTGTCCCAAATTGTGAGCTTCAACTTTTTATCCGCAATCGTCAGATGCTTTATCTTAAAATCCACTCCTAAAACCAATATAAAATTAGTTCACGTAAATAAACAAAACAGTAGAAATGAATAATTATGGATAAAAAGAAATCAAATGAGAAATTCCAGAATGAGAGAAGAAATTAGAATGGGTTCACTATCCTAACTCTGTGTATATTCATAATATGCATAAATCAATAGTTTAACCAATATTTTTTTCTCTCTATTATTACAGCAAAATAATGAAAGTTTGATAAAATAAATTAGCTACTCTAGGCAATAAACATCACGAGAATTTGCCCCCAAAGGACATAGAAGTCGATTAAATTTTACCTCGAGGCAGATGAGAAATTAAGGCGCTGTTTGGTTGCGAGCGCGTTTTCCAATTTTCTGGAAAATGAAAAATTTCCATGGAAAATGAAAATAGAAAATGACTGTACCAAACGGCCTCTAAGATCCTCTATTAGTCCCCTCCTTCCCTTGCTATATTTTAAAGAAGCGTTGAAAATGAAAGGATCCTTTACTCGTATATCATTTAAGATCCAGCTGTTCATTGATTCTAAATTGTAAAGGAGAAACATCACTTTCACCAATTAAAAATCATGTGGGAGTTGCAGCCACAATCTAGACATGTCCTGTACCATTCTAAACTTTTCTCTTTTATGTTGAATCCTGATTGTTTGATTTAAAGTATGTTAAATTGACTCAAATGTTGTATTTTCATTTCTAATGACCAAGAAGGCTCATGTAGGCAGTAAAGTAATTCATTATATCTGTTTGGTTTGAATCTGTCACGAGCCCACACCATAACATGCATTTGTCTAGTTATTTAAATGAAATGCGCTGTCGATTCCAGTGTTCCTCTTGTGCCAATAATGGTGCGTAGTAAAATTCTGTGTATGGTAGATTTTGCATACAGAAGCTTCCTATGCTTTGTTTGTACCTAGATCAACACTTGCCTTCTACTCCTTCCTCCCGACGTTGAGCTATCACTCTTATTTACCAAGACATGCCAATCGAAACTGCTGCAACTTCAAAACAAGAAGCAAATTCGCACAGCTTATCTTTCTGCTATATTATTCTTTTTCAAGTTTATGTCTTTTATACTCTCAGTTACTGTTGAACTTTTTCTGTCATAGGAGAGGAGACATTATTTGGCCTCGAGTCACTACTTTGGTGTACCAAACATTCTTGTCAACCTCAAGAAGCAACTATCACAAGCAATACAGAAGGAACCAAATGAGAGATGCAAATAAAAAGGATCGTCGTGGTGAAATCGCAACAAGAACAAGAGAATTCAATCGCTCGGAGACAAGCGCAAAAAGCAGAAAAAAAAAATCCTAGAGAAAAAAGAAAGTTCTGACAAATCTGAATCCAACTGACCGATCAAGAATATCAAATCAACGCGGCGGCCAAGAAGCAGCAAAAGAAGAAGGAAAAAAAGTAATTATGCAGAGAGGAAAGGGAAAGGATGGAGTGCGCACCGACGGTGGGAGAGAGGTCGTTCACGAGGTTGTTGGAGATGAAGGAGACGAGGAGGCTGCTCTTGCC
This sequence comes from Wurfbainia villosa, assembly GCA_025175895.1. Classification (NCBI taxonomy): domain Eukaryota; kingdom Viridiplantae; phylum Streptophyta; class Magnoliopsida; order Zingiberales; family Zingiberaceae; genus Wurfbainia; species Wurfbainia villosa. The sequence continues at coordinate 88,262,929 of CM045994.1, read as the reverse complement.
GACGCCGGTGTCGCCGATCAGGAGTATCTTGAAGGAGTAACGGTAGCTAACGCCAGGCCCAGAGGAGGAACTCGTCATCGTCCCAAAAGCAAACAGCACAGAGCGATGATCAAGCACCAAAACCACAACGCGCACTCCGATGAACCTCAATCTCTCCGGCGACCGGGGGGTGGGAGCAGAAATAAGAGATTCGGATTAAAGGAAACAAAAGCAAATATAAAGATAGAATTATAGAAGAAGAAAGGTGGCGAGGTGAGAATGAAAGAATTAAAAAAAAAACACTGAAAAAGAGGAAGAAGAAGGAGGAAGGGAAAGGAGAAGATTCTTTGCTTCCCTTCTTTTTTGCTGGATTTGTTTAAAGACTTCGCGTTACGTTCGATGGCATCTCCTCCTTCGCCTGCCTTCCCTTCGCTGCTCTTGTCTTGACTCCTGCACTCGATTCTTCCTCTGCCGTTACGTCCAACTGTCCCAGTTCAAGAAAAGCAGACGAACCAATTGGCAGGCACTGGGAGATCCAAACCTCGGACCGGCCGATTAGATTTAGATAACAACAACAACAAGAATAATTATAATAATGACGTAGATAGAATCCAATTGAACCTGCCGAATTCTAACAAAAAAAAAAAGGGCACTGAATCTAATTGGTTTTCCGAATTTAACTGGATCGGACAGGCTGTGGATCCCTGTCGGTCGCTGTGTTTGAACTTGCTTTTGTCCAACTAAATAAAGTATCTTTTCATGTTCGGAAAGTGGCCGGAGAGGGTCAATTTACTGGAAAGATTTTTGAATATATGCAAATTATAGCACTATCGGTGCAAACGAAGCGAATGGAATTGAAAAGTATAAAAAAAAAAATTAATATTCAAGTCCAAAGTTGGAGTTCAGTTTATTGTGTTATATTTGAATTCGGTTTGAATCTGCAAACCTTAATTAGAGCAAACTTAAGTTAAAGTTTTAAAAGGCTCACATTAGAATTTGATTCTTGAATTTTAATTTCAGCGTATTCAAACTAAAATATATTTTATTATGTAATATAATAATAAATAATAATATTATTAAATAAACTTCATATAAATAATTGAACAAAATATTATAGATTTCAATTATACTATAAAAATTATGGAATATGTTTTAGTTTGAATTCAATAAATTTAAATGCAAATCAAATATTTTTTGAGCCGATTAAAAAACATTCAGAGTTGTTGGGTCGATTTATTTGCATCCTACTTTAGTTTAAGAGAGTATCTATTATGTTTTGTGTAAAATTCTATAGAATAAAAATTCATGTGATTTGATGTCGAAAAAATAACGACAATTTACCAAATCACGTTGTCAATGTTTAAAAATACCGAAAATCGCGTAGGTAAGTTTCAAAATTACCAAATTGCATATCTCTTTTCAGATTTACCCCTCCGCTCATCCGCATGTTCGTCCTGTGCTCGTCCGAACCGAAATCATGCTTCGATACCGCAAACTCCAAGCCATGTTGTCGCGAAGAAAATCGCGACTCCGAGCCACATCATCGTAAAACGACGAAGAAGAAAATCCGAACCAACAACGGTGTGCAGGCGAAGGCGAAGGCGAAGGTAAGTACGACTGTGCATTTCCAATGCCGATTGTATTTTCGTTGGTGTGCACCACTCCACTCAGCGTCATTTTTCTATCACTGTCGACGAATGGTGCACCTTCTTCTTGAAAAGGTAACCATAAAATCGCTCCAAATCCCCTAACTTTTCATTTCTTTATTTTCGACAGTCTACACCAGCCTTTTGACAATTCCCTAAACACAAAGCTTTAGCGGCTCTATAATTTCAAAACCCTAAGGTATAAAATACTGTTCCGACAACTTCAAAACTTAAAGCAATTTAGAAAAAAATCCTAAAGTATCTAAAATTTTATCGAGGACGAAGCATTAAGTTCTAATCAGCTTAATATGTATGTTTACTTATACCAAATTGTAAATGTAAATATATTTTTCTTATCTATATATTAACATGACTAATTGTTTTAACTCGTTATGTAATTAGACACTCGTAGTTTCTATTATTGTTTAGGTATTTTTAAATTTGTCACCTTATTAACATTTTAAATAGTAATATAAAATGCGATTATAATTTAGAAATTGTTTGTTGCTATAATGATAAAGCTTAAAATGTCAGAATTTTAAAAAGATACACATACTTGGTGCAGGGGCACTAGATAATCGAACATAGGTTTTGATTATGACAAAAATCCAAAGTTAAGGTCATATTATTATCTCATAAGTTGAATTAAGTGTACAGGAAATGGTTAAGCTAAGCTGAAGGTCAGCGATACCCGGAGAATCCTGAGTCGGGAAACCGTGGTGGTCGGGCGACACCGGAGGAACTTCGTGGGAGTCGAAGAACCCAGGCGGAAGACCGGAAGCAAAGCGACAGGTCATAAAAAACCAGAGGTAAACACGAGTGCGAAGAGAGATAGTAAGGTTGTATCCTCTGTACGGGGACGACCGTAGGCGGTGATCCAACTAAGACTTCCAATGGAAGGTCTAGGTCGAGATCGGACGGTAAGGAATTGTCATATTTACCATTTTTCGTGCAAATCTCTTACTGCAGGGAAGTGGCCAGGCTGACAGTCGACTACTGGTCATTGGGCAGTCGACTGATGGAAGGCATCAGTCGACTGATGGCGACGAATCAGCCTTTTACGCTAGGTCAAAACGGATAATGTTTGACGAGTCCACTTCACGATAAGATAAGGTGCCACCTCAAGATTAGTTCCAACATTTGAGGAGACTTATTCCAAGGCACAAATCTATAAAAGGAGGGGAGGACTCCAACCCAAAGATCAATCAATTCTATTCTCAAAGTGCTCCTGCAACGCCAAAGCTCTAAACGCCGTAATGTCGACGCAATGCCAAGTTCAGAACTTTTTCATCGACAGCAAGTATTTCTTTTATTTATTGTATTCATTGTTTTAATCGTAACGAGGTGAGGTAGGCTTGTTGCCTCATCTTCGTCCTTTCGGTTTTGTGATCGTTGTCTCCTACCTCCAACGAGGAGGAGACTTTATAGTGGATTGCCCCTTCGTACGCGGTCAAGGATCGCAGAGCCTTGGATTAGCAGCCGGTGGGCTATGAACCAAGTAAAAATAAAATTGTGTTATTTATTTTTCCGCTGTGCTTGCTCTTATCGAACGAATGAAAGAAAGTTTTTACGCTTGCTATTCACCCTCCCCTCTAGCGACGCTTCTCGATCCAACAATACTATGATATATCGACCTCCTCTACTCAGAAAGAGTGATTTGTAAATATTCACAAGCTTAATAGAATTCTTTTCATAATATTGTTAATTTTAGAATGTATCAATGCAGGGATGATACAATTTGTGATGATATGTTATCGGTTATGATGGAATCTATTGATTCGGAAATAGAGAACCGACACCAACACTTATGTGATAATCCAAATATAAGTATGAGTGCTACCAATATGATATCTTCAATTTTCTCTAGTGATGTGGTAAATACTGGAGAGACCACCAATTACCGATTCAATTTGAATGAACAAGCACCGCTTAGTATTGAGGAAGACCCAAGTCATACTAGTACAGGTTTAGAAGATTTATTTGAGGATACATGGTATGAACAAGAATTTAGTGACAATATAATGGAAGTCGAAATTCAAAGGGATGTATCTGAGGATGATTACTTAGAAAATGATATTCACTATTCGTTAAGTGAGCCAGTGAATACTAACGAATATAGCGATCTTAAAGAGGAATTTCCAATAGCTGAAGATCTATATATAATGAACTCACTTATTCCATTGCAAATACTTGAACCAATTGACCATAGTGAATTTTTTGTTGGTCAGGTAATGTATTTTTAACTTTCTCAATATTAATTTAATTCAACTACCGTGTAGTAACATAAATATACATTGTAAGTTTACATAATGCAAAAATATTTTAAAGCCGTACTTGCTGAGTATGCTATGAAAAGACAATTCATATACAAGGTTAAGGACACAAGGAAAAGTAGAATTAAAGCAATTTGTCAGGGAGAAAATTGCACATGGAAAATAATTGCAAGAAAATATATTGAGTTCATAATTACAAATTATTTATAGCATCACCACCAGTGCGGTCTTTCCTTGAATATGACTGATCATCATGCATGCATATCTTCTTTTATAGCTTCTCAGATTGAAAGTCATTTTGTATCATTAGATAAGTATAGACACTACAATAATAGTTTTTACGGCGCACCAAATTGAGTGCGCTGCGAATAGTAGTTTATTTTTACAAATAACAGTGCACGTTAAAAGATATGTTGTTAAAAATCTACTATTCGTAGCGTGCTTAATGTGTATGCTGTTAAAAGTCTACTATTCATAGCGCGCATTAATGTATGCTATTAAAAGGCTACTATTCGCTATTCACAACGCGCATTAATGTATGCTGTTAAAAGGTTACTATTCGCAGCGAGACCACTAATTGTTAGGGCAATCTCTTGCCGTGATATGGTTTTGATGGTGTGGCAAAGGGTTTAAGTTAGTGTGTTATGTTTATTTGATATGTGCGTTGAAGTCGTGCAGGACTTAGTAATTCGCACATGGAGCCATGGCGAGTTTCACATCTCATGACTCGTGCCTTGAGTCGGTGAAGGATAGCTTTGCGGAAGCCGTACGCTTGGAGCATCCGAGGGACCGCCGGACGAGAAGCTTGGAGTGAAGCCGGAGGAAGTAGACTTCGAGGCAAGAGACGCGAAGGAGCATTGCGAGCCGCGTCGCTGATCGCCGAGGGCGTGGCCGAGAACGAAGAAGAACTTCGGCGAAGGACTCGAGAAATGAGAGTGGCGATTGTAACCGGGAGGGGTAGCTCTTAGGTGAAACTTGGCCATTTGGCCAAGTGTCGGATGGGTTTTCGACACGGTCGGGCCATGGAATGGCGATCATTGAATCGGCGTAGCTCGAGTATACGATCGATTGGGTTTGTGGCGGCCGATCGGCTATACGCATCGTTAGCGATCATTGCCAAGATTACGATCACGAAGGCGCTGATCGGTAGTCAATAGGGTTTTGGCCCGCGGAGCCGCTCGTAGCCGAGGCGTCGACTACGGTCGTGATCGGCTGGTGAGTCCGGTGATCGCGCCAAGAGTTCCGTTGGACAACAACGGTCGGCATCCGACGTGTTCGGAGGCCGTTGTAAGTGACGATCGCGCCATGTGATCGTGATGGCGCCAACGGAAGAAGTTAGCCCTCTCTATAAAAGAGAGGTGTGAGCCTTTGAGAGGCTAATGCTTAAGTTCCAAACAATCTTCCTAGTGCCCCAAGCTCTAAACTCTTCTTACTCGCTTTTACTCCATTCTATTTGTAAGAAGAGTGATCTTGATTGTAAAGGTTACCTCCACCTAGCTTGGTGCAAAGGAGAGACCATTTAGTGGATTGGTTGAGCGGAGTGATTCACCGAGGACGAATCGGGGACCGTGGATTAGCGGCGTAGCCGTGAACCACGTTACATCTTGTGTTAGCATTGTCTATTTCCTTTGTTTTGTTTTTATTGTTTAATTTGCTTGTATTGTTGTTTCGCTAATCTAATTGTAGACGAGCAAATTCCGATAACCAACGAACGAGGGCTATTCACCCCCCTCTAGCCGGCCATCCGATCCCCTTACAAGTGGTATCAGAGCCGAGGTTGCTTGTCACCGGACTAACCGCCGCAACAAGCCCTACATCAAAAATGGCCGGCTCCAACATCCATCCTCCGAAGTTTGAAGGAGAATTCGCTTGGTGGAAGAAGCGAATGGAGGTATTTTTCGAAACGGATTTTGATATAATGATTACAATGGAATCCGGTTTCGTTTTGCCTAGGGATGAAGAGGGGAAGCCAATAGAGAAATCTAGGTGGACCAAGAGGCAAAGAGAGGAGCACCTTGCAAACTCCAAAGCCAAGCACCATCTCTACAATGTGCTCCCTCAACAAGAGATCAACCGGATCGGAGAATGTGCTAGCGCCAAAGAGATGTGGGAGAAGCTTATAGAACTCCATGAAGGCACATCCGAGGCCAAGCTAGCAAGGAGAGACCTCCTCCTCTCCCAATTATCCAATATAAAACTAGAAAAGGGAGAAAAGGTAACCTCACTACACTCTAGGTTTAAAGAAATTTTAATTGGGCTAACAAGTGTAGGTGAGAAGCTATCGAACCGGGACATGCTCATGAAGGCTATAGATGCCTTTCCCCGGTCCTCAAAGTGGAGTTCCATGGTGGACTCCTTCTATATGTCCAAGAACTTGGAAGTAAGTACCTTGGAGGAGTTCTTCTCGACAATGGAGCTCCACGAAACGAGGCTTGAAGGAATTCAAGAAGAGCCAAGAATTCAACCCTCAAGAGGAGTAGCATTGTTGGCACACAAGGGAAGAAGAAGATGGAAGTCCCTCCTCCTCCGATGATGAAGCCTCCTCCTCCTCCATGGATAGCACCGAGGAAGCCTACATGGTAAGGAAGGTGAGGCGTGTATTTAAGAATTTTAGATTTGATAAATCAAATGATAGGAATAGAAGACCAAGGGGGAAGGTGATATGCTACAATTGCCAAGGAGAGGGACACATAAGGGACAATTGTCCTCTCCTAAACAAAAGCAAGGAAGAGAGGAAAAAAAGAAGAAAAGAAGAAGAAAAAGGGGAGCAAGAAAAAGAAGGAAGAGGAGAAGAACGCAAAAGAAAAAGGGAAGGCCAAAGCATTCAAGGCCAAGACATGGGATGATCCTTCCTCATCCTCCTCCTCATCATCGGATGAGGAGAATGCCTTTGTCGCCAATTTGGCCTTGATGGCCTTTGACGATTTGGATTGCTCCTCCTCCGACCATGAAGGATCACGCACAAGAGGAGAGAGCTCAAGTGAAGGGGAGCCTCCTCCACATCATCATCCTCCTCATCATCCAAGAAGAAGAAGAGGACATGGAAACTATGGTAACGAAAGCCTCCTAGTAAAATAGTTTCTATGATTTCTAGTTTAACTAGGGATTTGTTTAGAGCAAAGAAGAAAAATAAATGCATGCTAGATCAAATTAAGGCATTAGAAAATGAGCTAGAAAATGCATGCTTAAATAATAATGATACTTCTTCTTGCCATGATGATGCATGCTCACATTATAATTATGTGCCTTTAGATGTTAGTGATGCATGCATAGAAGAAAATAGGGCATTAAGGGAAAAGGTAGATTATTTAACCAAAGCCCTAGGAAAATTCACAATTGGCTCCAACACCTTGAATATGATCATAGGGAGCCAAAGGGCAAGTTTTAACAAGAAAGGCCTAGGATATAAAGAGAAGAAAAATGAGAAGGCCTATAGATGCCTAATAGCTAGGGGACAAGACAAAAACAAAGTAATAGCTAAGAAATGGATCCCCAAGGAATTTCTAGTGAACCCCATAGGTAAAAATCTATTTTGGGTTCCAAAATCCATCCTTAAGGGTTAGAAAACCCCTAGGGTAGTCAACCATATGAACTTGACCTATATCATATTTTGGTTGACTTAGGATGACGGGACAACATTTTTAGATAGTGTTGGGTGATGATAACGTGCCCATAAAAAGGTAATAATGCTTAAATCATGATGATTAATGTAATTTCTATGCATATGTGTAATCATGATTTATGATTTTGATATTGGGCACATCATCATGAGAAATAGGTTTAAATCATGCTTTAGGTGATACTTTATTTATTATCATCATATAATGCCTAATGCATGGTTATAATTTGATGAAAACATGTATTTCATGATCATAATGTAGAATTCATTCATATATGTCATTATGATCATGTAAGTTGTTAGGTTGATACTTAACCATGATAGAATTGCTTGAATATATTGGTTAAGTATATATATACAAATACTCCCCTAGGATGCATCTCACACTCACTATAGGCTAACTTGATTGCAAACTTAGCATGGGTGAGATGTTAGGATGATACAAATGTCCACTAATGCCTATGGCATTTAGATGGTCATTTAAAGTATCAAAATATCAATAATAGACCAATCATGGGGAAGGCTTATGTTTAATTAATAGACATATTGCCCAAAGATCATGGTTGGATATTTCTAATGTTTTCAAAACAATTTCTTACCTTAAAATACATGTATTCATGTTTTGAAACAATTGGATGCAAAACTAGGTAGCTAACTTGACACTAGAATGATCAAAAACCTAGTGGTTTTTAGAACTTTTGGATTTTTGGCAAAAACAAGAAAATATAATGAGTTTTCATGAAAAACTATTTTTCATTGATAGATATACTTAAGAGAAATATGTTCCTCGAATTTCAAGATTTTTCGAATTTTCTAAAATTTTTAATGCATTTCTGAATTTCATCCAGAAAATCAGAAATTCGGCTTCCTTTGTGCCAGTCGACTGCCATACTGATAGCAGTCGACTGGTGGCCTGTAAATCAGAATATTGAAGGCCGAATTCAGTTTGTAAACCTCCTACAAGTGGCAGAAATATACTTGATGCCATCAACAAATGGTACCCAATTTTTAAATCAACTTGATATATTTTTCCTCCATTATACTTGATGCCATGAGCTTATAACTTAGTGTTAATCTTTTTGATGGTGTCAAAGGGGGAGAAATAAGTATGTTTAAGTTAATCACATTAGGGGGAGAAATAAGTATGTTTAAGTTAATCACATTAGGGGCAGAAATATATTGTAGGGGGAGAAATATATGTAGGGGGAGAAATATATTGTAGGGGGAGAAATATATTGTAGGGGGAGAAAATTTGCATAGAGAATTTCATGGATTAAGGGGAATTGCATGTTGTTATATCATGTTTATCTTTACATGCTTTCTTACCCTTAGAATTTATATCAAATGTTTTTACCTAACTTAAACGGATTGCCACACATCAAAAAGGGGGAGATTGTTAGGGCAATCTCTTGCCGTGATATGGTTTTGATGGTGTGGCAAAGGGTTTAAGTTAGTGTGTTATGTTTATTTGATATGTGCGTTGAAGTCGTGCAGGACTTAGTAATTCGCACATGGAGCCATGGCGAGTTTCACATCTCATGACTCGTGCCTTGAGTCGGTGAAGGATAGCTTTGCGGAAGCCGTGCGCTTGGAGCATCCGAGGGACCGCCGGACGAGAAGCTTGGAGTGAAGCCGGAGGAAGTAGACTTCGAGGCAAGAGACGCGAAGGAGCATTGCAGAGCCGCGTCGATCGCGGGGCGTGGCGAAGCGAAGAGAACTCGGCGAAGGACTCCGAGAAATGAGAGTGAGCGATTGTAACCCGGGGAGGGTAGCTCTTAGGTGAAACTTGGCCATTTGGCCAAGTGTCGGATGGGTTTTCGAGACACCGGATCGCTATGGAATGGCGGATCGGCTGAATCAGCGTAGCTCGGGTATCTGGACGGTTTGTGGCGTGATCGGCGCCATATCGTTAGCGATCATTGCCAAGACTAACGATCGGCTACTGGCGGCCGATCGGTAGTCAATAGGGTTTTAGCCCGCAGGCGCTCGTAGCCGGCAGGCGATCGACTCTGACGGTCGGCCGATCGACTGGTGAGGTCCAGCAGTCGACTGCCAAGAGTTCCGTTGGACAACAACGGTCGGCATCCGACGTGTTCGGAGGCCGTTGTAGTGACGGCAGTCGACTGCCATGGGCGGCAGTCGACTGATGGCGGCCAACGGGAAGAAGTTAGCCCTCTCTATAAAAAGAGAGGGTGTGAGCCTTTGAGAGGCTAATGCTTAAGTTCCAAACAATCTTCCTAGTGCCCCACAAGCTCTAAACTCTTCTTACTCGCTTTTACTCCATTCTATTTGTAAGAAGAGTGATCTTGATTGTAAAGGTTACCTCCACCTAGCTTGGTGCAAAGGAGAGACCATTTAGTGGATTGGTTGAGCGGAGTGATTCACCGAGGACGAATCGGGGACCGTGGATTAGCGGCGTAGCCGTGAACCACGTTACATCTTGTGTTAGCATTGTCTATTTCCTTTGTTTTGTTTTTATTTGTTTAATTTGCTTGTATTGTTGTTTCCGCTTGCGCTAATCTAATTGTAGAAGAGCAAATTCCGATAACCAACGAACGAGGGCTATTCACCCCCCTCTAGCCGGCCATCCGATCACCTTACACTAATTACTGATTCAATTTGAATGAACAAACGCCGCTTAGTATTGAGGAAGACCCAAGTCATACTAGTACAGGTTTGGAAGATTTATTTGAGGATACGTGGTATGAACAAGAATTTAATGACAATAGAATGGAAGTTGAAATTCAAAGGGATGTATCTGAGGATGATTACTTAGCAAATGATATGCACTATTCGTTAAGTGAGCCAGTGAATACTAACGAATATAGCGATCTTAAAGAGGAATTTCCAATAGCTGAAGATCTATATATAATGAACTCACTTGTTCCATTGCAAATACTTGAACCAGTTGACCATAGTGAATTTTTTTGTTGGTCAGGTAATGTATTTTTAACTTTCTCAATATTAATTTAATTCAACTACAGTGTAGTAACATAAATATTTATTATAGGTTTACACAACGCAAAAACATTTTAAAGCCGTACTTGCTGAGTATGCTATGAAAAGACAATTCATATACAAGGTTAAGGACACAAGGAAAAGTAGAATTAAAGTAATTTGTCAGGGAGAAAAATTGCACATGGACAATAATTGCAAGAGAAGATATTGAGTTCATAGTTACAAATTATTTATAGCATCACCACCAGTGCGGTCTTTCCTTGAATATGACTAATCATCATGCATGCATATCTTCTTTTATAGCTTCTCAGATTGAAAGTCATTTTGTATCATTAGGTAAGTATAGACACTACAATAATAGTTTTTACGGTGCACCAAATCAAGTGCACTGCGAATAGTAATTTATTTTTACAAATAACAATGCACATTAAAAGATATGTGTTGGTGCAACAATACCCCAAGCATTTATATGTTTTGATGTTTGGATAATCATCTGAGTTGGACAACATTTGTGATCTAATTGTAAACATGTTTAAGTGACAGGAAAATCCAAGTATGAAGACTTGGTAAAGGAAAAGTCTAAGTGTGATCTTGGCAAGAGAAGTCCAAGGAAAGGGCTTGGCGGCGTAAGACCAAGCATGTAGTCTTGGCGGCGTAAAGTCCAAGCAGACCTTGACAAAGGAAGTTCAAAGGCAAGTCTTGACAGCGTAAGTCCAAGCATGTAGTCTTGGCAGCGTAAAGTCCAAGCGTACTTTGGCAAAGAGAAACCCAAGACATGACGAAATCAAAGGAAGCTCTTGGAAGCAAGCACAAAGGATGAACAAGTCGCGGACTCGGAGGGATCTTGGAGGCGTGAGGCTTAAGGAAGAGTTAGAAGGTTGAGTCTATGTCTAGGGAGTTAATTCAAGTATGAAATTATCATACTTGACAAGTATCAGTCGACTGATACATCATATCACTTGACTGATAAGTTGCTTGACTGAATCAGGCTAAAACCCTGATGATCAGTCGACTGATGACGCAATCAGTCGACTGCCAATACCGACAGTCAACTGATCAAGTCGACGATGGGCACAGAATGGAGTCTCACTCGACTCTACGCGGGGATCACTTGATTGATCGCTTCATCAGTCGACTGATGAAGTGATCAGTCGACTGATCAGGCTGCCATTGGAAATGGCGGCTGCGTATCTCCACGGATTTGCCTCGTCAGAAGTCGTTGGCTTCGACGGTAGTCGATTGATGCTGTACATCAGTCGACTGATCGTGTTCCAATGGGAAAATGGGTCTCTTTCCTATAAAAAGATGCCAAGGGGAGTAAGAAGAGGCTAGTGCTTATATTCTGATCATTCTCTCAAGCTCCCACGAATTTCCTAAGCTTTCTAAGTGTTTTAATTCCCCTCCTCCTCTCTAATCTTCATCTTCATCTTTTGTAAGAAGAGGAGGGTTTTGTAAAAGATAAAGCTTCTTAGTGAATATCGATTTGGGTTGATCCACCTGAAAGATTGCCGTGGAGTAGGAGCTTAATCTCCGAACCACGTTAAGTTCTTTGTGTTAGCATTGTATTTTCATTTCTATTACTATTGTATTTGTTGTGATTCCGCTAACAATTTTTGTAGGAACAAAAAGAGGCTATTCACCCTCCTCTAGCCTTCCAAGATCCCCAACAAGTGATATCAGAGCCTGGATCGCATCGGAAGATCTAACCATCAACCGGAGCATAATGACTTTTCAAGAGGGGTATAGCACAGTGAGGCCTCTATTCTTCGACGGCAATGACTTCGGCTATTGGAAAGGTAGGATGGAATACTACCTTATGAATGATATTAATAATTGGTTCAGTGTTGTAGATGGATTCGAGAAGCCGGTCGATGAACACAGAGTGCCTATACCAACCAAGGATTGGATGAGGGACATGACCAAGAAGGCTCAAGCTAATGCCAAAGCAACAACCACACTTCAATGTGGTTTGTCCAAAGAGCAACTAAGTAAGGTGGAGCCTTTCGAATCGGCAAAGGAGCTTTGGGAGAAGCTAATTGAGCTCAACGAGGGATCGAAGGAAACAAGAAGAGCCAAGAGAGATCTCTTGATAGGCTAACTCCAAAGCTTTGCCATGAAGACCAACGAGACCGTAAGCCAAATGCACGGTCGCTTCAAGGAAGTAGTCAACGGACTATATGTGATAGGTGAGAAGGTCGATAATCGAGACCTTGTGAGGTACATTCTTCAAGCTTTCCCTAGAACAGCCTTGTGGGCTTCAATGGTAGATGCCTATAAGGGCTCTAGGGATCTTTCTTTGGTTAAATTAGATGAACTCTTTTGTGAATTTGAGTTGCACGAGCAAGCTAACACTTCGTCCAAGGAGAAAGGTGTAGCTCTTTTTGTAGGAAAGAAGGACAAGAAGAAGAAGGAGAAGAAAGAAGTCTCTTTCTCATCCAAATCAGAGGAGGAGTCATCAAGTAGCGACGATAAGCTATCGGCTAGTGAGGTATCTCACTACGTAAAAAAGTTTGGTGGGAGGTCAAGGAAACTCACCAAGAAAGATGTGAGGAGGATGTTTCAATCCTTCAAAGGTAAAAATTCTAGTAGTTCAAATTCTACTCCTAATGTTGTTTGTTATGGTTGCAACAAGAAAGGGCATATCAAGCTAAATTGTCCGGAACTAAAGAAAAAGGAGGAGAAGGAAAAGAAAAAGAAGGAAAAGAAGGAGAAGAAGAAGGAGGCAATGGTGGCACAAACATGGGACACACTAAGCTTGGAGGACTCTTTCGATGATGAAGAAATATGTCATGCCACCCGAAACCTAGCTCTCATGGCCTTGGAGGAAGTCAGAAGCTCAAGTGAGGAGTCTTCATCCTCATCCTCAAGCGACGAATCATCATCAAGTGATGATGAGGTAAGAGACTCCCCTAGGATAGAGTTACTTTATAAAACCATTGCATGCCTTCAAAATGCCTTAAATATATCAAAAACTAGGATTAAGGACTTAAAAGTAGACATTAAATCATTTAAAAATGTAGAACCGCCTTGTGATGATGCATGTACACTTAGGAATGAGAATGATGAACTTAGGAAAGAAATAGGTGATTTACATGCATGTTTAGAAAAGTTTACAAATGAGTCCAAATATCTTGATATGATTCTTAGGGACCAAAGGGTCATTTATAACAAGGCTGGCATAGGATATAAGCCTAAGGAGAAGGAAGTAGCATTCACCTCTCTAATTAGTAGAAAATCAACCATTAGGAGCAAGGCTAAAAAGGCTCGGGTCCCCAAAAGTTATATAGTTAATGTTATCGGTCCTAAAATTTGGGTGCCTAAGGCTTGCATTTTTCATGTTGTATAGGTAGAAGGACCAATCTTATGAATTGTTGATAGTGGTTGCTCAAAACACATGACCGGTGATGAGAGCAAATTTTCCACCATCAACCACACTAGCAACGGGAAGGTGTCTTTTGAAAATAGTGGTAAACTTAAAATCCTAGGAAAAGACACAATTGAGGTATCCCCAAATCTTGCCATTCATAAAGTGTTATTAGTTAAAAATATGAAATTTAACTTACTTAGTGTAAGTCAATTATGTGATGTAAATTTTGATGTTCAATTTGATTCTTCAAAATGCTTCATAAGACATAAGGAAGTAAATGATTGCATGTTAGTAGGATTTGGGAAATCAAATATTTATTATGTTGATTTATCCAATGCTTTTAACATTTCTACTAAGTGTCTTATTGCAAAAGAAGAAGAGAGTTGGCTTTGGCATAAGAGGCTAGGACACATCAATATGAAGAACATTGCCAAAATAGACAAGATGAAGTTAGTCAAGGGGTTGCCAAAAGTCAAGTATCTTAAGGACAAAATGTGTGATGCATGCCAAGAAGGAAAACAATCAAGATCATCACACAAAGGTAAAACTTTACTTAGTACCACTTTACCTTTAGAACTCTTGCATGTTGATTTATTTGATTGCCATAGCACCCCTTTATTAATTGGTAGTAAATATTGTTTAGTTATAGTAGATGATTTTTCTAGATTTACTTGGGTATTCTTCATGAAACATAAGGATGAAATCCTAGGAATAATCATAGGATTTAGCAAAAGAGTAGAGAATGAAAGGAATCTCAAAATCAACCGGATCCATAGTCATCATGGTGGAGAATTTGAGAGTTCTAACTTCTCCAAATTTTGTTTAGAACAAGGGTATAAGCACGAATTTTCTTGTCCTAGAACACCTCAACAAAATAGGGTTGTGGAAAGGAAAAATCGTGCCCTACAAGAAGCAGCTAGGACTATGCTCAATGCATATTCTTTACTTAGCTACTTGTGGGCGGAAGCGATCAACACAACTTGCTATATCCAAAATAGGGTTTTAATTCATAGGTTTTTAGGAAAAACCCCATTTGAATTATGGAATGGTACAATTCCAATAATTAACTATTTCAAAGTCTTTGGATGCAAAGTTTACATTTTAAACACCAAAGACAACCTCGGTAAATTTGAATCCAAAGCGGATGAAGGAATCCTAGTTAGATACTCATCCTCTAGTGTAGGGTATAGAGTCTATAATAAAAGAACTCAAAAGATGGAGGAATCCTCAAATGTACAATTTGATGAAACCTCTAATACTTACCCTAGGAAATCTCCCATTGACAATTATATCAATGACAAAAATCAAGAAATTACCCAAAAATTTCAAGATTTGACTTTAGGGGGTAATGATCAAGGGGGAGAGTTAAATCAAGGGGGAGTTAGAGGTGATTTCGATGATGAAAGAAGGGTTGAGGATAATCACGATCAAAATCAATTTAATACACCTTTTAGAACAATGAGAGTTCATCAAAATCACCCTCTATATCAAGTTGTAGGTGAATTATCTCAAGGTGTTAGGACTAGGTCATTTCATAGAGCTCCCTCTAGTCATATAACCCTCATCTCCCAAATTGAGCCAAAAACAATCAATGATGCATTATTTGATCCGGATTGGATCTTAGCAATGCAAGATGAATTGACTCAATTTGAAAGGAGTCAAGTATGAGAGTTAGTTCCTAGACCTAATGATAATACCATCATTACTATAAGATGGGTTTTTAGGAACAAACTAGATGATCAAGGCAATATAACTAGGAATTATTGGGTTTCCAGCACCGCGGCGAGTGTGTGTTCGAACATGTTTCGTAAACATGTGCACAACGGAAGAAATAAAATAATAAATCTAATTTATTACAACACACACATCACACACATGCATAGTACAACATGTGTAGACATAATCATAAATTCAAATTTTACAATAAAAGAAAATTTATACTACGTATACCTTACGTATCACATGTAGCGGGAAAGACATCAACCGGAACGATCCTCGCTAGAATCGTCTCTATCCATATCCACGTTGAGTATCTTCAGGATGACTTCATAAAGTCACGAGCCTCGTCTTCGTACGAGTTACTAGCCTCGTGTCGAAGACGATGTGATCGAGAGAAGATCACAATCCGAATCAAAATTCGGATTCAAAACGAGTCCTCAAAAACTAGCTTCTCCGGAGAGGTATTCATCAACCGTTTGACGAATCCTTCGTCCTCCACCTATGGGGATTACCGGATATCGAATCCCCGGCAAGGCTACCACTGTTGGAGCTCCAAACGTCGTCCAAACGACGCTCCGACAAGAAGGAAACAAGCTGTCCAGAAAACTGGACAGCTTTGGTGGAGACCTTGCGCTGGCCAAATAAGGAAAGCTAGATGCTCACCTTGTCGCTGGAGCCAAGGAAGATCACCGGAGCTCCTCTGGCAACAGCTAGACGCCGGTAAGTGGGGAGGACGGCAGCTGCTGGACGCCGGTTGGAGAAGCTTGGGCGGCGGCAAGGAGTTGGGCGTCGACAAGACTAGGAGAAGAGAGGGAGGTGGGCGGCAATATTAGGGTTGCTTGGATTAGGATTTCACAAAACCCTTAAGCCCTATTTTATAGAGAACAAATTCTCCTAATGGTTATCGGATCATAACCAAAAGCCCATTAACCCGCTCCATTAATTTAAGTTAAAATAAACCAAACCATGTTGGTCTATTTTAAGTTAAAACGAATCGAACCAACTTTGGTTAATTCGTTTAAAACAAACCAAACCCCTTTGGTTTAATCTCCACCATTGGATTAGAACCAAACCAATTTGGTTCAGCCATCATGTGTTCATAAGACACGGCCCATCCATGCTTCCATTGCGACTGAAACGATTTCATGCTCGCTCCTTGTTTGGTCCAACCAAACCTAGTTTCTCTCGATTTGAGAATCTCATTCTCAAGCTCGTTTGAAATCCTTCAGATTATGCTCATTGTGTGTGTGACCAAATAGGTTCTCGATTTATATTGGCCGTCTATAATTAACCATTAATTATAGAACGATCATGAGTGGCACCTAGTAGTACATCATGATCCCCAATTAACCGAAAAGATCAACGGTTGATCCAGAACTATTTCTGAAACCCTTCAGCAGCTACAATGAATCGTGCCCCATTCCCTTCACTCATCTTATACCCACTTGGTTTAGGACATGATCTATAGTGTCAGTCCCCATTAGGTTGACTACGTCACACCTAGCACAAGTATCATTTCCTCGTCCTACTGATTCTAGTTACTACACATGTATCCAAGAGTACCTTACTCTAAACATGTAATGCTTTGGCCAAAGACTTTAGTAACAATCCGACGAGAGGCCATGGGTATACATCTCCTCGCAAGGAGTGGTGAATCCTTTATAGGCTATTCAAACACCTTCGATCACTTCGACTTATACCCAATCATCCCGGGTTCACATCTTCTCAGAGATGCTTGCTTAAGATGTCAAAGCATAAGTCTTCATGATCAAGATGACTTGAATACCGCAAGTCAAAGGAACATCGCACTTAAGCTACAGTAAGAACTTCATTGACATATCTATATTTGCAGAGAACCATATGAAGTCTTACGGCTGGTCACTCCAATGAACTAGTTACCATAACTAGCATCCACGATTAACTCCGGACATCACAATGTCTCTAACCAGTGAGAATCAACTACTTGGATACACCAAAGAGTATACCTCGTGCTAGACTCGACAGATTTGAAGGTGTCCTAATCCATCAATTCAATCACAAATTCACTCATGCTGTGAATCATATCGTGGACATTCAGTAAATGAGTTTAAGATTTAATCAAATACATGGGAACATGTATACTCAAATAGTGAATCTTCATTTATCATATAAATGGTTCAAATATAAGGCGATTGCCTTAGGACATCTCTCACATATTACTAACAAACTCCCACTTGGCCTAATGCCAATCGCTACGGTATCCAATACCATAGGCTCTAACATGACCCTCAAACTTACTTTGAGGTAATGCCTTAGTCAAAGGATCTGCTAAGTTCCTTTTAGTGGGGATTTTCTCGATTTGTATTTCCTTCCTACTAATGATCTCTCTGATCAGATGATAGCGGTGAAGCATATGTTTGGATCATTGATGAGACCACATCAAGTTCAGAGATGAACTTCTTGATCCAAACCACTTCCTTTGCTGCTTCCAAAGCTGCAATGTATTCTGCCTTAGCGGCAGAATCCACTATAGTATCAAGCTTGGAACCTTTCCAACTTATTGTGCCTCCATTCCAGGTGAATACTTACCCAGACTAAGACATGGAATCATCCTTGTCTGTCTGGAGCTGACATCTGTATACCCACATATCACCATGTACCCTTCTCCATATATTAGGAACGTATCCTTAGTTCTTCTTAAGTACTTAAGGATTGTCTTAACAGCTTCCCAATGATCCATTCCTAGATCAAACTGGTATCTACTCGTGACACTCAGAGCATACGATACATCGGGCCTTGTACATAATATAATATACATGATAGATCCTATTGCGGATGCATAGGGAATCTTACTCATGCAAATCCTCTCGTCTTCTGTGCGCGGACACATAGACTTCGAAAGGTGTATTCCATGCCCGATGGGTAGGAAACCTTTCTTGGATTCCGACATGCTAAACCTCTTTAGCACTCGGTCTATATATGTAGACTGCGAAAGACTAAGCAACCGTTTCGATCTATCTCTATAGATCTTAATCCCAAGGATGTAGGTTGCTTCTCCCAGGTCTTTCATGGAGAATGTCTTGGACAACCAAATCTTAACTGATTGTAAGACTGAAACATCATTTCCTATAAGTAATATGTCATCGACATACAATACTAGGAACACGATTGCACTCCCACTAACCTTCTTGTACACACAAGGTTCGTCTGGATTTTGTGAGAAATCAAACTTTTTGATTGTCTCATCAAAACGGATATTCCAGCTCCTGGATGCTTGCTTCAATCCATATATGGACCGTCACAATTTGCATACCTTGGTTTTATCAACCGATGTGAAACCCTCAGGCTGTATCATATACACGTCCTCGAGCAGGTTTCCATTAAGGAAAGCTGTTTTCACATCCATTTGCCATATCTCATAATCATAATGAGCCGCTATAGCCAGAAGCATCCGAATGGATTTAAGCATAGCTACAGGCGAATATGTCTCGTCATAATCAACACCTTGCTTTTGACGATATCCTTTCGCCACCAATCTAGCCTTATAGGTAATCACATTACCATCCATGTCGGTTTTCTTCTTGAAAACCCACTTGCACCCTATAGGCTTTATGCCTTCAGGTGGGTCAATTAAGTTCCAAACTTGGTTTTCATACATGGAATCCATTTCCGACTTCATGGCTTCAAGCCACTTATCCCTTTCTGAACTTGTCAGAACTTCTTCATAACTGGTAGGCTCCTCATCATCAATGAGTAACACATCGTTCGATTCACTTACGAGAAATCCATATCTCTTAGGAATATTGCATGTTCTACCAGATCTACAAAGATGTGGTGTTTCAATAGGTCCAGCCGATTGCTCATCACTATGAGTTATCGGCTGTTGTGCTTCACCAGGTATCTCGTCAATGTCTATTTGAGTCTCTCGAGCCTCCTCAAGCTCGACGACACTGCCACTGTTTTCTTGCAAGAGAAACTCTTTCTCTAGAAACACAGCATGCCTTAAAACAATCACCTTTTGTTCCACAGGATGATAGAATTGGTAACCCCTTGTTTCCTTAGGGTATCCAATAAATAGACATTTATCAGACTTAGTATCCAATTTATTTGATACTGTTGGATCGAAGCGGATTGCTAGAGGGGGGGGGGGGGTGAATAGCGATAAAACCTTTTTTTTGTTCTTTCGTTAAAACCCGAGTAGATAATTAATTGAAGCGGAAAGATAAGCAATAAATAAAGGAGACAAATATTTTTACTTGGTTCGTAGCCTTCAGCTACTACTCCAAGGCCCTAGTGGTCCTTAACCACGCACGAAGGAAAAAACACTAAAGAACTCCTCCTCGTTAGAGGTAGGAGTTAATCGTTACAAATAAAAGCAAAAAGCTTGAGGTAGAGGGACACTCCCCCTCTCCTCGTTAAGATAAAAGCTCCGAGATTTGAAAGTAATGAACTAAAATACACAACTTAAACCGACGTAATAAAGAAAACAATTAAACCTAGACGTCGGAGAAGAAGCAATTCGTTGTCGGAAAGTTGTAGCTTGGCGGAGGCTTTTGGAAGCTTAGAATTGATGAAGAAACCCTAGGATTGACCCTCCTTTTATAGCCTTTGAGCCCCTTTTCGAGAGGAACTTCACCCAATAGAGTTTTGGCACATGGCTCCTTGAAAGATGGTGATAAGGCTTGACTCCTCGAGGCTGATCCTTGACCATCAGTCGACTGATGGCCATCATCGATCGATCGATGGCATCGATCGAATCGCGACCTCGTGCGATCGGGATCGGTCAATGAGTCCTCCAAGCTGGCAGTCGACTGATGCTAGCTGCAAGGCAAAGTTAGCTTAACAATAACATTAATTCGATGACCTCCGACCATCCGATCTCAACCTAGACCACCTATAGGATGTCTTTGGTCGGATCTACGCCTAAGATCATCCCCGTAAAGAGGATACGACCTCACTTACTCTCGCACACACACGAGCTTACCTCGATACTTACTGTGTTGCTTTCACTTCCGGCCTTCCACTCGATTCCTTCGGCTCCCTCCGAAGTCACTTGAGTGTCGCCCGGCCACCACGGCATCCTTCGGGTGTCGCTAGCCTTCAGCTCCAGCTATAGCAATTTTCTGCACACTCGATTCAGCTCGTGAGATAACGACATGAGATTAACTTTGCATCATTTTCTATAATCAAAACTCAGGTTCGACTTAGGTGCCTACTGCACCAGCAATCTCCCCCTTTTTGATTTATGGCAAAACCACATACAAAGTTAAGAAAAATAAATTAAGTGCATTAAGCAAAATGAGTATGAGATATGCATGAATGAGCATGAGTATATAAAAACTTTTTTTCAAGTGCTCCCCCTTGAGAAATCCTCCCCCTTGACCGAGGGTGAGTACTTGAGAAAGAGTTTTAACTCTCCCCCTTGATGTTTGTTACTAAAAAAGAATTAAGTAACCGAAATTACTTAATATTGGCCATAGTGTTTAAAATAAGTTTTAAGTTAAGAAATCAAAAAATTGATTTCTTAACTTTGGCCTTTACTTCCGTTTTGTTAACAAGTTAACTTAAAGTTAAGTAAATTACTTTTTTGTTAACAAGTTAACTAAATGTGTTTAAGTTAAGAATTCTCTTAACTTGTTTTGTTAACTTAAAGTTAAGTAAGCCTTGGCCATAAAAAAAATTGATCCCTTAACTTTGGCCTTTTTCTCCCCCTTTTGTCATATATCGAAAAGAGTGAGGGTGTGTGTGGAATAAAAAATAAGTATTAATTTTAAAGTCCAAGCATGTTCCACATTATTTTGAAAATAATATACTGAAAATAAGTTCATCTATAAAATGTTCGACTCATATTTGGCTTGATTGATATGAAAGATCAACCAGTCCTGGTCAGAGTCGGTTAGTATGTATGATTATACTCCGTGGTTCATAGTGATGCACTAGCTCTACATCTGGAACCAGGAGTAAGGTCCTAACATCTCACGCCCATCTACGTGGCTAAGTACACAAACACATTAGTCCTATGTGTTGTGAGATGTATTGGCTCCTTAAATCTATAGGTGCATGATATCTAAGGTAAGTCCTATACTAGTTCCATGAAAAGTAAGAAATAGTAGTAATATAATTTGCAAAGTCCTATTCTACTACGCACATGCTCACTTTTCATCTTAATAGGCTAAATTCGGCTTCGGGTAGGGGTTTAGTAAATAGGTCTGCCAAGTTAGACTTCGATTCGACGTATTCGAGTTGTATGGATCCGTTGGCCACATGTTCTCGAATGAAATGGTGTTTGACCTCTATATGTTTGGTCCTAGAGTGACATATCGGATTCTTAGTAAGATTAATTGAACTAATGTTATCTACGTGAAGTTTAATATTTGTAAAGTCTAACTTAAAGTCGCGGAGAGTGTGCTTCAAGAGTGTGCTTCATTCAAAGAAGCTGAGTGACACACTCACCCATCGCGATGTATTCGGCTTCGGTGGTAGATAAGGCAACACAGTGTTGCTTCTGACTGCACCAACTTACTAGACTCGAGCCGAGAAGTTGACAACAACCACTCGTACTCTTTCTATCGAGCTTACTACCGGCATAGTTCGAATCGGAGTAGCCGGTTAGTTCGAACTCGGTAGATCTAGGGTACCAAATACCGACATTAAGTGTACCCTTTAGATATCTAAGGATACGCTTGACTAGAGTTAGGTGTGACTCCTTGGCACAGGTTTGGAACCTTGCGCACATACTTACTGCAAATAAGATATCGGATCAGCTTGCAGTTAAGTAAAGGAGACTCCCTATTACGCTCCTATAGTATTTTAAATCAATTGAATTTCCGATTACATCTTCTTCTATATTCACATTAGTTGCCATTGGGGTATTAATAATTTTAGCGTCTTGCATTCCAAAGCGTTTAATTAATTCCCTAGTATATTTGCGTTGATGTAGGTATATTCCATCTTTAGTTTGTTTAATTTGTAGACCTAAAAAGAAGCTTAACTCGCCTACTAAATTCATTTCAAATTCACTTTCCATAAGTGAAATGAACTCATTTAGTAGGATTGAGTTGGTGGTTCTGAAAATAATATCATCTACGTAGATTTGGGCTATGAATGTCTTTACCTAAGGTTTTTACGAAAAGGGTTGGGTCAACTACACTTTGGTTAAATCCTTTGGACTTAAGATAAATCGAAAGTCTCTCGTACCAAGCTCGAGGAGCTTGTTTAAGTCCATAGAGAGCTTTCTTTAACCTAAGAACATGATCGGGTTTATCTAGGCTTTCGAAACCGGGAGGTTGACTAACATAAACTTCTTCTTTATTGTATCCATTTAAGAACGCAGATTTTACATCCATTTGAAATAACTTAAATCCTCGATGTGCTGCATACGCTAATAGCATTCGAATGGACTCTAATCTAGCTACTGGGGCATAGGTCTCGTCGTAATCTAAACCTTCGACTTGACTAAACTCTTTAGCGACTAGTCTTGCTTTATTTCTAACCACTTCACCTTTATCATCAAGTTTATTTCTAAACACCCACCTTGTTCCAATGATTGTTTTATCTTTAGGTGGTGGTACTAATTCCCATACTTCATTCCTAGTAAATTGAGCCAGCTCTTCTTGCATTGTAATAATCCAATCGGGATCAAGAAGAGCTTGGTCAATAGTCTTGGGTTAAATTTAGGAAATTAAGGAGATTTGACTAAGGTTTCTGTATGAGGCTCTAGTTCGAACTCCTAGACTTGTATCACCTATCACTTGGTCGATAGGATGATTCGCTTGAGTCCTAGTTGGGTTTGGGTTTGAGTCTACAACTTGATCAATAGGATGACTCGTTTGAGTTCTAGTTTGGTTAGAGTCATCTGTCACTTGGTCGATAAAGTGGCTTGGTTGACTTAGGTTAGGATTAATACTAGACCTGATCTCCGGATCAGAGTTAGATCTAGTATGAATCAGCTTGCTAATTGGGGTTGCCGGGGGATTTGTAGGTTCGTGTCCTTCATCAAACACTACATTGATAGTTTCCTCGACTCTAAGGGTGTCATGGTTGTATACTCTATAAGCTCTACTTGTAGTCGAGTATCCTAGAAAGATTCCGGTCGTGGTTTTGGATGTAAACTTCCCTAGGTAATCCTTAGTGTTTAGGATATGTACCTTCACCCAAATATCCTAAAGTACTTGATGTTAGGTATTTTATCGTGATAAATCTTGTATGAGGTCTTAAGGTGCCTCTTTACCATAAGGATCCTATTTTGGACATAGCATGCCGTATTCACGACTTTCGCCCAAAACCTATCGGGTAGGTTATACTCGTTTAACATTGTCCTAGCGGCTTCTTGTAGGGTTCTATTTTTGCGTTCTACTAGGCCATTTTGTTGTGGGGTTCTAGGGCAAGAGAACTCATGGTGGTATCCATTTAGGTTATAGAATTCTGTAAACCTATGGTTCTCGAATTCATCACCATGATCAGTCCTAAGTCTTTTGATTTTAATGCTTTGTTGATTTTCTATTAATTTAAATAGGTTGATTAATTGATCTAGGGTATCACTTTTGTGTTTGATGAACCTAACCCAAGTAAATCTAGAGTAGTCATCAATTATGACTAAACAGAATTTACTTCCATTAAGTGACTTAGCTCCATGTGAATCAAATAAATCCATGTGTAGAAGCTCAAGCACACTTTTGGTTCATTCTTGATTAGTTAGTTGATGTTGTGTCCTAGATTGTTTACCTTGTTGACAAGCATTACATATTTTATTATCCAAGTTATTGAGGTTAGACAAACCTCTGACTAAGTCACTCTGACTCATCTTGTGGATGAGTCTTGGGTGTGAGTGACCGAGTCGTCGGTGCCACAACCATGATTCCTCTTGCCATGTCATAAGACACTTAGTTGAGGAGTTAGTTAAGTTAATAGTGTAAATATTGTTATTTCTGGTTCCCTTAAGGATTGTTTTAGAGGTTTCATTTGTATTAATTACGCATTCATTTTCTAACACAATTGGCTTACACTAAGTAAATTATATTGAAAATTTTCTACTAATAAAACATTTTGAATAATAAAATTTGAGTTGAGCTCAATATCACCTGATCCGATGATTTTGAGCTTGCCGTTATTTTCGAAGGCTACCGATCCTTGTCGTTTGAATCGAAGCTTCGAAAACTTGAGTTGATCCTCGGTCATATGTCGGGAGCAACCACTGTCCAACATCCATTGATCCTATACGCAAGGTAGTTGGATCGGATATTGGATTTATTAAAGATTGGTTGAAAAATTATTAACCTAAATCATCTCACCCATGTCTACATGATCAAACACGTTAACCCTATATGTTCTTGTGAGATGACTTCCAATTTTACTTGATTTAAATTTAATGACTTAAACACTTGTCAACCTTGCGTTAGATTCGGATTTGACCTTAGGCTCATCAAGTCACCTTTTCAAGATCATGGCTTCCAGGTCGTGGAGAGGCACAGAGGCCTTCTTTGATCGGAACAACGACCACTTCCTTAGACAAAGCCATTTTCAAGAAAATAGAGACTTAACTTACCTAAGACCACTTCCTGGTCTAACTAGTCTAGGATACGGTGAGGTAGCTTCAGCTAGTTCCGCTCGGTCAAGTGCACCGAACTAGATATGCCTTATCTAGCCCGAATACACAAGACTCCGCTTTCCTAGCGTACTATCATCTCGCCGCGTCCTAGTACTATGTTATCAAGTATTGATGAGTTATAGTCCTATCTAACCATTCTAAAAAGGAAAATCAAACTAAATAAAAACCTAAGCATGCAATTTCTAGGTTAAAACACAAACAAGTTTTGTACTAGCTCCCCTTGGACCGTTGAATCGATTCGGTCTCTCCACATAGTGGATTTGGTCCTTGGGAACCCAGTATTGGTTCGATCCTAAGTTTGAAATTAAGGTGGTCTTAGGGACCCATGCTTGGACACGTTTTTTATGTCGACTTACAATCGACATATACGACTTGTTGGTCGTATTTGAGCTAAACCCTAGCCCCGCGTTGTTGTACACGGCCCTTTGCGATCCAAGTAGGAGGTCAAGTCCTTTGGATCCCAAAGTAAACCTTTCCAACGTATTCCTAAGATCTTCGACTTGACTCTTCAAGAGTGAGTTCTCAACTTCGAGTTTTTCAACCCGAGTTGAGTCCTCCTCTTGAACTCGACTAGTCGAAGAGGTTAGGGAGACCTCGTGTTTGAGGAGTTTAACTTCCTCAACCAGGGTCTCGACCTTGGACTCAGACTTAGCTAACTTTCTAGTTAAAAACTTAATTGCACTATAAAGTGTTCTAATGAGAGACCGACTTACCTTGAGTGTATCTTTTGAACCTGATGCATATCCGTGGCTTGTCTTGAATAGTGCTTCGCAGTCCGACTCGTCTTCGATTTCCGATTCAGGTTTCGGTTCCAACTCCGTCTCCGATTCCACCGGTTTAGCCATGAGAACATGATCATTATCTTCTTCCTCGGATGCTTCTTCCCAAGTAGCGTTGAGTGCCTTTTTGTGTTTTGGGGCTTTGCTCTTGAGTTTTGAGCATTCAGACTTGATATGTCCAAACCTGTTGCATTCATAACATCTAATATTTGAACTTTTAGGCTTACCTTCGTTGGGTCGAGTGATGGTTCATTTTTGGCCCTTGACTATCCTCCGAACTAGGTTGACTAGTTCGGCCTCCATTTCCGAGTCGACCTCCGAATCAGACTCATCCTCTTCTTCCTTCGGGGGTGGCTTGCTTGCGGTTTTCTTCCTTGAACCTGCAAAAAGTGCTATACCCTTCTTGGGTTCTGAGTTAGACTGCTCATGAAGTTCAAAATCAGAAAATAGTTCATCTAACCTAAGTTTCGAAAGATCCTTGGAGACCTTGTAGGCATCGACCATGGATGCCCACAAGGTAGTCCTCGGAAAGGAGTTTTGGACATACCTTATAAGGTCGCGGTTTTCGACTTTTTGCCCGATCGCGTGTAGATTGTTGACTATGTCTTGGACGCGGGCATGAAGTTGCGTCGCGGACTCATGTTCCTGCATTTTTATATTATATAGTTTATTAAATAAAAGATCACGCTTACATACCTTGGCTTCATCGGCCCCTTCGTGTAGCTCCACTAGCTTTGTCCAAAGGTCCTTTGTGCTTATGAAGGGGCCGACGCGAATTAGCTTCTCCTTGGACAAACCGCATTGGAGAATTTGAGTTGCCTTGGCGTCGGCTTCGACTTGTCGTTTTGTCATAATGGTCCATTGGTCATAACCCAAGGATTCACCCACTTCGTTAGTCGGAAGTGTGAAACCCGTTTGGATTATGATCCACATCTCAATTTGGATTTTGAGAAAGCATTCCATCCGACCTTTCCAGTAACGAAAATCATCTCTGTTGTAAAACGGAGGTCAGACGGTGCTAAAACCCTCGAGATGGGCCATTTGGAAGGGAAACCTTACACAAAAAATACCAAAAACAACACGAAAAAAATTCCAAGACTTCGCCTTGGATTAGTAATGTAGGAAATGAAAAGAAACAAAAGGAATAAATGAGAAATAACCAACTAAAATAAAAGATGAGTACTTACAACCTTCGATGTCCCAGAAATCGTAATAAACGATGGTTTTTGGGGATGAAGATAGCTTGTTACGCTCCATTTCCGAGTCGACCTCCGAATCAGACTCATCCTCTTCTTCCTTCAGGGGTGGCTTGCTTGCGGTTTTCTTCCTTGAACCTACAAAAAGTGCTATACCCTTCTTGGGTTCCGAGTTAGACTGCTCATGAAGTTCAAAATTAGAAAATAGTTCATCTAACCTAAGTTTAGAAAGATCCTTGGAGACCTTGTAGGCATCGACCATGGATGCCCACAAGGTAGTCCTCGGAAAGGAGTTTAGGACATACCTTATAAGGTCGCGGTTTTCGACCTTTTGCCCAATCGCAAGTAGATTGTTGACTATGTCTTGGACGCGGGCATGAAGTTGCGTCGCGGACTCGTGTTCCTGCATTTTTAGATTATATAGTTTATTAAATAAAAGATCACGCTTACATATCTTGGCTTCATCGGTCCCTTCTTGTAGCTCCACTAGCTTTGTCCAAAGGTCCTTTGCGCTTATGAAGGGGCCGACGCGATTTAGCTCCTCCTTGGACAAACCGCATTGGAGAATTTGAGTTGCCTTGGCGTCGGCTTCGACTTATCGTTTTGTCGCAATAGTCCATTGGTCATAACCCAAGGATTCACCCACTTCGTTAGTCGGAAGTGTGAAACCCGTTTGGATTATGATCCACATCTCGATTTGGATTTTGAGAAAGCATTCCATCTGACCTTTCTAGTAACGAAAATCATCTCTGTTGTAAAACGGAGGTTGGACGGTGCTAAAACCCTCGAGATGGGCCATTTGGAAGGGAAACCTTGCACAAAAAATACCAAAAACAACACGAAAAAGGTTCCAAGACTTCGCCTTGGATTAGTAATGTAGGAAATGAAAAGAAACAAAAGGAATAAATGAGAAATAACCAACTAAAATAAAAGATGAGTACTTACAACCTTCGATGTCCCAGAAATCGTAATAAACGATGGTTTTTGGGGATGAAGATAGCTTGTTACGCTCCATTTCCGAGTCGACCTCCGAATCAGACTCATCCTCTTCTTCCTTCGGGGGTGGCTTGCTTGCGGTTTTCTTCCTTGAATCTGCAAAAAGTGCTATACCCTTCTTGGGTTCCGAGTTAGACTGCTCATGAAGTTCAAAATCAGAAAATAGTTCATCTAACCTAAGTTTCAATAGATCCTTGGAGACCTTGTAGGCATCGACCATGGATGCCCACAAGGTAGTCCTCGGAAAGGAGTTTAGGACATACCTTATAAGGTCAAGGTTTTCGACCTTTTTCCCGATCGCGTGTAGATTGTTGACTATGTCTTGGATGCGGGCGTGAAGTTGCGTCGCGGACTCGTGTTCCTGCATTTTTAGATTATATAGTTTATTAAATAAAAGATCACGCTTACATACCTTGGCTTCATCGATCCTTTCGTGTAGCTCCACTAGCTTTGTCCAAAGGTCCTTTGCGCTTATGAAGGGGCCGACGCGATTTAGCTCCTCCTTGGACAAATCGCATTGGAGAATTTGAGTTGCCTTGGCGTCGGCTTCGACTTTTCATTTTGTCGCAATGGTCCATTGGTCATAACCCAAGGATTCACCCACTTCGTTAGTCGGAAGTGTGAAACCCATTTGGATTATGATCCACATCTCGATTTGGATTTTGAGAAAGCATTCCATCCGACCTTTCCAGTAACGGAAATCATCTCTATTGTAAAACGGAGGTCGGACGGTGCTAAAACCCTCGAGATGGGCCATTTGGAAGGGAAACCTTGCACAAAAAAATACCAAAAACAACACGAAAAAGGTTCCAAGACTTCGCCTTGGATTAGTAATGTAGGAAATGAAAAGAAACAAAAGGAATAAATGAGAAATAACCAACTAAAATAAAAGATGAGCACTTACAACCTTCGATGTCCCAGAAATCGTAATAAACGATGGTTTTTGGGGATGAAGATAACTTGTTACGCTCCATTTCTGAGTCGACCTCCGAATCAGACTCATCCTCTTCTTCCTTCGGGGGTGGCTTGCTTGCGGTTTTCTTCCTTGAACCTGCAAAAAGTGCTATACCCTTCTTGGGTTCCGAGTTAGACTGCTCATGAAGTTCAAAATCAGAAAATAGTTCATCTAACCTATGTTTCGAAAGATCCTTGGAGACCTTGTAGGCATCGACCATGGATGCCCACAAGGTAGTCCTCGGAAAGGAGTTTAGGACATACCTTATAAGGTCGCGGTTTTCGACCTTTTGCCCGATCGCGTGTAGATTGTTGACTATGTCTTGGACGCGGGCGTGAAGTTGCGTTGCGGACTCGTGTTTCTGCATTTTTAAATTATATAGTTTATTAAATAAAAGATCACGCTTACATACCTTGGCTTCATCGGTCCCTTCGTGTAACTCCACTAGCTTTGTCCAAAAGTCCTTTGTGCTTATGAAGGGGCCGGCGCGATTTAGCTTCTCCTTGGACAAACCACATTGGAGAATTTGAGTTGACTTGGCATCGGCTTCGACGTGGCATCGGCTTCGACTTGTCGTTATGTCGCAATGGTCCATTGGTCATAACCCAAGGATTCACCCACTTCGTTAGTCGGAAGTGTGAAACCCGTTTGGATTATGATCCACATCTCGATTTGGATTTTGAGAAAGCAATCCATTCGACCTTTCCAGTAACGGAAATCATCTCTATTGTAAAACGGAGGTCGGACGGTGCTAAAACCCTCGAGATGGGCCATTTGGAAGGGAAACCTTGCACAAAAAATACCAAAAACAACACGAAAAAGGTTCCAAGACTTTGCCTTGGATTAGTAATGTAGGAAATGAAAAGAAACAAAAGGCATAAATGAGAAATAACCAACTAAAATAAAAGATGAGCACTTACAACCTTCGATGTCCCGGAAATCGTAATAAACGATGGTTTTTGGGGATGAAGATAGCCTGTTACGCTCCATTTCTGAGTCGACCTCCAAATTAGACTCATCCTCTTCTTCCTTCGGGTGTGGCTTGCTTGCGGTTTTCTTCCTTGAACCTGCAAAAAGTGCTATACCCTTCTTGGGTTCCGAGTTAGACTGCTCATGAAGTTCAAAATTAGAAAATAGTTCATCTAACCTAAGTTTCGAAAGATCCTTGGAGACCTTGTAGGCATCGACCATGGATGCCCACAAGGTAGTCCTCGGAAAGGAGTTTAGGACATACCTTATAAGGTCGCGGTTTTCGACCTTTTGCCCGATCGCGTGTAGATTGTTGACTATGTCTTGGATGTGGGCGTGAAGTTGTGTTGCGGACTCGTGTTCATGCATTTTTAGATTATATAGTTTATTAAATAAAAGATCACGCTTACATACCTTGGCTTCATCGATCTCTTCGTGTAGCTCCA
Source organism: Wurfbainia villosa (assembly GCA_025175895.1). Classification (NCBI taxonomy): domain Eukaryota; kingdom Viridiplantae; phylum Streptophyta; class Magnoliopsida; order Zingiberales; family Zingiberaceae; genus Wurfbainia; species Wurfbainia villosa. The sequence goes on along the minus strand of CM045994.1, from coordinate 88,232,441 downwards.
CTAGGTTTGTCCAAAGGTCCTTTGCGCTTATGAAGGGGCCGACGCAATTTAGCTCCTCCTTGGACAAACCGCATTGGAGAATTTGAGTTGCCTTGGCGTTGGCTTCGACTTGTCGTTTTGTCGCAATGGTCCATTGGTCATAACCCAAGGATTCACCCACTTCGTTAGTCGGAAGTGTGAAACCCGTTTGGATTATGATCCACATCTCGATTTGGATTTTGAGAAAGCATTCCATCTGACCTTTCCAGTAACGGAAATCATCTCTATTGTAAAACGGAGGTCGGACGGTGCTAAAACCCTCGAGATGGGCCATTTGGAAGGGAAACCTTGCACAAACAATACCAAAAACAACACGAAAAAGGTTCCAAGACTTCGCCTTGGATTAGTAATGTAGGAAATAAAAAGAAACAAAAGGAATAAATGAGAAATAACCAACTAAAATAAAAGATGAGCACTTACAACCTTCGATGTCCCAGAAATCGTAATAAACGATGGTTTTTGGGGATGAAGATAGCTTGTTACTCTCCATTTCCGAGTCGACCTTCGAATCAGACTCATCCTCTTCTTCCTTCGGGGGTGGCTTGCTTGCGGTTTTCTTCCTTGAACTTGCAAAAAGTGCTATACCCTTCTTGGGTTCCGAGTTAGACTGCTCATGAAGTTCAAAATCAGAAAATAGTTCATCTAACCTAAGTTTCGAAAGATCCTTGGAGACCTTGTAGGCATCGACCATGGATGCCCACAAGGTAGTCCTCGGAAAGGAGTTTAGGACATACCTTATAAGGTCGCGATTTTCGACCTTTTGTCTGATCGCGTGTAGATTGTTGACTATGTCTTGGACGCGGGCGTAAAGTTGCGTCGCGGACTCGTGTTCCTGCATTTTTAGATTATATAGTTTATTAAATAAAAGATCACGCTTACGTACCTTGGCTTCATCGGTCCCTTCGTGTAGCTCCACTAGCTTTGTCCAAAGGTCCTTTGCGCTTATGAAGGGGCCGACGCAATTTAGCTCCTCCTTGGACAAACCGCATTGGAGAATTTGAGTTGCCTTGGCGTCGGCTTCGACTTGTCGTTTTATCGCAATGGTCCATTGGTCATAACCCAAGGATTCACCCACTTCGTTAGTCGGAAGTGTGAAACCCGTTTGGATTATGATCCATATCTCGATTTGGATTTTGAGAAAGCATTCCATCCGACCTTTCCAGTAACGGAAATCATCTCTGTTGTAAAACGGAGGTCGGACGGTGCTAAAACCCTCGAGATGGGCCATTTGGAACAGAAACCTTGCACAAAAAATACCAAAAACAACACGAAAAAGGTTCCAAGACTTCACCTTGGATTAGTAATGTAGGAAATGAAAAGAAACAAAAGGAATAAATGAGAAATAACCAACTAAAATAAAAGATGAGCACTTACTGTCACGCCCCGAGAGTATACCGTGCCGAAAAGAAAACGGACGACATCTCCCCTTTACGTGGCAACATATCGGGTTAATACAAGGCCTGTAGGCCCACAACAACAATATGATATAAAGATATCAACATACCAATTCTACTAAACACAGCGGAAACAATACAAACAGATAAACAAGATACAAAGACAAACTGTGCACTCCGTAGTGACTTGACACGACAAGAATCATAACAGAAATTAAATCGAAGACCAAATATATACAACACATCCGTATGTCGCAAATACGGAAACAATACAAACTAAAACCCAAAACCACAATATGGAATACATCAATCCACAAGAATATAACAAAGCGTAAATACACCTTCATCCGTTCGTCCGGTGTGAGATGGGATCAGCTGGCAGAGATCCGAACGTCCAAGGAATCTTCTACCTGTTATCTGGGCGATAGGAAGCCCAGGGTCCCGGGGTGGTGAGTATAAACTCAGGGGTAATATATAGAAAGTGCATGAACATATAGGGTAAAGAAATCTACAAGTATACATGTGAAGATCTACAGGTATACAACATGAGTCCAATAGACATATAGTCCTATCCAACTCTAATAACAAGTAACTACAGTATAGTCATACTCAGTGTATATACTAAACTACTCAACTGAACATGAAGTAATATACCAACGTACCTGACGGTCTGTAACACCATATGCTAGATCATCCTGAACAGATTTACAATAACATAACTCATATAACGTACCAAGTCAATCCCATACCTGACCAATACTCCAATATATGAACAGTATATGATCATCTGTAATAACAACCCGGTCCATACCCCACAATGACATGATGCTAATCAAATGCATACAACAGTCTGAATCAACGCATGTATCATGCTCAACACATAGCAGTATATAAAATGCAAATGACATGTATCATGATGTACAAGCATGTGCAACAATTATAGCTCAATCAAATGCAGCATCTCACAGGCATATGTAAAACATATATCAAATACATGCATATATATATATGATGCATGCGCCATGCATAGTCCATGTCTGCCGGACCGATCGACCACGACCCGAGTGGCGGTGGCCGACAAATGACAACTAGCCCGACTCCAGCCGCCACTACTCTCTAGTGACCGAGTTGGGTAGTATGAATGAGTAACATATAAGCGTAAAGAGCTAACTACTCCCGGGGTCCTCGCTGGTCGCCCGCCACACTACCCATGAGTAGACGAGCTCACATACGTGACAACTGCACGTCACACAACCACCGTCTATAGTGGGCGAGTGCTAACACCACTCTGCTCAGTGGCCAGGTGCGCATCTCCAGCTACCACCATCCATAGTGGCCGAGCGCGACACATCCAATGCTCGCCTCAACCTCAACCTGCTACCACTACCCCGAGTGGCCGGGAGGCGGGATGACTGACGACTTGTCTCAACCACAAATAACAACATGCATGCAAATGTAATGATGCATAGATCCACACAAGTATCCTCGCAACACTCCCTATCTCACGGGGAGTCCTGGTCAACCAAAAGTCAACAATACAAGGACTACAATCCACAAGACTCTCTCTATCGTACAAAGAGTCATACTCATCTGACAATCAACCACGCTAAGACCTCTAGTCAGTAGCGAGATACTATCGACCATCCATATAATCATACCCAGATATACGATCCATAATGGATATACAATCATACTAGGACCTCTAGTCCATAACCACATACTGACAACCACACATATTTATCTATGCACAGACAACTAAATCCACCATAGATGCACAACTAATATCTGTACGATACAACAATCGACTCCATAATCCAATTCCTCACCTAACCCTAGTGATGTAATACAGTAACCCAATCTGAGGTCACAAATATAACCCTAACCACCTGTACTTACTGAACATCCATCAGCTAATACATAATAGGGTTTATAGTTCCTATCCGAGCTAGATAATCAATGAAGTACCAGAGTATATATCTCAAAGGTCAAGGCAGTACAAGCATATGATTAAATAAGAGTGGATTTAAAATAAACAGGTATAAACATATATCCAAATTCATGCACTAGAATTTGATCAAAACTACCGGACCAGGTAGATATTACCCACCTGATACGAAGCTCGAATAATCCTCATGATCGTGGACCTGCTTCGTATCCCAAATCAAGATTTTGTACATAACACAGAATATAACCAAACACGAATATAAACAACCGGTAGGTATCTAACTTAATCTTAATCTCTGATTTGATTAACCAAATTCCATAGTAGTGTAAACTCATACACTTCCTCGCCATCCATTATCTTCACATGATTGTCCAGATTAAGTCTAGACAGTTATCATAGATTCACACTAATTAAACAATCACATAGGTAACTCTTCTATGGTACAATTAGCTGAATCCAAATTGAAACTTACCTAGTTTCCAAATCGATGACACCAGCCTGTAGTTGCTTCCCATCCCGTCCCTCTCAGATATAGAAACCAGTTTATGAGCTATCACGAGCTCATATTTGCCTTTGAACCTTTCAGTTCCTAACAAGCTGGACTGATGGCATCCTTCCCAATTACATATAGATCACAACACAACCACCATCAACACACCTTCAATCCTTCACAATCTTCCAATCTCCTACGGTGAATCTGCTGCTTGATCCACAGATCCAACCATGGCTAACCTCTATAGTGGTGAAGATGGCAACGGATGAGCCTAGCGACGATCTGAGCTGTAGCAATGAGCTCGCTGCCGTCCAAATCAACAAAGCAGAGCATAAATAGTGACAGTACACAGCAACCCACAGCAAGGAAAAGGCTTGATGGTAGATCCAAGTGCGGCAGCCGAACTGTTGCTCACGGTGCAGAGTCAACCGGAGGCGCCCCTCATCTGGATCGGCGGAGCTCAACAAGGAGACGACAACAATGGCAGATTGAGCTCCTGATGGTTGCCGATGTTGTCCATGGTGGTCGGAGGCAAATTGGCTGGCGGCAAACTCAGAAATGGCTGAGCAAAGGCGAAGACGATGACCCGAGCTCGTGCGACGATGAGATTCGCGTACAGGCTGATTAGGGCGACCGGACGAGCTGGATGGCGGCTGACAGAGCTGGGCAGTCGTCGGTGATCGCGTACGACTGGATGAGCTCGCTGCCGTCGAGATCGGGAGGAATAGAGCTCGAATGCGGGTAGGCGACTGTCGGCGAGGCAACCAATGACAGTGGCGATCGACACAGCGGAGGGGAAGAAGAACACCGACGACGGCTAAGCTTTGCGACGAGATCCAGATCGAGATCGGGGATAATCAAGGGCATCGCGATGATGAGAACAAAGAAAGGAGAAGAACTCCAGCGTGGCCAGCGATGGTGAGCTCTGGCAGCGGCGACAGTGCGGCGGCAATGAGGAAGAGGAGAATCGGCCGGAAGAGTGGAGAAAGGGGAAATTGCGATTTGAGAAAGAGATTTCGGCTGGAAAAGAAAAGATCGAGATAAAAAGGCGACGGGTTCGGTTGGGCTAGCTCAACCTGACTTAAAGCTAACTTAGGTTAAGTCCGGGTCAACTTATGTCAACCCAACCACCATTTAAGCTTAAATCTTTCTCGTATGGACTCCTTTTGAATCAGAAAAAAATTTCTATAAATTCCTAAAAATTCCATGAGCTAATTCTCAATTAGCAAGGGCTATATTTATTTTTTTATTATTATTTTTTTTACTATATTTTACATTCTCCTCCACTTATAAAAATTTGGTCCCCAAATTTCTGACTCATGTACGAGTACGAGATGTCTCAACAATCACCTCAAGTATCCGGAGAAAAGTCACACACCTCAAGTACTAAGTGGGGTACTGAGCTTGAATATTATATTCCAGCTCTGATATACACTCTCCGCCAACCTATTAATAGGTCAATAACTGTACCAGAGTAGAGCTCTATACTCGTAACTGATAGGAGACTTTGCCAGAATCGTAAGATGAATCATGAATCACTATCAGAAATGATATTCAAGGATACTCCATAGATATAATTCCATCAAGCGATCCAACGAAATTCATCTTACGGCTCGGAAGAAAATGAGTAGACCTAGCTAATCGATCATCGATTACCCAAATCACATCAAGTCCTTTCCGATTTCTAGATAATCTCCCAACACAGTCTAACGTACTAAGCTCTCACTTCATCACGGTACGTAACCTTACCGATCACAATATTCCACCTTTGCTTGTTGGCATACCCAACATCAAACTACGAAATCAACCATGTCCTACATGTCGTTCCGCCACAAAGGACATCTTAAACTCGCTATTTTCGGATACACTCCGAATAAATTATCACTCTCGAATGAAGAGTCTCCTGAAACAACTCTTCCTAAATTGAATGCAACTCTGGGAACCACTATCTTTCCCAGAGACAGAGATTTATTCTCACAAAAGAAATTAATCTAATGTACAAAATTTCACTCTGTCACACAACACTATAAGTGACTGGAAGACAGTAATGACCCATCTTCCCAGTTGCATTTATCCGTGCTCTAACAACCCTATAGTAGCTACCCAGTAGCTAACCAAAACTCCCTGAGCACTCCTGCTCTATACATCTACTACTCAAGATAATAACTGCTAAGCTCCACGTCATATATATATATTATCTCATAGCTCTCAATTGACGAAGCATAAGACACGCCTCATACAATCGCGGATCTAATCGCTCTCCAATCAAATGCCGTGATCTGTACAATACCCTTCCATCCATATCAGACGAATTAACTAACACTGACCCAAAAGTCAGTCACCTTCTAGGCCTTGAAACCTAGCTTCACAAAACTTCCGACCAGGTGATTTCCATCACCTTCTTGGTCCAACAAGATAGCGGTATAGTATTGCTAGAACATCCTATCCTCATTTATGGTAAATACCAAATCATTCTAGGAAAACATAACTTCCTTTAAGATCGTGAATATATCCATAAATATATCCTCCACAGATATGATGACAATCGATCCCAAATACTCCAAGAGTACTTGATTCCTCAAATCCATGAACGACTAAATCGTCGATAAGTCTAACAACATTATCAACATCTCCTAAAATTCATACCAAGTATGAAATGTCATCTTCTACACACCTGCATCCCTTTTACTCCAAGCTGATGATATCTCAACTCGTCACACCGACAATGATAATTGTATGACACTAAGTCACTACAATATCAATCCCAATCATAGATCAACCCTAGGGTATACACAGGTGTTATTTAGCTGATCTAAACTGAGCATCTATCCATGACGAAGGATATTATTTCCAACAACTATTGCATTCCATCATCAATAATCGATGCATAACCTCAAAGGTTCGTCTCTCTTCTAACAAAGAGTTACAAGTCTTCCCAAGAAGTAACACTGAGGCAGATAAATCTCCCATAGTGTTTAGCAACACTGATACCAATAAAATCATCTCCCGGTATGAGGTCCCCAATATCAGGACTATTCCCGAAATCACCTCAATCGCATATTCCACCTGCCCATGCAGTGACCAGCCCGAGAGTTCATCCGTAACTACATCCGAATACTCTCGGATTATAGGTACATCCGAGAGTTCTAGTATACCAACGCTCCAACAATCTACTATCCGTAAGGATATGTCCATAGTAAAGGTATGTCTAGCAAAGGCTAAGGGTATCCATTACCTTTGTGATCATTGGTCAACATCTCACCTGACGGTAGAGAACAATCACCAACCCACAAGTCGATAGGAACCCTTCGAACCCTATCCAAAAATGTTCTAGACAAAGATACCTGTAAACTACCAGTATCTCTCGATATATCCACAAATAGGATAACCTAAAGTAATACCCCGAAGGACCGATCCTTCGGTCTTCTATACTTCTTCTCGAGTAATCATGTAAACTTGTCCAACATCTGTTCTGGACGGCTGAGCTCATGTAGATGCAAAGACTATCATGGAGGAACTGAAAACAACTGCTGAACTGAGGTACAAACTGTAACAACTGCAATGGAGATGGTAAACACTGTTGTACTGGCAAAGGGTACACATCCGGCTGTAAAATACTGAAGAACTGTCAACATCATAACACGCTCCAACTCTGTGAAAGGTATAGCTGCAACTGGAGAATACTGCGTAGATACGACCATCATTGTAAAATCTCTCCTATGTATAAAGCATAACCACGTCTGGGAAAGTAACAGTTATCGTCGTCTGGAAAGGTAACAGTTGTTGTCTGAAGGTCTGGGTCTTCAAAGTACATACTCTCCTCGTAGATACCGGCTGCTTATAGTGGAAACAGATACAATGGTCCATCGGATAATCTGACTCTGTGTCTCGTCGTAACCCGCACTGCACACCCTTAATCTCCCTTCGGAGTCTTTCCTTTGAGTTCACTGATAAACATGAGAAGCTGCTGACAATCTGCAATTGGTCTTCTATGATCGAAAAACTCTCCAATAGTCGCTCATGACTCATAACTCCAATCTCGCTCCTTTTATCCAACATTTGGAGACTTCGGGTTCCAATAAATTGACTTGCAATATCTGCTTATCAAATCTCCAACTCTTAAAACACTTACTACGGAGTCATTTCTATACACATGACTCGGTCTAAGGACTTCCGGTAGGATCTGGTAGAAGATCCAAACATCCTGATCAAGATGTCAGCCAGTAAACCATGGGTGGCTTAAGACATGTCGATCACATTCTCGAGCTATTAGGTGATCGTAACCCTCGCAAGTCTAACGACTCTGCATGGTACTTTCATTACCAAACAATCACCTAACCTGAAGCTCAAGAATTCCCTGACGATGAGTCAAAGAAGATGACGTGGGGAAATACTATCTCACAACATCACTGAACTGTGACTAAGTGATACTTTATTTCCCGTAAGTTAATTCCTATATCTTCCACCAATTACCGGCTAAATCCGGATAATGATATTCAACTAACACTACTATCTTCGTATAACCCGAGTCAAGTACTCTAAAAGTACTCCCAATGTTATACAACTTAGAACGATCAGTCCGGGGATCAAAATCCCCATGAATATCTCCAAACTAATCCTCTACTATCTGCATCAGCAATAGTATACTCGCTTGTCCATTACCCCATAGGTAATGATCTGACTAACATAATTTGTGAAAATCTTAGGACTGTAATCCTTGATCTCCACAAGAGATGTGACTACTAACCCCTGCTATCCGACTCGGTATCAGTCGGCTCTCAAAGGTAATTACCCTTTTCGATAGCAGGTACATGTCTAATAACCTCAATATGTCATTCCCGTGGTCAACTCAAACCACAGTTACGAATACTAACCAATATCCTACAAGTCATCCATGTCATAAGCAACTAAATGCATAGCCAACAGAAGAATATGTAATAACAGTTAACATACCTTAAACTTTGTAGCTTGGAGATGTCCGCAACAGCCAGATCCCAGAACTCACAAAACCAAAATCGAGTAAAGCAAAACTCGATGCCCGAACGAACTAAAATCCGAAAATGTACTTCGCAACCTAGGGCTCTGATACCAATAAAATTGTCACGCCCCGAGAGTATACCGTGCCGAAAAGCAAACGAACGACATCTCCCTTGTACGTGGCAACATATCGGGTTAATACAAGACCCGTAGGCCCACAACAACAATATGATATAAAGATATCAACATACCAATTATACTAAACACAGCAGAAACAATACAAACAGATAAACAAGATACAAAGACCAACTGTGCACTCTGGAGTGACTTGACACGACAAGAATCATAACAGAAATCAAATCGAAGACCAAATATATACAACACATCCGTATGTCGCAAATACGGAAACAATACAAACTAAAACCCAAAACAACAATATGGAATACATCAATCCACAAGAATTCAACAAAGCGTAAATACACCTTCATCCGTTCGCCCGGTGTGAGATGGGATCAGCTGGCAGAGCTCCGAACGTCCAAGGAATCTTCTACCTGTTATCTGGGCGACAGGAAGCCCAGGGTCCTGGGGTGGTGAGTATAAACTCAGGGGTAATATATAGAAAGTGCATGAAGATATAGGGTAAAGAAATCTACAAGTATACATGTGAAGATCTACAGGTATACAACATGAGTCCAATAGACATACAGTCCTATCCAACTCTAATAACAAGTAACTACAGTATAGTCATACTCAGTGTATATACTAAACTGCTCAACTGAACATGAAGTAATATACCAACGTACCTGACGGTCTGTAACACCATATGCTAGATCATCCTGAACAGATTTACAATAACATAACTCATATAACGTACCAAGTCAATCCCATACCTGACCAATACTCCAACATATGAACAGTATATGTTCACTTGTAATAACAACCCAGTCCGTACCACACAATGACATGATGCTAATCAAATGCATACAACAGTCTGAATCAACGCATGTATCATGCTCAACACATAGCAGTATATAAAATGCAAATGGCATGTATCATGATGTACAAGCATGTGCAACAATCATAGCTCAATCAAATGCAGCATCTCACAGGCATATGTAAAACATATATCAAATACATGCATACATATATATATCAGCAATGCATATGCATGGCCATGTCTGCGAACCCGTCCAACCACGACCCCAGTATGGCCCGGGTGGCACGGCATGACGACTAGCCCGACTCCAGCCGCCACTACTCTCGAGTGACCGAGTTGGGTAGTATGAATGAGTAACATATAAGCGTAAAGAGCTAACTACTCTCCGGGGGTCCCTGCTGCTGGTCGCTCCGTCACTACCCATGAGTAGACGAGCTCTGCACACAGGACAACTGCACGTCACACAACCACCGTCTATAGTGGCCGAGTGCTAACACCACTCGCCAGTGGCGCGCATCTCCAGCTACCACCATCCATAGTGGCCGAGCGCGGCACATCCAATGCTCTGCCCTCAACCCTGCTACCACTACCCCGAGTGGCCGGGGAGGCAGGATGACTGACGACTTGTCTCAACCACAAGGGAGACCCAGTCAACAGCATGAATGCAAATGTAATGATGCATAGATCCACACAAGTATCCTCGCAACACTCCCTATCTCACGGGGAGTCCTGGTCAACCAAAAGTCAACAATGCAAGGACTACAATCCACAAGACTCTCTCTATCGTACAAAGAGTCATACTCATCTGACAATCAACCACGCTAAGACCTCTAGTAAGATAGATACTATCGACCATCCATATAATCATACCCAGATATACGATCCATAATGGATATACAATCATACTAGGACCTCTAGTCCGTAACCACATACTGACAACCACACACATTTATCTATGCACAGACAACTAAATCAACCATAGATGCACAACTAATATGTGTACGATACAACAATCAACTCCATAATCCAATTCCTCACCTAACCCTAGTGATGTAACACAGTAACCCAATCTGAGGTCACAAATATAACCCTAACCACCTGTACTTACTGAACATCCATCAGCTAATACATAATAGGGTTTATAGTTCCTATCCGAGCTAGATAATCAATGAAGTACCAGAGTATATATCTCAAAGGTCAAGGCAGTACAAGCATATGATTAAATAAGAGTGGATTTAAGGTAAATAGGTATAAACATATATCCAAATTCATGCACTAGAATTTGATCAAAACTACCGGACCAGGTAGATATTACCCACCTGATACGAAGCTCGAATAATCCTCACGATCGTGGACCTGCTTCGTATCCCAAATCAAGATTTTGTACATAACACAGAATATAACCAAACACGAATATAAACAACCGGTAGGTATCTAACTTAATCTTAATCTCTGATTTGATTAACCAAATTCCATAGTAGTGTAAACTCATACACTTCCTTGCCATCCATTATCTTCACATGATTGCCCAGATTAAGTCTAGACAGTTATCATAGATTCACACTAATTAAACAATCACATAGGTAACTCTTCTATGGTACAATTAGCTGAATCCAAATTGAAACTTACCTAGTTTCCAAATCGATGACACCAGCCTGTAGTTGCTTCCCATCCTGTCCTCTATTTATAGAAACCAGTTTATGAGCTATCACGAGCTCATATTTGCCTTTGAACCTTTCAGTTCCTAACAAGCTGGACTGATGGCATCCTTCCCAATTACATATAGATCACAACACAACCACCATCAACACACCTTCAATCCTTCACAATCTTCCAATCTCCTACGGTGAATCTGCTTCTTGATCCACGGATCCAACCATGGCTAACCTCTATAGTGGTGAAGATGGCAACGGATGAGCCTAGCGACGATCTGAGCTGTAGCAATGAGCTCGCTGCCGTCCAAATCAACAAAGCAGAGCATAAACGGTGACGGTACACAGCAACCCACAGCAAGGAAAAGGCTCGATGGTAGATCCGAGTGTGAAATGAACCATCGCCACTTGCAGGTAGTCAACCGGAGGTGCCCCTCATCCGGATCAGTGGAGCTCAACAAGGAGATGACAGCAATGGCAGATTGAGCTCCTGATGGCTGTCTATGTTGTCCATGGTGGTCGGAGGCAAATTGGCCGGCGGCAAACTCAGAAATGGCTGAGCAAAGGCGAAGACGATGACCCGAGCTCATGCGACGACGAGATTCGTGTACAGGCCGATTAGGGCGATCGGACGAGCTGGATGGTGGCTGACAGAGCTGGGCTCGCGATCGATACTTACCGATGAGCTCACCGCCGAGATCGGAGGAATAGAGCTCGAATGCGGTAGCGATCGCCGCGAGGCAACCAATGACAGTGGCGATCGACACAGCGGAGGGGAAGAAGAACACCGACGACGGCTAAGCTTTGCGACGAGATCCAGATCGAGATCGGGGATAATTGAGGGCGTCACGATGATGATAACAAAGAAAGGAGAAGAACTAGTGATGGTGAGCTCGCAATGGCGAGCTGCAAAGGCAGTGAGGAAGAGGAGAATCGGGCGGAAGAGTGGAGAAAGGGGAAATTGCGATTTGTGAAAGTGATTTTGGCTGGAAAAGAAAAGATCGAGATAAAAAGGTGACGGGTTCGGTTGGGCTAGCTCAACCTGACTTAAAGCTAACTTAGGTTAAGTCCGGGTCAACTTATGTCAACCCAACCACCATTTAAGCTTAAATCTTTCTCGTATGGACTCCTTTTGAATCAGAAAAAAATTTCTATAAATTCCTAAAAATTCCATGAGCTAATTCTCAATTAGCAAGGGCTATATATATATATATATTTATTATTATTATTTTTTTACTGTATTTTACACTTACAACCTTCGATGTCCCAGAAATCGTAATAAACGATGGTTTTTGGGGATGAAGATAGCTTGTTACGCTCCATTTCCGAGTCGACCTCCGAATCAGACTCATCCTCTTCTTCCTTCGGGGGTGGCTTGCTTGCGGTTTTCTTCCTTGAACCTGCAAAAAGTGCTATACCCTTCTTGGGTTTCGAGTTAGATTATTCATGAAGTTCAAAATCAGAAAATAGTTCATCTAACCTAAGTTTCGAAAGATCCTTGGAGACCTTGTAGGCATCGACCATGGATGCCCACAAGGTAGTCCTCGGAAAGGAGTTTAGGACATACCTTATAAGGTCGCGGTTTTCGACCTTTTGCCCGATCGCGTGTAGATTGTTGACTATGTCTTGGACGCGGGCGTGAAGTTGCGTTGCGGACTCGTGTTCCTGCATTTTTAAATTATATAGTTTATTAAATAAAAGATCACGCTTACATACCTTGGCTTCATCGGTCCCTTCGTGTAGCTCCACTAGCTTTGTCCAAAGGTCCTTTGAACTTATGAAGGGGCCGACGCAATTTAGCTCCTCCTTGGACAAACCACATTGGAGAATTTGAGTTGCCTTGGCGTTGGCTTCGACTTGTCGTTTTGTCGCAATGGTCCATTGGTCATAACCCAAGGATTCACCCACTTCGTTAGTCGGAAGTGTGAAATCCGTTTGGATTATGATCCACATCTCGATTTGGATTTTGAGAAAGCATTCCATCCGACCTTTCCAGTAACGGAAATCATCTCTGTTGTAAAACGGAGGTCGGACGGTGCTAAAACCCTCGAGATGGGCCATTTGGAAGGGAAACCTTGCACAAAAAAATACCAAAAACAACACGAAAAAGGTTCCAAGACTTCGCCTTGGATTAGTAATGTAGGAAATGAAAAGAAACAAAAGGAATAAATGAGAAATAACCAACTAAAATAAAAGATGAGCACTTACAACCTTCGATGTCCCAGAAATCGTAATAAATGATGGTTTTTGGGGATGAAGATAGCTTGTTACGAGGGTTTACCCTCATAAGAAGTGTAGATATCTTCGAGAGCTTCATTTTGGTAGGTAGCCCATTTCGTGGGTCAACTTGTACGAAAAGTTATGCCCGTTTTACCATCGGCTACTCCAAAAGCGAATACTTGCAAAACAAAACCAAACGAAGAGTACCAAGACTTCGTCTTGGATTAGTAGTGCGGGAGAAAAATTTAAACGAACGAAAAACAAATCTGTAAAAAATGCTAGATTGGTGGTTTCACCAAATCTAAGCGCCCCCGGCTCTGATACCAATTGTTGGATCGAAGTGGATCGCTAGAGGGGGGGGGGTGAATAGCGATAAAACCTGTTTTTTGTTCGTTCGTTAAAACCCGAGTAGATAATTAATTGCAGCGGAAAGATAAGCAATAAATAAAGGAGACAAATATTTTTACTTGGTTTGTAGCCTTCGGCTACTACTCCAAGGCCCTAGTGGTCCTTGACCACGCAGGAGGGCAAAACACTAAAGAACTCCTCCTCGTTAGAGGTAGGAGTTAATCATTACAAATAAAAGCAAAAAGCTTGAGGTAGAGGGACACTCCCCCTCTCCTCGTTACGATAAAAGCTCCAAGATTTGAAAGTAATGAACTAAAATAAACTACTTAAACCGACGTAATAAAGAATACAATTAAACCTAGACGTCGGAGAAGAAGCAATTCGTTGTCGGAAAGTTGTAGCTTGGTGGAGGCTTTTGGAAGCTTAGAATTGATGAAGAAACCCTAGGATTGACCCTCCTTTTATAGCCTTTGAGCCCCTTTTCGAGAGGAACTTCACCCAATAGAGTTTTGGCACATGGCTCCTTGAAAGATGGTGATAAGGCTTGACTCCTCTGTTAGGGAAATCTCTTGCCATGATAAGGTTTTGATGTGTGTGGCAAAGGGTTTAAGTTAGGATGATATTGTTATTTGATATGTGCGTTGGAGTCTTGCAGGACTTAGTAATTCGCACATGAAACCTTGGCGGGTTCACCCTCACAACCTCGGTCCTTGAGTCGGTGAAGGATGACTTTGCGGAAGCCGTGCGCTTGGAGCATCCGAGGGACCGCCGGACGAGATAACTTGAAGTGAAGCCAAGGAAGCAGACTTCAGAGGCAAGAGATGCGAAGGAGCATTGCAGAGCCGTGCGCCTGATGCTGCCGAGGGACGTGGCCGCGAACGAAGAGAGCTTCGGCGAGGGACTTCGAGTGAGATGAGAGAATGAGTGAAATGTAAGTAGCTCATTAGGTGAACTTGGCCGAATGGCTGAGTGTCGGAGACTTGACCGCAAGGGTTAAGGTTTACCCGACCGCCGAAAGCTCAAACTTATGTTATCCGATCGATGAGTTTATGCTCAATGATCATGATTGCCGTGAGGATATTGCGGCACATAACCGCTCGCCGTAGCGGGGCGATCGACTACGGAGGCGCTGATCGTAGTGAGGTCCATCACCGATCGCCAAGAGTTCCGTTGGACTACAATGGTCAGGATCCGACGCGTGTTCGAGGCCGTTGCTAGTGGCAACCGATCGCCAAGGGCGGAAATGATCGGTAGTGGCGGCCAACGGGAAGGAATCATCCCTCTCTATAAAAAGAGAGGGTGTGAGCCTTTGAGAGGCTAATGCTTATGCTCTAAGTGATCTTCCTAGTGCCCCACAAGCTCTAAACTCTTCTTACTTATTTTTACTCCATTCTTATTGTAAGAAGAGTGATCTTGATTGTAAAGGTTACCTCCACCTAGCTTGGTGCAAAGGAGAGACCAATAGTGATTGGCTTTGGAGGAGTGATTCACCTTGGACGAATCGGGATCGTGGATTAGCGGCGTAGCCGTGAACCACATTACATTCTTTGTTAGCGCTTGTTTTCTCGTATTTCTATTTGCTTGTCTTTATTAGTCTTCCGCTTGCGCTAATTAGTTTTGTAGACGAGCAAATACCGGCATCCAAACGAAAAGGGCTATTCACCCCCCTCTAGCTGGCCGTACCGATCCCCTACAAGTGGTATTAGAGCCAAGGAAAGCTTGTCGAGGACTAACCGCCACAACAAGCAACTTTCAAATTGGCCGGCTCCAACATCCATCCTCCGAAGTTTGAAGGAGAATTCACTTGGTGGAAGAAGCGAATGGAGGTATTTTTCGAAACGGATTTTGATATTATGATTACAATGGAATCCGGTTTCGTTTTGCCTAGGGATGAAGAGGGGAAGCCAATAGAGAAATCTAGGTGGACCAAAAGGCAAAGGGAAGAGCACCTTGCAAATTCAAAAGACAAGCATCATCTCTTCAATGTGCTCCCCCAACAAGAAATCAACCGAATAGGAGAATGCCTAAGCGCCAAGGAGATGTGGGAGAAGCTAATTGAGCTTCATGAAGGCACATCCGAGGCGAAGCTAGCAAGGAGAGATCTCCTCCGCTCCCAACTATCCAACATTAAATTAGAAAAGGGAGAAAAGGTAACTTCTTTGCATTCTAGATTCAAAGAAATTTTAAATGGACTAACAAGTGTAGGAGAAAGGCTCTCCAATCGCGATATGATAATGAAGGCCATAGATGCTTTCCCCCGATCATCCAAGTGGAGTTCAATGGTGGACTCATTTTACATTTCAAAGAATCTAGAGGTAAGTACTCTAGATGAATTTTTCTCCACTATGGAATTACATGAATCTAGGCTTGAAGGAATACAAGAAGAGCCAAAAATACAACCTTCAAGGGGAGTAGCATTGTTGGCAAATAAGGGGAAGAAGAAGATAGAGATTCCCTCCTCCTTCGATGATGAAGCCTCTACCTCCTCCATGGATAGCACGAAAGAAGCCTACATGGTAAGGAAGGTAAGACGTGCATTTAAGAATTTTAGATTTGATAAATCTCATGATAGGAATAGAAGACCAAGGGGGAAGGTTATATGCTACAATTGCCAAGGAGAGGGGCACATAAGGGACAATTGTCCTCTCCTAAACAAGAGCAAGGAAGAGAAGAAAAAGAAAGAGGAAAAGAAGAAGAAAAAGGGGAGCAAGAAAAAGAAGGAAGAGGAGAAGAAGACAAAAGAAAAGGGGAAGACCAAAGCTCTAAAGGCAAGGACTTGGGATGACCCATCCTCATCCCCCTCACCATCATCGGATGAGGAGAATACCTTTGTCACCAATTTGGCCTTGATGGCCTTTGATGACTTGGATTGCTCTTCATCCAAAAATGAAGGATCAAGCTCAAGAGGAGAGAGATCAAGTGAAGGGGGAGCTTCTACATCCTCCTCATCCGAAGAAGAAGAAGAGGATATGGAAACTATGGTAACGAAAGCCTCTCCTAAGAAAATAGTTTCCATAATTTCTAGTTTAACTAAGGACTTATTTGGAATGAAAAAGAAAAATAAAAGCATGCTTAATCAAATTAAGGCATTGGAAAATAAGCTAGAAAATGCATGCTTAAATGATAATATTTCTTCTAGCTTAAATGATGCATGCTCACATGATCTTTATGTGCCATTAGATGTTAGTGATGCATGTATAAATGAAAATAGGGCCTTAAGGGAAAAGGTAGATTATCTAACAAAAGCCCTAGAAAAATTCACAATTGGCTCCAACACATTGAACATGATCTTAGGGAGCCAAAGAGCTAGCTTCAACAAAAAGGGCCTAGGATACAAAGAAAAGAAAAATGAAAAGGCCTATAAATGCCTAATTGCTATGGGACAAGATAAAAAGAAGGTAATAGCTAGGAAGTGGATCCCCAAGGAGTATCTAGTGAACCCAATAGGCAAGAACTTATTTTGGGTTCCAAAATCCATCCTTAAAGGTTAGAAAACCCCTAGGGTAGTCAACCATATGCAATTGACCTATATCATATTTTGGTTGACTTAGGATGGTGGGACAACATTTTTAGAATAGTGTTGGGTGATGATAACGTGCCCATAAATAGATAATAATGCTTAAATCATGATGATTAATGTAATTGCTATGTATATGTGCAATCATAATTTATGATTTTGATATTTGGCACATCATCATAAGAAATAGGGTTTAAATCATGCCTTAGGTGATACTTTGTTTATTATCATCATATAATACCTAATGCATGATTATTATTTAATGAATACATGTATTTCATGATCATAATGTGAAATTAATTCATATATGTCATTATGATCATGTAGGTTGTTAGGTTGATACTTAACCATGATAGAGTTGCATGAATATAATGGTTAAGTATATACAAATACCCCCTAGGATGCATCTCACACTCACCATAGGCAACTTTGATTGAAAACTTAGCATGGGTGAGATGTTAGGATGATACAAATGTCCACTAATGCCTATGGCATTTAGATGGTCATTTAAGGTATCAAAATAGCAATAATAGACCAATCATGGGGAAGGCTTATGTTTAATTCATAGACATATTGCCCAAAGATCATGGTTGGATATTTCATATGTTTTCAAAACAATTTCTTACTTTAAAATCCATATATTCATGTTTTGAAACAATCCTAAGCAATACTAGGTGTTAAAATGGATACTAACATGCTCAAAAACTAGTGGTTTTTAAAGCTTTTGGAATTTTGGCTAATCTAGGAAAATATAATGATTTTTCTTGAAAATCTATTTTTCATTGATAGATATACTTACAAGAAATATGTTCCCCAAATTTCATGATTTTTCGAATTTTTTGGATTTTTTAATGCATTTCTGAAATTCACCTCAAAATCAATTTGAAATTCATTGTGCGATCATTGCCATCGATAGCAATGACCGCTCATCTAAAAAACAGCCCAATATTTTCTGATTTCAGATTTTAATCATGTCTTTGGTGTTCTCTTTCTATTAGACTTGATGCCATGAGTTTATAAATTAGGATTAATCTTTTTGATGGTGTCAAAGGGGGAGAAATGTATGTTTAAGCAATGGGGAATATATTTTGGGGGAGAAATGATTATGCTTATGATAGGGGGTGAGAATTTGTAGAGAGAGTTTCATGGATTAAGGGGGAGTTGCATGTTTCTATATCATGTTTATGTTTACATGCTTTCTTACCTTAGAAATTTGTATCAAATATTTTACCTAACTTAAACGGATTGCCACACATCAAAAAGGGGGAGATTGTTAGGGCAATCTCTTGCCATGATAAGGTTTTGATGTGTGTGGCAAAGGGTTTAAGTTAGGATGATATTGTTATTTGATATGTGCGTTGGAGTCTTGCAGGACTTAGTAATTCGCACATGGAGCCTTGGCGGAGTTCACCTCACAACCCTGGCCTTGAGCCTGAAGGATGACTTTGCGAAGCCGCGGCGCTTGAGCATCCGAGGGACCGCCGACGAGATGACTTGAAGTGAAGCCAAGGAAGCAGACTTTCGAGGCAAGAGACGCCAAGGAGCATTGCCAGGCGCCGATGTCCGCCGAGGGACGGGCCGCGAACGAAGAGAGAGCTTCTGAGGGACTTCGAGTGAGATGAGAGAATGAGTGAAATGTAAGTAGCTCATTGGCAATGACCGCTGTCGAGTGGGTTCGACCGTATCCGACCGATGGGTTTATGCCGCAATGATCCATGGAATGGCAATGATCGCCGAGATATCGCGCATTGAGAATCGCTCGTAGCCGATCGGGCACGATCGATACGGAGAATGACCGGGTGAGGTCCATCACCGACCGCCAAGAGTTCCGCTGACTACAACGGATCCGACGTGTTCGGAGGTCGCTAGTGACGGCAATGATCGCCAAGGGCGCAATATGACGTGGCGCCAACGGAAGAAATCAGCCTCTCTATAAAAAGAGAGGGTGTGAGCCTTTGAGAGGCTAATGCTTATGCTCTAAGTGATCTTCCTAGTGCCCCACAAGCTCTAAACTCTTCTTACTTGTTTTTACTCCATTCTTATTGTAAGAAGAGTGATCTTGATTGTAAAGGTTACCTCCACCTAGCTTGGTGCAAAGGAGAGACCAATAGTGATTGGCTTTGGAGGAGTGATTCACCTTGGACGAATCGGGATCGTGGATTAGCGACGTAGCCGTGAACCACGTTACATTCTTTGTTAGCGCTTGTTTTCTCGTATTTCTATTTGCTTGTCTTTATTAGTCTTCCGCTTGCGCTAATTAGTTTTGTAGACGAGCAAATACCGACATCCAAACGAAAAGGGCTATTCACCCCCCTCTAGCCAGTCGTACCGATCCCCTACATCCTCGAGGCTGATCCTTGACCATCGGATCGATGGCCATCATCGATCATCGATGATGCATCATCGAATCGTCGACCTTAGGCAATGATCGTTGGAAGACATCGAGTCCTCCAAGCCTCATGATCGATGGTAGCTGCAAGGCAAAGTTAACTTAACAATAACATTAATTCGATGACCTCTGACCGTCCGATCTCGACCTAGACCACCTATAGGATGTCTTTGGTCGGATCTACGCCTAAGATCATCCCCGTAAAGAGGATATGACCTCACTTATTCTCGTACACACAAACGAGCTTACCTCAATACTTACTGTGTTGCTTTTGCTTCCGGCCTTCCACTCGATTTCTTCGGCTCCCTCCGAAGTCACTCGAGTGTCGCCCGACCACCACGGCTTCCTCCGGGTATCGCTAGCCTTCAGCTCCAGCTATAACAATTTTTTGCACACTCGATTCAGCTCGTGAGATAATGACATGAGATTAACTTTGTATCGTTTGCTATAATCAAAACTCAGGTTCGACTTAGGTGCCTACTGCACCAACAGATACAGTCCACTTCACATAAGCAGGACAACCCCATATCTTCAAGTAAGATACATGAGGTTTCTTACTATTCCATATCTCATATGGAGTAGTAGAGACTACCTTGGTTGGTATTTTGTTTAACAAGTAAACAGCTGTCTGAACTGCATAACCCCAAAAGGACTTGGAAAGATTCGCATGATTCATCATTGACCTGACCATGTCCAACAAGGTCCAGTTACGCCTCTCAGATACACCATTATGCTGTGGTGTATATGGCAGAGTCCATTGAGACAATATACCATTGTCTCTTAGATAATCTAGAAACTGTTGACTTAAGTATTCACCACCTCGATCCGATCGAAGTATTTTAATACTCTTGTCATGTTGTTTCTCTACTTCATTTCTGAATTCTTTGAACCTTTCAAAGACTTTAGACTTGTGTTTCATCAAGAACACATACCCAAACCATGAGTGATCATCGGTGAAGGTAAAGAAGTAGCTATAGCCTCCTAAAGCTTGAGTTGACATAGGTCCACATGCATCAGTATGTATTAGACCTAGCAACTCTCCCACTCGTTCACCTTTTCCTATAAAAGGTAACTTAGTCATCTTGCTTTTTAAACATGATTCGCATGTATCGTATGAATCCAATTCAAACGATTCCAGAATTCCACATCGGTGTAATTCGGACATGCGTTTCTTGCTTGCATGGCCAAGACGACAATGCCACATGTAGGAGTCTAATTGATTATCCTTTTGAGCACGCTTGTTGCTCGCTTCGATATTGAAAATATCACTGGATACGTCCAACGTATAAATACCATTGCTCAAAGTTCCATTTCCATAAAGTACGCCATTCAAAGTTATATAATAACAATTGTTACTAAACGTCAAATGGTAACCATTTCTATTTATACAAGAAATAGAAATGATGTTCTTTATCAATGAAGGAACATAAAAGCAATTGTCCAGTTCTAAGACAAGTCATGTAGGGAGTTTCAACAAATACGTTCCTATGGCGAGTGCAGCAACCTTTGCTCCATTCCCAACACATAAATTTGACTCTCCCTTGACGAGTCTTCTTCTATTCCTTAGCCCATGTATGTCATTACATATATGTGAGCCACACCCAGTATCCAATACCCAAGTGTTTGAGGAAATAGAATGACAATCAATAACAAAGATATCTGAAGAAGATGGGGCATCCGATGCCTTATTCCTCTTCACGAACTCAAGATAAATCTTGCAATTTCTTCAGCAATGGCCTTCCTTGCCACAATGATGGCAAGTGCCCTTTTGTGTTGGTTCTGCCTTCTTAGCCTTCTTGTTCTTCCCTTTCTTCTGTTCCTTTGCCTTCCTCTTAGAACCTTTCTTTGAGGAATCAACTAACAGAACCGCCTTCTCCTCATGCTTCACAGAAGGCTCCACAGTCTTCAGCATATTGAGGAGCTCAGGAATAGTGGATTCTAATTTTTTCATCCGATAGTTCATCACAAATTGTGAGAAACTCTTGGGAAAACAATGAAGAATTAAGTCAATACTTAATTCATGATCCATCATAAACCCGAGGGTGGCCAGCCGCTCGATGTACCTATTCATCTTTAGCACAAACTGCACTACAGACGAACCTTCTTGCATCTTCGTGGTGAAGAGGAGCCTGGAGACTTCGAACCTTTCGAATTTCGCTTGCTCATCAAACAACTCATGAAGATGGAAGACTATGGTATTAGCATCCATATGCTCATGCTGTTTTTGCAGCTCAGGTACAATCGCAGCTAGCATGATGCAACTTCGCCGATTCGAGAATCGCCACATATTTACGATAGGCCAACATTGATGCAGGTTGCATCGTCCCTAGGACGGTTGGGAAGAGGCTCTTCAAAGACAAATGCTAGCTTTTCCGCCTTGAGAACAATTCTCAAGTTTCTAAGCCAGTCCAGGAAGTTAGGCCCAGTCAATTTGTTTGAATCCAAAATAGTGCGCAAATTCAAAGACGTCATGATCAATCAATTAACCTAGAAATACAAAACGAGCATATATGAGAAAATGATTTTAAAATGCATCAATATACATTCATAAATCCCATTCATTTTTTAAATTTCAAAAACCCCAAAATCACTTCGGGAGATCGTAGGTCCATCTCCGAATGGGCTGATATCCAACATAGATATGAACAACCTTGGAGAGAGTCCAACAAGCCATTCATAACTACGATGGTAGATATCAAATATACCGATTGCATATCACATATATGCAACTATCACAATGTGCTATCAACTTATTGAATGTTCACACATACATCGGGTTGTTAACACATTAACAAGTATGCATCATATGCATAGTACCCAACTTCACCTACCTTCACATTGACCTTGGAGAGAGTCTAACAAGTCGATGCTCCAGGTTAAAGCCAACCCATTAATCGAGAAATAGTTTTAATATGGTTAGAGCGCATTCAACCAATTAGCCCAGCTTGGAGAGAGTCCAACAACCAAAGCTAACGATTGACCTCTGACTCTTACCATATTAGTATTAAAATATTCCATGGTTTGAACATGTTCGGGTTCGAGCCGGGCTTGGAGAGAGTCCAACAACCCAAACAAGAAACGGAACTCTGGTTCTAACCATATTAATGGAAGGTGTAGGCTTTAATATTGAGTAAGAGTTTTTATGTCTCATCCTCTTTGCATGCAAATAACTATTATCTACATGGCATGACATACATGACATACATCTACATGTCATGACACGCATGGCATAATGATATGCATATAATGCAATTACATGACATACAATTATGACATGTACAAAATTTCCTTATATGTCATAACTATTTATGGAAATAAAATATGTTTAAGATTTGATTCTCCAAATCAAATCATGATTAAATTAGGAAACAAATTTCCAAATCTAATCACATATTTTATTTGTGGAAAGTGTTGATTAAGGAAAGTCAATTTAGGAAACAAATTTCCTAAATCATCAAAACTACTTATGGAAATAAAATATTTTAAGATTTGTTTTCTCAAATCAAATCATGATTAAATTAGGAAACAAATTTCCAAATCTAATCAAATATTTTATTTATGGAAAATATCAATTTCCATAAATACTTCTAACCTTCCAAAAGTAGAAGATTTCCATAAATACTTCTAGACTTTCCAAAATTAAAAATTCCCAAAAATACTTCTAACTTTCCAAAAGTATAAAATTTTCATAAATACCATTACGACTATCGCAAAACAATTTTACGATTATGTCGAAACATAACCTGGGCTCTGATACCACTGTTGGGTTTCCGGCACCGCGGCGAGTGTGTGTTCGAACATGTTTCGTAAACATGTGCACAGCGGAAGAAATAAAATAATAAATCTAATTTATTACAACACACACATCACACGCATGCATAGTACAACATGTGTAGACATAACCACAAATTCAAATTTTACAATAAAAGAAAATTTATACTACGTATACCTTACGTATCACGTGTAGCGGGAAAGACATCAACCGGAACGATCCTCGCTAGAATCGTCTCTATCCGTATCCACGCCGAGTATCTTCAGGATGACTTCACAAAGTCACGAGCCTCATCTTCGTACGAGTTACTAGCCTCGTGTTGAAGACGATGTGATCGAGAGAAGATCACAATCCGAATCAAAATTTGGATTCAAAATGAGTCCTCAAAAACTCGCTTCTCCGGAGAGGTATTCGTCAACCGTTTGATGAATCATTCATCCTCCACCTATGGGGATTACCGGAGATCGAATCCCCAGCAAGGCTACCGCTGTTGGAGCTCCAAACGTCGTCCAAACGACGCTCTAACAAGAAGGAAACATGCTGTTCAGAAAACTGGATAGCTTTGGTGGAGACCTTGCGCCGACCAAATAAGGAAAGCTAGATGCTCACCTTGTCGCCAGAGCCAAGGAAGATCACTGGAGCTCCTTCGGCAACAGCTAGACGCCGACAAGTGGGGAGGACGGCAGCTGCTGGACGCCAATTGGAGAAGCTTGGGCAGCGGCAAGGAGTTGGGCGCTGGCAAGACTAGGAGAAGAGAGGGAGGTGGGCGGCAATATTAGGGTTGCTTGGATTAGGATTTCACAAAACCCTTAAGCCCTATTTTATAGAGAACAAATTCTCCTAATGGTTATTAGATCATAACCAAAAGCCCATTAACCCGCTCCATTAATTTAAGTTAAAATAAACCAAACCATGTTGGTCTATTTTAAGTTAAAACGAACCGAACCAACTTTGGTTCATTCGTTTAAAACAAACCAAACCCCTTTGGTTTAATCTCCACCATTGGATTAGAACCAAACCAATTTGGTTCATCCATCATGTCTTCATAAGACACGGCCCATCCATGCTTCCATTGCGACTGAAACGATTTCATGCTCGCTCCTTGTTTGTTCCAACCAAACCTAGTTTCTCTCGGTATGAGAATCTCATTCTCAAGCTCGTTTTAAATCCTTCGGATTACGCTCGTTATACGTGTGACCAAATAGGTTCTCGATTTATGTTGGCCGTCTATAATTAACCATTAATTATAGAACGATCATGAGTGACACCTAGTAGTACATCATGATCCCTAATTAACCGAAAAGATCAATGGTTGATCTAGAACTATTTCTGAAACCCTTCAGCAGCTACAATGAATCGTGCCCCATTCCCTTCACTCATCTTATACCCACTTGGTTCAGGACATGGTCTATAGTGTCAGTCCCCACTAGGTTGACTATGTCACACCTAGCCCAAGTATCATTTCCTCGTCCTACGGATTCTAGTTACTGCACATGTATCCAAGAGTACCTTACTCTAAACATGTAATGCTTTGGCCAAAGACTTTAGTAACAATCCGACGAGAGGCCATGAGTATACATCTCCTCGCAAGGAGTGGTGAATCCTTTATAGGCTATTCAAACACCTTCGATCACTTCGACTTATACCCAATCATCCCGAGTCTACATCTCCTCAGAGATGCTTGCTTAAGATGTCAAAGCATAAGTCTTCATGATCAAGATGACCTGAATACAGCAAGTCAAAGGAACATCACACTTAACCTGCAGTAAGAACTTCATTGACATATCTATATATGCAGAGAACCATATGAAGTCTTACAGCTGGTCACTCCAATGAACTAGTTACCATAACTAGCATCCACGATTAACTCCGGACATCACATTGTCTCCAGCCAGTGAGAATCAACTACTTGGATACACCAAGGAGTATACCTCGTGCTAGTCTCGACAGATTTGATGGTGTCCTAATCTATAAATTCATCGACTAGGGATAATTCCGATACATCACAATTACACATGTAGAGATACTCACTAGTTGTGATCCAATCACAAATTCACTCATGCTATGAATCATATCGTGGACATTCAGTAAATGAGTTTAAGATCTAATCAAATACATGGGAACATGTATACTCAAATAGTGAATCTTCATTTATCATATAAATAATTCAAACATAAGGCGATTGCCTTAGGACATCTCTCACATATTACTAACAGGAATAAGACAAAGTTAGTTGCAAGGGGCTTTAATCAAGTTGAAGGACTTGATTATGATGAAACATATGCCCCGATTGCTAACTTAGAGTCCATTAGAATCCTATTAGGATATGCCTCTTACATGGGCTTTAAACTTTATCAAATGGATGTAAAGTCGACATTCCTAAATGGGTTCATTAAGGAGGAAGTATATGTAGAATAACCTCCCGGGTTTGAAAGCATAGACTATCCAATCCATGTATTCAAGCTTAAAAAGGCTTTATACGGTTTGAAACAAGCTCCCCGGGCTTGGTATGAAAGATTGTCATCTTTCTTGGTCTCTAAGGGGTTTAGAAGGGGTCAAGTAGACCAAACTCTCTTCATTAAATCAAAATCGAAGGACATATTTGTAGTCTAAGTTTATGTAGATGACATTATTTTTGGGTTAACAAATGATGAGCTCCTTCAAGACTTCATCAAAAATATGGAGAATGAGTTTGAGATGAGTCTAGTTGGGGAACTAAACTTCTTCCTAGGTCTACAAGTCAAACAAACAAATGAAGGAATTTATGTATACCAAACCAAATATGCTAAGGAAATGATTAAGAAATTTGGTTTGGAAAATGCTAAAGTAGTGTCAACCCCAATGGCAACTAATACAAAAATAGATAATGACCTTGAAGGAAAATAAATTGACCTTACACTCTATAGGAGTATGATTGGTAGCCTTTTGTACCTAACCGCTAGTAGACCCGATATATTATTTGCGGTTGGTATGTGTCCTAGGTACCAATTGTTGGAGTATTGGTAATACAATCAAAGTCCCACATTGGTAAGACATGGAAAAGATCATGTGCTTATAAGATAAAAAGATATCTCCATTGGTATGAGGCCTTTTGGGTAAAGCCCAAAAATAAAACCATGAGGACTTAGGCCCAAAGTGGACAATATCATACCATTGTGGAGATATGTGGATCTTATAAGCACTAACAATTGGTATCAGAGCCATGGTCCATGTCAAGCTATGAACCTCGAACGAAGGAAGTTGAGCTCCCATATCCGGATCAAGAGAACTAAACACCAGGCAGGAAGTCCAATTGGGTCGGGAGGACCGAACAACTGGCACGAAGTCCAGTTGGGCCAGAAGGGCTGGAAAACTGGCAGGAAGTCCAACTAAATCAGGAGGACCAGACAGTTGGAAGGAAGTCCTGGTGGGTTGAGGATCGGACATCAAGTAGAGGATGTCCTTCGAGGACGGATAGACTTGAGGGGGGTCAATGTGGTCCTTCGTTTGAGGGGGGGATTGTTGAATTATTGGTAATACAATCAAAGTCCCACATTGGTAAGACATGGAAAAGATCATGTGCTTATAAGATGAAAAGATATCTCCATTGGTATGAGGCCTTTTGGGTAAAGCCTAAAAACAAAACCATGAGGGCTTAGGCCCAAAGTGGACAATATCATACCATTGTGGAGATATGTGAATCTTATAAGCACTAACACCAATCATGTGCCAAAGAATCTCATTTAGTTGCCGTTAAGAGAATCCTAAGATATATTAAAGGCACACTAAATGTAAGACTATGGTACCCTAGGACTAGGTCTTTTGATTTGGTTGGGTACACCAATTCCGATTATGCCGGTTGCAAATTGGATCGGAAGAGTACTAGTGGTGGATGCCAATTCCTTGGGTCCTCCCTAGTTAGTTGGAGTAGTAGGAAACAACCTTGTGTTGCCCTATCCACCGCCGAGGCCGAGTATGTTGTTAGTGAAAGCCCTAGAGCCAATCATGTGATGATTGTTGTATGGACTTTATTGTATCATATTCCTATTTATAAAGGCATGGTTATTATATTTACTTGTATTGGTGCCAAATAACTAAGTATAATAACGTCCTTGAGTAGTAGGTTCTTATCTATATCAATCGATTGGTAGAATCGATAATGAGATGATATAGAGAACACTACTCTTAATCATTCATAGTCAAGTATTAACATTCAGGGACAATGTTAATGCGTAGAGACTAGCATGTAGGTCAATACGATGACTTGATCTCACAAGTCATGGATATGATATATCAAGTTGATACATGGGTATGCATTGGAGAATGTATACTGAATGACCTGCCATGAGAAAGTATCATGGATCGTTATATGAGTGTCATATACTTTCTCATGTGACTATTAGTTCTTGGACCTAAAGTCACCATGGTTCCCTACATAAGGAGTTGCATACTTTGGCTTCGTCAAACGTCACCCGTAAATGGGTGGACTATAAAGGCGATTACTGGGTATGTAGCAAATTATACGGAGGGATGTGAGTGATGTAGATGGGATCTATCCCTCCTATATGACGGGAGTGACATCGTTATTCTTGATAGAGTGAGACCACGAAGTGCATGGCCATGCCCAAATGAGTCAATATGAGATATTGAGCTCATTTGATTAGAGTGAGTCTACTTGGAGTTCAAGATATAGATTGTACCGAGGATGACACGGTCTATGCCTCAATTGGTCAATCTAGATGTCAAGGATAGAGGGACATTATCACATATTGTGAGATTCACAATTAGTAGTCACAAAGGTGATGTTGGATCTCAACATTCTTGTAACTTGGGTAGCAATGATGTGTTGCTAGATACCGCTCATTGCTTATGTTCCTAAATTTGTTTAGGAGCATTGCCAACGTTACAAGAACCTATAGGGTCACACACAAAAAGAAATTAGATAGAGATTAGGTTCATATGATGAACCATGAGGATTGGATTCATGGGATGAACCAAATTGGATTAAGAGTAATCCAAATTAGACTAATTGAGTTAGACTCAATTTGATTCAAGTGTTGAATGAGTCTAATTTATATTTGATTCATTGAGTCAATTTAAATTAATGAATAGGGATTCATTATATCAAATTGACTTGAATCAAGTGGTTAGATTTGATCAACCATGGGAGATAAGAGGTCAAGTTTGACTTGACTTGATGAGGGAAGATGAATGGTCAATTTTGACTTGACCAATTGCCATGTCATGGTGACTTGGCATGGGGACCGGCCAATGATGATGTTCCACATCATCATGGACTTATCATGTGATGCCACCTCATGAGGGAGACTAAGAGCCATTGGCTCTTGGAGTTACATGCATGCATGTAACCCCCCATCCAAGAGTGGCCGACCACTTTAGTGTGATTCATGGGATGAATTCAATTGTGGTAACTCCAACTTCATCTTCTTCCTTGCTCTTCCTCTCAAGCTTGCTCTCCCAATCCTCTACCTTGGCCGAAACTTCCAAGGGGTGCTAGAACACTCTAGGTTATATTTCTCCACCATTTGTCCGTGTGGATACCAATAGAGGAGTGTACACTTGACACTCTTGAGTTCCGACAAAGCTTTTGGACGAGCGGGATAAGCGAAGGGCGTCGCTACGAGGGTAACACTCTCATCTCGTAGATCTAAGGTAGATCTAGGATATTTAAACACATACATGTTTTATTTTATATATCTTCTCACGGATCCGTGGCCGGGCTTCCGAGGTTTTCGCAACGCAAAAAGCGGTTTTTATGGCTCGGAAAACCCAACAGTGGTATCAGAGCCACGTGCCAAGCATGTATGTGTTTTAAATTTGTAGTTTTTGTATTAGATATAAAAATTATAGATTTTTAATTTTCTTTAAATTTCCTATTTTTATAGATTTTTTGGGTATTTTTCTCGAAGATTCGAAGCAACAAGTGTTGAGACACTTGTAGGCTTCAACCACCGAGAAAAACTCTCCGAAACGGCGAGTTCTCGCTTTAGGTTTTTAGGACAGCGACTTAAGTCACTGTAAGATCTAGTAGAGACACTCACAAAGTTTATTTTTGGCAGTAGGGGCGCTGCCTCTATCACCGAAAGGGGCCTTGTCCCGTGATCGCGCCCGGAAACCGCTTAGCGGGACCGTTACGGAGAGGTGACTCATAAAATTGAAAGAAATAGGAAAAATTATAAAACTTTTCTGTAAAACACATAATTTAGAATTATGTATAATTATGTGATGGTCATGGCCCAAGAACCCCAATATGATTGGATGATAATGTGTTGTAATTCATAATACGGTTTGCGTGCCGTTTTTGTGGTTGTGCATGTTGTATAGGGTATGCGACTTGCGCGTCGTGCCTCTTCTTTTAAAATTCTAGTTGTAAATAGTTTTAGATTCGAATGTAACTCGAGTTTTATGTTTGTAATGTACAAAATGGAGCGGTAGAAGGTCCACTTGTAGACGGAGTTACGAGGAGGGAGCCGACAACACATGGCGGTCAAAGGAGGCACTTGGAGAAGCCGCTAACCCTAGGTTGACCGTCCGATCTTCTCATTGGCTTGAGAAGATCGTAGTAGGGCCATAACCTAATCACAATTAATTTATATATATATATATATATATATATATAGGGCCATGACCTAATATATTTGTTATGCTTGTATGTATGTGATGCATGCTAGTAGAATAATGCTTGTATGTATATGATGCATGCTAGAATGATGCTTGTATGTATGTGATGGATGCTAGTGTAGGATAATAAACGCCTTGATGCGTATATGATACACATTCATGATTAGATTATATCATAATCGAATCAACTCGAAAATGAGTACCAAGTCTTGATACCCATCACTACCTCGATCATTTGTAGTTGTTGAATATGCCAAAGCAGAGCAACACATATTATCTTGGTAGGGTGCGGAGGGACAATCTTGGTCCCGCCTATCACTGCTTGGGTTAGAGTAAGCTCAATTAGATTGAGTAAAACTAGTTAACTCAATTGGATCGAGTAGAACTATAGGCATATTCCAACCGTTGAAAAGATAGGATAAGATCGCATTTACACTAAATCTTGGGCGATTTAGCCAAAGCTAACTCAAGGCCTTTTGTAAATGTGGGTCTTGATCCTATAAACAAGAGTTGCATAGAGATTAATCAGTAATGTGTTACCCACCGATCATACTAAGTCTTGGGCGATTTAGCCAAAGCTAACTCAAGGCTTAGTATGATGTGGATCTTGTCCCGCAAGAATTATAGCTAATTTGTATGAATCTAGTAATGTGGTTTGACCACATCCATAACTCGATTCTACAAAATTCCTATAATTCAGTGGGAGCATCATTTGATTAAAGGCCTAATTAAATGATAAAAGGAATATGATATTAATTTTCTGCATTGTGTATGTTGTAGATAACTATATCGACAAACACGAACACTCTCTCCCTGCGTTCTGTCCTTGAGAAGGACAAGCTCAATGGAGCAAATTTCTTGGACTGGTACAGGAACCTGAGAATCGTTCTCACCCAAGAAAGGAAACTGTACGTCCTGGAGCAGCCCATTCTGGAGGCACCTCTTGCCACTGCCTCGCGAGCTGACAAAGATGCTTACAAGAAGCATCAAGATGATGCATTAGATGTGTCATGTCTAATGCTCGCGACCATGAACTCTGAGCTTCAGAAGCAACACGAGTTCATGAATGCTTATGATATGGTTGAACATCTTCGTCAACTATATCAAGGACAAGCAAGACACAAGAGATATGAAGTCTCTAAGGCATTGTTTGGGTCCAAAATGCAAGATGGGACTCCCGTAGGTCCATATGTACTCAAGATGATTGGGTACGTAGAAAACCTACAAAGATTGGGATTCCCACTTGGCCAAGAGCTTGCCACTGACTTGATCTTGCAGTCTTTGCCACAAAGCTACAATCAATTTGTCATGAATTACAACATGAATGAAATTGATAAGCCACTACCTGAGATGCTCAGCATGTTGAGAACTGCTGAGCTCAATCTTAAGAAGGGAAAATCTGACTCCATTTTGATGGTGCAAAAGAAGAAAGGCAAGGGCAAGCCTAAAGGTAAGGGAAAGTCCCAAGTCAAGGGCAAAGGCAAAGAACTGAAACCCAAAGGAGGGGTGGCCAAGGAAGGGGCTTGCCTCCACTGCAAGGATGCTGGACACTGGAAGCGTAACTGCAAAGCATACCTAGAAGATCTTAAGAAGAAGAGAAGTGAGACTTCTACTTCAGGTATAAATGTTATAGAAGTCAATCTATCTATTTCTTCATCATGGGTATTAGATACCAGATGTGCATCTCACATATGTACCAATGTGCAGGCGCTGAGAAATAGCAGGGCATTGATAAAGGGCGAGGTGGACCTACGAGTAGGCAATGGAGCAAGAGTTGCTGTTGTTGCTATAGGAACTTATGATCTATCTCTACCCACTAGGCTTGTACTAGAACTAGATGAATGTTATTATGTGTCTGCTTTAACTAAGAACATAATTTCAGTTTCTTGTTTGGACAAGAAAGGATTTACATTTATAATAAAGAACAAATGTTGTTCAGTTTATTTAAATGATATGTTCTATTGTAGTGCACCTCTAATGAACGGACTCTACTTTCTAGACTTAGAGAGCCCCATCTATAACATAAGTACTAAAAGGTTCAAGTCAAATGAGTTGAACCAAACCTATCTCTGGCATTGTCGCTTAGGTCACATAAATGAGGGTCGCTTATCTCAGCTCCATAAGGATGGGCTGCTAGACTCATTTGATTTTGAATCATATGAGACATGCGAGTCTTGCCTTTTAGGCAAGATGACCAAGACTCCCTTTAGTGGACACAGTGAAAGAGCAACAGACTTATTAGGACTTATACATAGTGATGTATGTGGCCCTTTTAATGTTGCTACTAGAGGTGGTTACAGGTACTTCATTACATTTACTGATGACTTCAGTAGATATGGTTATGTGTATCTCATGACACATAAATCAGAATCCTTTAAAAAGTTCAAAGAATTCAAGAATGAAGTACAAAACCATCTTGGCAAGAGTATTAAGATACCTCGATCAGATCGAGGTGATGAATACCTTAGCCATGAGTTTCGTGACTATCTAGCTGAGTGTGAGATTCTATCCCAACTCACTCCTTCTGGAACACCCAATGGAATGGTGTATCTGAAAGGAGGAATCATACAATATTAGATATGGTACGATCTATGATGAGTCACAGATCTTCCTATATCATTTTAAGGATATGCTCTAGACACAGCAGCCTTTACACTTAACCGTGTACCATCTAAGACTGTGATAAAGACACCATATACGATATGGACAGGGAGAAATCCCAAGATGTATTTCATGAGGATTTGGAGTTGTGAGGCTTACGTTCAACGTCAAGTCTCAGACAAACTGGGACCCAAATCCAATAGGTACTATTTTGTTGGATATCCCAAGGATACGAAGGGATATTACTTCTACATTCCCCGTCAGCACAAAGTGTTTGTGGCAAAGACTGGGGTTTTTCTAGAAAGAGATTTTGTTTCTAGAAAAACTAGTGGGAGTACGTTCGATCTTGAAGAAATTCAAGATAAGGACCATAGCACTGAGGCCTTGATGGGGGTTGAACATGAACCACAAAGTATTGTGGGTGATGAGATTGTTGCACAAAGAGTTGTAGAACAACCACCTGTTCAGGTAGATCTACCTCTTCGCAGGTCTGATAGGGTACGTCGTCAGCCTGAGAGATACTCATTTCTCTTATCTGACCATGATGACGTTATGCTCATTGAGAATGAGCCTACCTCCTATCAGGAAGCTGTGATGAGCCCAGATTCTGAGAAATGGCTAGAGGCCATGAGATCCAAGATGGAATCCATGTACACCAACCAAGTATGAACTTTGGTTGATCCACCTGAAGGGGTCAAATCCATTGGGTGTAAGTGGGTCTTTAAGAGAAAGACTGACATGGATGGACACGCATACATATAAGGGTCGATTGGTGGCTAAAGGTTTCAAGCAAATTCATGGTATTGACTATGATGAAACTTTTTCTCTAGTGGCGATGTTTAAGTCCATTCGGATCATACTTTCTATTGCAGCATACCACGATTATGAGATCTGGAAGATGGATGTCAAAATCGTATTTCTGAATGGAAACTTGCTCGAGGATGTGTACATGCCACAACCTGAGGGTTTTGTGGATCCACAACATACTGGGAAAGTATGCAAGCTGCAAAGGTCCATTTATGGGCTAAAGCAAGCTTCTCGGAGCTGGAATCTTCGATTCGATGATGCGATCAAACAGTTTGGTTTCATCAAGAATGAAGATGAACCCTGTGTCTACAAGAGGGTTAATGGGAACACAGTTATCTTCCTTGTATTGTATGTGGATGATATACTACTCATTGGGAATGACATCCCTTCGCTACAGTCTGTGAAGACTTGGCTAGGGACGTGCTTCTCAATGAAGGACTTAGGTGAAGCAGCCTGTATTCTAGGCATTAAGATCTATAGAGATAGATCTAAGAGATTGCTTGGTCTAAGTCAGAGTACATATATTGACACGGTATTACTATGGTTTGCCATGCAGAATTCTAAGAACGGACTTTTACCGATGTCACATGGTGTGAGTCTTTCGAAGACTCAAAGTCCCTCTTCTAGAGAGGAGAGAGACCACATGGATAAGATCCCTTACGCATCTGCTATAGGATCTATCATGTACGTCATGCTGTGTACTCGTCCTGATGTCTCGTATGCTTTGAGCATGACGAGTAGATACCAGTCAGATCTAGGTGAGCATCACTGGATAGCAGTCAAGAATATTCTTAATTACTTGAGAAAAACTAAAGAATATTTCTTGATATTTGGAGGCGATGAGGAGCTAGTTGTAAAGGGTTACAGTGATGCCAGCTTCCAAATTGACCAGGATGATTATAGATCGCAGTCAGGGTTCGTGTTTTGCTTGAATGGTGGTCTGGTGGAAGAGTTGAAGCAGGATACGATTCTTGATTCTACAAATGTGGTATATATCACGCATCTGAGGTAGCAAAGGAGGTAGTTTGGATCCGCAAGTTCATTACTGAGCTTGGGGTGGTTCCTAGCATAGCAGATCCCATAGAGCTCTATTGTGACAACAATGGAGCGATTGCAAAAGCTAAGGAACCTCGCTCACACCAGCGGACCAAACACATACTACGGCGCTTCCATCTCATTAGAGAGATTATCGATAGAGGAGATGTGAAGATTTGCAGAGTACCCATAGAGGCTAACATCGCAGATCCCTTGACCAAGGCTTTGGCACAGAAAAAGTATGATGGTCACACTAGGTCATTGGGTATTAGATACTACGGTGATTGACACTAGTGCTAGTGGGAGATTGTTAGTGAAAACCCTAGAGCCAATCATGTGATGATTGTTGTATGGACTTTATTGTATCATATTCCTATTTATAAAGGCATGGTTATTATATTTACTTGTATTGGTGCCAAATAACTAAGTATAATAACGTCCTTGAGTAGTATGTTCTTATCTATATCAATCGATTGGTAGAATCGATAATGAGATGATATAGAGAACACTACTCTTAATCATTCATAGTCAAGTATTAACATTCAGAGACAATGTTAATGCATAGAGACTAGCATGTAGGTCAACACGATGACTTGATCTCACAAGTCATGGATATGAGATATCAAGTTGATACATAGATATGCATTGGAGAATGTATACTGAATGACCCGCCATGAGAAAGTATCATGGATCGTTATATGAGTGTCATATACTTTCTCATGTGACTATTAGTATGACTATTAGTTCTTGGACCTGAAGTCACCATGGTTCCCTATATAAGGAGTTGCATACTTTGACTTCGTCAAATGCCACCCGTAAATGGGTGGACTATAAAGGCGATTACTGGGTATGTAACAAATTATGCGGAGGGATGTGAGTGATGTAGATGGGATCTATCCCTCCTATATGATGGGAGTGACATCGTTATTCTTGATAGAGTGAGACCACGAAGTGCATGGCCATTCCCAAATGAGTCAATATGAGATATTGAGCTCATTTGATTAGAGTGAGTCTACTTAGAGTTCAAGATATAGATTGTACCGAGGATGACACGGTCTATGCCTCAATTGGTCAATCTAGATGTCAAGGATAGAGGGACATTATCACATATTGTGAGATTCACAATTAGTAGTCACAAAGGTGATGTTGGATCTTAATATTCTTGTAACTTGGGTAGCAATGATGTGTTGCTAGATACCGCTCATTGCTTATGTTCCTAAATCGGTTTAGGAGCATTGCCAACGTTATAAGAACCTATAGGGTCACACACAAAGGGCAATTAGATGGAGATTAGGTTCATATGATGAACCATGAGGATTAGGTTCATGGGATGAACCAAATTGGATTAAGAGTAATCCAAATTAGACTAATTTAGTTAGACTCAATTTGATTCAAGTGTTGAATGAGTCTAATTTAGATTTGATTCATTGAGTCAATTTAAATTAATGAATAGGGATTCATTATATCAGATTGACTTGAATCAAGTGGTTAGATTTGATCAACCATGGGAGATAAGAGGTTAAGTTTGACTTGATTTGATGAGGGAAGATGAATGGTCAATTTTGACTTGACCAATTGCCATGTCATGGTGACTTGGCATGGGGGCCAGCCAATGATGATGTTCAACATCATCATGGACTTATCATGTGGTGCCACCTCATGAGGGAGACCAAGAGCCATTGACTCTTGGAGTTACATGCATGCATGTAACCCCCCATCCAAGAGTGGCCAACCACTTTAGTGTGATTCATGGGATGAATTCAATTGTGGTAACTCCAACTTCATCTTCTTCCTTGCTCTTCCTCTCAAGCTTGCTCTCCCAATCCTCTACCTTGGTTGAAACTTCCAAGGGGTGCTAGCACACTCTAGGTTGTGTTTCTCCACCATTTGTTCGTGTGGATACCAATAGAGGAGTGTACACTTGACACTCTTGAGTTCCGACAAAGCTTTTGGACGAGCGGGATAAGTGAAGGGCGTCGCTATGAGGGTAACAGTCTCATCTCGTAGATCTAAGGTAGATCTAGGATCTTTAAACACATACATGTTTTATTTTATATATCTTCGCACGGATCCATGGCCAGGCTTCCGAGGTTTTCGCAACGCAAAAAGCGATTTTTGCGGCTTGGAAAGTCCAACATATGTGGCTATGGGTGGTTGTGTAGCTCAACTACTATGGATGAGACATACTTTAGAGGACTATGAGCTACTTTACTCCAACATAAAAGTATTTTGTGATAATGTGAGCACCATAAATTTGATCAAAAATCCGGTGTATCACTCTATGACCAAGCACATTGAAGTGAAACTTCACTTCATTAGAGACCATGTGGCTAAGGGAGACATTGAGCTCAATTACATTGAATCTAAGTCCAACCTAGCCGACATCTTTACCAAGTCTCTCCCCGAACTAGAATTTTTATCACTTAGGAGAGAACTTGGAATGTGCTTAGTTGAATAGAGGTGTAGATTTGCATGATCCCATAAAAAATCTAGGTTTTATACCTCTAAACATCTCACAAAGGACCTAAGAAACTATGAATTTTGTATTAAGACACCTAGACATCATGTGAGATGTTAGGAAGATGCACTTGGTTCATCATGCTTGTTATGATGCATTACTATGAACCAATGTGCCATCTAGAGACATTAATCCTTCATTGGACCAATCATTGGGAAGACTTATGCATAATTGATGTGTATATAGCTCTAAGAATATGATTGGAAATGTCAAATAAAATATATTTTAAACTATGTTTATCATACTTTGAAAAATAGTTCTCAATTACTAAGCAAAAGTGATACAAAGTTTGAAAAATACTTAAAGCTTTTGATAAGTTTCAAAATTGTATCATTGTTGAAATATGAAAAACATATATTTTTCCAATCATTTTTCCTTGATAGAAAATGACTTCAGAAATGTGTGCGCGAAATTTTGTGATTTTTTGATGTTTCTTGAATTTTTGGCACATTTATGAAAAACCTAAAAAATGAGTTTCAAGTGTGGCAGTCGACTGCGATAGATTTTCAGTCGACTGATACTCTTTTTTTCACAAATCAATAAAGAAATCGCTCGCATAACCTGGCAAAACCACCGCAAAACTACCCGCAAAACCACTCGACAAACCGCTCGCGAACCGCTACACAAAACTACTCTCGCCTGAATTTGGCGAATCGCCTGAATTGGACAAACTACCCTGAAATTAAGCAAATCAGCCCTGTTTCTTGGCCTTAAGTGTACTCTTAAGTGTTCTAAAACTATGGTATGATAATCTTCTGTAAAAAGAGATTTTAGGACTAAATAATGCAATGTTTTAGGGGGAGCTTCATAGATATAAAGTTTTAATCCTCTAACTTTATATTGTCGGTGCAAAGATAGGACATAGTTTCATATTTCTTGTTTATGCTTTGCTTAACATGCTACTCACACATCATAACCTATGTCCTGGATTAAGGGGGAACTTTCATTCTATTTTATACCTTAATTCAAGGCATTATAAATTTCATGAACTTATTTGTATTAAGTCCTTCTCTTTTTGATGTATGTCAAAGGGGGAGAAGGATGATTTAAGCTAGGAATTCACATTGATATATGTTGACATGTGATGTTTATTTCTGAGAATGTTTTAAGACCTAACTTAAATGATTGTCAAACATCAAAAAGGGGGAGATTGTTGGTGCAACAATGCCCCAAACATTTATATGTTTTGATGTTTGGATAATCATCTAAGTTAGGCAACATTTGTGATCTAATTGTAAACATGTTTAAGTGATAGGAAAATCCAAGTATGAAGACTCGGTAAAGGAAAAGTCCAAGTGTGATCTTGGCAAGAGAAGTCCAAGGAAAGGGCTTGGCGGCATAAGACCAAGCATGTAGTCTTGGCGGCGTAAAGTCCAAGCAGACCTTGACAAAGGAAGTCCAAATGCAAGTCTTGGCAGCGTAAGTCCAAGCATGTAGTTTTGGCGGCGTAAAGTCCAAGCGTACTTTGGCAAAGAGAAACCCAAGACATAACGAAACCGAAGGAAGCTCTTGGAAGCAAGTGCAAAGGATGAACAAGTCGCGGACTCGGAGGGATCCTGGAGGCGTGAGGCTTAAGGAAGAGCTAAAAGGTTGAGTCTAGGTCTAGGGAGTTAATTCAAGTATGAAATTATCATACTTGACAAGTATCAGTTGACTGATACATCATAACACTCGACTGATAAGGTGCTCGACTGAATTAGGCTGAAACCCTAATGATCAGTCGACTGCCAAGAGCTGGCAGTCGACTGATGATGCAATCAGTCGACTACCAATACCGATAGTCGACTGATCAAGTCGACGACGGGCACAGAATGAAGTTTTACTCGACTCCGCACGGGGATAACTTGACTGATCAGGCTACCGTTGGAAATGGCGGCTGCGTATCTCCGCAGATTCGCCTCGTCAGAAGTCGTTGGCTTCGATGACAGTCGACTGATGTTGTACATTAGTCGACTGATCCTGTTTCAACGGAAAAATGAGTCTCTTTCCTATAAAAAGAGGCCAAGGGGAGAAAGAAGAGGCTAGTGCTTATATTCTGATCATTCTCTCAAGCTCCCACGAATTTTCTAAGCTTTCTAAGTGTTTTAATTCCCCTCCTCTCTAATCTTCATCTTTGTAAGAAGAGGAGGGTTTTGTAAAAGAGAAAACTTCTT
This sequence comes from Wurfbainia villosa, assembly GCA_025175895.1. Classification (NCBI taxonomy): domain Eukaryota; kingdom Viridiplantae; phylum Streptophyta; class Magnoliopsida; order Zingiberales; family Zingiberaceae; genus Wurfbainia; species Wurfbainia villosa. The sequence goes on along the minus strand of CM045994.1, from coordinate 88,193,023 downwards.
AGTGAAGATCGATTTGGGTTAATCCATTTGAAGGATTGCCGTGAAGTAGGAGCTTAATCTCCGAACCATGTTAAGTTCTTTGTGTTAGCATTGTATTTTCGTTTCTATTACTATTGTATTTGTTGTGCTTCCGCTAACCATTTTTGTAGAAACAAAAAGAGGCTATTCACCCCCTCTAGCCTTCCAAGATCCCCAATAATATGTTGTTAAAAGTCTACTATTCGTAGCGCGCTTGATGTGTATACTGTTAAAAGTCTACTATTCGCAGCGCGCATTAATGTATGCTATTAAAAGGCTACTATTCGTTATTCGCAACGCGCATTATTGTATGCTGTTAAAAGTTTATTATTTTTGGATAAAATTATATTTGTTAATTAAATGTTAATCAAGTGAACTTCTAATTTAAAATAAGTAATTTTAATTTTTAAATATCTATGATTATAAAAATAAAATAAAATAATTTAACCAATAATAATTTTGTAAAATTATATGGGAATAAATTTGGGCGTGTTAAAGAATTTTAAATAATAATAATCATATATATTTAATGGAATGAAAAATATAAAATTAATAATATATGTTAAGCAATGGAATAATATTATTAAATAACAACCGCGTGTATTTTATTCGTTGTTACAAATCTAATTATAAAAAATTAAAATTTTTGCCGTGCAAGTCCACACGTCATTCAAGTGCACTGCGTGTGTGTATATATATATATATATATATACAAAAACTTTCTGCCGCGCGACTCCGTATCCGCTCCCCATCCGCGAACATATATATATATATATATATATATATATATATATATCTATACTAAAACTTTCGCTTCCGACCCATCCGAACTCGCCGACGATCGTCGCGCTGCCCTTATCGCGCCGCCCGGCGTCACCGCCGCCGCGGCGCGATCGGCGCCGACTTCGCGGTGGTGGTGTCCGATTCCGGCCGGATAGCGGCCGCCCGCCGCCTAACCGCCGGAAGAGCGATCGCGCGGGCCGATGTGCGACCCGCGTCGGCCGCGATCGGGCGGTCCGGCAATTGCGGCCGAACGGCGCGGAGGCGAAATGGCGTCGCTGCCGTCCGTCGGCCGGATTGGCCGCCTGGCCGTCCGGCCATCGCCGCGCCGCGCCGGTCTGGGCGGCCGATTTGGCGCGATTCGGCCGACGGCCTAATGGCGGCCCGCGACTGACGGACCGGCGATCAGCCCGTCCGTCCGTCGGCAAAGGCCGCCGCCATTCGGCCGCCGGCGCCGAATCCGCGAAATCGGCCGCGATGGCGGCCGATTTGGCAAGGCGGCGCGGCGGTCCGGCCGGTGCGGCGAGTCGCCGAGATGGACGGCGTCGGCCGGAATCCGGCCCGATCGCGATCGGCGATGGCGCGCCCGCTGCCGCCCGCGATTCGGCCGGAATCGCGGTCGAATTGCGCCGGCTTCCGGCCGGAAGCCGAGCTCTACCGGACCAGCCGGCGAGTGCGCTTCAACGCACCCGGTCCGTGGCCGGAGGTGGCCGGCCGAAGCGGCGGCGTGGCGGCGATAGTCGGTGCGTCATGACGGCGCGGATGAATCGATCGCGCAAGAGAAAAGAACTCTCTCTCTATATATATACGGGTTTGATCTGCTGCGTGCCCGATTGCTGCCGCGCCACGTTCGCGGCCGAGGTACCGCTGCACTCGCGCCGGACCCTCGTTATTCTGCGCGGCTGGCTGCTGCTGCCGTCAGACCCCCTCGAGGCCGGGCCGGGTGCGTTAAGCGCACCTCGCGGCGGTCGATCGGACGAGCTCGACTTGGCGGATTGCGGCGGAAGTCGGCCGAGCCGAGCTCGGCGGACCGCCGCAGTGCGCTTCCGCCCGCCGGAGGTGGCCGGAGAGTCACTGTACATTTCACAATCGCGACGCTTGATCGAACGACTGAGATTGCTGCGCGCACGAGCACATTGCGTAACGTCGCGCAACAGATTATTCCTCTCTCTTTATAGTTGAAATAAATTTGGACGTGTTAAAGAATTTTAAATTAATAATAATCATATATATTTAATGGAATGAGAAAATTTAAAATTAATAATATATGTCAATTAATGGAATAATATTATTAAATAACAACAATGTGCATTTTGTTCGCCGTTATAAATCTAATTATAAAAAAATAATTTTTTTTACCGCGTGCAAGTCCAATGCACTGCGGATATTATTATATTTGTTAATATGAAAAAATAATAAAAGTCTCACAAAAAATAAGTTTTGCGCAGCATGCCATCCAATATATGCGAGTTTGATATCCTGAGCGCTCGCGAATGCATGACTCGTGCGCGACATCTTATTCGCCATCCGATCGATTGTGATTGTACAGTGAATGTACTTTGTGATTGGTCGTGCCACTGACGGCTGTAATCGTGACCATTTTCGATCGCAATTCGGTTGGAATCCGATCGCCATCCGAGCGGACTCCAGTGCCGGGAAGATCGTGATCGGATTCTGATCGGACCGACGTTGAATTTCGATCGAATTGTGGTTGGAATCTGACCTTCCGTCGATGATTTTGAGCGGCATCGGATGCACGGTTACTGTGCATTCCTCATTATCGTATATATATATATATAGAGAGAGAGATTGATTTTGCTCCAGTCGCGTGCACGCTGTCGTTCCAACCACGGTTTGGGTCTGACGGTCACAGGAAACCCTTCACTAAGCGCCCTTCCCAGTTCACGTCTTGCCAATGCCTTAAAGCCCTCCCGATGACATCGAATCAGGGAGGCGTCACCACTGCTGCCCATAATGGCGGGAGACAGGACGCTGGGTCTCTCGATTTGAAGGCGGTTTTGGATGAGATTCAGGTCGATTTGGCCTGCAAGCAACCCCAATCTCTGCGTAGTGGGTGCATTAAAAATCTCATTTTGACAATTCTAATTCTTTCTTCACGGTTTTATTTTTTTCTTCGTTTAGGGCCTCTGTCCATTTCCGACTCATCTGGCTCACTTGAGGGAGCATGGTTCCGTGTTGCATACGTTGGGATTGTGATTTATTTGTTTTTTATCTTAATTTGCTATTGTTTGCTTTGATTCCTTTGATCTCTTGCTATATGCTTTGATGAAACTGCATTTATTTTCCTTAGGGTCTTCCGGGGGTGTACAGCGAAGCTGCGGCAACAAAGGCGTATCCTAACTGAGAAGCGGTTCCGTGCGAGCTGTTTGAGACTGCTTTTGATGTGAGCTTTTCCTTATTTCAATTTTTTCCCCGGAGTTCTATGGTGTTTTTCCAGAACCATAAATAATGATCTTGCAAATTTTTTGCAATGTTATCCAATCCCTTCATTTTGGATACCTAAATGAAATCTTCCTATCTCATTAACTGAGAGTTGTTTTTGCCTTCTTCTCAAACTTATGGTATCTTTTTCCTCTTTCTCTACGTCGTCTCTATTTATTGTAGTTGTTTCAAATGGGGAATTCTTTTTCTCTTTATTGAGCCTTCAAGGATTTCTCTAAATATGACATCGTTCTCATCTTGAAATTTTAGAGGGGCGGAGCATTAGTTTCCATATGGCTTTATCAATTTTCTCAGCACTTGTTAAAATCAACATGAAATAAATAGACAAGTAAATCCCATGCTATGTAGTCTCATCTTATGTGTTCATATTGTACACTGATCTTTGTAGAACTTATTAATTTGCTCTGTAGTCTCATCTTATGTGTCCATACTGTAGTCTCTTTCCCTAATAGCATGCTTTTTTATAAAAATATGCTTGGTAGCTTTAACAATTTTTTATTGTTCTACCGTTAAAAAGAATGTGAGTCATGGAGATATCAGTGATAATACTAAATGTAAGCTGCTTCATTGGTCAGTTGATGGAGTTGTTGCAGAAGGTCGAATTGCATTCACAAATTTAAAAGCAAAAGTGCATCATGTTCCTTTTGGTGGATCTTGTTGGAAAGTTTTGATTGATAGAGATTTTTGTGGAGAAGGTAGACTTAATTCGACCAGCTGATGAAATGTTTCTTCTCGAGGATGCAATATGGAGTACAGTGGCTTGGTTATATAAGTTTATAGTTGTGTGACTGATATAGATTTTATCATATACTTTTCGTAAGAAAGAAATCATATTACTAAGTGAATTTCTATTATTAGTTTGGATTGTTGTTTCTAAGTGAATTATTATTTTGTTTAAGTGTGGTGTTGATGGTTATTTATGATTTTATAATTGTGTGTGGTATTTGTTGAGTTTCCCCAGCACCGATGTGGGTGTGTGTTCGAACATATTTTGTAAACATGCACATAGTGGAAGCAAAAATAAGTAATAACTGACTTATTACAACACACACCACACGCATGCAAAGGATACAACATGTGTAGACATAATCGCTATTTCAAATTTTGCAATAAAGAAACTTTACATCTAGGTATACCTGACAAATTATGTGAAGCGGGAATGACATCAACCAAGCGACCCTCGCGAGTTTCGCCTCTATCCGTATCCACGTCGAGCATCGTCGGGATAGCTTCACTAAGCCATGAGCCCCGACTTCACGAAAGGTACTAGCCTCGTGTTGAAGTCGTTGTGATCCGAGAGACGATCACAATTCGAATCCAAAAACAAGTTTCACAAACTCACTTCTCGAAAGCGATTCGTCAACCAATTAACAAAACCTTGGTCCTCCACCAAAGGGGATTGCCGGAGATCCAATCCCCGATAAGTAAGTCGCTGTCGGAGCGCAAAACGTTTACCAAACAACCTCTCCACGAAGAGGACAACAAGCTATCCAAAATTGGATAGCTTATTTTGGTGGAGGAGATGGCCGGCTGCCCTTGATGGACGACCAACCAAGGGAGGATGGCTGGAGGAGTTATCGACGGCTGGTGGATGGCCAGTGGCACAAGGAGCTTAGGCGGCAACAAGCTTGGGCAACCAATGAAGTGGGCGGCAACCACAACCCTCCCAGGGTTGGGCGACAACAATAAGGGAGAAGAAGAGAAAAACGGCTAGGGTTTCCAAAACCTAAGTCATTCCTCATTCACAAAACCCTTAAGTCGTATTTTTATAGAGAACATATTCTCCTAACGGTTATTGGTTCATAACCAAAATCCATTAATCCGTTCCAATAACTTAAGTTAAAATAAACCAAACTGTGTTGGTCTATTTTAAGTTAAAACAAACCGAACTAATTTTGGTTTATTCGTTTAAAACAAACCAAACTCTTTTGGTTTATTTTCCACCATTGAATTAAAACCAAACCGATTTGGTTCATCCATCATGTCTTCATAAGACTCGACCCATTCTTTCTTCCGATGCGACTGAAACAATTTCAAGCTCGCTCTTCGTTTGGTCCAACCAAACCATGTCTCTCTCGATCTGAGAATCCTCTCAAGCTCATTTTAAATCCTTCGGATAACACTCATAGTGCGTGTGACCAAATAGGTTCTCGGTTTATGTTGGCCGTCTATAATTAACCATTAATTATAGAACGATCATGAGTGATACCTAGTAGTACATCATGATCTCCAATTAACCAAAAAATCAACGGTTGATCCCATAACACTTCTGGAACCCTTCAGTAGCTACAGTGAAATGTGCCCCGTTCCCTTCACTCATCTAATACCCACTTGGTTCAGGACATGGTCTATGTGTCAATCCCCACTAGACTGACCACGTCACACCTAGCCCAAGTATTACTTCCTCGTCCTACGGATTCTAGTTACTGCACATATATCCAAGAGTACCATACTCTAAACATGTAATACTTTGGCCAAAGACTTTAGCAACAATCCGACAAGAGACCATAGGGTATACATTTCCTCGCAAGGAGTGATGAATCCTCTGTAGGCTATTCAAATACCTTCGGCCACTTCGACTTATACCAAATCATCCCGGGTCCGCATCTCCTCGGAGATACTTGCTTAAGATGTCAAAGCATAAGTCTCCATGATCAAGATGACTTGAACATCGCAAGTCTATAGAACATCGCACCTAAGCTGCAGTAAGAATTTCATTGACATATCTATATATGCAGAGAACCATATGAAGTCTTACAACTGGTCACTCCAATGAACTAATTACCATAACTAGCATCCACTATAAGATACGAAAAAATAATAATTAAGGATAGGGATTAATCCTTTAAGTGGCTATTTGATTTAATCAAAGTTAGGGTTTAATTAGATTTGATTTTGGCTTGGACTTGAATCGGTTGGGGCTTGAACCGGTTTGGCTAGAACTGGGTTGATTGAACCGCTCGATCGAACGACCTTTAAAAGAGCTGAACGAATCGAGTGGCGACATTTCTCCATCGCGATTGTCTCCTCTTCCGTTCTTAGCGATTTTCTTCCTCCGCGCGATCACGTCGTCGTATCCCAGCTCGTCGGCGTCCAGTGAGAGCAGCTCGACGGCGCCACCACTTGGCTGATCTCCGACCAAAGATCAAGGGGGTTTCTCTCCTGGGAAATCTTGGCGACACTCCCGGTGGACTGGCGGTGCTATCGCCGCGGCAGTGAGCTGCTGTCATAGGTAAGGATCGATCTCCTTCTTCCTCTTTTGAGATGAGATATGAAACTAGCTGTGGGTTTTCGAGTTTTAGCTTAAATCAATGGTTTTGGGCAGTGATTAGAGATTGGATTGCTCTGTGATCAGGAGACGAGGAAGGGATGCCGGTGGAGATCTGAGATCGCTAAGGTTGATTTCCTTCCTGCTTGTGATGTTTGTATTTGCTACGGATTGAAAATTTAAGCTGTGATTGGAGTGGTATTCGTTTGATTCGGGTGTTGGTTTGTGTTCTGTTATAGCGAGTTTGATTTCCGATGTGTTTTGATTTGGAGTGTGGATTGTTCGGTGGAGCAAGATGCTTGTGTTTGTTTTTGGAGGTTGGAGGTTGTGATCAGTAGGTGTAATTAGTGATTATTGTTGCAGTTGATTGAGTCTGTGATGCAGCTGTGAAATGTAAATTGGGTATAATCCCTGTTTTTGTTTCTCTCTACAAGATCTGTTCATGGTGTTCCAGAATTGTGATGCTATGAGAAGGGAAATGGATATGTGTTTGAGGTAAGGATGGATTGTTTCTAAGTGGGGATTGTGCCGACTGTGTGTCTGTGGAAGGAAAAGTTATAGTTGGTAATTGCTATGGATTGAGCTTGAGGTAACTGCCATGGCTGTAGAATATATTGGTAAACTGCTCTATGTTTTGGGAGGATGCAGTAGTAAAGTGTGATTCAGATATGATCCCTGTTTTCTTTTTTTTGATGGTTCTGTTCAGGGTGTTTTCAGACCTATAGTGCATGAATGGCAAGGGAGGAGTTGTATGTGGTGTTTCTATTCGATGTTGATGATTTAGTTGTGGATGTCGATTGATCTATTCGGTGGATGTATTGAATTGATTAGCTGTGGTAGACTGATCTTGTGGTAAGCTTCTATTACAACCCTGTTTTGAGTATTGTTTAGATCTATATATTGATCTTGCTGATGCGGGAGCGAGTATGGTGATGGTGTATCAGGTTGGGATAATCGGGGTTTCTAACTCGTAGACGATGAAAGGATGTGAATATAGAAACGATGTAGTGTTTAGTTCGTACATTTGTCAGATACTTGTACTTAATCATAGTTTGTCATTATGTGCAAGTTTGGGATACGAAGCAGGTCCACGACCGTGAGGATTATTTCGAGTTGCGTATCAGGTGGGTAATATCTACCCTGGTTTAGGTAGTTTGACTTATTCCGGTGCATGAATTTTGACTTATGCTTATACTTTTGATCTTAAATCCACTCTTATTTAATCATGTGCTTGTACTTAGCCTTGACCTTTGAGATATATTTCTGTTACTTCATCGATTATCTATCACAGATATGAACTACAAACCCTATTGTGTGTTAGCTGATGGATGTTTAGTTAAGTACATGTAGTTAGGGTTATCATTGTGAACTCAGATTGGGTTATCGTGTCACATCACTAGGGTTAGGCGATGGATTAGATTATGGAGTTAATTTTTGTATCGTACACATATTAGTTGTGCATCTATGGTGGATCTAGTCATCTGTGCATAGATAAATGTATGTGGTTGTTAGTATGTGGCTAAGGACTAGAGGTCCTAGCGTGATTGTATATTCATTATGGATCGTGTGTCTGCGTATGGTTATATGGATTGTCGATAGTATCTCGCTACAGACTGGAGGTCTTAGCATGGTTGATTGTCAGATGTGTATGACTCTCTGTGTCATAGAGAGAGAGTCTTGTGGATTAGTAGTCCTTGCATAGTTGACTTTTAGTTGACCAGGACTCCCCGTGGGATAGGGAGTGTATGGAGCTATGCATCATTACATTGCATGCATGCTGGCAATTAGGTCTCCCTTGTGGTTGAGAGGGTCGCTAGTCATCTTGCCTCCCTGGCCACTCGGGGTAGTGGTAGCAGGGTTGAGTGCAGAGCATTGTTGTGCGTGCCGTTCTCGACCACTATGGATGGTGGTAGCTGGAGATGTGCACTTGGCCACTGTGCGGAGTGGTAGTTAGCACACTCACCCACTATAGACGGTGGTCGTGTGATGTACAGTTGTCTTGGGTGTGGTGCTCGTCTACTCATGGGTAGGGATGGAGCGGCTAGTAGCAGGGACCCCCATGGGGTAACATATAGCTCTATGGTGGCTAACTACTATTTCATACTACCCAAATCGGCCACTCGAGAGCGGTGGCGGCTGGAGTTGGGATAGTTGTCATGTCGTATCACCTAGGCCATACTGGGGTCATGGTTGGATGAGTTCGTAGACATGACCATGCATATGCATTGCTGATATATATGTATGCATGTATTCGATATATATTTTACATATGCCTGTGAGATGCTGCATTTGTTTGCTGCATATGTTTGTACATCATGATACATGCCATTTGCATATTATATACTGCTGTGTTGAGCATGATATATGTGTTGGTCCAGATTGTTGTATGTATTTGATTAGTGTCATGTCGTAGCGTGGTATGGACCGAGATGTTATTACATGTGATTATATACTGTTCATATGTCTGAGTGTTGGTTAGATTTGGGATTGACTTTGTACATTATATGGGTTATGTTATTGTATACCTATTTAGGATGATATAGCTTATGGTGTTGTAGACCGTCAGGTACGTTAGTACTTTACTTCATGTTCAGTTGATCAGTTTAGTATATGCATTGAGTATGACTATACTTGTGGATACTAATTAGACTCTTACTGTATACCTGTAGATCTTCACATGTATACTTGTATATCTCTTTATCCTATATGTTGTTCATGCACTTTCTATATATTACCCCTAGGTTTCCTGTCGCCCAGATAACAGGTAGAAGATTCCTTGGATGTTCGGAGCTCCACCAGCTGATCTCATCTCACACCAAACGGTTGTATACTATTTCCACATTGTTGTATTCTATTAGATTGTTGTTTTGGGATTTCGTCCTATATCGTTTCCGTATTTGTTGTTATGGATGTGTTGTATGTATTTAACTTTTGATGTGGTTTCTATTATGATTCTTGTTGTGTCAAAGTCACTCCGGAGTACATAGTTGAGTCGTTTGTATCTTTATTATTTGTCAGTATCTTCCGCTGTCTTTTATGGAATACGTCCATATATTTGTTATGTGATTGTGGCCGAAAGGCTTTATGTATATCAGGGAATTGTATCACGTACATGGGAGATGCTGTCCGATTATTTTCGGCTCGGCATACTCTCGGGGCGTGACATCCACGTTTAACTCCGTACATCCCAATGTCTCCAGCCAGTGAAAAATAGCTGCTTGGATAAACCAAAGAGTATGACTCGTGCTAATCTCAACAGAATTGATGACGTCCGAATCCATCAATTCATCGACTAGGGATAATTTCAATACATCACAATTACACATGTAGAGATACTCACTAGTTGTGATCCAATCACAAATTCTCTCATGTTGTGAATCGTATTGCAGACATTCAGTAATTGAGTTTAAGATCCAATCAAATACATGAAAATATGTACACTCAAATAGTGAATATTCATTTATCAAATAAATGGTACAATCAAAAGGCGATTGCCTTAGGATACCTCTCATATATAACTAACAAACTCTCACTTGGCCTAATTCCAATCGCTACAGTATCCAATACTATAAGCTCTAACATGACCCTCAAACTTACTTTGAGGTAAGACCTTAGTTAAAGGATCCGCTAAGTTCCTTTCAGTGGGAATCTTCTGTTGGGTTTCCGGCACCGCGACGAGTGTGTGTTCGAACATGTTTCGTAAACATGTGCATAGCGGAAGAAATAAAAATAATAAATCTAATTTATTACAACACACACACCACACGCATGCATAGTACAACATGTGTAGACATAACCATAGTTTCAAATTTTGCAATAAAAGGAAATTTATTCTACATATACCTGACGTATCACGTGTAGTGAGAAAGACATCAACCGGAGCGATCCTCGCTAGAATCGCCTCTATCCATATCCACGCCGAGTATCTTCGGGATGACTTCACAAAGTCATGAGCCTCGTCTTCGTACGAGTCACTAGCCTCGTGTCGAAGACGATGTGATCGAGAGAAGATCACAATCCGAATAAAAATTTGGATTCAAAACGAGTCCACAAAAACTCGCTTCTCCGGAGAGGTATTCGCCAACCGTTTGACAAATCCTTCGTCCTCCACCTATAAGGATTACCGGAGATCGAATCCCTGGTAAAGTAGCTTCTTCCGGGCTCAAGCGTCGTCAAGCAGCCACGACGCCCGACACTGAAAACAAGCTGTCCAGAAAACTGGACAGCTTAGTGGAGGAGTTTGCGCCGGCCAAAGAGAAGAGGGCCAGCAAGTCCTTGGTCACCGGAGCCAAGGAGGATCACCAGAGGGTCGCTGGAGGATCGCCGGCTGAAGCTTGGACGCCGACAACAAGCTTGGACGGCGGCACAAGGGTGGGCGACGGCTAGGGTTTGGGCGCCGACCACAAGAGGAGAAGGAGAGGGTGGGCGGAAACTTTGGGGTTGCTTGTATTAGGTTTTCACAAAACCCTTAATCCCTATTTTATAGAGAACAAATTCTCCTAATGGTTATCGGATCATAACCAAAATTCCGTTAACCCGCTCCATTAATTTAAGTTAAAATAAACCAAATTGATTTGGTCTATTTTAAGTTAAAACGAACCGAACTAACTTTGGTTCATTCGTTTAAAACAAACCAAATTCCTTTGGTTTATTCTCCACCATTGGATTAGAACCAAACCAATTTGGTTCATCCATTATGTCTTCATAAGACATGGGTCATCCACGCTTCCATTGCGACTGCAACTATTTCATGCTCGCTCCTTGTTTGGTCCAAACAAACCTAGTTTCTCTCGGTCTGAGAATCTCATTCTCAAGCTCATTTTAAATCCTTCGGATTATGCTCGTTGTGCGTGTGACCAAATAGGTTCTCAGTTTATGTAGGCCGTCTATAATTAACCATTAATTATAGAAAGATCATGAGTGGAACCTAGTAGTACATCATGATTCCCAATTAATCGAAAAGATCAACGGTTGATCCAGAACTATTTCTGAAACCCTTCAGCAACTACAATGAATCGTTCCCCATTCCCTTCACTCATCTTATACCCACTTGGTTCAGGACATGGTCTATCGTGTCAGTCCCCACTAGGTTGACTACGTCACACCTAGCCCAAGTATCATTTCCTCGTCCTACGGATTCTAGTTACTGCACATGTATCCAACACTACAAAAAAACTATTTTTTAGCGACGAATTTTGGCAACGAATTATTTTCGTTGGAAATCTGCAACCAATTTAGCGACGAATTTTCTGCTTCGTCGCAAATTAGCGATGAAAATGTATTCGTTGCAAAATTTGCAACGAATCCAGCATTTGTTGCAAAAATTTGCAACGAATCTCGGATTCGTTGCAAATTTTTGCAACGAAAAAAGGATTCGTTGCAAATTTTGCAACGAATCCAGCATTCGTTGCAAGTTTAACGTTTTAAAAAATATTTTTTTATTTTTTTTTAAATTTGCAACGAATCCTGGATTCGTTGCAAATTTAAAAAAAAAATAAACTTTTTAAAATTGTAATATTAATTTTGCAACGAATCTTGTGATTTGTTGGAAAAATAATTTGCAACGAATCCTGAATTCGTTGGAAATTTTTCCAACGAATTCAGGAATCGTTGGAAATTTTCCAACGAATCCTGAATTCGTTGGAAAGTTTTCCAATGAATCCTGAATTCGTTGGTCCAACGAATTCAGGATTCGTTGGAAAATTTCCAACGAATTCAGGATTTGTTGGAGAAATTTAAAAAGTTTAAATTTTTTTTTAATTCCCAACGAATCTTGGATTCGTTGCAAAAAAATTGCAACGAATCTTGTATTCGTTGCAAAAAAATTGCAACGAATCCGTGGATTCGTTGCAAACAAATTGCAATGAATCCCGGATTCGTTGCGAAGCAAATTACAGCGAATCCGGATTAGTTGCAGTTTAGCAACGAATCCCGGATTCGTTGCAATTTAGCAACGAATCCCGGATTCGTTGCAATTTAGCAACGAATCCCGGATTCGTTGCAATTTAGCAACGAATCCTGGATTCGTTGCGAATTTTACTGCGGTCAGGTGGATTAGTTGCAAACAAATTGTAACGAATCCGGGATTCGTTGCAAAATCTTTTTAAGTTACCCGATGCCTGCCCTAATTTTATTTTCTTCCCCTCGCGTCGCGCCCGACCCTATCTGCCGCCAGCCGCCGCCTCGCGCCGCCGCGCCAGCCACGACCGCCGTCCGGCCGCCGGCGCCGCCGGCCTCGCCGCCGCACCTGCCGCCGCCACAAAACCGCCGTCGCACCGAGCCGCCGGCGCTTCGATCGACCGAGCACGCCGCGCCGCACCGAGTCCGCCGCCGCCGCCGCCGCGGCCGCCATGTCCGCCGCCGCCTCTCGTCCGGCCGCGTGACCCCAGCGCCAGTGACCCGGGCCGCGCCCCGAGCCCAGCCGGCACCGCAAGCTCACCGCCGCGCCCTCGTCGTCGCGTGCCCCCCGGCCAGCCGAGCCCGCCACCGACCACCTCGCCGTCGCCGGCCCGCCTCCTGCCCGGCCGCCGCCGCCTCCTTGCGGCCCGGCCTGCCTCCTGCTAGCGCCCGCCTCCACCGGCCCGCCGCGCGCCTTCCGGCCGCCTCCTGCCGGTGCGGCGCCGCCTTCGGCCGCCTCCTGTCGGCACCCGCCTCCTGCCGGTGGCCGCCTCCTGCCCGTAGCGCCTTCCGGCCGCCTCCTGCCGGCACCGCCTCCCTGCCCGGTAGCGGCTTTGCCTCCTGCCAGCGCCGCGAGACTTCGCCGCCATTGTGCCGCGAAACCTCGCCGCCGGTGTCAAACGATTCCGTCAGCCACGACCACGCCGTGCACCGGCTGTCCGAGAGCTAGCGCGACCACGTCGAGGCCGTAAAGCGATACCAATCGCCACCTCGGAGGCGTTGACCACTAGTGGTATAATATTTAAATTTTGTTAAATCAGTATTATTTTTTAAATTGAAATTTATATTATTGTTAATTTTCTGTGTTGATCTAGAATGGTATTAGAGTGGTATGGTTTATATTAATATAATTGATTGAAAATAGACAAAATGCAGCGTGAAAGGAGTTGGATGTATAATAGAAATTTACCTGAACGTCGGGATTTAACTGATGAATTTATGAGTGGGTTGCAAGAGTTTTTAAATTTCGCAGCTAGTACTGTTAAGTTTATGGATGGTAATTAGATAAGGTGTCCGTGCGTAAAGTGTCACAATGGTAGATTTTTACCGCTAGCAAAGTTTGAGCATCTTTGTAGGTTTGGATTCGCTGCGATTATAATCGACATGTCATGGTGAACCATTTATATCTGATGAAGTCTATGATAGACAGAACACACAAGTCTCTAGGGATCAAAGTGATTATAATCAATTAAATCCATATCAGAGGATGATATATGATGTAGCAGGCCCGAATTTGATTCCCCAATCACAAGGTGCAACTTCAAGTTGTCCTCCTACAGCTGAGCAAATGTTTACTAATGCATCACCCTTGGAAGAGGTGCAAGTAACAGATATCGGTCAGAATATGAATAATGAAGCATATCTCAAATTTCAGAGGTGTTGAGTCTGCGGATGCACCTTTATATGGGTTGTGAGACTCACACTAAACTATCGCTCACCGCAAGAATGTTGAATGTAAAGCGAGCATAATGTGTCCAAGAGTGTTTTAATAATTTTGTTCAAGCTTTTGAAGAGGCATTGCATGTGATCATATCTTGCTTGATGATTTGTACAGTATGAAAAACGATGAAAGAATTAGGTCTCCCAAAGTGGAAAGAATTGATGTGTGCGAGAGATGGTTGTATGTTATATTGGGAGATGATGCGATGTGGATGTTTGTAAATTGTAATCAAGATAGGTACAAGAGCACTAGTAGGAGGCAAAGAAGCGTAAATCATATAGTCGGTTGTTTTATTTGCCTTTAACTCCTAGGTTACAAAGACTTTATGCATCAAAGACAATCACGAACACATGACTTGACATGCAAATCATCGAGCAATGTAAGAGGGACTAATGTGTCATCCATCGATGCAGAGGCGTGGAAAAATTTTGATAGAACATACCCTGATTTTTGCGAAGGAGACTGAAATATTAGGTTAGGTCTCTGTCTTGTGGATTTGCTCCATTTGGTAAATCGGAAGACACTATTCTTGTTGGCGATTATATTAACTCCGTATAATCTTCCGCGGGATGTGCATGAAAACACCGTATATGTTTTTAACATTGGTTGTGCACAGCCTAAAAATCAAGAAGAAGTTAATAGATGTTTATATGCAACCATTGATTGCGAGCTAAAACAACTATGGGATGAAGGTTTTCCTACATCGGCGTTCATACTAATCGGATGTTTGTAATGAAGGCGCTCTTCTTTGGACCATAAATGACTTTCCGCTTATGGTATGCTATCGGGGTGGAATCTTTGTAGGCATCTTAGGATGCCCAATATGTATGGAGAGATCAAAGTCGATTAGATTGAAGCATGGTAAGAAGCCGAGTTATTTTGATTGTCATCGACAATTTTACCACTAAATCATAATTTGAAGGAATAAAGATGAATTCACTAGGAATCGAATTGAAAGAACACCTCCGCCATTGAGAGATCGACAGTGAAGATATTTGGTACAGAGTTGTTCACCTTCCATCTCATTGAAGAGCCACATGGTACAACTTATGAATATGGAAGCAACCATAAATGGACCAAACGAAGTATATTTTGGGAGTTACTGTATTGGTTTAGTAATTTGATTCATCATAATCTCGATGTTATGCATATTGAGAAGAATATTTTTGATAATCTGATAAATACAGTGATGGATATCACCGAAAAACAAAAGATAATCTGAATGCAAGAAAAGATATGACTCATTTGTAAACGACCCACCCTTGATGTTGATGAAAATAGTAGGGACCAAACCAAAGGCGGTTTATACATTGAATAAGGAGCAGACGTGTTCTTTGTGAATGGTTGAAGTCATTGAGATTTCCTGATGGGTATGTTTCTAATCTTGGGAGATGTGTCGATATGAAGGAATGCAAATTGATTGGTTTGAAAAGCCATGATTGTCATATATTCATGGAAAGACTAATTCTATTGGCTTTAAAGAACTCTTTAGAATTATGCAGGGTGCCATTACTGAGTTAAGTATTTTTCTTCATGATATATGCTCAGCTTTTGGGAAATTCACACATGGAGAAGTTAGAGAGAGACATTCCAATCATTTTGTGCAATTTAGAAAGGATTTTCCATGACATTTTTGATTCAATGGAACAT
Source organism: Wurfbainia villosa (assembly GCA_025175895.1). Taxonomy (NCBI): domain Eukaryota; kingdom Viridiplantae; phylum Streptophyta; class Magnoliopsida; order Zingiberales; family Zingiberaceae; genus Wurfbainia; species Wurfbainia villosa. The sequence goes on along the minus strand of CM045994.1, from coordinate 88,177,226 downwards.
CTTTTGGTTCACTTGCCATATGAGGCCAAAGTTGGAGGACGATTCATTATCGATGGATGTATCCTTTTGAAAGGTATAATTAGCATATTCTATACTTTTTAATATTGCATAAAAAGTATAATTTTTTATATATTCATTTCTAATACAATTTGTTATATTACGAGATTCTTATATCATTTGAAGAAAAAGTAAAAATAAAGCACATGTTGAAGCCTCTATTGTGCATATATTGTGGAGGAAGTAACAACTTTTGCATCATATTATTTTGAGCCTCACGTTCGGACCAAAAGAGCGAAATCGGAAGGAATGATGAAGAGGTCTGTCGATCCAAATTTGAATTCATTCTCAATTTTTAATTATCTTGGTCGACCAAGTGGACCGTGTAACAACGATACTTGGCGATCAAGAATGGCGCTTGACCCGGACATATGTTTTACTTAATTGTCCAGAAGTATCGCCATATTTCGAGTTAGTATATATTTCCTATTATCTTCGTCAAGTGTTTATTTGTTTATGTTTTAATACAATTTTTTATTATAGGATTTTCCAAAACTTATATTCTGAAATCCCGACCCGTGACTTTGATAACTTCTGCGAACAGGAATTTGCACCATGGTTCAAATCATATGTAAGCAGTTATAATTAGCTCATTTTTGTTGACACATATCTTAACTTTTAAATAAATATCATTTTCATTTGAGTATAGGTTTATGCTAATCAAACTCACGTTCAACAAGATTTGCTAATCCATCTATCATGGGGTCCAAAAGCAATGGTACGCACTTGGCCAGCATATTTCATAAACGGCTATAATTTCCATACTCAAGAATATGGAAATGGAAAGAGTACAATGAATAGTGGAGTATGTGTTCAGTCTTCCAATGATGGAGGTGCAAGCAATGAATTTTATGGTTTGTTGGATGAAATTATAGAGATTGATTATCCTGGTCCAGAAATGCGAGTTATCTTATTTATGTGTCGCTGGTTTGACCCCGTCAGAGGGATGAAGGTGCATCCACAGTATAATTTGGTTGAAATTAATCATAAAAGATTTTATAAGAGATATGAACCATTTATTTTGGCACAACAAGCCATTCAAGTTTTCTATGCTCCATATCCTAGTTTGAGGCGTGACAAGAATGAATGGTGGGGTCATTTGTAAAACAAAAGCACGGAAAAAAATTGAAGAGCGCAAGACATTGCATATCAACAAGATAAAGTTACAAATATGTTTCATACCGAGGAATATATTATTCCAAGCGTTATGAGATCCCAGTAGAGTAGTGATAAAGCGTGGATGCAATCTGAAATTGATGATAATGATGAGGAGGAGGAGGGAGGAGGAGGAGGGGGGCGAGGAGGAAGAGGAGGAGGAGACCGAGGATGAGGATCTTGATGAGGATGAGGAAGATGATAATGAGGACTTTGAAATTTGGCGTCTAGGGTAAGTTTTTATATATAATTTTAGTTTTAAACTAAAATTTTACAAATTTTCTTAGCTCGATTATTTGTTTATATAATGTCTCATTGTTAAATTTATATCATTTGTCTCTGTATGTTGTGTATATTTTGTTCTTATAGGTTATCGATGGTGAAATCATCGTAGCTTATATGATCGTAGTCTCTCATATCTTCATTATGAATATTGTAAGTTTTCCATGTTCTTCATTAAGCATAAAAGTTTTATTTTCTTTATGCTAATTTTGTTTTTGGTTGATAGTTTTGACGTGGTGGCCGAGAGGCAGAGTACTAGTAGTGGCGTGATCCACGCTGCCCGGCACTATACCTACATGCCCTCTGATCTACGGACCTTCACATGATCGATCGCGATTACCATCTCATTCGCCGGCACGACCTTCCCATTCTGATTCACCTGTACCCGCCAGACACTCCTCTACTGAGAACATAGAAAGTCGACCGTATATATTCCCTATTGGAGATTCGTAAGTATTATAAATATTATAATTTATAAACTATCTTAAATATTTATTAAATTTATTTCCACTTTATTGTAGGTTTGAAAATTACATGCATTATTCGAGATCAATAAAATCGTGAATAACTATTAGAGAGGAGACTCTTTGTCATACTCAAGCACGCTAGGACATACAAAAGAACTATGGTGGTGCGAGTTTCAGGTATAATTGATTCATTTTATATATTAAATAAGTGATTATATAATCAATAGTTTTTTTTCCATCCCAGCGGAAATTTATTTGGGACCCTACTCAAGACTTGGAAGTTAAAAGAATTTTTAAAAAAAAATGTGGCGATCATATCCGGCATGTATTGAGTCATGCCAAATCTATTTGAAAAAACCACTGACTGTCACGTCGGAAAATTGGAGTAAAATCTCCAATTATTGGCAATCGGATGAGAAGCAAAAAAGTCAACAGAATAAGTTAAATCAAGCCTATAATTCTGGAGACTTATCTGCAACATATGCGGGCGGATCTATAAATATCGAGGAGCATTCACGTAGATTGGTAATTTTTAAATTCTACAATTAGTTTTTAAATTTATTTCAGATTATTATTTTATTTATAACATTCTTATATTTAGTCTAAGGAATTGGAAAAGGAGCCAGAATTTATAGATACTTTCGTTCGCACTTTCCAAAAAAAAGATAAGATTTGGAGTGGAGATAGAGCTCGAGCTGTTAAGGTTGGAAATAATCTTTAAACTTACTTTATAACTTTAATTTTGTTAGTTATGTAAATGCTCTGATTAAATTTTTAATATTGTGTAGGAGAGATATGATCAGTTATCCTCATCTCAGAGAATTTGAGGAGATAGCGGTGATCTTGAGGATCTGAGCGATCTGTTATTAATAATATGGATTTATGGCTTGAGGCGAGTGGAGGATCCAAAGGGGGAAGGATACTAGATATGGGTTCTCTGAGCAGAATGCATAATGCTCCTCGTAGATCTATTTCTTCTACTCCACCAGCAGTAGCGGCACAGATACAAAACTTGACTGAGGAGGTTAGCAATTTAAAGGGCATAATACATGAAAGAGATCAGCAAATTTTAGCAATACAACATCAAAACTCACAAAGGATCGAAATAATAGAGATCTGGCGACAACAAGCCTTTCTTATGCGGATTTCAGATTTAGTTACGGTCCCAAGTCATATTCCTCTCAGTCAAGAGCGATGATGGTGGCGATGATGATATTGTATGCATGTTTTTAATTAGTACCTTTATAATTGTTTAGTTTATCTAGTTTGTTAATCCTTCATTTTTTACATTTTTCTTAGTACTTTTTATTTTGCTTTAAACAGGAATGATCGATGAAGTCAATCCTTATGGCGGCTGAAAATGCACATCATTGTAAGTCTTTGCATATTTTTTTTCGTGTTAGTATATAGTTTTTTTTAATGTATGATACTTTTTGTTGTTTGTTTCTTTTCTAATGCAGGTAGAAGAATGTCGGCGATTGCTTACCAGATTCTTTTTTTTTCCCCATGTGTTGAGATCTTTTGTGGACATTGTTATTTGGATATCATAACTATGTTAATGTTTGAAATGTTGTAGGATATAACTTTTTATTTGGAATGTTGTATTGCTCTAAACTTATGATGTTGCTTTGTATTTATTTGGATATGAAATATGTTTTGATATTATTGAATATTATTTTGTTGTATTGAATGTGTGTGTGTTTTGTTTGTATTGAATGTATTTATTTGGATATTATAAATTATTGTGTTTTGTTGTGTGTGTGTGAAAATTTGTATATACGATAGAATATCTAAACGGAATAAATCTGTCAAAAATTTTTTAATTTTGCGACAAATTTAGCGACAAATATACAAATTCGTTGCTAAATCTTGAGAAATTTGCGACTTTTGCGTAATTTAAATTTAAATCGCAAATTTACAATTTAATTTAGCGAATCAATCTGCGACAAATTTTGCAGCGAATTTTCCGAAATTTGACGAAAAATAATTTAATTAAATTTCATGATTAATTTAGCAATGAAACCAATCTGCGGCGAATTTTGCGGAAATTTGCGTCGAAATTTTACTGACGAAATTTGCGGAAATTTACCAGCAATTTGGAAACATCAATTACCAATGAATTCCTTTTTTAAATCGCGAAAATTACCAGCGAAAAAATTAATTTGTCGCAAAAAATTATTATTTTGCAATTTTTTCAAAATTTAGCGACGAAATTTGCGGCAATTTTTATCGGTCGGAAAATTACCAGCGATTTCCTTATTTTTCGTTGCAAAAATTTCCAACGAAAGAATTAAATCGCAAAATTTTGCGGCGAATTCTTTTAAATCGTAAATTTGCGGCAATTTTTAATTCGTCAGCAAAATTTTGACAATTCTGCGATAATTTGGGAAATCTGGGTAACTTTTGCAACAAAATTTTGAAATTTAAAATTCATCCTAATTTTTATCGCTAAAATTAAAGTAAAACTTAAATCGCTATTTTTGTCGCTAAAATTTGCGACGGTTATTTCCCAACAAAAAAATTTTTGTCGCAAAATTCGTCGCAAAAATATTTTGCAACGAATTTTTTTTTAAAATTCGTCACTAAATTCGTCCCAAATTTCTGTTTTTTTTGTAGTGCAAGAGTACCTTACTCTAAACATGTAATGCTTTGGCCAAAGACTTTAGTAACAATCCGACGAGAGGCCATGGGTATACATCTCCTCGCAAGGAGTGGTGAATCCTTTATAGGCTATTCAAACACCTTCGATCACTTCGACTTATACCCAATCATTCCGGGTCCACATCTCCTCATAGATGCTTGCTTAAGATGTCAAAGCATAAGTCTTTATGATCAAGATGACTTGAATACCGCAAGTCAAAGGAACATCGCACTTAAGCTATAGTAAGAACTTCATTGACATATCTATATATGAAGAGAACCATATGAAGTCTTACGACTAGTCACTCCAATGAACTAGTTACCATAACTAGCATCCAAGATTAACTCCGGACATCACAATGTCTCCAACAAGTGAGAATCAGCTGCTTGGATACACCAAGGAGTACACCTCGTGCTAGTCTCGACAGAATCGATGGTGTGCTAATCCATCAATTCATCGACTAGGGATAATTCCGATACATCACAATTACACATGTAGAGATACTCACTAGTTGTGATCCAATCACAAATTCTCTCATGCTGTGAATCGTATTGTGGACATTCAGTAAATGAGTTTAAGATCTAAACAAATACATGAGAACATGTATACTCAAATAGTGAATCTTCATTTATCATATAAATGGTTCAAACATAAGGCGATTGCCTTAGGACATCTCTCATATATTACTAACAAACTCCCACTTGGCCGAATGCCAATCGCTACGGTATCCAATACCATAGTCTTTAACATGACCCTGAAACTTACTTTGAGGTAATGCCTTAGTCAAAGGATCCGCTAAGTTCCTTTCAGTGGGGATTTTCTCGATTTGTATTTTCTTCCTATTAATTATCTCTCTGATCAGATGATAGAGGCGAAGCACATGTTTGGATCGTTGATGAGACCTTGGCTCTTTCGCCTGTGCAATTGCTCCATTGTTGTTGCAGTAGACTGGTATTGCTTCAACAATGGCTGGAACCACACCAAGTTCATAAATGAACTTCTTGATTCAAACCGCTTCCTTTGCTGCTTCCGAAGCTGCAATGTATTCTGCCTCAGTGGTAGAATCCGCTACAGTGTCTTGTTTGGAACTTTTCCAACTCACTGCGCCCCCATTCAAGGTGAACACGTATCCAGACTGAGACCTGGAATCATCCTTGTCTGTCTGGAAGCTGGCATCCGTATACCCTCGTATCACCATGTCCCCTTCTCCATATATTAGGAACACATCCTTAGTTCTTCTCAAGTACTTAAGGATTATTTTAACAACCGCCCAATGATCCATTCCTAGATCAGACTGGTATCTACTCGTGACACTCAGAGCATATGATACATCAGGCCTCGTACATAACATAACATACATGATAGATCCTATTGCGGATGCATAGGGGATCTTACTCATGAAAATTCTCTTGTCTTTTATGCGCGGACACATAGACTTCGAAAGGTGTATCCAATGTCTAATGGGAAGGAAACCTTTCTTGGATTTTGACATGCTAAACCTCTTTAGCACTCGGTCTATATATGTAGACTGCGAAAGACTAAGCAACCATTTTGATCTATCTCTATAGATCCTAATCCCAAGGATGTAGGTCAATTCTCCCCGGTCTTTCATGGAGAATGTTTTGGATAACCAAATTTTGATTGACTGTAAGATAGATATATCATTTCCTATAAGTAATATGTCATAGACATACAACACTAGGAACACGACTGCACTCCCACTAATCTTCTTGTACACACAGGGTTCGTCCGAATTTTATGAGAAATCAAACCTTTTGATTGTCTCATCAAAATGGATATTCCAGCTCCTGGATGCTTGCTTTAGTCCATAAATGAACCGTTGAAGTTTGCATACCTTGGTTTTATCAATCGATGTAAAACCCTAAGGTTGTATCATATACACGTCCTCAAGGAGGTTTCCATTAAGGAAAGCTATTTTCACATCCATCTGTCATATCTCATAATCATAATGAGCCGCTATGGCCAGGAGCATCCGAATGGATTTAAGCATAGCTACTGGTGAATAGGTCTCGTCATAATCAACACCTTGCTTTTGACGATAGCCTTTCGCCACTAATCTAGCCTTATAGGTAATCACATTACCATCCATGTCGGTTTTCTTCTTGAAAACTCACTTGCACCCTATAGGCTTTATGCCTTCAAGTGGGTCCACCAAGTTCCAAACTTGATTTTCATACATGGAATCCATTTTTGACTTTATGGCATCAAGCCATTTGTCCCTTTCTGAACTTTTCAGAACCTCTTCATAACTGGTAGGCTCCTCATCATAAATGAGTAATACGTCGTTAGATTCACTTACGAGAAATCCATATCTCTCAGGAATATTGTGTGTTCTACCAGATCTACGAAGATGTGATGTCATAATAGGTTCAGCCGATGACTCATCACTATGAGTTATCGGTTGTGGTGCTTGATCAGATATCTCATCAATGCCTATTGGAGCCTCTTGAACCTCCTCGAGTTCAACGACACTCCCACTGTTTTCTTACAAGAGAAACTCTTTCTCTAGAAACACAACATTCCTTGAAACAAACAACTTTTGTTCCAAGGGATGATAGAATTGGTAACCCCTCGTTTCCTTAGGGTATCCAATAAATAGACATTTATCAAACTTAACATCTAATTTGTCTAACACAATCTGCTTCACATAAGCAGGACAACCCCATATCTTCAAGTAAGATAAATGAGGTTTCTTACTAGCCCATATCTCATATGGAGTAGTAGAGACTACCTTGGTCGGGACTCTATTTAGCAAGTAAATAGTTGTCTGAAATGCATAGCCCCAAAAGGACTTGGGAAGATTCGCGTTATTCATCATCGTCCTGACCATGTCCAACAAGGTCCGATTCACCTCTCGGATACACCATTAAACTGCAGGTGTATACGTGAGTCCATTGAGATAATATACCATTGTCCCTCAGATAATCTAGAAACTCTTGACTTAAGTATTGACCACCTCGATCTGATCGAAGTATTTTAATACTCTTGTCAAGTTGTTTCTCTACTTCATTTTTGAATTCTTTGAACCTTTCAAAGGCTTCAGACTTGTGTTTCATCAAGAACACATACCCAAACCGTGAGTGATTATTGGTGAAGGTAATGAAATAGCTATAGCCTCTTAGAGCTTGAGTTGACATAGGTCCGCATACATCAGTATGTATTAGACCAAACAACTCTCCCATCGGTTCACCTTTTCTAGTAAAAGGTAACTTGGTCATCTTGCCCTTTAAGCATGATTCGCATGTATTGTATGAATCTAATTCAAACGATTCCAGAATTCCACATCGGTGTAATTCGGACATGCATTTCTTGCTCACATGGCCAAGATGACAATGCCATATGTAGGAGTCTAATTGATTATCTTTTCGAGCATGCTTGTTGCTCGCTTCGATATTGAAAATGTTACTGGATACGTCCAATGTATAAATACCATTGTTTAAAGTTTCAGTCTCATAAAGAATGCCATTCAAAGTTATGTAACAACAATTGTTACTAAAAGTTAAATGGCACCCCATATTTAAACAAGAAATAGAAATGATGTTCTTTATCAATGAAGGAACATAAAAGCAATTGTCCAGTTCTAAGACAAGTCCTGTAGTGAGTTTCAACAAATACGTTCTGATGGTGAGTGCAGCAACCTTTGCTCCATTCCCAACATGTAAATTTGACTCTCCCTTGATGAGTCTTCTTCTATTCCTTAGCTCATGTATGTTATTAAATATATGTGAACCACACCCGGTATCCAATACCCAAGTGTCTAAGGAAATAGAATGACAATCAATAACGAAGATGTCACGCCCTGAGAGTATGCCGAGCCCGAAAATCGGACAACATATCCCCTATACGTTATACAATTCCCTATTGATACACATCCTTGTGGCCACAACCACACAATATATAGAAGTATATAACCAAAGTCACAGCGAAATACACCAACAATAATAAAAATACAAAGACTCAAATACATGCGTACTGGTACGACTTTGACACAACAAGAAAACATGATCGAAACCAAATACATAACAACATAATCAATTACCAATTAAACAACGGAAACAATAAAGGATAAAAATTCAAAACATACAATCCAAAATATACAACGCCAATATGGATTACAATCCAAATACTCGAGGTGAGATGAAATCAGCTGGCAGTGCTCCGAGCATCCAAGGAATCTTCTACTTGTTACCTGGGCGACAAAAAACCCAGGGTTTGTGGTGGTGTGTATAAAACTCAATGGTATTATAAAAGATAGTGCATGAACAAATAACATATGTAGAGCAACGGGTATACAAATGAAGATCAACAGGTATACCTAGGGAGATCAACGTATATACAGTAATGTAAGGTACTGACATACCTGAGGATCTGCAATGATACAACTAATACACCCTGAACACATATACCACATTATAACACATACAAAATAAAGGAATAATACTATATTTGTAATCAACACACTACTATATGAACAACATATAAACAAGTACATAAATGAACCTGGTCCATCCTATACTACAACATGACACTGATCGAGCAAACACGATCGATCCAACTTGTAAATTATTACTACACACACCAGTATAGAATATGCTAATAATATGTAAAATGATGAACAAACATATGCAACAGACATAGCTCAAACATATGTAATATCACAAAAAGAATATACATATTCACTGTATATGTATATATATTTATATAGATGTAAGATATGACAAATGGATGTGAAAATAGCTTTCCTTAATGGAAACCTACTCGAGGATGTGTATATGATACAGCCTGAGGGTTTCACATCGGTTGATAAAACCAAGGTATGCAAATTGCGACGGTCCATATATGGACTGAAGCAAGCATCCAGGAGCTGGAATATCCATTTTGATAAGACAAACAAAAAGTTTGATTTCTCACAAAATCCGGACGAACCTTGTGTGTACAAGAAGGTTAGTGGGAGTGAAGTCGTGTTTCTAGTATTGTATGTCGATGACATATTACTTATAGGAAATGATGTTTTTGTCTTACAATCGGTTAAGATTTGGTTGTCCAAGACATTCTCCATGAAAGACCTGGGAGAAGCAACCTACATCCTCGGGATTAAGATCTATAGGGATAGATCGAAACGGTTGCTTGGTCTTTCGCAGTCTACATATATAGACTGAGTGCTAAAGAGGTTTAACATGTTGGAATCCAAGAAAGGTTTCCTACCCATCAGGCATGAGATACACAATAAGTTGGAAAGGTTCCAAGCTTGACACTATAGCGGATTCTGCCACTAAGGCAGAATATATTGCAGCTTTAGAAGCAGCAAAGGAAGCGGTTTGGATCAAGAAGTTCATCTCTGAACTTGATGTGGTCTCATCAATAATCCAAACATGTGCTTTACCGCTATCATTTGATCAGAGAGATCATAAGTAGGAAGGAAATACAAATCGAGAAGATTCCCACTGAAAGGAACTTAGCGGATCCTTTAACTAAGGCATTACCTCAAAGTAAGTTTGAGGGTGATGTTAGAGCTTATGGTATTAGATACTGTAGCGATTGGCATTAGGCCAAGTGGGAGTTTGTTAGTAATATATGAGAGATGTCCTAAGACAATTGCCTTATGTTTGAACCATTTATATGATAAATGAAGATTCACTATTTGAGTATACATGTTTTCATGTATTTGATTAGATCTTAAACTCATTTACTGAATGTCCCCGATACGATTCACAGCATGAGAGAATTTGTGATTGGATCATAACTAGTGAGTATCTTGTTGGATCGATGCGGTTCGCTAGAGGGGGGGGGGGGTGAATAGCGCAAAAAAAAATTTTTGTCGTTTCTTTAGTTAAAACTCGAGAGGAAATTAATTGCATGAAATGTAAAGTAAATAGAGACAAATAGATTTCACTTGGTTCAGTAGCCTTCTGGCCATTACTCCAAGGCCCTAATGGTCCTTGACCATGCGGAGGGCAATACTAAACGAACTCCTTCTCGATGGAGATAGAGTTAAACGATTCTGAAAACTCAAGAAAGACTCAAGGTAGAGGGACACTCCCCCTCTCCTTGATATGATTTAAAGCTTGAAATAAAAACAACTTATACAAATTTAAAGATTATACCGACGACTTCAAAGATTGGAGGTTGAAGCTCTAGTCGTTGTCTCGGCAGCGCTTCGTCGTAGGGATGTCGGAGAGTCGGAGCGTATCGGAAGCACTTGGAAGCTTTTGAATTGATGAAAAACCCTAGGTTTGGCCCTCCTTTTATAGCCTTTAAGCCCCTCATCGAATGGGTCTTTAGCCAATCACAAATGGGCACAAAACCCCTTGAAAAATGGTGATAACTCTGACTACTGATCCTTTGACGACCATCAAGCGATGGCCATCACGATCATTCTTGGCGGCAAAGATCGATCGAGTGCTAGCGATAGTCACTCGACCGATCGATGACTAGTCGAGTCCTTGAGTTGGCAATGATCGGCTGCAAGGCAAAGTTAGCTTAAGGAAAACATTGTTTCGACGGTCGTCGACCATCCGATCTCGACCTAGACCATCTATAAGAAGTCTTTGGTCGGATCTATGCTTAAGATCATCCCTGTAAAGAGGATACGACCTTACTTACGCTCGCACACACGAGCTTACGTCAGTACTTACGTGTTGCTTCCGGCCTTCCACTCAATTCCTTCGGCTCCCTCCGAAGTCTCTTGAGTGTCGCCCGACCACCGCGGCTTCCTCCGGGTGTCGCTAGCCTTCAGCTCCAGCGTTGAGACTTTTCTGCACACTTGATTTAGCTCATGAGATAACAATATATGCTTAACTTTGTATCATTTTCTATAATCAAAACTTAGGTTCGACTTAGGTGCCTACTGCACCAATATATCTCTACATATGTAATTGTGATGTATTGGAATTATCCATAGTTGATGAATTGATGTATTGGGACACCATCAATTCTGTCGAGACTAGCACAAGGTATACTCCTTGGTGTATCCAAGCAGCTGATTCTCACTGGCTGGAGACATTGTGATGTCCGGAGTTAATCGTGGATGCTATTTATGGTAACTAGTTCATTGGAGTGACCAACTGTAAGACTTCATATGGTTCTCTGCATATATGGATATGTCAATGAAGTTCTTACTGTAGCTTAAGTACGATGTTCCTTCGACTTGCGGTATTCAAGTCATCTTGGTCATGGAGACATGCTTTGACATCTTAAGCAAGCATCTCTGAGGAGATGTGAACCCGGGATGATTGGGTATAAGTCGAAGTGGCCGAAGGTGTTTGAATAGCCTATATAGGATTCATCACTCCTTGCAAGGAGATGTATACCCATGGCCTCTCGTCGAATTGTTACTAAAGTCTTTGGCCAAAGCATTACATGTTTAGAGTATGGTACTCTTGGATACATGTGCAGTAACTAGAATCCGTAGGACGAGGAAATGATACTTGGGCTAGGTGTGATGTAGTCAACCTAGTGGGGACTGACACTATAGACTATGCCCTGAACCAAGTGGGTATAAGATACGTGAAGGGAATGAGGCACGATTCATTGTAGTTGCTGAAGGGTTTCAGAAATAGTTTTGGATCAACCGTTGATCTTTTCGGTTAATTGGGGATCATGATGTACTACTAAGTGCCACTCATGATCGTTCTATAATTAATGGTTAATTATAGATGACCAACATAAACCGAGAACCTATTTGGTCACACGCACAACGAGCGTAATTAGAAGGATTTAAAATGAGCTTGAGAATGAGATTCTTAGACCGAGAGAAACTAGGTTTGGTTGGACCAAACAAGGATCGAGCATGAAATCATTTCAGTTGCAATGGAAGTGTGGATGGGTCGTGTCTTATGAAGACATGATGGATGAACCAAATTGGTTTGTTTCTAATCCAATGGTGGAGAAAAAACCAATGGGTTTGTTTTGTTTTAAACGAATGAACCAAAGTTGGTTCGGTTCGTTTTAACTTAAAATAAACCATCATGGTTTGGTTTATTTTAACTTAAGTCTTAATGGAGTGGGTTAACGGTTTTAATGGTTATGAACTAATTAACCATTAGGAGAATAAGTTCTCTATAAAAATATGGCTTAAGGGTTTTTCGTGGATAACTTTTGGAGTAATCCAAAAACCTAGCCACCCTCTCCTCTCTTCTCCATTGGAGCTCAAGGTTCCATGCCCTAAACTTGCTTGTCCATCCCTTCTTCCTTCCTCACCGCGCCGGGCACTCCTCCGGAAACCCTTCGGCGACTCACCTTGGTTTGGCACCAAGGTGAGTCTATCCTCTTGGTTGGCGGCGCAACATCCTCCACCAAGCTGTCCAGTTTTCTAGACAGCTTGTATCCTTCGTGTTGGAGCGTCGTTTGGACGACATTTGGAGCTCCAATAGAGGCTACCTTACTAGGGATTCGATCTCCGGTAATCCTCATAGGTGGAGGACGAAGGATTCGTCAAACGGTTAACAAATACCTCTCCGAAAAAGCGAGTTTTGGGGACTCATTTTTGAATCCGAATTTTGATTTAGATTGTGATCTTCTCTCGATCACATTGTCTTCGACACGAGGCTAGTGACTTGTACGAAGACGAGGCTCGTGGGTTTGTGAAGTCATCCTGATGATACTCGGCGTGGATACGGATAGAGGCGATTCTAGTGAGAGTCGCTCCGGTTGATGCCTTTCCCGCTACACGTGATACATCAGGTATACGTAGAGTAATTTCCTTTTATTACAAAATTTGAAACTATGATTATGTATACACATGTTGTACTATGTATGCGTGTGGTGTGTGTGTTGTAATAAATTAGATTTATTGTTTTTTATTTCTTCCGCTGCGTACATGTTTACAAACATGTTACACACTCGCTACATGCGTAAACCCAACATTCCATAATCAAATGGAACATTGTGGTAGGTCTCCTTGGGCTTAAGTTTGTGACCCAAACCTTTCTTGCCTTTGAATGAGCCTTGCCTCCCTAGGTTTTGACAATTTGACCCTTTAATTTGATGTTGCATCTTTTTAAGGGTCTTTTCCAATTTCTCAAGCCTTGACCTCAAGGCTTGATTTTCAACCTCTAATTTTTCTAATTTGGTGCTATATTTCCTTGAGTAGGTTTATTCTTTCTTGGCATATGTCTATGATTTTGATTAAAGCCAAGATGGTCTTCTATCTTCCTAATACTTGTTTAGTAATATATGAGAGATGTCCTAAGGCAATCGCCTTATGTATGAACCATTTATATGATAAATGAAGATTCACTATTTGAGTATACATGTTTTATGTATTTGATTGGATCTTAAACTCATTTACTGAATGTCCACGATACGATTCACAGCATGAGAGAATTTGTGATTGGATCACAACTAGTGAGTATCTCTACATGTGTAATTGTGATGTATCGGAATTATCCCTAGTCGATGAATTGATGGATTTGGACACCATCAATTCTGTCGAGACTAGCATGAGGTATACTCCTTGGTGTATCCAAGCAGCTGATTCTCACTGGCTGGAGACATAGTGATGTCCGGAGTTAATCGTGGATGCTAGTTATGGTAACTAGTTCATTGGAGTGACCAGCCGTAAGACTTCATATGGTTCTCTGCATATATAGATATGTCAATGAAGTTCTTACAGTGGCTTAAGTGCGATGTTCCTTTGACTTGCGGTATTCAAGTCATCTTGATCATGGAGACTTATGCTTTGACATCTTAAGCAAACATCTCCGAGGAGATGTGGACCCGGGATGATTGGGTATAAGTCGAAGTGATCGAAGGTGTTTGAATAGCCTATAAAGGATTCACCACTCCTTGCGAGGAGATGTATACCCATGGCCTCTCGTCGGATTGTTACTAAAGTCTTTGGCCAAAACATTACATGTTTAGAGTAAGGTACTCTTCGATACATGTGGAGTAACTAGAATCTATAAGACGAGGAAATGATACTTGGGCTAGGTGTGACGTAGTCAGCCTAGTGGGGACTGACACTATAGACCATGTCCTGAACCAAGTGGGTATAAGATGAGTGAAGGGAATGAGGCACGATTCATTCGAGCTACTGAAGGGTTTCGTAAATAGTTCGGGTCAACCGTTGATCTTTTCTAATGGGGATTGGGGATGATGTACTACTAGGTGCCACTCATGATCGTTCTATAATTAATGGTTAATTATAGATGACCAACATAAACCGAGAACCTATTTGGTCACACGCACAACGAGCGTAATCCGAAGGATTTAAAACGAGCTTGAGAATGAGATTCTCAGACCGAGAGAAACTATGTTTGGTTGGACCAAACATGGAGCGAGCATGAAATCGTTTCAGGTGCAATGGAAGCGTGGATGAGCCGTGTCTTATGAAGACATAATGGATGGACCAAAATGGTTTGGTTCTAATCCAATGGAGGAGAATAAACCAAAGGGTTTGATTTATTTTAAACGAATGAACCAAAAGTTGATTCGGTTCATTTTAACTTAAAATAAACCATCATGGTTTGGTTTATTTTAACTTATCTTAATGGAGCGGGTTAACGGGTCTAATGGTTATGATCCATTAACCATTAAGAGAATAAGTTCTCTATAAAAGAGGGCTTAAGGGATAATTAAGCCCTAATCCAAAAACCCCTTGCCCTAAGGTTGCCGCCCACCCCATTGAGGGAGCTCTCGGCGCCAACCCTAAACCGCCGCCCATTGCTTGTCCAACCGGCGTCCAGAAGGCTGCTTCCTTCCTCACCGCCGAGCTTCCGATTAGTGCTTCGGTGATCTCCTTCAAGTTTGGCATCAAGGTGAGCTCTATCTCCCTTGGTTGGCCGGCGCCTATCACCTCCACCAAAGCTGTCCAGTTTTCTGGACAGCTTGTTCTCCTCTCGTCGGAGCATCGTTTGGACGACGGTTAGAGCTCCGACAGCGGCTAACTTACCGGGAATTCGATCTCCGGTAATCCTCTGAGGTGGAGAACGAAGGATTCATCAATTGGTTGACGAATACCTCTCCGGAGAAGCGAGTTTTGAGAACTCGTATTAGGATCCGAATTTGGATTCGGATCGTGATCATCTCTCGATCACGTTGTCTTCAACACGAGGCTAGTAACCCGTACGAAGACGAAGCTCGTGGCTTAGCGAAGTCATCCCGAGGAACTCGGCGTGGATACGGATAGAGACGATTCTAGCGAGGATCGTTCCGGTTGATGCCGTTCCCGCTACACGTCATACGAAAGGTATAACGTAGATAAATTTCCTTTTATTGCAAATTTAAATTTACGGTTATGTCCACACTTGTTGTAATATGCATGCGTGTATTTTGTGTGTTGTAATAAATGTAGATTTATTATTTCTATTGCTTCCACTGTGTTCATGTTTACGAAACATGATCGAACACACACACGCCGCGGTGCCGGAAACCCAACAGTGGTATCAGAGCCCAGGTTGTGTTTTGACATAATCGTAAAAATGGTTTTGCGATAGTCATAATGTATTTCTGGAAATTTTCTAATTTTGGAAATTTAGAAGTATTTATGGAAAAATTTTAATTTTGGAAAGTCTAGAAGTATTTATGGAAATCTTCCACTTTTGGAAAGTTGGAAGTATTTATGGAAATTGATATTTTCCATAAATAAAATATTTGATTAGATTCTAGAAATTTGTTTCCTAATTTAATCATGATTTGATTTGGGAAATCAAATCTTAAAATATTTTATTTCCATAAGTAGTTTTAATGATTTAGGAAATTGGTTTCCTAAATAGATTTTCCTTAATCAAATAATTCCATGAATAAAATATGTGATTAGATTTGGAAATTTGTTTTTTAATTATGATTTGATTTAGAGAATCAAATCTTAAACATATTTTATTTCCATAAATAGTTATGACATATAAGGAAATTATATACATGACATAATTGTATGCCATGTAATTGCATTGATTAGACATAACATTATGCGTGTCGTGATGTAGATGTATGCCATGAATGCCATGCCATGTAGATAATAGTTATTTGCATGCAAAGAGGATGAGACATAAAACCCTTAAACAATATTAAAGCCTACACCTTCCATTAATATGGTTAGAACCAGAGTTCGCTTGTTTGGGTTGTTGGACTTTCTCAAGCTCGAACCGAACATGTTCAAACCATGGAATAGTTTAATACTAATATAGTATTAGAGGTCAAGAGTTAGCTTTGGTTGGACTCTCTCCAAGCAAGCTAATTGGTTGAATGCGCTCTAACCATATTAAAACTATTTCTCGATTAATGGGTTGCTTTAACCCGAGCATCGGGATTGGACTCTCTCCAAGGTCGATGTAAAGGGAGTGAAGTTGGGTGCTATGCATATGATGCATACTTGTTAATGTGTTAACAACCCAACGATGTGTGAACATTCAATTAGTTGATAGCACATTGTGATAGTTGCATATACGTGATATGCAATCGGTATAGATGATATTTCTACCGTAGTTATGAATGGCTTGTTGACTCTCTCCAAGGTTGTTCATAACTATGATGGATATCACCCATGAGATGGACCTCGATCTCAAGTGATTTTGGGGTTTTTGAAATTCGAAAATGAATGGGATTTATAAATGTATATTGATGCATTTTAAAAATCATCTCATATATGCTTTGTATTTCTAAAGATTGATCATGATGTCTTTGAATTTGCTCACTATTTTGGATTCAAACAAACTGACTGAGCCTAACTTCCTGGACTGGCTTAGAAACCTGAGAATTGTTCTCAAGGTGAAAAGCTTGCAAATGTCCTCGAAGCGCCTCTTCCCGCTTCGTTCTAGTGACGATGCAACTCGACCAATTGTTGGCCTATCGTAAACATGTGAGTGATTCAACAAATGAGTTGCATCATGCTAGCGATGGAACCCAAGCTACAAAGAAGAGAGCATATGGATGCTCATCGTAGTCCTTCATCTTTGTGAGTTGGTTGATGAGCAAGTGAGATTCGAAGGTTCAAGTCTCAAAGATTCTCTTCACGAGATGCTAGAAGGTTCATTCGTGGTATCGCTAATATCTTTGTCAAGTGGAGTCTTCGAGAAGCATGAGCAGGGACTGCATTAGTTGATTCCTCAAGAAAGGTTCTAAGAGGAAGTCAAAGGAACAGAAGTGAAAGAAGAGAAGGGCTAAGAAGGTAGAACTAGCATTAAAGGAAACTCATCATCATTATGGCAAGGAGCAAGATTTATCTTGAGTATTTAGTCAGTGAAGAAGAACAAGGCATCGGATGCCCCATCTTCTTGATATCTTCGTATTGATTGTCATTCTATTTCCTCAAACACTTGGGTATTGGATAATCGGGTGTGACTCACATATATGTAATGACATGCATGGGCTAAGGAATAGAAGACTCAAGGAGAGTCAAATTTGCGTGTTGGGAATGGAGCAAAGGTTGCCGCGCCATTGAACGCATTTGTTGAAACTCCTACAGACTTGTCTTAGAACTGGACAATTGCTTTTATGTTCCTTCGTTGATAAAGAACATCATTTCTATTTCTTGTTTAAATAGAAATGGGTACCATTTGACTTTTAGTAACAATTGTTGTTACATAACTTTGAATGGAGTTCTTTATGAGACTGGAACTTTAAGCAATGGTGTTTATACGTTGGACGTATCCAGTGACATCTTCAATATCGAAGGGAGCAACAAGCGTGCTCAAAAGGATAATCAAATAGACTCCCATATGTAGCATTGTCGTCTTGGCCATATAAGCAAGAAACGCATGTCCGAATTACACCGATGTGGAATTCTGGAATCGTTTGTGTTGGGAGTATGGGGAATACAATCAAAGTCCCACATTGGTAAGACATGGAAAAGATCATGTGCTTATAAGAAAAAAGATATCTCCATTGGTATGAGGCCTTTTGGGTAAAGCCCAAAAACAAAACCATGAGGGCTTGGGCCCAAAGTGGACAATATCATATCATTGTGGAGATATATGAATCTTATAGGCACTAACAATTGGTATCAGAGCCATGGTCCATGTCAAGCCATGAACCTCGAACGAAGGAAGTTGAGCTCCCACGTCCGGATCAAGAGAACCAGACATCAGGAAGGAAGTCTAGTTGGGTCGGGGGGACCGAACAACTGGCAGGAAGTCCTGGTGGGTTGAAGATCGGACATCAAGCAGAGAAAATCCTTCGAGGAGGGATAGGCTTGAGGGGGGGCCCAATGTGGTCCTTCGTTTGAGGGGGGGATTGTTGGGAGTATGGGGAATACAATCAAAGTCCCACATTGGTAAGACATGGAAAAGATCATGTGCTTATAAGAAAAAAGATATCTCCATTGGTATGAGGCCTTTTGGGTAAAGCCCAAAAACAAAACCATGAGGGCTTGGGCCCAAAGTGGACAATATCATATCATTGTGGAGATATATGAATCTTATAGGCACTAACAGTTTGAATTGGATTCATGCGATACATGCGAATCATGCTTAAAAGGCAAGATGACTAAGTTACCTTTTACTGGAAAAGGTGAACGAGTGAGAGTGTTACTAGGACTAATACATACTGATATATGTGGACCTATGTCAACTCAAGCATTAGGAGGCTATAGCTACTTCATTACCTTCACTGATAATCACTCACGGTTTGGGTATGTGTTCTTGATGAAACACAAGTCTGAAGCCTTTGAAAGGTTCAAAGAATTCAGAAATGAAGTAGAGAAACAACATGATATGAGTATTAAAATACTTCGATCGGATCGAGGTGGTGAATACTTAAGTCAAGAGTTTCTTGATTATCTAAGAGACAATGGTATATTGTCTCAATGGACTCCGCCATATACACCACAAAGATAATGGTGTATCCGAGAGGCGATTCGGACCTTGTTGGACATGGTCAGTCAATGATGATTCATGCGACTCTTCCCAAGTCCTTTTGGGCTATGACTTCAGACTGCTTACTTGTTAAATGTAATGCCTACCAAGGTAGTCTCAACTACTCCATATGAGATATGGAATGGTAAGAAACCTCATGTATCTTACTTGAAGATATGGGGTTGTCTCGCTTATGGAAGCTGATGTATCGACAAATTGAGATGCTAAGTCCGATAAATGTCTATTTGTTGTTGATACCTATGGAAACAAGGGGTTACCAATTCTATCATCCTGTGGAACAAAAGGTGTTTGTTTCAAGGCATGCTGTGTTTCTAGAGAGAGAGTTTCTATTGCAAGAAAACAGTTGGAGTGTCGTCGAGCTTGAGGAGGCTCGAGAGTCTCAAATAGACATTGATGAGATACCTGGTGAAGCACAACAGTCGATAACTCATAGTGATGAGCAATCGATCGGATTGTAGAACATCACATCTTCATAGATCCGTAGAACATGCAATATTCTAGAGATATGGATTTCTCGTAAGTGAATCGAACGACGTGTTACTCATTGATGATGAGGAGCCTACCAGCTTATGAAGAAGTGCTTACAAGTTCGAGAAGGGATAAGTGGCTTGTGCCAGTGAAGTCAAATGGATTCCATGTACGAAAACCAAGTTTGGAACTTGGTTGACCCACCTGAAGGCATAAAGCCTATAGGGTGCAAGTGGGTTTTCAAGAAGAAAAACCGACATGGATGGTAATGTGATTACCTATAAGGCTAGATTGGTGGCGAAAGGATATCGTCAAAAGAAAGATGTTGATTATGATGAAACCTATTCGCCTGTAGCTATGCTTAAATCCATTCGGATGCTCCTGGCCATAGCGGCTCATTATGATTATGAGATATGACAGATGGATGTGAAAATAGCTTTCCTTAATGGAAACCTGCTCGAGGACGTGTATATGATACAGCCTGAGGGTTTCACATCGGTTGATAAAACCAAGGTATGCAAATCATGATGGTCCATTTATGGATTGAAGCAAGCATCCAGGAGCTGGAATATCCATTTTGATGAGACAATCAAAAAGTTTGATTTCTCACAAAATCCAGACGAACCTTGTGTGTACAAGAAGGTTAGTGGGAGTGCAATCATGTTCCTAGTATTATATGTCGATGACATATTACTTATAGGAAACGATGTTTCAGTCTTACAGTCAGTTAAGGTTTGGTTATCCAAGACATTCTCCATGAAAGACCTGGGAGAAGCAACATACATCCTCAGGATTAAGATCTATAGAGATAGATCGAAACGGTTGCTTGGTCTTTCGCAGTCTACATATATAGACCGAAAAGCAAAGAGGTTTAGCATGTTGGAATCCAAAAAAGGTTTCCTACCCATCAGGCATGGGGTACACCTTTCGAAGTCTATGTGTCTGCGCACAGAAGACGAGAGGATTTGCATGAGTAAGATTCCCTATGCATCCGCAATAGGATCTATCATGTATGCTATGTTATGTACGAGACCTGATGTATCGTATGCTCTGAGTGTCACGAGCAGATACCAGTCTGATCCAGGAATGGATCATTGGGTGACTGTTAAGACGATCCTTAAGTACTTAAGAAGAACTAAGGATGCGTTCCTAATATATGGAGAAGGGTACATGGTGATACGTGGGTATACGGATGCCAGATCCAGACAGACAAGGATGATTCCATGTCTTAGTCTGGGTATGTATTCACCTGGAATGGAGGCGCAATAAGTTGGAAAGGTTCCAAGCTTGACACTATAGCGGATTCTGCCACTAAGGCAGAATACATTGCAGCTTTGGAAGCAGCAAAGGAAGCGGTTTGGATCAAGAAGTTCATCTCTGAACTTGATGTGGTCTCATCAATGATCCAAACATGTGCTTCGCCGCTATCATCTTATCAGAGAGATCATCAGTAGGAACGAAATACAAATCGAGAAAATTCCCACTGAAAGGAACTTAGCGGATCCCTTGACTAAGGCATTACCTCAAAATAAGTTTGAGGGTCATGTTCGAGCTTATGGTATTGGATACCGTAGCGATTGGCATTAGGCCAAGTGAGAGTCTGTTAGTAATATATGAGAGATGTCCTAAGGCAATCGCCTTATGTATGAACCATTTATATGATAAATGAAGATTCACTATTTGAGTATACATGTTTTATGTATTTGATTGGATCTTAAACTCATTTACTGAATGTCCACGATACGATTCACAACATGAGAGAATTTGTGATTGGATCACAACTAGTGAGTATCTCTACATGTGTAATTGTGATGTATCGGAATTATCCCTAGTCGATGAATTGATGGATTTGGACACCATCAATTCTGTCGAGACTAGCACGAGGTATACTCCTTGGTGTATCCAAGCAGCTGATTCTCACTGGCTGGAGACATAGTGATGTCCGGAGTTAATCGTGGATGCTAGTTATGGTAACTAGTTCATTGGAGTGACCAGCCGTAAGACTTCATATGGTTCTCTGCATATATAGATATGTCAATGAAGTTCTTACTGTGGCTTAAGTGCGATGTTCCTTTGACTTGTGGTATTCAAGTCATCTTGATCATAGAGACTTATGCTTTGACATCTTAAGCAAGCATCTCTAAGGAGATGTGGACCCGGGATGATTGGGTATAAGTCGTAGTGATCGAAGGTGTTTGAATAGCCTATAAAGGATTCACCACTCCTTGCGAGGAGATGTATACCCATGGCCTCTCGTCGGATTGTTACTAAAGTCTTTGGCCAAAGCATTACATGTTTAGAGTAAAGTACTCTTCGATACATGTGGAGTAACTAGAATCCGTAGGACGAGGAAATGATACTTGGGCTAGGTGTGACGTAGTCAGCCTAGTGGGGACTGACACTATAGACCATGTCCTGAACCAAGTGGGTATAAGATGAGTGAAGGGAATGGGGCACGATTCATTCGAGCTGTTGAAGGGTTTCAGAAATAGTTCTGGATCAAC
Organism: Wurfbainia villosa; assembly: GCA_025175895.1. Classification (NCBI taxonomy): domain Eukaryota; kingdom Viridiplantae; phylum Streptophyta; class Magnoliopsida; order Zingiberales; family Zingiberaceae; genus Wurfbainia; species Wurfbainia villosa. The sequence continues at coordinate 88,154,821 of CM045994.1, read as the reverse complement.
CGTTGATCTTTTCGGTTAATTGGGGATCATGATGTACTACTAGGTGCCACTCATGATCGTTCTATAATTAATGGTTAATTATAGACGGCCAACATAAATCGAGAACCTATTTGGTCACACGCACAACGAGCGTAATCCGAAGGATTTAAAACGAGCTTGAGAATGGGATTCTCAGACCGAGAGAAACTATGTTTGGTTGGACCAAACATGGAGCGAGCATGAAATCGTTTCAGGCGCAATGGAAGCGTGGATGAGCCGTGTCTTATGAAGACATAATGGATGGACTAAAATGGTTTGGTTCTAATCCAATGGAGGAGAATAAACCAAAGGGTTTGGTTTATTTTAAACGAATGAACCAAAAGTTGGTTCGGTTCGTTTTAACTTAAAATAAACCATCATGGTTTGGTTTATTTTAACTTATCTTAATGGAGCGGGTTAACGGGCCTAATGGTTATGATCCAATAACCATTAAGAGAATAAGTTCTCTATAAAAGAGGGCTTAAGGGATAATTAAGCCCTAATCCAAAAACCCCTTTCCCTAAGGTTGCTGCCCACCCCATTGAGGGAGCTCTCGGCGCCAACCCTAAACCGCCGCCCATTGCTTGTCCAACCGGCGTCCAGAAGGCTGCTTCCTTCCCCCTCGCCGGCGTCGAGCTGCTGCCGGTTAGTTCTCCGGTGATCTCCTTCAAGTTTGGCATCATGGTGAGCTCTATCTCCCTTGGTTGGCCGGCGCCTATCACCTCCACCAAAGCTGTCCAGTTTTCTGGACAGCTTGTTCTCCTCTCGTTGGAGCATCGTTTGGATGACGGTTAGAGCTCCGAAAGCGGCTAACTTACCGGGGATTCGATCTCCGGTAATCCTCTGAGGTGGAGAACGAAGGATTCGTCAATTGGTTGACGAATACCTCTCCGGAGAAGCGAGTTTTGAGAACTCGTATTAGGATCCGAATTTGGATTCGTATCGTGATCATCTCTCGATCACGTCGTCTTCAACACGAGGCTAGTAACCCGTACGAAGACGAAGCTCGTGGCTTAGCGAAGTCATCCCGAGGAACTCAGCGTGGATACGGATAGAGACGATTCTAGCGAGGATCGTTCCGGTTGATGTCGTTCCCGCTACACGTCATACGAAAGGTATAACGTAGATAAATTTCCTTTTATTGCAAATTTAAATTTACAGTTATGTCTACACTTGTTGTAATATGCATGCGTGTGTTGTGTGTGTTGTAATAAATGTAGATTTATTATTTCTATTGCTTCCGTTGTGTTCATGTTTACGAAACGTGATCGAACACACACACGCCGCGGTGCCGAAAACCCAACAATACTTCCCTTAGATAAAATTGTTTTAGGGACATTATTCCTAAATTTCTCTTTATTTCTAAAATTGAGACTCTTAGCACCTAGGCAATAGAACCTATTATTTCTAGCATGCTCTTTATGATAAATTACGAGTGAATTAAAAGCATGCTTTTTATAACTAAAACTCGAAGGTGCATTATTGAAATATATCTTAGGGTTTGCTTTTAAAGCTCTCCCTACATGTGATGCTCTTTCTTGAATTTTCTTCCTCCCCCTAGGGCATTGACTCCTATAATGCCCCGGTTGTTGGTACTTGAAGCACATTACGTGCTCCTTGCTTTACCTAATTGGGGCACCGACATCCTTTGACTTTTCTTGAGGTTTTAGTGCCGGTTGACTTTTCTTGACTCTTTTAGGATATTTACTCTTGTAATGTTCTACTTCCCTACACTTAAAGCATATGATATGAATTTTATTTTTAAATGAAATACTTGAGTTACCTAGGTCAATGGTGGCCGACACTGGAGTTGATTCTTCACTTCTTCCGAAGGTTGAAACTATTTCTTGATTTTGCTCCGGCTCCGGTGATCTAATGTCCTCTCCCTCAATGCTAGAGGTGGAGGCTTCCTTCAATTCTTCCACCTCTTCCAATCCAGATGTTGATTCCCTATCAACCTTCGAATCCTCAAGCTCTTGGGATGAAGATGATGTGCTTTCTTCTTCTTGCGCTTGGGAGGATGAGCACTCCTCTTCTTCGGGCTCTCTCTACTTGATCCACGGATAGTTCTTCATGGAGCTTAGCCAATTCACTCCAAAATTCCATTGCATCCTTATATTCACCTAATTTGGACACAACATCGTTAGGAATTAAATCACCTAAGAATTTTATTACCTTCTTATTTCTCTCAAAATTTTAGAGTTGTTCCTTGGTCTATTTCTTCATCTTGAGGAATCCTCCCTTCGAACTTTTTGGATATACGAATCCGTCCATCAAGGCGGACCAATCTTCGAAGTCCTTCATCATTATGAATTCTTCAATCCTCGTCTTCCATTGATTGAAACCTTCTTGTCCATAGAACGTGTATGGGATTGGAGTGTTGATGTCCCATCAAAGTCCATCTCTTGACAACTCCATTCTCTAGCGCTTTTTCTCCCGGTTGTTAATCCGTAGAAGAGCCCCGGGCTCTGATACCAATTGTAGGATCTTCGGTGAGCGCTAGAGGGGGAGGGGTGAATAGCGTGTTCGTTGCTTCGATTGAATTTGTTTGTGCTTGATCATCTACACTCTTGTTAGCACAACGGAATAATAATAACAAATACAAATAACAAGATACACAAGCACAAACACACACGATATAACGTGGTTCGGAATCTTAGGGTTCCTACTCCACGGATTGGGCTTGAATGAGCCCTAGCGATGCCAAACACCACTAATAATAAAAAACACTCCTTCTCAATAATAATTCGGAGGCGGAGAAATCTCGTACAAGTGATTACAACAAGTAATACAATGAATACAAGCAAATGCAAATAAAATACATAAAACAACGTAAAGAAGACTTTACAACTATTGCTTTCGATGCTTGCTTATTTGGTTGCTTGAGAAGAGCCTTGAAGGTCTGGATTGTGACAACAAATCCCCTCCAAATCGCCTCAAAGAACCATTGTGAAATCCTCCACTTTGAGCTGCTTTTATAACCTGCAACGGGCTGATTTCGCGTCTGGCAGTCGACTGCCATAAGGCCTCAATCGACTATCAACAGTGTTGTTGTCTCACAACGGACTTAATCCACATCGACATCCAAGCCAATGGATACACAATAGTCAACTGCCATTACCCATCAGTCGACTACCAAAGCCATAGCCGTGATCGATACCGACTATCAAGCATTCTCGCTCTTGACCTTGACGAATGATTGCCATCCATGGCAGTCGACTGCTCAAGCCATCAGTCGACTGCCCAATGCTGGCAGTCGACTGCCAAGGCTATTTGCCGCAGTCGAACACCAGTCGACTCACAGCAGTCGACTGGTCATAATCCCAGTCGACTGCCCAGAGTCAACTCGGCTGCCAAGTGTCAAAACACTTGACCAATCGACTGGTCCAAAGCCCCAGTCGACTGATAACCTCAACCATGAGGTTTAACCCCAAGTATGATGCCCTCATACTTGCTAGACCACCCTTAGCCTAGACCTAAGCCTTCTAGCCACCTCCATCAGCCTCACGCCTATCAGATCCCTCCAAGTCATTCATGACTTGTTTATTCATAGTGCTTCCATCTACTATTGTCATGCTCATGCTGGTCTACACCGCCAAGGGACATTTGGGCTTATGCCGCCAAGACACACTCTTAGACTTTACGCCAAACAATTAGACTTATGCCAAGACTCGCTTGACTTTACGCTGCCAATATCAACACTTGACTTTCCCGTGCCAACCCATGTTGGACTTTCCATTTGCCAAGACTCAAGCTTGGACTTTCCCTTGCCAAGACCCATGCTTGGACTTTCCATGCTAACCCATGTTGGACTTTCCAATTGTTAAGACTCAAGCTTGGACTTTCCCTTGCCAAGACCAATGCTTGGACTTTCCATGCCAAGTACCCAAGACTTGGACTTTCCATGCCAAGTACACAAGACTTGGACTTTCTATTGCCAAGTGTCCCACTTGGACTTCTCCATTATAGTCAACCCTAGGTCAACCATCTAGTCAACCCATTATCAAACAATGATCAATTCCTTGTCAAACATCAATGTCAAACATCAAAACACTAACATCAAACAACTACTCGAGTCAAACTCGAGTCTGGTCAATCGTGACCTGGGCCGATTGCACCAACAGATCATGCAAATCTATACCACTACTCTACAAAGCATATACCAAGTTCTCTCTAAGTGATAAAATTTAGCTTTGGAAAGAGCCTCAAGCGGCAAGGTTAGACTTAGATTCAATGTAATTAAGTTCAATGTCCCCTTTGCCACATGATCTCTAATGAAGTGATGCTTCACTTCAATGTGCTTGGTCATAGAGTGATGTACCGGATTTTTAGTCAAATTAATGATACTCACATTATCATAATAAACCTTAACTTTGGAGTAGTGTAGCTCATAATCTCCTAGAGTATGTCTCATCCATAGTAGTTGAGCTACACAATCACCCATGGCTATATACTCGGCCTCGGTGGTGGATAAAACAACACAAGATTGCTTCCTACTACTCCAACTAACTAGGGAGGATCCAAGAAATTGACACCCACCATTAGTACTCTTCCGATTCAATTTGCAACCCGCATAATTGGAATCGATGTACTCAACCAAGTCAAAAGACCTAATCTTAGGATACCAAAGTCCTACAATTAGCGTGCCTTTAATATATCTTAAGATTCTTTTAATGGCCACTAAATGTGACTCTTTGGCACAAGATTGGTATCTTGCACACATACCTACCGCAAACAAAATATCGGGTCTACTAGCGGTTAAGTATAGTAGGCTACCAATCATACTCCTATAAAATTTTAAGTCAATTGATTTACCTTCAAGATCATTGTCTATTTTAGAGTTAGTTGCCATAGGAATGGTAACTACCTTAGCATTTTCCAAATCAAATTTCTTGATCATTTCTTTGACATATTTGGTTTGGTATATATGGATTCCTTCATTAGTTTGTTTAACTTGTAGACCTAAGAAGAAGTTTAATTCCCTAATTAGACTCATTTCAAACTCATTTTCCATATTTTTAATAAATTCTTGGAGGAGATCATCAGTTGTTGACACAAAAATGATATCATCAACATACACTTGGGCAAAAAAGATGTCCTTTGACTTTGACTTAACAAAGAGAGTTTGATCAACTTGGCCCCTTCTAAAGTCCTTAGAGATTAAAAAAGATGATAATCTTTCATACCAAGCCCGGGGAGCTTATTTTAACCCATATAAAGCTTTTTTAAGCTTATATACGTGGTTTGGGTAATCTACACTCTCAAACCTGGGAGGTTGTTTTACATATACCTCTTCCTTGATAAATCCGTTTAGGAATGCCGATTTCACATCCATTTGATAAAGCTTAAATTCTATGTGAGCAGCATATCCTAATAGGATTCTAATTGACTCTAATCTAGCAACCGGTGCATAAGTCTCATCATTGTCAAATCCTTCAACTTGATTGAATCCTCTTGCCACTAATCTTGCCTTGTTTCTAGTTATGTTCCCTCGATCATCCAACTTATTCCTAAAGACCCATCTTGTGGTAACAATAGTGCTACCATTGGGGTCTAGGGACTAGCTCCCATACTTGACTTCTCTCAAATTGAGCAAATTCTTCTTGCATCGCCAAAATCTAATTCGGATCAAGTAATGCATCATTGATCGATTTAGGCTCAATTTGTGAGATGAGAGCTACTTGGCGAGTAGGAGCCCTATAGAAAGACCTAGTTCTTACTCCTTGGTATAGTTCTCCTACAACTTGGTCTAGGGGATGATTTTGATGAATCCTTAATGTTATAGGAGGTGAATCAACTTGATTTTGATCATGATTATCCTTTCTCCTTTCATCATCGGAATCTTCTCTTCCTCCCCCTTGATCATTACCCCCTAAAATTAGATTTTAAAGTTTTTGGGTAATGTCTTAATTTTTATCATTGATATCCTTATCAATGGAGGATTTCCTAGGGTAAGTACTAGTAGATTCATCAAATTGAACATTAGAGGATTCCTCAACCTTTTGAGTCCTCTTGTTGTATATTCTATAACCTCTACTAGTGGATGAGTATCTAACAAGGATTCCTTCATCCACTTTAGACTCAAATTTTTCTAAGTTGTCTTTGGTATTTAAAATGTAGACTTTGCATCCAAAGACCTTGAAATAATGAATTGTAGGAATTGTGTCATTCCATACTTCAAAAGGTGTTTTACCTAAAAACCTATGGATCAAGACTCGATTTTGGATATAACAAGTGGTGTTAACCTCTTCTGCCCACAAGTAGCTAGGTAAGGAATATGCATTAAGCATTGTCCTAGCCGCTTCTTGTAGGACACGATTTCTCCTTTACACCACCCCATTTTGTTGGGGTGTTATTGGACAAGAGAACTCATGCTTGTACCCTTATTCTAAACAAAATTTTGAAAAGTTAGAATTCTCAAATTCTCCACCATAATCACTACGGATCCGATTGATTTTGAGATTTCTTTCATTTTTAACCCTTTTGCTAAATCCTATGATTACTTCTAAGGTATCATCTTTATGTTTCATAAAATAGACCCATGTATACCTAGAAAAATCATCAACTATCACTAAACAATATTTATTGCCATTTAATCAAGGGATACTATGACAATCAAATAAATCTAAATGCAATATCTCTAAAGGTAATGAAGTACTAGTTAAAGTTTTACCCTTGTGTGATGACTTGAATTGCTTTCCTTTTTGGCATGCATCACACATCTTGTCCTTGATGTACTTCACTTTTGGTAGCCCTTTAACTAGATCCAACTTGGCTATCTTGGCAATGTTCTTCATGTTGATATGTCCAAGTCTTCTATGCCATAGCCAACCTTCCTTTGTTTATGATATGAGACACTTAGTAGAAATATTAAAAGCATATGAAAGATCAACATAATAAATGTTTGATTTCTTATATCCAACTAACATGCAATCATTTTTGCTCTTGTGTCTAATTACGTATTTAGAAGATTTAAACTCTACCTTATAACCCGCATCACAAAGTTGACTTATACTCAATAAACTAAACTTCATGCTTTCAACTAGTAAAACTTTGTGAATGATAATTTTGGGGGATACCTCAATTGTACCTCTACCTAATATCTTGAGCTTCTCACTATTTCCAAAAGATCACCGTTCCCTTTTTAACATAATTGATTGTGGAGAATTTTCTCACATCTCCGGTCATGTGTCTTGAGCAACCACTATTCACAATCCACATGCTTGGTCCACCTACCTAAACAGTATGAAAAATAAACTCCTTAGGTACCCAAATGTTTGGACCAGTAATATCATTTAAAAACTTCTTTGGGACCCAAGCCTTCTTAACCTTACCCCTAATTGTTGCCTTTCTATTAATTAAGGAGTTATAGGCTACTTCCTTGTCCTTAGGTTTATATCCTATGCCAACCTTATTGTAAATGACTCTTTGGTTCCTTAGAATCATGTCAAGGTATTTTGAGCCATTTGTGAATTTTTCTAAACATGCCTTTAACTCACTAACCTCATTCTTAAGTTTTTCATTCTTCTCCTTAATCATGCATGAATCATCACATAAAGATTGTTCATTCCTAATTGCCTTAATCTCTACCTTTAAGTCCTTAATCCTAGATTTTGACTTGTCTAATGCATTCTTAAGATAGGCAATAGTTTTGTATAATAATTCTACTCTAGGGGAGTCTTTTACCTCATCATCACTAGATGATGATTCGTCGCTTGATGAAGACTCCTCTTGGATTGATGCTTCAGTGTCATCTCCCAATGCCATGAGTGCCACATGGTGTGTGATGTGGCATAGCTCCTCCTCATCGGATGAGTCTTCAACACTTTGAGTGTCCCATGTGGTTTGGGCCACCATAGCCTTCTTCTTCTTCTTTTCCTTCTTGTCCTTCTTCTTCTTTTCTTTTTCCTCCTTCTTTAGCTCTAGGAAATTTGGCTTGATGTGCCCCTTCTTATTGCATCCATAGCAAGTAACATTAGTGTTAAAAATTGAATTACTACTTGATTTACCTTTTCAGGATTGGAACATCCTCCTCGCATCCTTCTTTGTGAGTCTTCTTGATTTTCTACCAAACCTCTTGACATAGTGAGCCACTTCACTAGCCAACAACTTTTCATCGCTACTTGATGGTTCATCTTCCGACTCGAATGATGAATAGACCTCCTTCTTCTCCTTATTCTTCTTCTCCTTCTTTCCTACAAAAAGGGCTAGACCTTTCTCCTTTGATGAAGTGTTAGCTTGTTCATGCAATTCAAATTCACAAAATAATTCATCTAATTTAACTAAGGAAAGATCTCTAGAAGCCTTATAGGCATCTACCATTGATGCCCATAAGGTTGTTCTAGGAAAAGCTTGAAGAATGTACCTTACCAAATCGCGGTTATCCACCTTCTCAACTATGACGTGTAGTCCATTGAACACCTCCTTGAATCTACCGTACATTTGGCTTACGGTTTCGTTGGTCTTAATGCTAAAAGTTTGAAGTTGACCTATCAATAGGTCCCTTTTGGCTCTCCTTGTTTCCTTGGATTCTTCATTGAGCTCAACGAGCTTCTCCCAAAGCTCTTTGGCGGAGTCAAAAGGTCCAACTTTGCTCAATTTCTCTTTGGATAAACCACATTGGAGTGTGGTTGTTGCTTTGGTGTTTGCTTGAGCTTTCTTCGTCATTTCTCTTGTCCAATCTTTTGTCGGTAGTGGTGCTCCAAATTCATTTACCAGCTTCTCAAATCTATTTACTACACTAAACCAATTATCAATATCATTCATTAAATAATACTCTATCCTACCTTTCCAATAAGTGAAGTCATTCCCATCGAAGAAAGGTGGTCGCACCATGCTATATCCCTCTTGAAATACCATCGTGCTCTGGTTGATTGTTAGATCTTCCGATGCGAACCTGGCTCTGATACCACTTATAGAAACCTTGAGGATTGGCTAGAGGGGGGTGAATAGCCTCTTTTGATTTCTATAAAATGTTAGCGGAAGCAAAGCAATAATACAAATAAAAATGAAATCAAAAGACAATGCTAACACAAGTGTTTAATGTTGTTTGGAGTTGCGCTCCTACTCCATGGCAATCCGTAAGGTGGATCAACCCTAGCAAGCCTTTACTAAAGTCTCCTTTTGATGATCACACCAAGGTGGAGAAGCCTTCTTATAATTACACTCTTCTTCTTACAAGATGATGGAATTAAAACAAAGAAGAAGAGCTTAAGAACACTAGAAAGCTTGGAGAAGACTTGGTGAGCTTGAGAGTAAAGATTGGAATGAGAGCACTAGCCCTCTCAAGCTCCCCAAGGCCTCTTTTTATAGAAAAGAGATTGATTTTCTCATTGAGCCTGTCAGTAGTCGACCGCTACATATTTGTAGTCGACTGCTGCCACTGTTGACTGAATCCAATAACTTCTGATAAAGCCTGATCTCGATTCGTCACTTCCCAATGGAACTCTAACCAGTCGACTGCTCATACTAGCAGTCGACTGATCGAGCCATCAATCGACTACTCTAAGCAATCAGTCGACTCAAAATATTTCTATGCCCGTGTCCACCTCCATCAGTCGACTGCCCTTCATGGCAGTTGACTGATCATGGCACCAGTCGACTGCCCAAAGATGGTAGTCGACTTCTGGTGGCACACAACCGCAGTCAAGCTCCAGTTGACTCCTGCCATTCGACTAGGTCATAACCCCAGTCGACTGTTTAGGCCTTCTGGACCATCGAGTGCCGAAAACTCGAGACCAGTCGACTGGCATACTTTAAGTTTGATCAATTTATACTTGAAACCATCACTCTAAACCTAGACTCAATCTTCTAGCTCTTCTTCAGCCTTGTGCCTCTAGGATCCCTTCAAGTCCACGACTCCTTCATCCTTGCACTTGCCTTCAAGAGCTTCCATCGGTTTCGTCATGTTTCGGGTTTCTCCTTTGCCAAAGTCTGCTTGGACTTTATGCTGCCAAGACTACATGCTTGGACTTACGCTGCCAAGACCTTGCCTTTGGACTTCCTTTGCTAAGGTATACTTGGACTTTACGCCGCCAAGACTATATGCTTGGACTTATGCTACCAAGACCTTCCCTTGGATTTTCCTTGCCAAGATCCACACTTGGACTTCTCTTTACCAAGTCTTTACACTTGGATTTTCCTATAACTTAAAACATTCACGGTTAGATCACAAATATTGCCTAACTATAAATGATTATCCAAACATTAAAATACATAAATTCTTGGGGCATTGTTGCACCAACACAATGGTTTTATAATTGTAGGGAGGAAGTGTATAATTTTACTGGAGTATTAATGTCATTTGGTGTGAAGGAAATTGATACTAGAAGACAAAGAACTGGATCATATGTAGTATTTTCATATAGCATAACAGAAATGGAGGTACAAAGTTTAGGATCCTCCTATATAGTTGACATGGAAAGTCGTAAATATGATTGCGGTGATTTTCAAATTTCAATGTTCCCATGCTCACACGCTGTTGCAGTGTGTTCTTATAGGAATATGGACCCATATCAGTATTATGAGCATTATTTATTATTTGAAACTTGGAAAAGTATTTACACGGATCAAATTTATCCTTGTAGAAGCAAACAATATTGGCCAATGGTTGAACATGATTATATTGTTTTACTGCCTCATAGCCTTGTGCAACCTGGAAGAAGGAAGAAGGCGAGGATCGAGTCGAAGCACACAGGAAAGGTTAAAAACAAGTGTAGTAGATGAAACCAATTAGGTCACAATAAAAGATCATGTAAAATGGCTCCACCAAGTTGAAACATGTATTAGTTTGTTAATTTTGGTAGTAATGAACTTTTGTATGTATTTGACCCACAAGAAAATTGTTGGGATACATATCATTGTGAAAAATGGAGGACATATAAAAGTATAAACTAAATTATTGGGATAAACCATATTTAGTTTCTATCTTCATATGTTTTTAATATAGATGTATAAAATAAATTATGTTGATATGTTCTTCATATTGCATCATCCAAATCGATCGATGGACCTAAACAATTCAGAACCACATGATTCAAAGAGTTATTGCTCCTCTAAGACTCTATACTATGTTTGTGACCTCGGAAAGCTTTGCGATATACCGTATTGGGAGTAGTGATTTTTTCTACTCGTGTCGGACATGTGAGTATGCTCTAAAGAACATTTCAAATGCTAACGACAATACCCACTTCTCCAAGCCACCAATGAGTTCTGGAACTCAATCAATCATTCCATTATAAAATTTTAAATTTTTTCATTTGAATAGGCCGATCAGTTGGTCTCAACTAAAACTGTCTGATGGACCTAGACAGCTCATAACCACATAATTCGAAAACCTATATTCTTTTCTAGCACTCCATAATATGTTTGTGACCTTAGGAAGCATTGTGATACATCGTGTTGGGAGCAGCAATTTTTGCCACTCATACCTGACATGTGAAGTGTGATCAAAATATTTCAAATGCTACGACAACGATAGCCGCTAGCCGAAGCCACCAATGAGTTCTTGGGACTCAATCAATCATTCTAATATAAAATTTTAATTTTTTTCATTTGAATAGGTCGATCAGTTGATTTCGATCGAAACTTGCTTATGGACCTAGACAGTTCGGAACCACATCGTCTAAAGAGCTATGTGCTTTTCTAGCACTCCATAATACGTTTGTGACCTCACGAAGTATTGCGATACACCGTATTGGGAGTAGTAATTTTTGCCACTCATCCCAACATATGAAATGTGCTTGAAAGAACATTTTGAATGCTACGACGATGATACCCGTTGAACAAAGCCAGAAATGAGTTCCTAAAACTCAATCAATCATTAGGATATAAAATTTTGAATTTTTTTGAATAGAATAGGCCAATCAGTCATTTTCGACTGAAACCAACCGATGGACCTAGGCAGCTCGGAACCACATCGTTTGAAGAGCTATGTGTTCCTCTAGCACTCCATAATACGTTCGTAACCTCAAAAGGCATTGTGATACACCGTGTTGGGAGCAGTGATTTTTTCTACTCGTGTCCGACATGTGAAGTGTGCTCGAAAGACCATTTCAAATGCTACGACGATGATACCTATTGGCTGAAACCACCAATGAGTTACTGGGACTCAGTCGCTCATTCAGATATAAAATTTTGAATTTTTTAAATTGAATAGGCCCGTTAGTCAATTTTGTACGAAACCGGCTGATGGATCTATAAAGCTTCAAACCACCTGATTTGAAGAGATATGTGCTATTCTAGCACTCCATACTACGTTCGTGATCTCGAAAATCATTGCGATACATCATGTTGGGAGCATCAATTTTTGCCACTCGTGCCCGACATGTGAAATATGCTTGAAAGACCATTTCAAATGCTACGACGATGATACCCACTAGCCGAAGCCACCAATGAGTTTCTAGAACTCAATCAATCATTCCGATATAAACTTTTGATTTTTTTCATTTGAATAGGTCGATCAGCTAGTTTCGGCCGAAACTGACTGATGGACCTAGACAACCTAACCACATCGCTCAAAGAGTTATGTGCTCCTCTAGCACTCCATAATATGTTCGTGACCTCAGGAAGCATTGCGATATATTGTGTTGGGAGCAATGATTTTTGTCACTCGTGCCCGACATGTGAAGTGTGCTCGAAAGACCATTTCAAATGCTACGACGATGACACCTGCTGGTCGAAACCACTAATTAGTTCCTGAGACTCAGTCCCTCATTCAGATATAAAATTTTGAATTTTTTCAATTGAATAAGCCCATCAATCGGTTTGTCCAAATCGGCCGATGGATTCCAGAAAGCTTCAACCACTTGATTCGAAGAGCTATGTGCTCCTCTAACACTCCATAATACGTTCACGATCTCAGGAAGAATTGCGATACAGCGTGTTGGAAGTAGCGATTTTTTCCACTCGTGCCCGACATGTGAAGTGTGCTCGAAATACCATTTCAAATTCTACGACGATTTATACCCATCGGCCGGGTTACCAATGAATTATTGTGACTTAATCAATCATTTTGATATAAAATTTTGAATTTTTTTATTTGAATAGGTTGATCAGTCGATTTTGGCCGAAACCGTCTGATGGACCTAGAAAGCTCAAAACCACATCGTTCGAAGAGCTATGTGCTCCTCTAGTACTCCATAATACCACATATACATCACCGTATAGGGAGTAGTAATTTTTGCCACTGCGCACCGATATGTGGCGTGTGCTCAAAGAACATTTCAATGCTACAACGATTTACGATACCCATCGTGTCAAGGCTTTCACCAATGAGTATCAATCATTTAGATATAAAACTTTGAATTTTTTGAATTGAATAGGTTGATCAATCGATTTCAATCAAAACTGGATGATGGGCCTAGATAGCTTAGAACCACATAATTCGAAGAGCTATGTGCTCCTCTAGCACTTCATAATATGTTCGTGACTTCGGGAAGCATTACAATACACCGTGTTGGGTGTAGTGATTTTTACCACTCGTGCCTGACATGTGAAGTGTGCTCAAAAGACCATTTCAAATGCTACGACGATGATAGGCACTGGCCGAAGCCATTAATGAGTTCCTGTGACTCAATCAATCATTCCGATATAAAATTTTAAATTTTTTCATTTGAATAGGACGGTCAGTCGATTTCGGTCGAAATCGACTGATGGACCTAGACAACTCAAACCACATCTTTTGAAGAGCTATGTGCTCCTTTATCACTCCATAATACGTTCGCCACCTCAAAAAGCACTGTGATACTCCATAATATGGGTAGTAGACTGATTTAGTATATCAATCAACTGGTAGCGTTGTAGTAGGATACAGAATATTTCGTAGTCGACTGGGTAGTCAACTGATGTCACTGAGGTGGCATTCAGTTGATTGGTTGCACTATAGCAGGCCACAAATTATTTCACAGTCGACTGATATGGTATATTAGTTGACTTGTGGCACTGTAGCAAGTCATAGATTGTTTCACAGTCGACTGGGCAGTCAACTGATTGAGTTCCAATCGACTGTCTTGTAGTTTCAGTCAGCTGATCAAGTATTCGTTAAGTAGAATCTTATGTGGATTAGTCCGTTGTACATTTCAAATGCTACGACAATGATACCTGCTGGTCAAAACAACCAATGAGTTCCTGGGACTTAGTCTCTCATTTAGGTATAAAATTTTAAAAATTTTCAATTGAATAGGCCCATCAATCGATTTTATTCCGAAACTGGCTGATGGACCTAGAAAGGTCCAAACCACCTGATTTGAAAAGTTATGTGCTCCTCTAGCACTCTATAATATGTTCGTGATCTCGGAAAGCATTTTGATACATCGTGTTGGGAGCAGTGATTTTTGCCACTCGTGTCCAACATGTGAAGTGTGCTTGAAAGAACATTTCAAATGCTGCAACGATGATACTCACTGTCTGAATCCGCCAATGAGTTCTTGGGATTCAATCAATCATTTGGATATAAAATTTTGAATTTTTTGAGTTGAATAGGTCGATCATCCGATTTCGTTCGAAACCAGCTGATGGACCTAGACAGCTTGGAACCACATAATTCAAAGAGCTATGTGCTTTTCTAGCACTCTATAATACGTTCGTGACCTCAGGAAGCATTGCAATACACCATGTTGGGAGCAACAATTTTTTCCACTCGTGCTCGACATGTGAAGTGTGCTCGAAAGACCATTTCAAATACTATGATGACGATACCTGCTGGCTGAAGCCACTAATGAGTTCCTGGGACTTAATCAATCATTCCGATATAAAATTTTGAATTTTTTCATTTGAATAGGCCGATCAGCCAGTTTCGGTCGAAATAGGATGATGGACCTAGACAACTCAAAACCACATAATTCGAAGACCTATGTGCTCATCTAGCACTCCATATTATGTTTGTGACCTCGAGAAGCATTGTGATACATCGTGTTGGGAGCAGCAATTTTTGCCACTCGTGCCCGACATGTGAAGTATGTTCAAAAGAATATTTCAAATACTACGACGATGATACCCACTAGCCGAAGCCACCAATGAGTTCTTGGGACTCAATCAATCATTTCAATATAAAATTTTGAATTTTTCCATTTGAATAGGCTGATCAGCCGATTTCGGCTGAAATCAATTGATGGACATAGAAAGCTCAGAACCACATCATTTGAAGAGCTATGTGCTTCTCTAGTACTCAATAATACATTTGTGACCTCGAAAAGTATTGCGATACACCGTATTGGGAGCAACAATTTTTGCCACTCGTTCCCGAAACGTGAAGTGTGCTCGAAAGAACATTTCGAATTCTACGACAATGATACCCACTGGGCAAAACCACCAATGAGTTCCTAAAACTCAATCAATCATTCGGATATAAAACTTTGAATTTTTTGAATTGAATATGCCCATTAATCGATTTCGACCGAAATCTGCTAATGGACCTACCCTAGCTAGCTCAGCATCACTCCGACTCATGATATTTTTATAACATAACATGTTCCTATTTACAACGCATGCATACAAAATATTTTAACAATAATATTCATCATTTATAATTACCCATTATAATTACAAATGTAGCAGTATAAAGTAATATTACAATATTATAAAATTCCAACAACATTAAAAGTACTTTACCTAACTATGTAACAAATACTACATCGTTTTATATACAAGAACTAAACTATACAAACTAATGACAACACTTTTATCAACAAAAAGATTATTGAATCATTCAAATTTATATTTCGAAAATGGTTTGTCCCTAAGAATTGATACTGCAACCTCTACTCTAAATCTATGAATGCCTTTTTGTGTGAATTCCATCTTAATATTGAACATTTGATGTCTTATATATTGCATGACGAAGAAGCCATAGTCATTCCTGCAATTTCACAAAAATAAAATAGTCATTAAAATAATAACAATGACATAGTTAAAATTTATTAATAGTGTAGTAAATTTACTTACGATAGTATTTGTTAGGGACAATCTACTTTAACAGAGGCCCATTCATCTAAAGGCTGGTAATCTTGTAATCCATTGTGCATTTCTTTAAGTTTATCATTGGGAAACATTTTCAATATAGATATCTGGAATCATTGGATGGAAAAATAACATTCATAAAAAAAGATAATCATGTGTTATAGTTCTGGAATGTAATTTTTAAAGGAATAATACTAACCAATAATGCGAAAGATGGTAGAAGGACAGCGAATTAAAATGCTAGAAGGTTTTTGTGTCGATGTCCATGATGATTAAATGATAGTGTGCACTATCAGTATTTATAGGTATAAAAATATACCTCACTTCCTGATCAACCGAATCTGTTTTTATAATTTGACATAAAGTTGTTTCCCATAAATGTTCATATGATGACTACAAGATTATAGTAGTCATCATATGAACATTTATGGGAAACAACTTTATGAAAAAATATAAATGATAGTGTGCACTATAAATTTGTGGTCACTAATTCTTCATTTAATTTAACATTTATGGTTACTAATTCTTCATTTAACATAAATGTTAATTTGACACAGGTTGTTTCCCATAAATGACATAAAGTTGTTTCCCATAAAGTTGTTTCCCATAAATGTTCATATGATGACTACATAAATTTATGTAATAATGTCAAAAATATAAAAAAAAGTTAAATGAAGCAAAACTTTTACCGTGAATCCGGTTGAGCAATATATCAACTTATTATATGACCTACCAAATTGAGACACTTCCCTGAAGAGTAATGAAACATAAGTGTCAATTACTTTCCTATCAGTGAATATGTTGCCTAAAACACATGATAGGAAGCCATTTATTGTCAATGAGTAGTACCCTTCCTCCCATACAAACTCAGAAATAGGCAATGTCCAATTTTGAAGAATTGATATGAGGTAGGCCACGTATTCTTCTCGCTTTTTTTTGTCTCTTTAAATTTTCCTTTCAAATATTGCAAATAGATATAACACAATGTATTTGACAAAACAATAGTGAAAGCAATAAAAATGTAAACATTAAATATTACTGTATAAATGTAAACTTACTTTGATAGCGTTCAATCTCATAGTGTTAATTTGTTTTTTCCTTGCTTCTATTTTATTGACCTCTTCATCAATCACATCAAAGACTAAAATAGGTGAAAGCTCTTCTTGCATATCTTTTATTTTAAAATCCACCTCCATAGACTTTATCCCCAAGTTACCCGCCTCAACATCTTTTTCTATCCTAGACCTTTTCCTACCTGGGACCATTGCTAGCCATTTCGGTGTATCTTTAGGAGTGACCCTAAGGTTATAATGACTTCTATCACATCCTCTCCTCATTACTTTGGTCGAAAGATCTTCAGGAATAGGATCTTCTGCAGAGTGGCTAGTTGGATAATAAAAACCTTCCCTGTCCAGAATGGTTACTAATTCAGCATTTAATTTAACAAACATTTCATTCTTGTGGATAAGGATTTGGATTTGTTTATCCTTTTCAATGCAATGTGAGCATTTAGCTGCAGAGTCTCTATCTGATTGTGTAGGTAATGTTTCACCCCTTTGTGGCCTAGATTGATATTCAATATGAAGGGGGGTCCCAAGTAAATGTGCTTCTTCAAGGGTAGAGATAATATCAACAATATTCTACACAATGAATAAAGATAGATAATTAATTTAAAAAACCTATAACCATATAACATGAATTTAATATTAGTTGAAATACACATATGTTTACTTGGGAAGATGAGATTCCTTCTAATTCATCCCTCACTTTATTTATATGAGAATAAGTAGACCTCCACTTACTTATTCTCGGTGTTACGATGCTGTTTAGCAGTTGAATAGGGGCATGCTCAAGAAACCAAGCCTATGTCATAATTAAACAATTATAAATTATTGATTATTTTCAAATGTATTAAGTAGGTAATCAAAACTTACCGCTAGTAGACCAACAAATCCCTTCATATAAGGTAGTGAAATGATAGCACTAGGAGTCTTGGATGCAAAAACATCCTCAAATATTGGAAGTTGAGGTGTCATATAATTCTATATTGCCTCAACCCAATTATACCTTCCTAGACTATCAAAATCATCTACAATATCTATCATACCTAAAGGTAGTTTATATGTAGTAGAAGCAAATAAAATAGAAGAAAAAAAGATACGAAACATAAAATTTACAAAACAACGAAACATCCGTATCAGACTCAACGCGGAGATAATACTTCCTTAGCAAGTATTCCAATCTTGATTGATTGAATTGTTTACTTGCAAATTTTTTTTCAAATAATTCACCATAAGCAACATTGGAATCCATCTAGATATATATGCTTCTATCTTGAATTCCAAGCAATAACGCAACATCTTTGGTTGTGAACAACACAACCACATTGGAGAATCTAAATGTTTTTGCTTCGAAATCTCAATTTTTGAATATATTGACCAATAATCCTCTGAGATGTGGAATTTCTAGTATGCTAAGAAATGATACAAAGGGACAAGTGTTTAATACTTTGATGTGTTTTTCATGTAGATGTATATGCCTCTTGCCTTTTCCCTTTGTGGAAATTCATGAAAAAGATTCTTTAAAATGTTCAAACTTGCTCATCCAGTATAACTTTTGCCCCAAAATAGATAATTGGACCTCTCTTGCATAAGATGATCTAATTTATTTAATTTCCTGCATGATAACAAAACAACATCTAAACTTTAAATTGTCCAAACTATACTAATTAGAACGACAATCACAACATAAATAATATTCAACCTAACCTTTGGAGATGATGTTAGATATGACAATTAAATGACCCTAGAATAATAGTTATTAATTAAGAAATTCACTTAATTGAATTTCTTAGGATTTTAGGGATTTTTTTTGAAATATAATCAGCTTGATATAGCAGTTAACCAAGCTATCTATTATATTGGGAAAGTTATTGGGAGATGACTTGATTAATTAAGTGATTAGCATTATTAATCAAGGGTTAAGGTGGTTAACCCTAAGTTTGGATATATATTTAAATAGTGGTCGATTTATGTTTTTTTCCCATAACCCAATTTCTCCTTTTTCATCGCGAGCCAAACCTTCTCTTCTTTCGATTTTGTTCTTCTCGCGATCTCTGCAGCAGCCGACCTGATCACCACAAGCTTTCCCTTCTCTGCTCAATTTCTGTTGCCCTCTTTCGATTCCTTCCGTCGTTGCCATTTTCTTGCCGCCCTCTGCCGATCTAAGCAGTAGTGAGCGTCGATGACCTCTTCCCTGCTTGCGTTTCCATAATCGACCAGCCACAGCTCCATCGTCTTTCTTGCGATAGCCGTTGTGACCATCACCGAGGGCTCAATCTCGCCACGAGCTATAGCTTCTCCTCTGTGCTTCGATAGTGAGCCATCGTTGCTGCCTCCTTACTATTTCCTTGTCCCGATCTACCGATCCAGACGACAGTGAGTGTGGATGATCTCTTTTGCTTATGTTGTTGCTATTGATTTCTTTTCCTGTGAGCCTATCTCATCCATCTATCACTGCAATAATTGTTTGCTAGTTATCCTTTATCTCAGTTCAGATTTCTGGCCAGATTTGTAATCCATTCCTACATGCTTTGGGTAAGTTTTTCATCCAATTATCTATTGCTTGGATTATGGTTATGGAATGAGATAGAGCTAGAATGGATTGGTAATATCTGTGATATATTTCAGTAATTATGTTATGAGAGATCAAAGTAAGGATTGTTGTTAAATCAATCTGATCATTGCAGATTTGATACTGCAACTCTGGATCCATAAGTTGTACAATTGAGGCTAGGCAAGGTAAGAATGGATTTAGATGTTTTATGGATGCATATTGTATTACAACTGATCTGTAGTTGAATTGATGATTAATAATTGGTGAATGAGGTTGTTCTGTTGGGAGTAGATGGATTAACCGATGTAATTAATTAATAGATCCATTGAAATGGATTAAGGGGTTAATTGATAGGTTAACAAGGTGATTTGGTCATACTACTAGATGTACGGTAGAATTTAGTGTGTTTTCTATGTTCTATGTACATGACTTAGATTCGAGGCAGATTTTTGGATGCAAAGACCATTAGCACGATCTACATTTCATGTGGGTAATCCCTTCCTTTGGTTTAGTAGATTGATGATCTTAGTGCATGAACTTTATTATGATGATAGTGTTGGTGCAGTAGGCACCTAAGTCGAACCTAAGTTTTGATTATAGCAAACGATACAAAGTTAAGCTCATGTCGTTATCTCACGAGCTGAATCGAGTGTGCAGAAAATTGTTATAGATGGAGCTGAAGGCTAGCGACACTCGGAGGAAGCCGCGGTGGTCGGGCGACACTCGAGTGACTTCGGAGGGAGCCGAAGGAATCAAGTGGAAGGCCAGAAGCAAAAGCGACATAGTAAGTATCAAGGTAAGCTCGAGTGAGTAAAGTGAAGTGAGGTCGTGTCCTTTGTACGGGGACGTCCTTAGGCGACGATCCGACCCAAGACTTCCCATGGAAGGTCTATGTTGAGATTGGACGGCAAGTGGCCGTCGAATTCACTTATATTTTGAGTTAACTCTTTATTGTAGTCAAAAATCCTGGCCATCAGTTCAACCGGCCAGTTCAACCGGGCCAGTTCAACCGGCCAGTTCAACCGGGCTAGTTCAAGCCAATCAAGCTTTATCACCATTTTTCAAGGAGTTTTGTGCCCAATTCCTATTGGTTGAAGACCCATTCGATGAGGGGCTTAAAGGCTATAAAAGGAGGGCTTCTCCTAGGGTTTTTCATCATCTCTAAGTGCTCACAAACCTCCACAACTCTGCGATTTTTCGACGACTCTACGACGAAGTGCTGTCAACAACCCTAGTTTACTTTATACTCTTGTTGATATTCTTATTTTGTCGTCTCTTTAAATATTGCAATTCATTTTATTAATCGAGGTTTTCTATTGTTGCACTTTACATTAATAGAAGAGAGGGTTTGTCTCTCTATCTTTTCTTTCGAAGTTTTTTTGTAATCATCAAACTCCTACCTCCAACGAGGAAGAGTGTTTTTAGTGAATTGCCCTCCGTGCGTGATCAAGGATCACTAGGGTCTTGGAGTAGTAGCCGAAGGCTACGAACCAATTAAAAAAACATTTGTCTCATTTATTTATAGTTTATCTTTCTGCTGCAATTAACTGTCTACTCGAGTTTTTAACGAACGAATTAAAAAAAAAGGTTTATCGCTATTCACCCCCCCTCTAGCGATCCGCTTTGATCCAACAATTGGTATCAGAGCCGGGGGAGCTTAGATTTGGTGAAACCACCAATATAGCATTTTTTACAGATTTACTTTTTGTTCATTTAAATTTTTCTCCTGCACTACTAATCCAAGACGAAGTCTTGGTACTCTTCGTTTGGTTTTGTTTTGCAAGTATTCGCTTTTGGAGTAGCCGACGGTAAAACGGGTATAACTTTTCGTACAAGTTGACCCACGAAATGGTCTACCTACCAAAATGAAGCTCTCGGAAAGATATACTCTTACCAGGGTAAACCCTCGTAACAAGCTATATTCATCTCGAAAAACCATCGTTTAGTACCATTTCCGGGACATCGAAGGTTGTAAGTGCTCATCTTTTATTTTAGTTGGTTATTTCTCGTTTATTCCTTTTGTTTATTTTCATTTCCTACATTACTAATCCAAGGCGAAGTCTTGGAACTTTTTTTTTCGTGTTTCTTTTTGTATTTTTTTGTGCAAGGTTTCCCTTCCAAATGGCCCATCTCGAGGGTTTTAGCACCGTCCGACCTCCGTTTTACAATGGAGATGATTTCCGTTACTAGAAAGGTCGGATGGAATGCTTTATCAAAACCCAAATCGAGATGTGGATCATAATCCAAACAGGTTTCACACTTCCGACTAACGAAGTGGGTGAATCCTTGGGTTATGACCAATGGACCATTGTGACAAAACGACAAGTCGAAGCCGACGCCAAGGCAACACAAATCCTCCAATGCGGCTTGTCCAAGGAGGAGTTAAATCGCGTTGGCCCCTTCATAAGCGCAAAGGACCTTTGGACAAAGCTAGTGGAGCTACATGAAGGGACTGATGAAGCCAAGGTATGTAAGCGCGACCTTTTATTTAATAAATTATATAATCTAAAAATGTAGGAACATGAAACAGCGACACAACTCCACGCCCGCGTCCAGGACATAGTCAACAATCTACACGCAATCGGGCAAAAGGTCGAAAACCATGACCTTATAAGGTATGTCCTAAACTCCTTTCCGAGGACTACCTTGTGGGCATCCATGGTCGATGCCTACAAGGTCTCCAAGGATCTTTCTAAACTTAGGTTAGATGAACTTTTTTCTGATTTTGAACTTCATGAGCAGTCTAACTCGGAACCCGAGAAAGGTATAACACTATTTGCAGGTTCAAAGAAGAAAACTGCTAGCAAGCCACCCCCGAAGGAAGAAGAGGATGAGTCAGATTCGGAGGTCGACTCGGAAATGGAGGCCAAACTAGTCAACCTAGTTCGGAGGATAGTCAAGTGCCAAAAATGAACCGTCACTCGACCCAACGAAGGTAAGCCTAAAAGTTCAAATATTAGATGTTATGAATGCAACAGGTTTGGACATATCAAGTCCGAATGCCCAAAACTCAAGAGCAAGGCACCATAACACAAAAAGGCACTCAACGCTACTTGGGAAGAAGCTGCCGAGGAAGAAGACGATGATCGAGTCCTCATGGCTAAACCGGTGGAATCGGAGACGGAGTCGGCACCGGAACTTGAATCGGAAACCGAAGACGAGTCGGACTGTGAAGCACTATTCAAGACAAGCCACGGATACGCATCCGGTTCAAAAGATACACTCAAGGTAAGTCGGTCTCTCATTACTACACTTTATAGTGCAATTAAGTTTTTAAATAGAAAGTTAGCTAAGTCCAAGTCTAAGGTCGAGACCCTGGTTGAGGAAGTTAAACTCCTCAAACACGAGGTCTCCCTAACCTCTTCGACTAGTCGAGTTCAAGAGAAGGACTCAACTCGGGTTGAAAAACTCGAAGTTGAGAACTCACTCTTGAAGAGTCAAGTCGAAGATCTTAGGAATACGTTGGAAAGGTTTACTTTGGGATCCAAAGGACTTGACCTCCTACTTGGATCGCAAAGGGCCGTGTACAACAAGGCCGGGCTAGGGTTTAGCTCAAACACGACCAATAAGTCGTATATGTCGATTGTAAGTCGACATAAAAAATGTGTCCAAGCATGGGTCCCTAAGACCACCTTGATTTCAAACTTAGGATCAAACCAGTACTGGGTTCCCAAGGACAAAATCCACTATGTGGAGAGATCGAATCGATTCAATGGTCCAGGGGGAGCTAGTACGAAACTTGTTTATGTTTTAACTTAGAAATTGCATGCTTAGGTTTTTATTTAGTTGGATTTTTTTTTAGAATGGTTAGATAGGAATATAACTCGTCAACACTTGATAACATAGTACCAGGACGCGGCGAGATGATAGTACACTAGGAAAATGGAGTCTTATGTATTCGAGCTAGATAAGGCGTATCTAGTTCGGTTCACTTGACCGAGTGGAACTAGCTGAAGCTACCTCGCCGTATCCTAGACTAGTTAGACCAGGAAGTGGTCTTAGGTGAGTCAAGTTACTATTTTCTTGAAAATGGCTTTGTCTAAGGAAGTGGTCGTTGTTCCGATCAAAGAAGGCCTCTGTGCCTCGCCATGACCTGGAAGCCATGATCTTGAAAAGGTGACTTGATAAGCCTAATGTCAAATCCGAATCTAACGCAAGGTTGACAAGTGTTTAAGTCATTAAATTTAAATCAAGTAAAATTGGAAGTCATCTCACAAGAACATATAGGGTTAACGTGTTTGATCATGTAGACATGGGCGAGATGATTTAGGTTAATAATTTTCAACCAATCTTTAATAAATCCAATATTCGATCCAACTACCTTGCGTGTAGGATCAATGGATGTTGGACAGTGGTTGCTCCCGACACATGACCAGGGATCAACTCAAGTTTTTGAAGCTTCGATTCAAACGACAAGGATCGGTAGCGCCTTCGGAAATAACGGCAAGCTCAAAATCATCGGATCAGGTGATATTGAGCTTAACTCAAATTTTGTTATTCAAAACATTTTATTAGTAGAAAATTTTCAATATAATCTACTTAGTGTAAGCCAATTGTGTGATAATAACTATAAGGTCATATTTCTCGAAAATGAATGCGTAATTAATACAAACGAAACCTCTAAAACAATTCTTAAGGGAACTAGAAATAACAACATTTACACTATTAACTTAACTAACTCCTCAACTAAGTGTCTTATGACACGGCAAGAGGAATCATGGTTGTGGCACCGATGACTCGGTCACTCACACCCAAGACTCATCCACAAGATGAGTCAGAGTGACTTAGTCAGAAGTTTGCCTAACCACAATAACTTGGATAATAAAATATGTAATGCTTGTCAACAAGGTAAACAATCTAGGACACAACATCAACTAACTAATCAAGAACGAAACAAAAGTGTTCTTGAGCTCCTACACATGGATCTATTTGATTCACACGGAGCTAAGTCACTTAATGGAAGTAAATTCTGTTTAGTCATTATTGATGACTACCCTAGATTTACTTGGGTTAGGTTCATCAAACACAAAAGTGATACCCTAGATCAATTAATCAACCTATTTAAGTTAATAGAAAATCAACAAAACATTAAAATCAAAAGACTTAGGACTGATCATGGTGGTGAATTCGAAAACCATAGGTTTACAGAATTCTGTAACCTAAATGGATACCACCATGAGTTCTCTTGCCCTAGAACTCCAAAACAAAATGGCCTAGTAAAACGCAAAAATATAACCCTACAAGAAGCCGCTAGGACAATGTTAAATGAGTATAACCTACCCGATAGGTTTTGGGCGGAAGCCGTGAGTACGACATGCTATGTACAAAATAGAATCCTTATGGTAAAGAGGCACCTTAAGACCTCATACGAGATTTATCACGATAAAATACCTAACATCAAGTACTTTAGGGTATTTGGGTGTAAGGTACATATCCTAAACACTAAGGATTACCTAGGGAAATTTACATCCAAAACCACGACCGAAATCTTTCTAGGATACTCGACTACAAGAAGAGCTTATAGAGTATATAACCACGACACCCTTAGAGTCGAGGAGACTATCAATGTAGTATTTGATGAAGGACACGAACCTACAAAACCCCCGGCAACCCCAATTAGCGAGCCGACTCATACTAGACCTAACTCTGATCCGGAGATCAGGTCTAGTGTTAATCCTAACCTAAGTCAACCCCCCGGTTTCGAAAGTTTAGACAAACCCGATCATGTCCTTAGGTTAAAGAAAGCTATTTATGGACTTAAACAATCTCCTCGAGCTTGGTACGAGAGACTTTCGATTTATCTTAAGTCCAAAGGCTTTAACCAAGGTGTAGTTGACCCAACCCTTTTCGTAAAAACCTTAGGTAAAGACATATTCATAGCCCAAATCTATGTAGATGATATTATTTTTGGAACCACCAACTCAATCCTACTAAATGAGTTCATTTCACTTATGGAAAGTGAATTTGAAATGAATTTAGTAGGCGAGTTAAGTTTCTTCTTAGGTCTACAAATTAAAAAAAACTAAAGATGGAATATACCTACATCAACGCAAATATACTAGGGAATTAATTAAACGCTTTGGAATGCAAGACGCTAAAATTATTTATACCCCATTGGCAACTAATGTTAATATAGAAGAAGATGTAATTGGAAACCCAATTGATTTAAAATACTATAGGAGCATAATAGGGAGTCTCCTTTACTTAACTGTAAGCCGACCTGATATCCTATTTGCAGTAAGTATGTGCGCAAGGTTCCAAACCTGTGCCAATGAGTCTCACCTAACTCTAGTCAAGCGTATCCTTAGATATCTAAAGGGTACACTTAATGTCGGTATTTGGTACCCTAGATATACCGAGTTCGAACTAACCGGCTACTCCGATTCGGACTATGCCGGTAGTAAGCTCGATAGAAAGAGTACGAGTGGTTGTTGTCAACTTCTCGGCTCGAGTCTAGTGAGTTGGTGCAGTAGGAAGCAACACTGTGTTGCCTTATCTACCACCGAAGCCGAATACATCGCGATGGGTGAGTGTGTCACTCAACTTCTTTGGATGAAGCACACTCTCCGCGACTTTAAGTTAGACTTTACGAACACAAAACTCCACGTAGATAACATTAGTTCAATTAATCTTACTAAGAATCCGATATGTCACTCTAGGACCAAACATATAGAGGTCAAACACCATTTCATTCGAGAACATGTGGCCAACAGAGCCATACAACTCGAATACGTCGAATCGAAGTCTAACTTAGCAGACCTATTTACTAAACCCCTACCCGAAGCCGAATTTAGTCTATTAAGACGAAAATTGGGCATGTGCGTAGTAGAATAGGAACTTGCAAATTATATTTTCTCACTACTATTTCTTAATTTTCATTTTTTATGGAACTAGCATAGGACATACCTTAGATATCATGCACCTATAGATTTAAGGAGCCAATACATCTCACAACACATAGGACTAATGTGTTTGTGTACTTAGCCACGTAGATGGGCGTGAGATGTTAGGACCTTACTCCTGGTTCCAGATGTAGAGCTAGTGCATCGCCATGAACCACGGAGTATAATCATACATACTAACCGACTCTGACTAGGACTGGTTGATCTTTCATATCAATCAAGCCAAATATAAGTCGAACATTTTATAGAAGAACTTATTTTCAGTATATTATTTTCAAAATAATGTGGAACATTTTCAAATTAATACTTATTTTTTATTCCACACACACCCTCACTCTTTTCGATATATGGCAAAAGGGGGAGAAAAAGGCCAAAGTTAAGGGATAATTTTTTTTTATGGCCAAGGCTTAGTTAACTTGTTCGTGTTAACAAAACGGAAAGGTTTACTTAACTTTAAGTTAACTTGTTAAGTTAAGGGATAATTTTTTTTTTATGGCCAAGGCTTAGTTAACTTGTTCATGTTAACAAAACGGAAAGGTTTACTTAACTTTAAGTTAACTTGTTAACAAAACAGAAGTAAAGGCCAAGGTTAAGAAATCAGTTTTTGATTTCTTAACTTAAAACTTATTTTAAACACTATGGCCAATATTAAGTAATTGCGGTTACTTAATTCTTTTGTTTAGTAGCAAACATCAAGGGGGAGAGTTAAAACTCTTTCTCCAGTACTCACCCTCGGTCAAGGGGGAGGATTCCTCAAGGGGGAGCACTTGAAAAAAAGTTTTTATATACTCCTGCTCATTCATGCTTTTTTATACTCCTGCTCATTCATGCATATCTCTTGCTCATTTTGCTTAATGCACTTAATTTATTTTTCTTAACTTTGTATGTGGGTTTGCCATAAATCAAAAAGGGGGAGATTGTTGGTGCAGTAGGCACCTAAGTCGAACCTGAGTTTTGATTATAGTAAACGATACAAAGTTAAGCTCATGTCGTTATCTCACGAGCTGAATCGAGTGTACAGAAAATTGCTATAGCTGGAGCTGAAGGCTAGCGACACCCGGAGGAAGCCGCGGTGGTCGGGCGACACTCGAGTGACTTCGGAGGGAGCCGAAGGAATCAAGTGGAAGGCCGGAAGCAAAAGCGACATAGTAAGTATCAAGGTAAGCTCGAGTGAGTAAAGTGAAGTGAGGTCATGTCCTTTGTACGGGGACGTCCTTAGGCGACGATCCGACCCATGACTTCCCATGGAAGGTCTATGTTGAGATTGGATAGCAAGTGGCCGTCAAATTCACTTATATTTTGAGCTAACTCTTTATTGTAGTCAAAAATCTTGGCCATCAGTTCAACCGGCCAGTTCAACCGGGCCAGTTCAACCGGCCAGTTCAACCGGGCTAGTTCAACCGGCCAGTTCAACCGATGGTCAAAAATCAGCCTCGAGGAGTCAAGCTTTATAACCATTTTTCAAGGAGTTTTGTGCCCAATTCCTATTGGTTGAATACCCATTCGATGAGGGGCTTAAAGGCTATAAAAGGAGGGCTTCTCCTAGGGTTTTTCATCATCTCTAAGTGCTCACAAACCTCCACAACTCTGCGATTTTTTGACGACTCTACGACGAAGTGCTGTCAACAACCCTAGTTTACTTTCTACTCTTTTAGTTGTTGATATTCTTATTTTGTCGTCTCTTTAAATATTGTAATTCATTTTATTAATCGAGGTTTTCTATCGTTGCACTTTACATTAATAGAAGAGAGGGTTTGTCTCTCTATCTTTTCTTTCGAAGTTTTTTTGTAATCGTCAAACTCCTACCTCCAACGAGGAGGAGTGTTTTTAGTGAATTGCCCTCCGTGCGTGATCAAGGATCACTAGGGTCTTGGAGTAGTAGCCGAAGGCTACGAACCAAGTAAAAAAACATTTGTCTTATTTATTTATAGTTTATCTTTCCGCTGCAAATAACTGTCTACTCGAGTTTTTAACGAACGAATTAAAAAAAAAGGTTTATCGCTATTCACCCCTCCTCTAGTGATCCGCTTCGATCCAACAGATAGTATCATTACCTTGACTCCACTCTTATTATTCCTATGCTTGATACTTAGCTGTTGAACTTTGAGATGCTCATTCGTTATCTATATAGTCTCGTTTCATAATTGTTGTTGATTATATATATTATGTTTGGTTGATATATATATAGATGTTGCATAAGTATATGTTGCTGAGTACAGTTGTAGTCTTGGATTGGGTCATCATGTTATATCACTGGGGATAGGTGATGGTTCTAAATGTAGACTTGAATGTTTTATCATATTACCATGCATTGTGTGTCTCTTGTTGGTCATGTCTTTTGTGTATGGTTGAGTAGGTTGTCGGTAGATTACTATTTACGGAATAGAGGTCCTAGCATAGTTGTCTATATGTTGTATATGACTCTCTATGAGGTAGAGAGTGTGTTGTGAGTTTATGTGCTTGGAGTTGTGCATCATCACATTGCATGCATACTATCGACTTGGTCTCCCTTGTGGTTGAGAGAGTTGTCAGTCATTACTGCCTCCTCGGCCACTCGAGGTAGTGGTAGCTGGAGTTGAGTACAGTTTATTTATTGTGCCACACTCATCCACTGTGTGATAGTGGTAGTTGGAGTTGCGTGCAGCTTGACCTATCGTGCAGTACTCAGCCACTCATGGGCAGTGGTAGTTGGAGTGACTAGTAGCAGGGACTCTAGTTGTGTAGCTTGTAGCTACTTACTCATACTACTCATTCGACCACTCGAGAGTAGTGGTAGTTGGAGTTGGGACAATCGTCATGTCGTGCCACCTAGGCCACATGGGATTATGGTAGCAAGCGGGGTGTGCAGGCAGTGACCATGCAAATGCATTGCATTGTGTGATGACTCATATATGTGCGTGATACATATTGAATATGCATTGCCATGTGTGGTATATATATATATATATATATATATTGTTAGGGTAATCAACCCAAGAATGATGTGTTTTGATGGGTGTGACAAAGGGTTTAAGTTAGGTTGATTATGAGTTTAATATGTGTGTTGAAGTCATGCAGGACTTAGTAATTCATACATGGCGAAAGCATTGGCAAGTTACCATCTCATGACTCAGTCCTTGAGTCGGTGAAGGATAGCATTGCGGAAGCAGTGCACTTGGTGCATCTGAGGGACTGCCGGACGAGGAGCATTGGAGTGAAGCCAAAGGAAGTAGACTTCAGGGCGAGACGCGAAGGATGACATTGCGAAGCTGTGCGCTTGGTGCATCCAAGGGACGTGGTCGGACAAAGAGAACTTCAAGACAAGGGACTCCAAGGGAAGATGAGAGTGAGCAATTGTAACCCGAGACGGGGTAGCTCTTAGGTGAACTTGGACAAATGACTAAGTGTTGGATGGGTTTTTCCGACATCAATCGACTGCCATGATATGGTAGTCGACTAAAGACTCGACTAGTGTTCGAGTATAGTTTTTGGCCAAACAGTCGACTGCTAAGTAAAGGCAGTTGACTGGTCGCTCCATCAGTCGACTGATAGAAAGATCAGTCGACTGATGTCGAGGGTTTCGGGCACAGAAGGTTGATCAGTCGAGTGATCGCTTCGGTCACTCAACTAATTGCTCCATCAGTCGACTGATGGTAAAATTAGTCGACTGATGTGGGAGCCATTGGTTAAAATCCAATGTGGATAAAGTCGTTGCGAGGCAATGACTATAACACCAGTTGACTTATTGAGGCATCAGTCAACTGCTAGCTTCCCAACAGGAAGAATGACCTCTTCCCTATAAGAAGAGGCCTTGGGTCATCTTGGGGGATTAATGCTTAACCTCTAAACATCTCCCAAGTTCCAAACACGTTTTCAATCCTCTTCCTTGAGCTTATTTCAATCATATTGTAAGAGGAGTGATTCTTGTGTAAGAAAGGTTACCTCCACCTAGCTTTGTGCAAAGGAGAGATTAGTGGATTGATTAAGGAGTGATTCTCCTTGGAACGAATCGGGTCGTGGATTAGCGGTAAGGGCCGTGAACCACGTTACACATGTTGGTGCAATCGGCCCAGGTCACGATTGACCAGACTCGAGTTTGACTCGAGTGATATTTTGATGTTTGACAAAGGGATTTGACAAAGGGATTTGACAAAGTGGTTTGGCATTGATGTTTGACATTAATGTCGGTTAATATGTTGGGGAGATTGTTGGAGCAATCGACCCGGGTCATGTTTGACCGGACTCGAGTTTGACTCGAGGAAGACCTTGATGGTTGACTGGGGTTGACCATGTGATTATGGGAAAGTCCAAGCATGGGTCTTGGCAAGGTAAAGTCCAAGTCATGGGTACTTGGCATGGAAAGTCCAAGTGGGACACTTGGCATTTGGTAAAGTCCAAGTCTTGAGTACTTGGTATGAAAAGTCCAAGTGGGACACTTGGCGCATGGAAAGTCCAAGTCATGGGTACTTGGCATTTGGGAAAGTCCAAGTCTTGAGTACTTGTCATGAGAAGTCCAAGCATGGGTCTTGGCAAATGAGAAGTCCAAGCATGGGTCTTGGCAAATGGAAAGTCCAAGCATGGGTCTTGGCATGGAAAGTCCAACATGGGTTGGCAAGGGAAAGTCCAAGCTTGAGTCTTGGCATTTGGAAGTCCAAGGGGATTGATTTTGGCAGGCATTTGGTAAAGTCCAAGTCTTGAGTACTTGGCATGAAAAGTCCAAGTGGGACACTTGGCGCATGGAAAGTCCAAGTCATGGGTACTTGGCATTTGGGAAAGTCCAAGTCTTGAGTACTTGACATGAGAAGTACAAGCATGGGTCTTGGCAAATGAGAAGTCCAAGCATGGGTCTTGGCAAATGGAAAGTCCAAGCATGAGTCTTGGCATGGAAAGTCCAACATGGGTTGGCAAGGGAAAGTCCAAGCTTGAGTCTTGGCATTTGGAAGTCCAAGGGGATTGATTTTGGCAGCGTAAAGTCCAAGCAGAGTCTTGGCGGCGTAAGTCCAATGTGCCTTGGCGGTGTAGACACCGTTAGCATGACATAGCCAAGGGAAGCACCTGGAGGCTAGCGCGATGGATGAACAAGTCATGGATGACTTGGAGGGATCCGAGAGGCGTGAGGCTGATGGAGGTGGCTAGAAGGCTTAGGTCTAGGCTAAGGGTGGTCTAGCAAGTATGGGGGCACCATACTTGGGTTAAAACCTCATCTTTGAGGTTGGCAGTCGACTGACATTATGGCCGGTTCGACTGCCGTGAGTCGACTTGAGTTCGACTGCCGTTTAAGAGCTGGGAATCGCTGGCGATGATCGCTCATGGGATCGACCATCGATGTCTGACGATTGCGCCGGCCTCAGCCTCATCGCTAGTTCACCGCGAGCGTGATCGCTGGTCGGGCGATTACGACTCTGGGCGATCGCAATGTTGGCCGATCGCAAGAGATCCGTTGGAGTTTTTCCCGTGGATCGAGCCGTTGTCTCCGACGATGGCATCGATCGGTGACTTATGGCGGATCGATGGGCAGAAATCCAGGTCGCGCGCAAGGATAAAAGGAGCTCGACGGGAGGGTTTTTGCAACTGATTTTCTTGGATGTTTTGAAGCGATTTGCTGCTGCAAATCAGGGCTTTCAAGTGCTAGTCCAAGGCAATCAACAAGCAAGCTTCTAAAGAGTTTTTGTAAAGTGTTCTTTACTTCTCTTGTTGTATTTCTTCTTATATTTGCTTGTTGTATTTAGATTATTGTTGTAATCTTATTGTAAGAGGTTTCTCCACCTCCGACTTGTGTCGAGAAGGAGTATTTGTGATTAGTGAGTGCGTGTGCATCACTAGGGCTCTTTAGAGCTCGATCTGCGGAGTAGGAACCGTTCGGTTCCAAACCACATTATATCGTGCGTGTTGTGATTGTATCTTGTGTTTGTATTTGTTATTGTTTATTCTGCTGCGTACTAACAAGATTGTAGACAAGCAACGCGAACGATTTCCATCTACGTATGAATTCAACGCTATTCACCCCCCCTCTAGCGGCGTCAAATCTCCAACAACACACTCGTGTTAGCGTTTGTCTCCTTTCTTATTGCTTTGTATTAATTGTTTTACTTTAGCATTACATTTTCTGCTGCGCTAACGAGTTTGTAGATGAGCAATCAACAAACGATCTTCATCTACGATAAAGGGCTATTCACCCCCCTCTAGCCGGCCACCAATCTTCCAACAAGTGCTATCAGAGCCAAGGTTGCTTGTCACTGGACTCACTGCCGCAACAAGCACAACAACAAGATAGCTGGCTCCAACATCCATCCACCTAAGTTCGAGGGCGAATTCGCGTGGTGGAAGAAGCGTATGGAGGTATTTTTCAAAATGGATTTTGATATTATGTTAATCATGGAATTCAATTTCGATATACCTAGGGACGAAGAGGGTGAACCAATTAAGAAATCGCAATGGACAAAGAAGCAAAGGGAGGAGCACCTTGCAAACTCAAAAGCGAAACACCACCTCTTCAATGTGCTCCCCCAACAAGAGATGAACCAGATTGGAGAGTGTGCAAGCGCCAAGGAGATGTAGGAAAAACTAATAGAACTTCATGAAGGCACCTCCGAGGCAAAGCTTGCAAGAAGAGATGTCCTCCGCTCCCAACTCAACAATATTAAACTCGATAAAGGGGAGAAGGTAACATCTTTACATTCACATTTTAAGGAGATAATAACCAGTTTGTCAAGTGTAGGTGAGAAGTTGTCAAACCAGGACATGATAATGAAGGCTATAGATGCATTCCCCCGGTCATCAAAGTGGAGCTCAATGGTGGACTCCTTCTACATTTCCAAGAACTTAGAGGTAAGCACTCTAGAAGAGTTTTTCTCCACCATGGAGTTGCATGAGACAAGCCTTGAAGGCAAGTTGAAGATCAAATCAAGCCATCAAGGGGAGTGGCACTAATAGCGGAAAAATGAAAGAAGAAGAAGAAGAAAGAGACTCCACCACCTTCCTCATTCGATGAATCATCTTCCTCATCAATGGATAGCAATGAGGAAGCTTACATGGTAAGGAAGGTGAGACGTGCACTTAAAAATTTTAGATTTAATAAATCTCATGATAGGGGAAGAAGGCCAAGGAGGAAGATTATTTGCTACAATTGCCAAGGAGAGGGGCACATAAGGGATGATTGTCTCCTCTTGAACAAGAGCAAAGAAGAAAGGAAGAAGCATGACAAGAAGAAAGAAGGGAAGAAGAAAGAAGAAAAGAAGAAGAAGAAGATGTCAAAGCCCCACAACCTTAAAGCGGTGACGTGGGATGATCCATCATTCTCATCAGAGGAAGATCAAGCCTTCACAAGACTCGCATTAATGGGGATAGATGATTTGGAGACCTCCTCCTCCGAGCAAGAAGAAAGAAGTTCAAGTGAGGAGAGCTCAAGTGAAGGGGGAGCTTCATCTTCAATCTCAACAGAATTGGAGGAAGAAGATATGGAAAGTATGATAACAAATCTTTCCCCTAAGAAGATTGTTTCTATGATTTCTAGCCTAACTAGGGATTTGTTTAAGGCTAAGAAAAAGAATAAGTGCATGCAAAATGAAATTAAGGCCCTAGAAGAAAAGCTAGAAAAAGCATGTTTAAATGTTAATAATAATGCATCTTCTTCTATGACTAGTGATGCATGCTCACATGATGATTATATGCCTTTTAATGTTAATGATGCATGTATTGAGAAAAATAAGGCTTTAAGGGAAAAGGTAGATTTCCTAACTAAAGCCTTAGAAAAGTTCACAATTGACTCCAACACCCTAAACATGATTATTGGGAGCCAAAGGGTTAACTTTAACAAGAAGGGCCTAGGATATAAGGGAAACAAAAATGAGAAGGCCTACCATTGCTTAATTGCTAGGGGTCAAGCTAAAAATACAATGGTAGATAAAAAATGGATCCCAAAGGAGTATTTGGTGAACCCTATAGGAAAGAACTTATATTGGATTCCCAAGTCAATCCTCAAGGGTTAGGAAAATCCTAAGATGGTCAACCATAGTGGGCTTTACTTATATCATATCATATGGTTGACTTAGGATGGTGTGGGTGATGATTTTTGAATTAAGTTTTGGGTGATGATAATGTGATCATAATATAAAATCATGAATATTGTTTGTTTTATGATCATGATATGCAATAATTGAAAATATTTGATCATGATTGATAATACATGATGTTTTAGGATATAGATACTTAACCTTGGTAGAATTGCATAAAATTGATGGTTAAGTATAAAATACCTTTAGGTTCATCTCACACTCACTATAGGCTAACTTGATTGAAAACATAGCATAAGTGAGATGTTAGGTTGATACAAATGTCCACTAATGCTTATGACATTTAGATGGTCATTTACATGTATCATGTCATATTAATCATAGACCAATTATGGGGAAAGCAAATGTTTAATCAATGGACATATTGCCCATAGATCATAGTTGGATATTTTAAATGATTTAAAAACATCTCATGTTTCATAAACAGTTAGTTCATATTTTGAAAAGTTTCAAGGCAAAACTAGGCTTTAAAGTTGATACAAACTTTAGACATTTTACAACTTTTGAGTTTTTGCCTAATTTTCAAAAATAGAATGAATTTTCATGAAAAATCATTTTTCACTGATAATGGAACTTACACGAAATATGTTCCCCAAATTTCATGATTTTTCGAATTTCCTAGAATTTTTAATGCATTTCTGAAATTGAACTTCGAAAATTAGAAATTTTGAAATTTAGGTGCCAGTCGACTGATGCTCTGATTCAGTCGACTGATGTACTGTACACGAGCACAGTAACCTATTTTATCCAGTTTTGAGTTAGTTTTTGGTATTTTTCTTCCCTTAGACTTGATGTCATGCTTGTATAACATGTGGTAGATGTTTTTGATGATGTCAAAGGGGGAGAAATTGTGGGTTTAAGTTAATCATGCTAGGGGGAGAATTAGCATGTCTTAAGGGGGAGTTGCATGTTTAAGGGGGAGTTTGATACTCATGTTTACTTACATATTTTCTTGCCTTATGTATTTTTGTTAAATGTTTTACCTAACTTAAACGGATTGCCACACATAAAAAAGGGGGAGATTGTTAAGGCAATCAATCCATGAATGATGTGTTTTGATGGGTGTGACAAAGAGTTTAAGTTAGGTTGATTATGAGTTTAATATGTGTGTTGAAGTCGTGCAAGACTTAGTAATTCACACATGGCGAAAGCATTGGCAAGTCACCATCTCATGACTTGGTCCTTGAGTCGGTGAAGGATAGCATTGCGGAAGTCATGCACTTGGTGCATCCGAGGGACCGCCGGACGAGGAGGATTGGAGTGAAGCCAAAGGAAGTAGACTTCAGGGCGAGATGCGAAGGATGACATTGTGAAGCCGTGCGCTTGGTGCATCCGAGGGATGTGGCTGGACGAAGAGAACTTCATGGCGAGGGACTCTAAGGGAAGATGAGAGTGAGCAATTGTTACCCGGGACGGGGTAGCTCGTAGGTGAACTTGGCCAAATGGCTAAGTGTCAGATGGGTTTTCCCGACATCAGTCGACTGCCATGATATGACAATCGATCGGCTCCAGTCGATCAAGACTCGGTCGTGTTCGAACCGGTTTCTATCGAGCGATCATGCCAAGGAATGACAATCGATCGCTCCATCGATCGATCGATAGGAAGATCGCTTAGTGATGTCGAGGTTTTAGACACGTAAAGTTGATCGGTCGAGTGATGACTTGATCCTCGTGATGGATCTATCGATCGATGTGGGAGCCGTTGGTTAAAATCCAACTTGGATGAAGTCGTTCTACAGCGGCTCTGATCGATCGAGGCATCGGTTGATCGCTAGGTAGTATCAACGGAAGAATGACCTCTTCCCTATAAGAAGAGGCCTTGGGTCATCTTCGGGGGGGGGGGGGGGTTAATACTAACCTCTAAACATCTCCCAAGTGCCCAACATGTTTTCCATCCTCTTCCTTAAGCTTATTTCAATCATATTGTAAGAGGAGTGATTCTTGTGTAAGAAAGGTTACCTCCACCTAGCTTTGTGCAAAGGAGATATTAGTGGATTGATTAAGGAGTGATTCACCTTGGAACGAATCGGGTCGTGGATTAGCGGCAAGGGCCGTGAACTATGTTACACACTCGTGTTAGTGTTTGTCTCCTTTCTTATTGCTTTGTATTAATTGTTTTACTTTAGCATTAAATTTTTTGCTGCGCTAACGAGTTTGTAGACGAGCAATCAACGAACGATCTTCATCTACGATAAAGGGCTATTCACCCCCCTCTAGCCGACCACAGATCTTCCAACATATATATATATGTGTGTGTGTGTGTGTGTGTGTGTGTGTGTGTGTGTGTGTGTGTGTATTACATGAGCATGTGAGATGTTGCATTTTATTGAGCTATGATTGATGCATATGTTTGTATATCATGATGCATACCATTTGCATGTTTTATACTGTTGTATGTGGAGTATTTGGGTATGAGTTAGATCAGGTTGTTATGTGCATTTGATTAATATTATGATTCTACAATAGATGGACCAGGTTGATTTCTACATTTGATTATACGTTGTTTATATAGTTATGAGTTGGTCACAGGTTGATATTGTTTATGCATGTTATTTGTATGTGTTACATGTTGGATTGAAAGCACGCTAGAGGGGGGGGGGTGAATAGTGAGCATGAAACTTCCTTCTCGAATTTAAAATAAGAGCAAGCACAGTGGAAATAAAGACAATAAAATAAGTAGACAATTTGTTTTTACTTGGTTTACAACCCAATGATTGCTACTCTAAGGCCCCGCGATCCTTGACCGCGTACGAAGGGGCAATCCACTATAGAGTCTCCTCCTCGTTGGAGGTAGGAGACAACGATCACAAAAATCGAAAACTCGAGGATGAGGCAACAAACCTACCTCACCTCGTTATGATTAAAACCACGAATACAATAAATAAAAACAATACTTGTTGCCGATGAAGATATTCTGAACTTGGCATTGCGTTGGCATTATTGCGTTACAACGTTAGAGCTTTGGCGTTGTGGGAGCACTTTGAGGGCAAGACGGATGATCTTTGGGTTGAAGTCCTCCCCTCCTTTTATAGACTTCCGCCTTGGAATAAGTCTAGATGCATATCCTCAACTTTTGGAACTTATCACGAGGTGACACCTTATCTTATCATGAAGTGGCCGCGCCAAACATTATCCTGTTTGACCTAGCGCAAAAGGCTGATTTGTTAGGACCTGTGCGCCCGCTAGAGGGGGGGGGCTGAATAGCAATTCAGCGTTCTTGATGGAATTTGATCATTTCTACAAATTGTGTCAGCGCGCAGCGAAATAATGACAATAAAAAAACAAAAAGCACAAACACAATCACAACACCAAATATAACGTGGTTCGGAACCGAATGGTTCCTACTCCACGGATTGGGCTCGAACGAGCCCTAACGATGTCAATCACACATCACTACTAAATAACTCCTTCTCAAAACAATTCGGAGGTGGAGAAACCTTGTACAAAGATTACAAAAGTAATACAAGAAGTAAACAAGCAAATACAAGATGAATATACAAAATAATGTAAAGAAAACTTTACAACTATTGCTTTGGAGTGCTTGCTTGTTGATTGCTTGAACCGTGATTGAAGACCCTGATTTGCACTAGCAAATTGCCTCAAAAATATCCAAGAACCAATGGCAAAAACCTCCTCCACGAGCTCCCTTTAAAGCTTCTTCTTGGGCTGGATTCTGCCTAGCAGTCGACTGATCGGAACCATTAGTCGATTGCCCCTGTAGTCGTTGTATTACAATGGCATGAACCACATCGGATAAGTCCAACAGATAGACCATCAGTCGACTGATCATGCCCATCAGTCGACTGATCTAGCCTTCACTCGATTGACAAACCCTAACAGTCGACTCGGGAACCTTCTATACCCGAATACCTGACCATGATCGATTCCATATTAGTCGACCGCCAGACGAGTCGATCGCCTAATCTGGCAATAATTGCCGCACCATTTCGTCAAACTCGATACACCTCAAATATGAGGTTTTACCCCAAGTATGATGCCCCCATACTTGCTAGACCACCCTTAGCTTAGACCTAAGCCTTCTAGCCACCTCCATTAGCCTCACGCCTATCGGATCCCTCCAAGTCATCCATGACTTGTTCATCCATACGCTAACCTCCAGGTGCTTCTATCAGCTATTGTCATGCTAATGTGGTCTACACCGCCAAAGTACATTGGGCTTATGCTGCCAAGATTTCTCTTGGACTTTACGCCGCCAACCATTAGACTTATGCTGCCAAGACTCTACGCTTGGACTTTACACCGCCAATATTTCCCTTGGACTTTCCAATTGCCAAGACTCAAGCTTGGACTTTCCCTTGCCAACCATGTTGGACTTTCTATGCCAAGACCCATACTTGGACTTTCCCTTGCCAAGACCCATGCTTGGACTTTCCTTGCCAACCCATGTTTGACTTTCCATGCCAAGACTCAAGCTTGGACTTTCCATGCCAAGTACACAAGACTTGGACTTCTCCCATGACAATGGTTAAACCATCAACAAACATCAAGTATGTCCTGGGTCGATTGTACCAACAATCTCCCCAACACATTGTCATACATCAATGTCAAACATCAAAACACTACTTGAGTCAAACTCGAGTCTGGTCAATCGTGATCTGGGTCGATTGCACCAATATGATTCGTCGCCATTAGTTGACTGATGACCTTCATCAGTCGATTGATGTCCAACAGTCGACTGCCAATGGGCAGCAGTCGACTGCCAGCCTAGCCACTTCCCTGTAGTAAGAAGTTAGCATGAAAAATGGTAAATACGACGAAAGTCTTACCGTCTGATCTCGACCTAGACCTTCCACTGGAAGTCTTAGTCGGATCGCCACCTACAGTTGTCCCCGTACAAAGGACACGACCTTACCATCTCTCTTCGCACTCGTGCTTACTTCTAGTCCTTTATGACCTGTCGCTTTGCTTTCAGTCTTCACCTGGGTTCT
Source organism: Wurfbainia villosa (assembly GCA_025175895.1). Lineage (NCBI taxonomy): Eukaryota > Viridiplantae > Streptophyta > Magnoliopsida > Zingiberales > Zingiberaceae > Wurfbainia > Wurfbainia villosa. The sequence continues at coordinate 88,115,329 of CM045994.1, read as the reverse complement.
ACGACTCCCATGAAGTTCTCCCGGTGTCGCCCGACCACTACGGTTTACCGACTCGGGATTCTCTGGGTGTTGCTGACCTTCGTCTTAGCCTAACCATTTCCTGCACACTTAATTCAGCTCATGAGATAACAATTGTAGGACTATCCGAGCCGCAAAAACCGCTTTTTGCGTTGCGAAAACCTCAAAAGCCCGGCCACAGATCCGTGCGAAGATATAAAAAATAAAAACTACATGTATGTGTTTAAGGAAACCTAGATCTACCTTAGATCTATATGATGAGAGCGTTACCCTCGTAGCGACGCCCTTCGCTTATCCCGCTCGTCCAAATGCTTTGCCGGATCTCGAAGAGTGTCAAGTGTACACTCTTCTACAAGTATCCACACGGACAAATGGTGGAGAAGACACCTTAGAGTGTTCTAGCACCCTTGAGGAATCTCGACAAGAAGAGGATTGGGAGAGCAAGAAGGAGAGCAAGGAAGAAGAAGATTAAGTTAATTCCAATAACTTCTCCATCTAATGAAAAGTGGCCAGCCACTTTGTTTTGGGGGGTTACATGCATGCATGTAACTCCAAGAGCCAATGGCTCTTGGTCTCCCTCATGAGGTAGCACCACATGATAAGTCCATGATGATGTGGAACATCATCATTTGCCGGCCCCCATGCCAAGTCACCATGACATGACAATTGGTCAAGTCAAAATTGACCATTCATCTTCCCTCTCAAGTCAAGTCAAACTTGACCTATTATCTCCCATGGTTGATCAAATCTAACCACTTGATTCAAGTCAATTTGATTTAATTAATCTCTATTCATTAATTTAAATTTACTCAATGAATCAAATCTAAATTAGACTCATTCAACACTTGAATCAAATTGAGTCTAACTCAATTAGTCTAATTTGGATTACTCTTAATCCAATTTGATTTATCCCATGAACCTAATCCTCATGGTTCATCATATGAACCTAATCTCCATCTAATTTCCCTTTGTGTGTGACCCTATAGGTTCTTGTAACATTGGCAATGATCCTAAACCGATTTAGGAACATAAGCAATGAGCGGTATCTAGCAACACATCATTGCTACCCAAGTTACAAGAATGTTGAGATCCAACATCACCTTTGTGACTACTAATTGTGACTCTCACAATATGTGACAATGTCCTTCTATCCTTGACATCTAGATTGACCAATTGAGGCATAGACCGTGTCATCCTCGGTACAATCTATATCTTGAACTCCAAGTAGACTCACTCTAATCAAATGAGCTCAATATCTCATATTGACTCATTTGGGCATGGCCATGCACTTCTTGGTCTCACTCTATCAAGAATATCGATGTCACTCCCGTCATATAGGAGGGATAGATCCCATCTACATAACTTACATCCCTCTGCATAATTTGTTACATACCCAGCAATCGCCTTTATAGTCCACCCATTTATGGGTGACGTTTGACGAAGCCAAAGTATGCAACTCCTTATGTAGGGAACCATGGTGACTTCAGGTCCAAGGACTAATAGTCATACTAATAGTCATATGAGAAAGTATATGACACTCATATAACGATCCATGATACTTTCTCATGGCGGGTCATTCAGTATACATTCTCCAATGCATACCCATGTGTCAACTTGATATCTCATATCCATGACTTGTGATATCAAGTCATCGAGTTGACCTACATGCTAGTCTCTACGCATTAACATTGTCCCTGAATGTTAATACTTGACTAGGAATGATTAAGAGTAGTGTTCTCTATATCATCTCATTATCGATTCAACCAATCGATTGATATAGATAAGAACCTTCTACTCAAGGAAATTATTATACTTAGTTATTTGGCACCAATACAAGTAAATATAATAACCATGCCTTTATAAATAGGAATATGATACAATAAAGTCCATACAATAATCATCACATGATTGACTCTAGGGCTTTCACTAACAACAATATGACCTTAACTTTGGATCTTTGCTATAATCAAAACCTAGGTTCAATTATCTGGTGCCCCTGCACCAACATTATATTGTTGTGTATTTGCTCAGGTTGTTATGAGTTGTGTCATTGCAGACTATTATATAAGTTAGTACATTACGTTACATCTGGTGGATCAGGTTGGTATATACATTAATTATATTCATACTGATGGTTATTTGATATTACCTTTAAGACTGTATACCTGTTGATCTCCATAAGTTTATATGATGTTCATGTACTATCTTTCATATACCACCGAGACTTATACTTACCACCACAGAACCTGAATTTTCTTGTCACCCAGGTAGCAGGTAGAAGATTCGTTGGGTGCTCGGAGCTCCGCCAACTGATCCCATCTCACACCGAGTGTTTAGATTTTATTCCATATTGATGTTGTATTGTTTTGGATTTTATTTTATATTGTTTTCGCATTTTGATATATGATTGTGTTGTATGTATTTAGCCTTTATTATGGATTTGGTTTGGATGTTGGATTTGATTATGTTTTCTTGTTGTATCAAAGTTATACCAGTACATATATTTAAGTTTTTGTATCTTTATTACTTATCAGTGTATTTCACTATGATTTATAGCTTGTGTGTACCAGCAGCTATTTGGGCCTTGTATTAGTATTGTTTCTTATATTGTCACAAGAGGGTACCGTTCGGTTGACGGACAAATACTCTCGGGATGTGACAGATGATAGCAAGTTGGAATCTTGCATCTTTATCATTTGCCAAAGGATGTGATTTTTCAGCCGAATGAAGTTTTCACGGAGAAAGAAAGGCAGGGTAGTTTGGTCGGAGAGGTGGCATGCGGAAGAAAAGCTTTACAATTTTTCTAGAAGAATATAGTTTGCCTAGGTGAAAATGGCAGTGAACATATTTTGACCGAAGAATAAAGGAGTTGGTGATGCCGGAGAAACTGTCGGAGAAAAGAGAAGAGTTTCGTCGAAGAAAATATTGGATAAAAAAGTTTGGCTAGAGAATAGAGGAGCTGATGTTGAAGAAAATGTCGGAGGACGACGGACCGACCGAGAGATTAGGGGATTTAGAGCAATTTTAGGGTTTCCATCTACGCAACGCACATGCCATTCACCCCCCTCTAGCGACGTATCAATTCCCAACAAGTGATATCAGAGCGAGGCCGCTCTTCATTTGGACTAACAGCCAAGGGAGCACTCTAGAGGGAAGAAGATGGAGTTTGAAGAGAAATTGGGATGGAACATCAACACTCTGGTCCCATATGTGCTCTATGGACGAGAAGGTTTCAATCAATGGAAGGCAAGGATTGAAGACTTCATCATGATGAGGGACTTTAAAGAATGGGCCATCTTGATGGAAGGATTCAATTATCCAAGAGGGCCAAAGAGAGGATTCCTCAAGATGAAGAAGTGGACCGAGGAACAAATCCAAGAATTCGAGAAAAATAAGAAGGTAATTAAATTCTTGGTTGATTTAATTCCTAATGGCCCCTTATGTAGTTTAGGTGATTACATGGATGCCAAAGAGCTATGGAACCAAGTGGTAAGATTCCATGAGAACCCGCAACCGGTCCAAGAAGAAGAGGAAGAAGAGGAATGCTCATCGGCTCAATCAGAAGAGGTCGAAGAAGAAAGCTCATCCTCACAAGAAAGTGAGGAGTTGGAAGTTGAGGAGTCAACTTCCGGATCGGTGGAAGAGGAAGAAGTATAGGAAGCCTCCACCTCTAAGGTTGAGGGGGAGGACATTAGATCACTAGAGCCGGAGCAAAATCAAAGAGTAGCTTCTACCTCTGGGAGAGATGAAGAACTCACTTTGGCCACCACCATTGACCTAGGTAACTCAAACACATGTGTTAATAATAAAATTCATATAATATGTTTTGAGTGTAGGGAAGCCGGACACTATAAGAGCAAGTGTCCGAAGAAGGTCAAAAAGATGACACAAGTCGTGCCAAAGACCAAGGAAACAGTGTCCAAAGTCAAAAGAGCAAGGAGCATGCCATTTGCTTCAAATGCCATCAAAAGGGGCACTATAGAAGCCAATTCCTTAGGGGGAGGAAGCCTAGCAAGGGTGAAAAAGGAGCATCAAATGCAGGGGGAGCTTCTAAAGAAAATCCTAAGGTAAATTTAAGTAATGCTCATTCTTTATATAAGACCAAAAGGCATGCTTTTAATAATCTTGCTATTGTTCATGAAAGACATGCTAGAAATAATAGACTTTATTGCTTAGGTTCTAAGAGTTGTAATTTTAGAACTAAAAATAAATTTGGGACTAATGTCCCTAAAACAATCCTACCTAGGGAGTCTATTAGGATAGTAGAAGATCACCTAGGCATTAACCCTAATCACCTAGGCATTAACCCTAAGAAGGGTATGTTAGTGCAGGGGCACTAGATGATCGAACCTGTGTTTTGATTATGGAAAAAGATGCAAAGTTAAGATTACATCGTTATCTCATGAGCTTAATCGAGTGTGCAGAAAAGTGCTAAAGCTGGAGCTGAAGGCTAGCGACACCCGGAGGAAGCCGCGGTGGTCGGGCGACACTCGAGTGACTTTGGAGGGAGCTGAAGGAATCGAGTGGAAGGCCGGAAGCAAGAGCTACAAAGTAAGTATCGAGGTAAGCTCGTGTGTGTGAGAGTAAGTGAGGTCGTATCCTCCTTACGGGGATGGTCTTAAGCGTAGATCCGACCAAAGACATCCCATGGATGGTCTAGGTCGAGATCGGACGGTCGGCGACAATCGAAATTATGTTTTTGTTGAGATAACTTTGACTTGCAGCAAGTATCAGTCGACTGCCAACTTGGAGCACTTGACTGTCATCCATCAGTCGACTGCCCATGGTCAGCACTCGACTGATGCTGCCATTAGTCGACTGATGATGGCCATCAGTCGACTGATGGTCAAGGATCAACTTCGAGGAGTCAAGCCTTATCACCTCATTCCAAGGAGCTTTTGTGCCCATTTGTGATTGGTTGAAGACCCATTCGATGAGGGGCTCAAAGGCTATAAAAGGAGGGCTACTCCTAGGGTTTTTCATCAATTCAAAAGCTTCCAAGTGCTTCCAGTATGCTACGAGTCTCCGACATTCTTACGATAAAGCGCTGCAGACACGACGACTAGGGCTTCATCTTTTCATCTACGAGTTGTTGATATAAGATTAGTTTAATTCCATTCTGTACTTTGAGTTCATTCTATTGTGGTTTTATCGTAACGAGAAGAGGGGGAGTGTCTCTCTATCTCGAGCCTTTTTTGTGGTTTTTGTATCTGATTAACTCCTACCTCCAATGAGGAGGAGTTCATTAGTGATTTGCCCTCTGTGCGTGGTCAAGGATCACTAGGGCCTTGGAGTAGTAGCTGAACGCTATGAACCAAGTAAAAAAAAAATACTATTGTCTCTTTTGTTTAATTTTATCTTCCGCTGTGTCTACTCGTGTTTTAACGAACGAAACAAATGAAAAGTTTTATCGCTATTCACCTCCCTCTAGCGATCCGCTCGATCCAACAATTGGTATCAGAGCTGGGGGCGCTAAGATTTGGTGAAACCACCAATCTAGCTTTTTTTCTTACAGATTTGTTTTTGAATTTTATGAATCTTTTTTCATTCATTTAAACTTTCTCCCGCACTACTAATCTAAGACAAAGTCTTGGTACTCTTCTTTTGGTTTTGTTTTGCAAGTATTCGCTTTTGGAGTAGCCGACAGTAAAACGGGCATAACTTTTCGTACAAGTTGACCCATGAAATGGGCTACCTACCAAAACGAAGCTCTATGATAGATCTACACTTCTTATGAGGGTTTACCCTCGTAACAAGCTGTCTTCATCCCCAAAAACTAATGTTTAGTACCCTTTCAAGGACATCGAAGGTTGTAAGTGCTCATCTTTTATTTTAGTTGGTTATTTCTCATTTATTCCTTTTGTTTCTTTCCATTTCCTACATTGCTAATCCAAGGCAAAGTCTTGGAACCTTTTTCGTGGTTTTTTTATTTTTTGTGCAAGGGTTTCCTTCCAAATGGCCCACATTGAGGGGTACAACACCATCCGACCTCCGTTCTTCAACGGAGATGATTTCCATTATTGGAAAGGTCGGATGGAGTGTTTTCTAAAAACACAAGTCGAGACTTGGATAATCATTCAAACCGGCTTTGCTCTACCCACCAATGATCAAGGCGAGCCCTTGGACTTCGACAAGTGGACCAATGCAACCAAAAGGCAAATTGAAGCCGATGCAAAGGCGACCCAAATGTTGCAGTGCGATCTGTCCAAAGAGGAGCTCAATTGCATTGGACCCTTCATCAACGCAAAGGACCTATGGAACTAATTAATCGAGCTACATGAAGGAACGTCTGATGCTAAGGTATGTAAACGTGACCTTATTTTCAATAAGTTGTATAACCTTAAGATGCAGGAACACGAGACGGCGACACAACTACATGCCCGCGTCCAGGACATTGTCAACGACCTGCACACTATCGGACACAAGGTCAAAAACCGTGACCTCCTAAGGTATGTTCTTAATTCATTTCCTAGGACTACCTTGTGGGCATCCATTGTTGATGCCTACAAGGTCTCTAAGGACCTTTCGAAGCTTAGGTTAGACGAGTTATTTTCTGAGTTTGAACTTCACGAGTAGACTAACGTGGTCCCGGCTGAGAGAGGTATTGCTCTACTTGCAGGACAAAGAAGCAAAGCCACCTACCAGGCAAGAAGATGGACTCGAATCCGAAGACGAATCAGAGTCCGAATCCGAAGATGTGGAAGCAATAGTGAACATAGTACGGAAGATCGTTCGGAGGGAAAGGAGGCTACTAAAGAACCAAAAGTGGGAACAATTCAAATCAAATCAAAAGAATGCTTTTCATGCAACATGGGACAATGAAGAAGGCATCGACATAGCGTGCATGGCAAGACCCGAAGAGTCCGAGTCAGAGTCCGAATCCGAATCTAACTACAACATCGACTCCGAACTTGAGGACTACTTCGAGAAGCAACTCAAAGCTGGACCGAAAGGGAAAATTAAGGTTAGCCACTCACTAATTCATATGCTTTACAATACAATTAAATTGCTAACTAGGAAATTAGCTAAATCTGAGTCTAGGGTCGAGTCCTTGGTTGAGGAGGTTGAAACCCTCAAACAGGAGACACCCCTAAACTCTTCAACTAGTCGAGTTCGAGAGGAGGACTCAACTCGAGTTGAAAAACTCGAAGAAGAGAACTCTCTCTTGAAAGGACGAGTCCAAGAGCTTGAAGCTCGATTGAACAAGTTCTCGACGGGGTCCAAGAATCTTAACCAACTTCTTAGAACTCAGAGAGTCGTGTACAATAGATTCAGACTCAGATATAGCTCAAAGACTATGAATAGATCTTACATGTCTATCGTAAATCGTAGTCATCATCGAGTCCAAGCGTGAGTCCCGAAAACTTTATTAAACTCACATATAAGGACCAATAGGTTTTGGATTCCCCAGGATCAAGTTCATTACTTGACCAGACCATATTGGTTCAATGATCTAGGGGGAGCTAATACCAAAATAGTATATCCAGTAACATAAATTTTTTTTAATGGTTAGATAAGACTATAACTCGTCAATGCTTGATAACATAGTACCAGGACGCGGCGAGATGATAGTACGCTAGGAAAATGGAGTCTTGTGTATTTGGGCTAGATAAGGCATATCTAGTTCGGTTCACTTGACCGAGTGGAACTAGCTGAAGCTACCTCACCATATCCTAGACTAGTTAGATCAGGAAGTGGTCTTAGGTGAGTCAAGTTACTATTTTCTCGAAATTGGCTTTGTCTAAGGAAGTGATCGTTTTTCCGATCAAAGAAGGCCCCTATGCCTCGTCACGACTTGGAAGCCAAGATCTTGAAAAGGTGACTTGATGAGCTTCGGATCAAATCCGAATCTAACGCAAGGTTGACCAATTTCAAATCATTAAATTTAATCAAGATAAAATTGGAATCATCTCACACAACATATAAGGTGAACCAATTCTAAGACACTTAGAATGGGTGAGATGAATAAGGAACAATTTCAATTTACATAATCTTTTTAAAAATGTTATCTATTTTTCAAACTATCGAGCTTAAACGTTTACTTATACTTAGACAAAACTCTAAATATACAACCTTTTAGGTCAATGTTTAGCGCCCCCTAACTCTTCTATACCTTATATACTTGATTAAGGGGGAGAGAAAACTAACCCTAAGGGTTATATATTTTCAAAAGTTATTATCATATAAGATTTTTGAAACTCAAAGCTAATTTTATAAGTATTTTGAAAATCAAATTAGTCTCAAGACTTATATTGTTGGTGCAGAGGGTTATACCTCGAACCAAGTAAATCGGGACTCATGTTAGATAATCTTTATGCATGCTACTTTTTTGTTAAAAAAACCCCTACTTTTTATATACAACCCCAAATCTTTTTTGATTTATGGCAAAAGTGGGAGAAGAGCACAAGTTAAGGGGGAGAACAAAAATTTAAAATTTTTAAGATTAACTTTTTGTCCTAAAACTCACCTAAGGTTAAGGGGGAATTGATTATAATGTACATTTACTCATTTTCCACATTACATTTTTCCTTAACTTTGCGTAAGTTTGCCATAGATCAAAAAGGGGGAGATTGTTGGTGCAGGGGCACCAGATGATCGAACATGTGTTTTGATTATGGCAAAAGACGCAAAGTTAAGATTACATCGTTATCTCATGAGCTTAATCGAGTGTGCAGAAAAGTGCTAAAGTTGGAGTTGAAGGCTAGTGACACCCGGAGGAAGCCGTGGTGGTCGGGCGACACTCGAGTGACTTCGGAGAGAGTCGAAGGAATCGAGTGGAAGGTGTTGGTGTAGGGGCACTAGATAATCGAACCTGTATTTTGATTATGACAAAGACACAAAGTTAAGTTTACATCCTTATCTCACGAGCTAAATCGAGTGTGCAAAAAAGTACTAGAGCTGGAGCTAAAGGCTAGCGACACCCGGAGGAAGCCACGGTGGTCGGGCGACACTCGAGTGACTTCGGAGGGAGCCGAAGGAATCGAGTGGAAGACCGAAAGCGAGAGCTACAAGGTAAGTATCGAGGAAAGCTCATGTGAGTGAGAGATTATAAGGTCGTGTCCTCTTTACGGGGATGACTGTAGGCGGTGATCCGACTAAGACTTCCTCTGGAAGGTCTAGGTCGAGATCGGACGGTTAGAAACCATCGCATTTATCATTTTTCGAGCTAACCTCTTCTATCGCAGTGGAAGTGGCTAATGGCAATGATCATTCGGACATTGGGCGCCGATCGATGCTCATCAGTCGACTGATGGGAGTCATCAGTCGACTGATGGCGATGAATCAGCCTTTGCGCTAGGTCAAAATGGATAAGGTTTGACGCGGCCACTTCGCGATAAAATTTATTACAACTTCGTGATCTGTTCCGAAAAAAGAGGAGACATATTTAGAGGCCAAAATCTATAAAAGGAGGGGAGGATTCCAACTCCAAATTACAACAAGTTTATTCTCAAGTGCTCATACAATGCCAACGCTCCAACGTAGTCATAATGCCGACGTGACAACAAGTTCAAATCTCCTTCATCGGCAGCAGTAGCAAGTAATTGTTTTTATTGTATTCTTTATTTTAATCGTAACGAGGTGAGGTAGGCTTGTTGCCTCATCCTCGTACTTTCGGTTTTGTGATCGTTGTCTCCTACCTCCAACGAGGAGGAGACGTAATAGTGCTTTGCCCTCCATACGCGGTCTAGGACCGATAGGGCCTTGGAGTAGCAACCACTGGGTTGTGAACCAAGTAAAAATAAACATGTCTCTTTATTTTCCGCTGCTCTTACTCATTTAATTATCTACTCGAACAAAACATTGAAAAGATTTACGATCGCTATTCACCCCCCCTCTAGTGACGCTTCTCGATCCAACAGAAGGCCGGAAGCACGAGCTACAAAGTAAGTATCGAGGTAAGCTCGTGTGTGTGAGCGTAAGTGAGGTCGTATCCTCCTTACGGGGATAGTCTTAAGCGTAGATCCGACCAAAGACATCCCATGGATGGTCTAGGTCGAGATCGGACGGTCGGCGACCGTCAAAATTATATTTTTGTTGAGCTAACTTTGACTTGCAGCAAGCATCAGTCGACTGCCAGCTTGGAGCACTCGACTGTCATCCATCAGTCGATTGCCCGTGGTCAGCACTCGACTGATGCTGCCATCAATCGACTAATGATGGCCATCAGTCGACTGATGGTCAAGGATCAGCTTCGAGGAGTCAAGCCTTATCACCTTATTCCAATGAGCTTTTGTTCCCATTTATGATTGGTTGAAGACCCATTCGATGAGGGGCTCAAAGGCTATAAAAGGAGGGCTACTCCTAGGGTTTTTCATCAATTCAAAAGCTTCCAAGTGCTTCCGGTACGCTATGAGTCTCCGACATTCCTACGATGAAGCGCTGCAGACACGACGACTAGGGCTTCATCTTTTCATCTACGAGTCGTCGGTATAAGATTAGTTTAATTCCATTCTATACTTTGAGTTCATTCTATTTTGGTTTTATCATAATGAGAAGAGGGGGAGTGTCCCTCTATCTTGAGCCTTTTTCATGGTTTTTGTATTTGATTAACTCCTACCTCCAACGAGGAGGAGTTCATTAGTGATTTGCCCTCCATGCGTGGTCAAGGATCACTAGGGCCTTGAAGTAGTAGCCGAAGGCTACGAACCAAGTAAAAAATACTATTGTCTCTTTTATTTAATTTTATCTTTCGCTGTGTCTACTCGTGTTTTAACGAACTAAACGAACGAAAAGTTTTATCACTATTCACCCCCTCTCTAGCGATCTGCTCGATCCAACAGGGTAGGCATATGCCTAGGAGGAATCCTTCCCAAAGGATAAATGCAAAATCAAAATTGGGAAGATTGAAACTAGAGAACCAAGCCTTGAGGTCAAGGCTTGAGAAATTAGAGAAGACCCTTAGAAAGATGCAAAATCAAATACAAGGGTCAAATGGTCAAAATCTAGGTCCTAGGAGGCAAGAGCCATCCAAGGGAAAGAAAGGTTCGGGTCACAAACCTAAGCCCAAGGAGACCTATCATAGTGTTCCATTCAATTATGGAACTAAATCTAGGTCTAGGAAGGTCAAGGTTACTAGGGAAGTCATCCTTAAGGGTAACCAAGGCAAGTGCCTAGTGGCTAGGGTTTCGAAGAAACCTAGGGAAGCTACTAAGAAGGTTACAAGGGGAGTTACCCCTAGAGTTAACCTAGGCAAGACCACAATGACCAAGGCTTCTAAGCCTAGAAGGGTCATTCAGAGGGTATCTAGGGAAGTTATCTCTAAGGAATACCTAGTTAACCCAAGGAGCTCCAATAGGTATTGGGTTCCTAGGAGCGTGATTGATTCACGCTAAATGGGTTAGGTTGTACCAACTTTAAATGGATAGGTAGTTAACCTAACCATGGTAAAGGTGGCACTTTAGGTCATTATCAAGGTTATGGGTACCTTGAAAATAAGTTTGATCTTATATCCTAAAGGATTTTAGGATGTGCCAATATCATTTAAGAAGTTTGAAAAACTAATCAAATTGGCACAAGTTAGGTCTAGAGTCATTGTGTGTCATTTTGGGTTTTTGGCACACTTGGGGGATAAGTGACAATATGACAAAATGGACTTAATAATAACCAATGGCAATTAATACTAAAAATTTGGTATTATTGTACCTTTATACCTTATTTACCATGCTTTGATTGTCATATGCCATGTCATGACATCATGTTTCTTTTTATCATCAAATGTCATGATCATGCTTAGGTTAAGGTTGTATGTCATGTATACTTGGATTCATATTATGCCATGACATCATGATTATTGACACATGCTTAATTATGTTATCATATATATCATAATCATCATTCATGCATTAATAAAATCGATTTAAGGACAATGGCATGATTTGAAGTCCCGTGTATAAGGGAATCAAATAGTGTTGCCTAGAAAATGCATGAGACCTTAGTATAGGTATAGCCAAAATCCACATCTCACATCAAATTGACATGTGCGTGTTTTCAAACACCCTAGACACATGTGAGATGCTAGGAAATGAGTTAAATTCAAGGTGCATAGTTTTTGCATCTAGATGAACTCAAACTCATCTTATACCAGGGATTATGGGGAAAGCTAATGTGTAAGTCATGTGCATTGAGCCCATTGATCACAATCCTGAAGGTAGGAAACTTCGCTTCCCACTTTCAACTTGGGAAAACAAAACCCTTTAATGTGCATTGAGCCCATTGATCACAATCCTGATGGTACTCTCTCCCCAAGGGCTTAATGAGGTAGGAAACTTCGCTTCCCACTTTCAACTTGGGGGAGCAAGCCTTTAGGGGGAGGTTATCCATCATGAGATGATGGATGTCTTCTTCCTCATGAGGGGGAGAATTTTGAAGAATGTAAGATGCCCAATTTGAAAATTGAGAGAGTTTGAAGGATTGCCTCTCTTGAGTGATATGAGACTTATCACTAGGAAGAGTGAAGGCATCCTAGGTGTTTTTTGACCAAGGGGGAGATTGTAAGATCTCATTGGGATATGAGACATTGATACCCTTGGGGAGAGAGTACCTTTTTGATGTATGTCAAAAAGGGAGAGAATTGATGTGGGAAGATTGCTAGGAGAATTTGGAATTCCCAATTTGGACAATTGGGAGGATTGGTTTGAGTTAGTGTTCTAACTCAAAGGTATTGGTTTTTGTCAAACATAAAAAAGGGAGAGATTGTTGGTGCAATTGGCCTAGGTCATGATTGACCAAACTCGAGTTGGACTTGAGTAGTATTTTGATGTTTGACAATGAGTTGACCATTGTTTGACAATGGATTGACTATATAGTTGACATGGGGTTGACCATATGATGGAGAAGTCCAAGTGGGACACTTGGCATGGAAAGTCCAAGTCTTGGGTACTTGGCAGGGAAAGTCCAAGCTTGAGTCTTGACAATTGGAATGTCCAACATGGGTTGGCATGGAAAGTTCAAGCATGGGTCTTGGCAAGGGAAAGTCCAAGCTTGAGTCTTGGCAAATGGAAAGTCCAATATGGGTTGGCAAGGGTAGTCCAAGGGTTAATATTGGTGGCATAAAGTCCAAGCGGGAGTCTTGGCAGTATAAGTCCAATAGTTGGCGGCGTAAAGTCCAAGCATGTGTCTTGGCAGCGTAAGCCCAATTTGCCTTGGCGGTATAGACCACGTTAGCATGACAATAGCCGATGGAAGCACCTGAAGGCTAGCATATGGATGAACAAGTCATGGATGACTTGGAGGGATCCAATAGGCGTGAGGCTGACAGAGATGGCTTGAATGCTTAGGTCTAGGCTAAGGGTGGTCTAGCAAGTATGAGGGCGTCATACTTGGGGTTAAACCTCATGTTTGAGGTTTGTCAATCGATTGGTCAAGTGTTTTGACTCTTGGTAGCCGAGTCGACTCTGGACAGTCGACTGGGATTATGACTAGACAACTGGTCGGGAGTCGACTGACATTCGACTGTAGCAAATAGCCTTGAAGTCGACTGCCAGCATTGGATAGTTGGTGATGGAAGCAATGATCGCTGGGTCGGTTGCGAGTAGAATGCTTGGTAGTTGATTGGTCGGTTGGCTACGAGCGGCGATCCTGGTAAGGCGGCATTCACGAGGTATCCATTGGAGTTTTTCCAGCGTGGCTCGAATCGTTGTGAGACAATGACTACAGGAGCAGTCGACTGATGGTCGTGATCAGTCGACTGCTGGGCGGAATCCAGCTCGAATGCAGGTTATAAAAGCAGCTCATGGAGGATGATTTGGCAAGGATTTTCTTGGGTGATTTGAAGGAGAATAGTTAGTGCTTTCCAGTCCTTCAAGGCTAGTCCAAGACAATCAACAAGCAAACTTCCAAAAGGTCTCTTGTAAAGTGTTCTTTACATTCTTTTGTGTATTTTAGTTGTATTTGCTTGTTTATTTCTTGTATTAATTTTGTAATCATTGTAAGAGGTTTCTCCGCCTCCGACTTGTTGTCGAGAAGGAGTGTTTGTGATTAGTGGTGGTGTTTGCATCGCTAGGGCTCATTTGAGCCCAACCCGTGGAGTAGGAACCCTAAGGTTCTGAACCACATTATATTTGGTATTGTGTGCTTGTCTTGTGTATTTTTTTTTATCATTATATATTCTGCTGAGTAGACTAACACTTATAGCAAGCATGCGATCGATTTCCATCTACGCAACGTACGCGCCATTCACCCCCTCTAGCGATGTACCGATTCCCAATAGATTTACCACTCCTGTAAAAGAGATGTATACCCTAGACCTCTTGTTAGGATTGTTATTTAGAAGTCTTTGACCAAATCACATGTGTTAAGAAAATAGTCTTTTTGGATACATGTATGGAGTAACTTGAAACCACAGGACAAGAAACAAACTTTGGCTAGGTGTGACGTAGTCAACATAGTTGGGACGAACACTATAGACCATGTTTTGAACCAAGTGGGCATAAGATGAGTGAAAGGAACAATGACACAAATAACTAAAGCTACTAAAGGATTTAGAATTGTTGTGAACTCAATGTCGACTTTTCGATCAATTGGGGGTCATGATGTACTATTAGATATCACTCATGATCTATTCATAACTAATCGTTAGTTATGAATGACCAACATAGTCGGAAACCTATTAGGTTACATGCATAATGATGTCTCAAGGGACATAAAATGAGTTGGAAAATAAGATTCTCAAAGGAAGAGATCAAACATGGATGCAACAGGTTAAAAGGGCATGAAATGGGAGCTTCAGAGGCCATCACATACATGCCAAGAGTTGGTTTGGCCATGCTACACTATGTGGAAGTAAATTGAGCGTCACATAGGCTAGTACGACTGTGCCACTTTCTATGATGATGCACGCTTAGGATCAGAGGCTGACTTGGTCATGTCCGGTGTGACACGACCTTGCCAGAGCACTCCATAGTTGTGGTTCACACTGGCACAACCATGCCAAGTGTGAAACGGTCGTGTCATAGGCAATGCTTTGACTCCTTTCCCTTTAAGGCCATTTGGAAGAAGAAAAATGGGAGTAGAATGAGACTTTTGGATTTTTAGGAGTTGGACTCTTGAAAAACATCACCTTCTTCATCTTCTCTATATCTCTGCACTTCTTCTCTATACTTGGCTAGCACCAATCAAGGAAGAAGACTTGTTGGCTCGGTGAAGTTGTCTCACGAAGATCCGACGTGGATACTGATAGAGGCAAGGCTTGTTAGTCCCGCTCGAGGTTTCTACAGATTCGAAAGAATCACGAACCACTACAATAAAAAAGGTAATAGACAACACTTAAAAGGCATCACTTTTTTTTATAAAAAGCATTGTTGTTTGTCGTTTAACAACTCTTTTAGTGTAAAGTTGATATGCCCATTTTATATAGGCTTTAGCTATCATTTTAGTGCACATCTTACCTCACTTTTAGGGTATTAATTGCATATTATCTTTGTTTACTCTACTTTTCTATTATCTTCGTTTGAAGATTTGCTTTTGTTAATTTTATGTGTAGGATGGTATTTTTGGAGAAAAATGAAGCATTTTATGGAGAACGGACTTTAGGGAACATGCTCTATCCATGTCCCAAGACGCGGACATGTTTCCGAAGCAAAAAGGATAAAAATGGAGGCTCTAGAGTGACACACAGTTGGTCGTGTTAATTTCACACGATCATGTGTTTTTTCAGCCTAATTTTCAGCCTAGATTTCAACAGTTTCTAGCCTTGCACATGGTCAGCCACGTGAAATTCACATTATTGTATGGCGGTGTCGTAAATTCGAGGAAATAGAGATTTTCGAGCATTTATGGAAAGTCAAGCCACCTCTATATATAGGAAACTCGTCTAAGAGGCTAGGGATCACGAGGGGAGCCACCCTAGGGCTCCCAAGCCCTGAAAGGGGGCCGTCCAAGGGCCCCCTAACTGCCAGAGGAGGAGATCTCGACACTGCTACTCTAGATCCTAATGTAAGTTGCAGCTAAAGACTTTCTCACAGCGAGACTAAGCCCTCTTTTCTTCGTTACAAATTCCTTTGGGGTTTAATTCTTGTTTGTAGATGTCTTGTGGTGGTATCTTTAATTATGGAGTAGTTTTTATGATTCTTTGATTAGGGAGTAGTCTATCTTGATTTGTAAATAGTATATTGCAATGAATCCATGTTTGCTTCCATTGTTTTAAATTTCTATATATTTATGCTTTCTTTTTATTCTATGATATGATGGTTCATGGTTTGGCTTTATTGTGTTAATCCGATTTAGATGCCAAAAGCACTAGGTCGTATTTTAGAGGTATGGGGAATGACCGAAAGGAGAACCCAATCCTCCAAATCATGGAGAACCAAGACGTAGGGGAATTGACTATGAGTGAGGAGTTAAGTCTAGAATTGATCCATTGGGGTTCTCGTGATAGGTTCCCTATGTGACTATGGTTACCTCACAAGTACATTGATTCACCACAAGGACCCATAGGTATCAAAGAACGTAATGAATCTATTCCAGCAGAAGGCCCAAAGTAGAAGAAATCAACTCTAGAAGAGTTGTGGGACCCAGTGACAGGGGGTTTCCCAAGGATAGCAACTCCCTGAGATCTGACGATCCAAAAGAGAAACTTGGTTAGGAATAGGGTAATCCAGTGTAGTTCCAAAAGATCACGTCGGATAAAATAGATATCCTACCTACATGAACAATCCTTGAGAATTAGGAGTAAAACATATGTTTACAATCATTTAGGTGAAACCAAAACCTTAGAATCATTCTAGTCGATGATAACAAGGATCTAGTGACAGTGGTGTCCATATAAAAGTGATCTCCCAACCCTCTCATTTTCCTTTCAACCCTTTTTGCTTATCAACTAACAAGTCTAAATAATCTTAATTCATTTAGTAAACTAGTACTCGATTATCAGTTCATGTGGGATCGATAACAACCGTGCACTTATAGGCTTTGAGTGCGAGTGTGCACTTCAAGTCCTTGGTGATCTCAGTCTGATATTTGAGGTCATGCTTGCGTGCGATCACATTTTTGGCATCGTTGCCAGGGAATGGTTTAAATTGATATTGGTTGAAAAGTGAATTGATTGGATTGGACCACCTTATCTTTAGTTTTCACTTATTATTGCAATTTCCTTTTCAACTTTTACTGTTTCTATTTATTACTTTTTCAGGAGACTAATGGAGCACACAAATATATAACTTCTTTAACTGCCATATTTTCCTCCTCGACCTTTTCAATTGCTTCATCTATAGAAGTATGCTTCAATGTAAGTCTAGGGGGGGGGGGGGGGAGAAATTTCATTTTGATATAACTGCTTGTGTGCTCATTTAGTTTTCTTACCTGCATAGTTGCATAGTTAAGTTATTTCTTTAATAATTTTTAGATTTAGTTTTCGTTATTTTTCCAACATGCATTAGGTTTATGAATTTACTTATTTTCAAGCATCGTTATTCTTATTATGAGTTCATGCATCTACTTGTCTTTTAAGTAGGCTTCAATGTGTACTATTTTGATGGTATCATGTTGATATGCTTTATTATTTTTAGTAATTCAAATTCTTCTATCTTGTGGTGCAAAATTTTATAAAAGTTATATAAGTGGTTATCAAGTTCTACTAGCTAATTTTTATTTTTCACTTACTCTTAAATTGAATTCCGAAAAGTTGATCTAGTACATAATTAGTCATGATTCATCTTGTTGGACTAATACTTTGGAATCCATAGGTAACTTTCAAGTATTATTTTAGTTATGAAGATACTCAGATTCTGTAAACCCATTCGAAAAAATCAAAATCCCTATGAGAATGAGGGGAACAAAAGTTCTTTGAAAAGAAAAAAAAACAGAGAAAAAGAGAGAAAAGAGAAGAGAGGAAATTTTTTTTAGGGATACAAAATAGTCGTCGTAGGTGGAAATGATTTGGTGACCCTTTGAGACCGAGTTAGATTACTGGAAAAACACTTATCAATTTCTCTCAATATCGAGCACACCTTTGAGACTTTGTGTTAGTTTTGGAGGATGATCCTTGCTTAGGGAAGGTAAGTGACTAGAGATGGAAACCTTAGAAACACAATGAGATGACGACTTGACTTAACATGGAATTTGAAAACTCTAGGATAAAATTTTACACTTGCACGAAAAACTTTCTCTGTAGACTTGATAAACTTATTTATTTGATTTAACAGTAGCACCACTTGATAGAATTAGATGAACATATTAGATAATGAAGCTATTCATTTATATGCATTGAGCTGAACACGGAAGTTTGCTTGAGGACAAGCGAAGTTTAAGTCTAGGGGATTTTGATGTGCACATTTTATATAGGGTTTTAACTATCATTTTAGCGCACATCTTACCTCATTTTTAGGGTATTCATTGCATATTATCTTTGTTTACTCTACTTTATTGGTGCAATCAACACAGGTCTTGATTGACCAAACTCGAGTGGGACTCAAGTAGGGTTTTGATGTTCAACAATGGTTTACAATATGGTTTGACCATGTGACTAGTGGATGGTATGGGACATCCAAGGTCATATGAGGGAGACTATTAAAGAAATCCAAGCTGGTCAAGGTTGACTGGACACTTGGTGTGGAGAAGTCCAAGTTTGGTGACTTGGCAAGGAAAAGTCCAAGTATGGATACTTGGCAAGGGAAAATCCAAGTCGGTCAAGGGATATCGGACACTTGGTGTTGGAAAACCAATGGGGAGTTAGCTAGGGAAGCCCTGGTAGGTCTGGGAGATCGTGCTTGGCAAGTGAACACCCGGACGAGGAGTCTTGGCCAATGAAGTCCTGGACGAGGAGTCTTGGTAAATGAAGTCCCAGACGGGGAGTCTTGGAAGTGAAGTCCTTGAGGCATAGCCTCTTTGCAAAGGTAGACCCGAGAGCATGACGATAACCGATGGAACCACTTGAAGGCTAGTGCAAGGATGAAGAGTCACAAACTTGAGGGATTTTGGAGGTGTAAGGCTGATGGAAGTGGGTTGAAGGTTTAGGTCTATCCCTAGGGTGAGTATCAAGTATGAAGGGATCATACTTGGGGTGTTAATCCTCGATGTTGAGGTATAACAGTCGACTGTCAGTTTGGTTCAGTCGATTGAGCTTCGTTTTTAGGAAAACAGAAGAAAGGTGACCTCGACCAGTGCCTTGACTGGGATAGTAGTCGAGGTGACACCTTGACTAGTAAGGTGGAGTCAGGCGGTGTGACTTGGAAAGTCGAGATAGTGCTATGGAAGCACTCGACCAGTACCTCAACTAGAGTCTAGTCAAGGTGGTTCCTCGACTAGAGGCACTCGACTAGCACCTCGACTGGTTATTCCGATGGAGGCATAGAAGCGAGGCACACTCGACCAGCACCTCGACTAGGGCCTAATTGATGTGGAGCCTTGACTGGATCACTCGACTAGATTCATGATAGGCATGAAAATAGTCTATCAGAAGCAAGGCTGACTCGACTAGCGCCTTGACTGGGGTATCAGTCAAGGTGGCGCCTCGACTGGCGAAGCAACCATTATGCTGCAATGTTTGGAATCAGGAAGGGTCGATGGGGCTTATAAGAGGGAAGCTTGTGGGTATTTTGGGTGGTCGTTCTTGGAGTTCTTGAGGGGGAAACGCTGCTTCTTTCCGGACCTTCAAAGCACCTCAAAGCAATCAAATCATCTAGCAATCAAAAGTGCTCTTGTAAAGTGGTTTTTGTTTTGTATTTCATTCTTACTTTGTATTTGGTTGTTTCTTTGTTGTAAACTCCTTGTTGTAAGAGGTTTCTCCATCTCCGGATTTTTTCTGAGAAGGAGAAGGATTAGTGGTGGTGTGCATCACTAGAGCTCGCTAGGGCTCGACCATGGAGTAGGAACTAGGGTTCCGAACCATGTAAAATTCGTGTGTCATTCTTGTGGTGTGTATTTGTATTAGTATTTGTATTTTTGCTGCGTATTAATGATTGTAGACAAGCTCGACAAATCCAAGAGAAGAAATCGACGAATTAGTATTCACCCGCCCCCCTCTAGTGATGCCATAACATTCCCGCACACTTTTCTATTATCTTCGTTCAGAGATCTGCTTTTATCATTGTATGTGTAGGACGATGTTTTTGGAGCAAAAATGAAGAATTTTATGGAGCACGAACATTAGAGAACATACTCTGGTCGTGTCCCAAGACACAACATGTTGTCAAAGCGAAATGGATCAAAACGGAGGCTCCAGAGTGACACAAGGATGACCGTGTGAGTTTCCTATACGATTAAGGTTACCTCACAAGTACATTGATTCACCGCGAGGACCCATAGGTATCAAAGAACGTAATGAACATATTCCAGCAAAAGGCCCAAAGTAGGAGAAATCAACTCTAGAAGGGTTGTGGGACCCAGTGACAGGAGGCTTCCCAAGGATAGCAACCCCCTGAGATATGATGATCCAAAAGGGAAACTTGGCTAGAAATAGGGTAATCCGGTGTAGTTCCGAAAGATCACATCGGATAAAATAGATATCCGACCTACATGAACAACCCTTAGGAATTAAGAGTAAAACATATGTTTACAATCATTTAGGCGAAATCGAAATCTTAGAATCATTCTAGGCAATCATAACAGGGATCCAGTGATAGTGGTGTCCCTGTAAAAGTGATCTCTCAACCCTCTCATTTTCCTTTCAACCCTTTTTACTTATCAACTAATTGATTCAGTCTAGACAATCTTAATTCACTTAGTAAACTAGTACTCGATTATCAGTCCCTGTGGGATTGATATTTTATTATGTGATGACAACCGTGCACTTGTGGGTGTTGAGCGTGAGCGTGCGCTTCAAGTCCTTGGCGATCTCGGTCGGAGATTTGAGGTCGTACTTGCGTGCGATCAAAAGTATTGTCTTTTTTTTATAAGTATCATAGACAATGTTTTTTACAAAACCGTTGTGTATTAGCATTGTTTTTTGTGTCAAAGATAACGGTTTTTAAATGGCGTTGTCTTTGACCTTTTTTTATTAGTAAAAGATAATGCTTTATAAGAAGTGTTATTTATGAGCATATTTTTTTAGTATATACGACTTGGGTGTTCGACAATTTAGGGGTCCAGCAAGTAGTCAACCAATGGTTGACTCTTGAGCTGTGATTTAGCAATCGACTGATAGAAATGATTAGTCGACTAAAATTAGGTGGATAGGACGGAGAAGGTTTTGTAGTCGACTGCTGACTGAGAGCAATCGACTTTTGGCTCGGACAGTCGACTGGTGGATTTAACCAGCTGATTGTCCACTATCAGTCGACTGCTAGCAATGAGTAGTCGACTGGAATTAGGTGGATAGGGTACATAATGTTTCATATACGTCTGCTAGCTGATAGCAATTGACTGTTAGCTTAGACAATCAACGGATGGTTGGAGCCGTTGGATGGTGACGATCGCGATCGAAAGCCGTCGGGCAGATTAGATGTAGTCAATGATGTCACAAGTCATTCGGTATACAGTTGCCACACCCCGAGAGTATACCGAGCCGAAAATCAAACGGACAACATCTCCCCTATACGTGGCAACATATCCTATTTATACAAGGCCATTCGGCCGCAGTCACAACAACATATAAAAAAAAATGTACGTACAACAAACCATAGCGGAAACTATACAACGACATATAACCTATACACAGTGCATACCGGTATGACTGACCACATCATAAGAAAAATACCGATAGAAAATCTGAAACAACACTTGTGTACATCACATAACAAATCCATAACACATAGCACCACATAAAACTCCAAGTACATAACACAACATACGGAAAGCGCAAATCGACCACAGGAGCCTCGGAAGTGAGATGAGATATTGCCAGCCAGCGGTGCTTCAAGCCGTCATGAAAACTTCTACCTGTCACCTGGGCGACAGAAAAACCCAGGGTTCATGGTGGTGAGTATAACTCAGTGGTAATACGAAAGAACATGTATATATCAAATATCACATGTAATTCAACAGTATAATTTACAGGTACGTCAGGTATAAAATAGCATAATAAATATATATACATGCATATACCCTCTAAATATCTGAACAACAAAAGATGCTGACATACCTGACAGTCAGCTACTCTACACTCATCCAACCTGAGCATATATCCACAACATGAAGAGTGATACTAACTCACACTATATCATGATACGGGTCAAAGGAATCAAATAGACCAACCAACAAGTATACAGATATCCGACACCCAACCATGTAGAAATTGCAAGTACCATGTATGAAGATGTACAAACAAATGCAACATCACAATAAGCATACATATAGACTGCATCTATATATATACTAATAACAATCATCCATATATATATATATATATATATATATATATATACATACATGCATATATGTATATATATGACAATATGCAATACGCCATAAGACACGGCAATGCAACATGCATGGTCATGCCTGCGCACCCCTACTCGCTACCATGACCCCAGTGTGGCCTAGGTGACACGACATGACAACTGTCCGAACTCAACACCAACCACTTCTCTCAAGTGGCCGAGTGAGTAGTATGAACGAGTAGCATATAAGCGTAAAGAGCTAGCTACACAACGGGGGTCCCTACTGTTGGCCACTCTGACTGACACTTCCCATGAGTGATTGAGTGACACGTACCCAGGACAACTGCACGCAACTCTAACTACCACCGTCTATAGTGGTAGAGTGTGGCACAACAAATGCTCTGCCCTCACACCAGTTACTCTTCTATGAGTAACCTGGGAGGTAGGATGATTGACGACTCTCTCCATACATAACACCATAACTCCTTCCATGCATCACCCCTGTTTACCAAAATCAATCACCCAACATGTAGCATAAAGCTAGCTGAACTCACCCTTCAAACACTCGGTCATCAAACAACTTAGATCCACGCCAACAACTTCAAGGATTGGTGATAATCTACTGCAGAACAAATAGAATAGCTTAGCCACTACTGTGAACCGAGACATCACAAGCACTACCTACAATTTGGATAATCTTACCAAGGAATCTGTTTCACAACACTGCAACAACCGATTTCTGGCAGAAACTAGTGTGAACAACCCCTTCTTTGCTCTGCTCTGATCATCGAACAATCCAACACCAAAGGGAAATTCACCCTCAGATCACACAACCTTGACACACATCCAAAATCTAGGAATTTACAGATAAGAGGAAGAGTAAATCAAGCTTACTAGCCCTAGAAAACTCCATGGTAGCAATTTCCCCTAGATCCACCCTATTCGTCGAAAAACCACTGCCCAAATAGAATCCTCGTTCAACCAAAGGAAACCATAGTAGGGATTTCGATCGGACCTTACCTTGCTCCGCCAGAGATCATAGCCTCCGATCAAACATGCTGCAGACTCCACCTAGCCACTGCCAGCCACCATCTTCTCCAGCAGAGATCTCTGCTCCAGATCAGCATGCGACGCCAACTCCGCTGACCCAAGCTCGCTGATCTAGCTCGTCCGTGGGTGTCGATAAGGAAAATTGCTCACCGTCGTTTGCAGCGGAGAGGGAGAGAGCGACGAGAGGCAGAGAGAGGGTAGAGGGGTGTCGTCCGCGAGAGGGGAAGGAGAGACAATTAGGAGGCCGACGATGGATCTCGCCGCCGGCATGGTCGCGCTTCTGCTGTGCTTTGGCATTGCCCAAAGCTCGGACTGGGAGGAGATCTCAAATTTCGATTGATCGATGGAAATAAGGAGTTCGACATTGAGAAATCAAAAATGGAAAAATAAGGGAAGTAATGGCTCGGCGTGCGTTACGAAAGGGGATGGGTCGGGTTTGATAATGGGTCGGGTTTCAAACCCTATAAGACTAAACCTAGGTTCAATTATACACATAAGCATTTAAACCTAGGTTAAGCCTAATTAATCCCTAACCATCCCTCAAAATTTTAATTAACCCACTAATAATATTACCCCCCCCTTTAGCCATCTATTTGCGGTATTTTACATTCTCCCCCACTTAATAAAATTTGGTCCCCAAATTTCGTACTTAAATGTGAAAATTAATTCAAGAAAATTTCCGAAATGACCACCACATACCTCAAGTGAACAGATGAGGCTACCGAGCTCGGATAGTGTCTTTCAGCTACCAAGTAACCTCCTCATTAGTATGATGTTGCCATCCAACCCTTACGAGTCGGATGATTTAGTTCCTCAACTGTCGCTCCTTGCGACCAAGAATTCACACTGGAATCTCCTCGTAGGTCGCATTAGGCTTAAGTGGAATCGGAACCTCTTTCAGAACACGATCTGAACGCGGCACGTATTTCCTCAGCATAGCAACATGAAATACGTTGTGAACACCCGTAAGTGTCAGAGGTAAAGCCAATCGGTAAGCTACACCCCCAATCCGCTCCAATAACTCAAATGGACCAATGTAGCGTGCAATTAATTTTCCTTTCATCCCAAATCATTTCACCCCTTTCGTACTAGAAACCCGCAGAAATATATGATCCCCTACTGAGAATTCCAAAGGTCTTCGCCTTCGGTCCGCGTAACTCTTCTGCCAATCCTGTGCCTTGGATAACCGTCATTTGATGACATGCACTGACTCTGCATCATGATGGATGCTCTATGGCCCCAATAGCTATCGTTCCCCGACTTCCTCTCACAACACGGGAGATCTACAGGGTCTGCCGTATAATGCCTCGAAAGGAGCCATCTGAACGGAAGAGTAGTAGCTATTGTTATAAGCAGATTCCACTAAATGAACGTGGTCCTCCCAACTGCCTCTGAAATCCATGACACAGGATCTCAATAGATCCTCCAATGTTCGAATGATACACTTAGACTGTCCATCAGTCCACGGATGAAATGCGGTACTGAATCGAAGCTTTGTGCCTATAGCTTGCTGCAGACTCTACCAAAATCGCGAGGTAAATTGCGGGTCTCTATCAGATATGATACTCAAAGGCACTCCATGCAATCTGATAATCTTCGGCAGTACAACTCTGCCAGACGATCCAACAAGTCCATTCCACGAATAGGCAGAAAGTGAGCTGATTTGGTTAGTCGATCCACGATCACCCAAATCGCATCATCTCTTTTACGGGTTCTAGGTAATCCCGTAACGAAATCCATCGTGATTTTCTCCCACTTCTAATCCGGAATTGGAATTTTCTGGGGAAATCCAGTAAGTTTCTGATGTTCAGCCTTCACCTACTGGCATACTAAACATCGAGCAGCAAAATATGCTATACCCCTCTTCATACTGTTCCACCAGTATAAACGTTTCAACTCTCGGTACATCCGAGTACCACCAGGATTATAACAAATCTCGAACGATGTGCTTCCTGTAGTAACTCTTCCTTAACTAGATACGTGTTCGGAACACACTATCCTTGTCAGAGAGGGGAAATTATCTTTTCACAAGAGAAGTCCATCTACCATCTAGAATCCACTCCACACACACTTTGTAAGTGTATGAGAGACTATAGCGACCAATCTCCCTTGTTGCAACTGTCCATGCTCCAGCAACTCTCAGGTAGCTACCTAGTAGCTAGCCAAAACCCCATGAGCATTCCTGCTCCATACATCCACAAATCAAGATAATAACTACTAAAGTCTCGTCATGTATATGACAGCTTATCTCGTAGTTCCTCAATTGGTGTAAGCATGAGATACATCTCATTCAACAGTATCAGAATCGCTCTATTCACTAAAGAGATGCATCTGCGTACAATACCCTTCCATCCACATTGGAAGGATTAACTAACACTGATGCAAAAGTCAACCATCGACTGAGCCCTGAAAACTAGTTTCACAGGCTTCTGACCAAGTAAATTCCATCGCCTTCCAAATCAAACAAGTCAGTGATATACTAATGATAAAGAGCATCCTATCCACATCTGCGGTAATAACCAAATCCATACAAGGAAACCACCATCTACGGTGGCCGAGTGCGCAACTCCAACTACCACCATCAACAGTGGCTAAGTTATGCAACTCCAATAACCATAAACTGATCCAATCGTGTCCAAAATATAAGATTTCTCAACTCCATGGATGACTAACTCGTTAAATACGACTAACAATCTTATCTAAACTCATAAAATTCATACCAAGTATGAAATTGTCATCTTTACACACCTGCATCCTCTTTACTCTACACTGACGATATATCAATCATTACAACGACAATGATAATTGTATGATATTATGTCACTACAATATCAACACTCCAGTCGTAAACCAACCGTAGAGTATACACAGGTGTCCTTAGCTGATCTAAATAGATCATCCATCCATAACGAAGGATATTCACTTTCAACAACTATCACATTCCATCATCAATAATCGATGCATAATCTCAAAGGTCCGTCTCTCTTCTAACAAAGAGTTCCGGATCTTCTCAAGAAAAATATTGGGATAGATAAATATCCCATCCAACACCTCTTGTAATCACATCTTACATTCTTCCAATTCCCATAGTGTTTAGTAACACTTATACCAATCAAATTATCACCCAGTATGGGATCTTTGATATCGGAACTATTCCCGAAATCACTCCAATCGCATACTCCGCTTCCCTATGCAATGGCAAGCCTTCAAGTTCATCCGAAACTACATCTGAGTGCTCTCAGATTATACGCACATTCGAGAGACATAATCATACCATAATCTTAACAATTTAACCATCCATAAGGTTATGTCAACTGTAAAGGTATATCTATCGAAGTCTAAGGGCATCCCTTGACTCCTTAATTTTTGGTCAACATCTCACCTGATGGTAGAGATACCACCGACCCACAAGTCTATGTATAGGAATCCTTCTAATCCAAACTAAGAATGTTCTCGACAAAGATACCAGTAAGCTATAAGTATCTCCCGATATATTAACCTAGAGGGTAAACTAAAGTAATACCCTGAACGATCAATTATCTGTTGATCCTATCAAAGGCTCCATGCAGGTCTCAGTCTTTCCCCAAAGAGAACGGGATCAGATCCAACAGTCTGCTACAAAGTGATCGCATTTCTGCGACAAATGACCCACGGATTTTCCTGGATCATCTGATCCCATCACTTAATCCTACGAGATGCTATTGTAGAATACAGAATAGATATGACCATCGTCGTATACTCTCTCCTTTGTACAAAGCCAATCCACGTCTGGGGGGTAACCGTTGTTGTTGTCTGTATGAATCTTCTAAGATGTCTTCTGCTGATACTGTTGAGTAAATCACTTTCCTTGAAGGGAATTATCAAGGAACTCCAACCACGCCCGAGGTAGTAGGTCGCTGCTGATGAGATAACGCAATCTTCTGTGATGATCTCTGCTGTCGAGATTATGCATCATCCTCCCGGAACACCATTGATAGTCTTCAACTGTACTAGTTACTTAGAATAACAACAAATGAAATGATCCAACGGATAATCTGACTTCGCGTGTCATCGTGTCCCGCACTGCACACACATAATCCCTTTGGAGTCTTTCTTCTGCTTTCGCTGATAACTTGAGAAAGCTCTGACGATCTACGGTTGGTCCTCTATGATAAGAAAAAAAAACTCTCCAATAGTAGCTCGTGGCCTATACCTATGATCTTGCTCCTTTTGTTAAGCATTCAGAGACTTCTCATTCCAATATCTGACTTGAAATATCTGCTCGGCGGTCTACAACTCTTAAACACTTGTATGGAGTCATTTATAATCTCATGACTCGATCCAATGTCTTCCGGCAGGATCTGATAGAAGATCCAAACATCCTAATCCAAATGTAAGCCAGTAACTCTGAGTGGCTTAAGACATTCATTTACACTCTTGAGCTATTAGGTGAGCGTAAACTCTGCAAGTCTAATGACTCTGCATGGTATTCCCGTTATCGACGATCACCCTACTTGAAACTCAAGAATTCCCAGACAATAAGTCAAAGGAATAACATGGGAAAAATACCCTCTCACAACATCACTAAACCATGATCAATGATATATTATTCCCCGAAGGTTATTTCTTGCATCTTCCACCAAGTACCGGCTTGATCTCGATAATGGTATGAAGCTAACTCTACTTCCTTTGTATAACACAAGTTAAGTACTCAAAAGTACCTTCAAAGTTATACAACTCAGCACGAACAACTCAGGGATCAAAATCCCTATGAAACATCGTAAACTAACCTTCCGCTATCTGCATCAACAATAGCCTACCCGTCTTGTCCATTACCCAATCGGTAATGATCTAACTAGCATAATTAGTGAAAATCCCTAAGACTGTTGTCTTTGATTTTCACAAGAAATGTGATGACTTGACCCCTACTTTTTGACTCGATATCAGTCGACTCTCAAAGGAAATTCACCTTTTCGACACAAGTTCAAGACTCATAGACTCAACAGGTCATTCCCGTGGTCAACTCATACCACAGTTACGAATAATAACTAACACCCTATATGTTATTCCCTGTTATAAACATTAAATGCATAGACAACAAAACCGAGAGTATAAACCCTAGAAGCAACTCCGGCTGGTCACCTCGGTCGACGACCCCTACTACGAGTCTGCACAAGTGTTATAAGTATCTAACTAAAAATAAGTTATCAAGAATACTTACTTCATGCTGCTCGGAGCTCATGCCGCTGTCAATCTCATCTCACAAAACCAAAACCGAAATAAATCGACTCCCGAGAATCCAAGACTTGACAAAAACAACATTGTATGACATTGCAGAACCTAGGGCTCTGATACCAATAAAGTTGTCACGCCTCGAGAGTATGCCGAGCCAAAAATCAAACGGATAGCATCTCCCCTATATGTGGCAACATATCCTATTTATACAAGGCCATTCGGCCACAGTCACAACAACATATAAAGAAAATGTACATACAACAATCCACAGCGGAAACTATACAACGACATATAACCTACACACAGTGCATACCGGTATGACTGACCACATCATAAGAAAAATACCGATAGAAAATCCGAAACAACACTTGTGTACATCACATAACAAATCCATAACACATAGCACCACGTAAAACTCCAAGTACATAACACAACATACGGAAAACCCAAATCGACCACAGGAGCCTCTGAGAGAGATGAGATATTGCCACCAATGGTGCTCCAAGCCATCAAAGACTTCTACCACACCGGGTGATGAAAAACCTGTGGTCCGTGGTGGTGAGTATAACTCAGCAGTAATAAGAAAGAACATGTATATATCAAATATCACATGTAATTCAACAGTATAATTTACAGGTACGTCAGGTATATATCAGTATAATAAATATATGTATATGCATATACCCTCTAAACATCTGAACAACAAAAGATGCTGACATACCTGACAGTCAACTACTCTACACTCATCCAACCTGAGCATATATCCACAACATGAAGAGTGATACTAACTCACACTATATCATGATACGGGTTAAAGGTATCAAATAGACCAACCAACAAGTATACAGATATTCGACACCCAACCGTGTAGAAATTGCAAGTACCATGTATGAAGATGTATAAACAAATGCAACAAGCATAGCACAAACAAATGCAACATCACAATAAGCATACATATAGACTGCATCTATATATATACTAATCACAATAATCCATATATATATATATATATATATATATATACACACACACACACACATGCGTATCTGTATATATATGGCAATATGCAAGACACCATAAGACACGACAATGCAGCATGTATAGTCATGCCTGCGCACCCCTACTCGCTACCACGACCCCAGTGTGGCCTAGGTGGCATGACATGACAACTGTTTGAACTCAACACCAACCACTGCTCTCAAGTGGCCGAGTGGGCAGTATGAACGAGTAGCATATAAGCGTAAAGAGCTAGCTACACAACGGGGTCCCTACTGTTGGCCACTCCAACAGACACTACCCATGAGTGGTCGAGTGCCACGCACCTAGGACAACTTCATGCAACTCCAACTACCACTGTCTATAGTGGTAGAGTGCGGCACAATAAATGCTCTTCCCTCACACCAGTTAATCCTCCATGAGTAACTCAGGAGGCAGGATGACTGACGACCCTCTCAACCACCAGGAAAGACCATGTCGCCAACATGCATACAAATGACATGAATGCATAGTCACTCATACAGACATCCACCACAGACTCTCTGTTCTACAGAGAGTCATACCAATCTGATCAATACACTCTCTATCCTGCAGAGAGTCGTACTCAACTGATCATAACAAGCTAGGACCACCGGTCTATAGCGACACACTATTCACAAATCACAATTCACAATTCACATGACCTTTTACACAACACATGATCGATAGTAAATATGCAACATAAGGGTATTGGAATCAATCCTACATTCAGGGCATTACCTACCCACGGATAACCTTTTACCCAATTTACAAATTAGGTCATCATCTGTACTCCAATATTTACACATAACTAAGCATTTATAGACTTACTTACATCACACCTGTACTCCTAATCATGATGAAGGAAAATGTGCTAACAACAATAGAGAACATAAGGCCAAAGACAAAGTATCAAGCACAAGAATAAATAAGAGTGGAGTCAAGGTAATATGATCATATATCTAAATCTGCATGCATCAACAACTACCTGACTAGGGTAGAAAATTACCCACTTGTTATATTGCTCGTAATAACAATATATTCACGACCGCGGTCCTGTCTCGTATCCACGTCCTACACATATCAAACATTATGATTAAGTGCAAGCATACAATGAATAATCGAATCGAATCCTACATCGACTTCGTATCCCCATCAACTAGATTGATCTAGTTATCCAATTAACCTAATCAATCTTTCACATTAATCCCTATCAACCATTAGATCAATTAGCAACTTATTATGCATTTATAAATACCCATATCTGAACTTACCAACCTTATCCACACTTGCACAACTTCAACTAATCTTAACACTCAACACATCTTCCTCAGCTTCACCACAAATGCAACATAACACCATAACTCCTTCCATAAATCACCTGCTTTTCCAAAATCAATCACCCAACATGTAGCATAAAGATAGCTGAACTAACCCTTCAAATACTCGGTCACCAAACAACTTAGATCCACACCCACAACTTCAAGGATTGGTGATAACCTGCTACAGAACAAACAGAATAGCTTAGCCACAACTGTGAACCGAGACATCACAAGCACTACCTACAATTTGGATAATCTTACAAAGGAATCTATCTCACAACACTACAACAACCGATTTCTGGTAGAAACCAGTGTGAATAGCCCCTTCTCTGCTCCGCTCTGATCATCGAATAGTCCAACACTGAAGGGAAATTCACCCTCGGATCACACAACCTTGACACACATCCAAAATCTAGGAATTTATAGATAAGAGGAAGAGTAAATCAAGCTTACCAGCCCTAGAAAACTCCACGGCAACAATTTCCCCCAGATCCACCCTGTTCGCTGGAAAACCACTGGCCAAACAAAATCCTTGTTCAACCAAAGGAAACCATAGTAGGGATTTCGATCGGACCTTACCTAGCTCCGGCAGAGATCACAACCTCCGATCAAACACGCTGCAAACACCACCTAGCCACTGCCAGCCACCATCTGCTCCAGTAGAGATCTCTGTTCTAGATCAGCACGCGGCGCCGACTCCGCTGACCCAAGCTCGCTGATCTGGCTCGTCCATGGGGACCAGCAAGGAAAATCGCTCTCCGCCGTTTGCAGCGGAGAGGGAGAGAGCGACGAGAGACAGAGAGAGGGCAGAGGGGTGTCATTCATGAGAGGGGAAGGAGAGAAAATGAGGAGGCCGACGATGGATCTCGCCGTCGTCGTTGTCGCGCTTCTGTCGTGCTTCGGCATCGCCGAAAGCTTGGACTGGGAGGAGATCTCAGATTTCGATCGATCGATGGAAATAAGGAATTCGACATTGAGAAACTGAAAATGGAAGAATAAGGGAAGTAATGGTTGTTGGTGCAGTGGGCACCTAAGTCGAACCTAAGTTTTGATTATAGCAAACGATACAAAGTTAAGCTAATATCGTTATCTCACGAGCTAAATCGAGTGTGCAGAAAAGTGCTAAAGCTAGAGCTGAAGGCTAGCGACACCCGGAGGAAGCCGTGGTGGTCGGGCGACACTCGAGTGACTTTGGAGGGAGCCGAAGGAATCAAGTAGGAGGTCGGAAGCGAGAGCTACAAAGTAAGTATTGAGGTAAGCTCGTGTGTGTGAGCGTAAGTGAGGTCATATCCTCCTTACGGGGATGGTCTTAAGCATAGATCCGACCAAAGACATCGCATGGATGGTCTAGGTTGAGATCGGACAGTTGGCGGCCGTCGAAATTATATTTTTGTTAAGCTAACTTGTGATTTCAGCAAGCATCAGTCGACTTCCCACAAGAGCCACTCGATTGCCTGAAATCAGTCGACTGCTGAGTGTTGCGACTCTACTGGCGTTGCCATCAGTCGACTAATGATGACCATTAGTCGACTAATGGTCAAGGATCAGCTTCGAGGAGTCAAGCCTTATCACCTCATTCCAAGGAGCTTTGTGCCTATTTGTGATTGGTTGAAGACTCATTCGATGAGGGGCTCAAAAGCTATAAAAGGAGGGTTTCTCTAAGGGTTTTTCATCAATTTAAAAAGCCTCCAAGTGCTTCCAATATGCTACGACTCTCTGACATCCCTACGACGCAGCGCTGCTGAGACGACGACTAGAGCTTCAACCTCCAACCTTTGAAGTCGTCGGTAAAAAAGTTTTAATTGTATTTCATTTTGCTTATCTTGTAAAGCTTTCATTATAGCGAGGAGAGGGGGAGTGCCCCTCTACCTCGATCTTTTGTGATTTCGTGTATCCGTTTAACTCCTACCTCTAACGAGGAGGAGTTCTTTAGTATTCTGCCCTCCGTGCATGGTCAATGACCACTAGGGCCTTGGAGTAGTAGCCTTCGGCTACGAACCAAGTAAAAACCCTCATGTCTATTGTCTCTTTTGTTTTGAATTTATCTTCCACTGTGTCTACTCGTGTTTTAACGAACGAAGTCGAATGAAAGATTTTATCGCTATTCACCCCCCTCTAGCGATCCGCTCCATCCAACAATTGGTATCAGAGCGGGGGGGGGGTGCTAAGATTTGGTGAAACCACCAATCTAGATTTTCTACAGATTTTTTTTTCTTCTTTTTTTTTTTGTTTATTTCAATTTTTTTTTCTCTTTCATTCATTTAGTTTTTTCTCTCGCACTACTAATCCAAATCGAGATGTGGATTATAATCCAAACGGGATTCACACTTCAACTAACGAAGTGGGTGAATCTTTAGATTATGACCAATGGACCAATGCTACAAAAAGACAAGTCGAAGCTGACACTAAGGTGACTCAAATCCTCCAATGCGGCTTGTCCAAGGAGGAACTTAATCGCGTCAGCCCATTCATCAGTGCCAAAGACTTATGGACAAAGTTGGTCGAACTACACGAAGGGACCGATGAAGCCAAGGTATGTAAGCGTGATCTCCTTTTCAATAGGTTGTATAATCTAAAAATGTAGGAACATGAGATGACGATACAATTGCACGCTCAGGTTCAAGATATCGTCAACAACCTACATGCAATCAGACAAAAGGTCAAAAACCACGACCTTATCAGGTACATACTAAACTCATTTCCTAGGACCACCTTGTGGGCATCCATGGTTGATGCCTACAAGGTCTCTAAGGATCTTTCAAAACATAGATTAGATGAATTGTTTTCGGATTTTGAACTCCATGAACAGTCTAACTCGGAACCCGAGAAGGGTATAACACTTTTTGCAGGATCGAAGAAGAAGACCGCGAGCAAGCGACTCCCGAAGGAGGAAGAAGATGAGTCCGATTCGGAGGTCGACCCAGAAATGGAGGCCGAACTAGTCAACCTAGTTGGGAGGATGGTCAAGGGCCGAAAGCGAACCGTCACTTGACCCAACAAAGATAAGACTAAAAGTTCTAATGTTAGGTGTTACGAATGCAACAGGTTTGGACATATCAAGTCCGAATGTCTGAAGCTCAAGAGCAAAGGACCGAAACTCAAAAAGGCACTCAACGCTACGTGGGAAGAAGCATCAGAGGAAGAAGACGATGATCATGTCTTCATGGCTAAATCGGCTGAATCGAAGATGGAGTCGGAACCAGAGCATGAGTCTGAACCCGAAGACGAATCAGACTACGAAGCTCTATTCAAGACAAGCCACGGATCCGTATCCGGTTCAAGAGATACACTTAATGTAAGTCGATCTCTTATTAGTACTCTTTATAGTGCAATTAAATTCTTTACTAGGAAGTTAGCTAAGTCCGAGTCCAAGGTCGAGACCCTGGTTAAGGAAGTTAAACTCCTCAAACACGAGGTCTCCCTAACCTCTTCGACTAGTCAAGTTCGAGAGGAGGACTCAACTCGGGTTGAAAATCTCGAAGTTGAGAACTCACTCTTGAAAAGTCAAGTTGAAGATCTTAGGAACACGTTGGAAAGGTTTACTTTGGGATCCAAAGGACTTGACCTCCTACTTGGATCGCAAAGGGCCGTGTACAACAAGGTCGGACTAGGGTTTAGCTCAAATACGACCAATAAGTCGTATATGTCGATTGTAAGTCGACATAAAAAATGTGTCCAAGCATGGGTCCCTAAGACCGCTTTGATTTCAAACATAGGATCCAACCAGTACTGGGTTCCCAAGGACCAAATCCACTATGTGGAGAGGCCGAACCGATTCAACGGTCCAGGGGGAGCCAGTACAAAACTTGTTTGTGCTTTAACTTAGAAATTGCATGCTTAGGTCCTTTATTTATTTTGAATTTTCTTTTTAGAATGGTTAGATAGGAATATAACTCGTCAATACTTGGTAACATAGTTCCAGAACGCAATGAGATGATAGTACGCTAGGAAAGTGGAGTCTCGTGTATTCGGGCTAGATAAGGCATATCTAGTTCGATGCACTTGACCGAGTGGAACTAGCTGAAGCTACCTCGCCGTATCCTAGACTAGTTAGACCAGGAAGTGGTCTTAGGTGAGTCAAGTCTCTATTTTCTTGAAAATGGCTTTGTCTAAGGAACTGGTCATTTTTCCTATCAAAGAAGGCCTCTGTGCCTCGCCACGACCTGAAAGCCATGATCTTGAAAAGGTGACTTGATGAGCTTAAGGTCAAATCCGAATCTAACGCAAGATTGACAAGTGTTCAAATCATTAAATTTAAAACAAGTAAAATTGGAAGTCATCTCACAAGAACATATAAGGTTAACATGCTTGATCATGTAGACATGGGTGAGATGATTTAGGTTTAATAATTTACAACCAACCTTTAATAATTCCAATATCCGATCCAACTACCTTGCATGTAGGATCAATGAATGTTGGACAGTGGTTGCTCCCGACACATGACCGGGGATCAACTCAAGTTTTCGAAGCTTCGATTCAAACGACAAGGATCGGTAGCCTTCGGAGACAACGACAAGCTCAAAATCATCGAGTCAGGTGATATAGAGCTCAACTCAAACTTTATTATTCAAAATGTCTTATTGGTAGAAAATTTCCAATATAATTTACTTAGTGTAAGTTAATTGTGTGATAATAACTATAAGGTTATATTTCTAAAAAATGAATGCGTAATTAATACAAATGAAACCTCTAAAACAATTCTTAAAGGAACTAGAAATAATAATATTTATACTATTAATTTAACTAACTCCTCAACCAAGTGTCTTATGACATGGCAAGAGGAATTTTGGTTGTGGCACCGACGACTCGGTCACTCGCACCCAAGACTCATCCACAAGATGAGTCAGAGTGACTTGGTCAGAGGTCTGCCTAACCTCAACAACTTGGATAATAAAATATGTAATGCTTATCAACAAGGTAAACAATCTAGGACACAACATCAACTAACTAATCAAGAACGAAGTAAAAGTGTTCTTGAGCTCCTACACATGGATCTATTTGATTCACACGGAGCTATGTCACTTAATGGGAGTCAATTTTGCTTAGTCATAATTGAGGACTATTCTAGATTTACTTGGGTTAGGTTCATCAAACACAAAAGTGATACTCTAGATCAATTAATCAACCTATTTAAACTAATAGAAAATCAACAAAACCTTAAAATCAAAAGACTTAGGAGTGATCATGGTGGTGAATTCAAGAACCACAGGTTTACAGAATTCTATAGACTAAATGGATACCACCATGAGTTCTCATGCCCTAGAACCCTACAACAGAATGGCCTAGTAGAGCACAAAAATAGAACCCTACAAGAAGCCGCTAGGACAATGTTAAACGAGTATAACCTACTCGATAGGTTTTGGGCAGAAGCGGTTAGTACGACTTGCTATGTCCAAAATAGAATCCTTATGGTAAAGAGGAACCTTAAGACCTCGTACGAGATTTATTACGATAAAATACCTAACATCAAGTACTTTAGGGTATTTGGATGTAAGGTACATATCCTAAACACTAAGCATCACATAGGGAAATTCACATCCAAAATCTTGACCGAAATCTTTCTAGGATACTCGACTATGAGTAGAGCCTATAGGGTATATAACCATGACACCCTTAGAGTCGAAGAGACTATTAATGTAGTGTTTGATGAAGGACACGAACCTACAAAACTCCTAGCAACACCGATTAGCGAGCCGATTCATACTAGACTCAACTCCGATCTTGAGATCAATCCTAACCTAAATCAAACAAGTCATCCTATCGATCAAGCGATAGGTGACTCTAACCCAAGTCAAACTAGGACTCAAACTAATCATCCTATCGACCAAGTGATAGGTGATCCAAGCCTAGGAGTTCGAACTAGAGCTTCATACCGAAACCTTAGTCAAATCTCCTTGATTTCCAAAATTGAATCCAAAACTATTGACCAAGCTCTTCTTGATCCCGATTGGATTATTGCAATGCAAGAAGAGCTAGCTCAATTCACTAGGAACGAAGTATGAGAACTAGTACCACCACCTAAAGATAAAACAATCATTGGAACAAGGTGGGTGTTTAGAAATAAACTTGATGATAAAGGTGAAGTAGTCAGAAATAAAGCTAGATTAGTCGCTAAAGGGTTTAGTCAAGTTGAAGGTTTAGATTACGACGAGACCTATGCCCCAGTAGCTAGGTTAGACTCCATCTGAATGCTATTAGCATATGCTTCACATCAAGGATTTAAGTTGTTTCAAATGGATGTAAAGTCAGCATTCTTGAATGGATAAATTAAGGAAGAGGTTTATGTTAGTCAACCCTCCGGTTTTGAAAGTCTAGATAAACCCGACCATGTCCTTAGATTAAAGAAAGCTCTCTATGGACTCAAACAAGCTCCTCGAGCCTGGTACGAGAGGCTTTTGGTTTATCTTAAGTCCAAAGAATTTAACCAAGGTTTAGTCGACCCAACCCTTTTCGTAAAAACCGTAGGTAAAGACATATTCATAACCCAAATCTACGTAGATGATATCATCTTTGGAACCACCAACTCGATCCAACTAAACAAATTCATTTCACTTATGGAAAGTGAATTTGAAATAAATTTAGTAGGTGAGTTGAGTTTCTTCTTAGGTCTACAAATTAAACAAACTAAAGATGGAATATACCTACACCAACGCAAATATACTAGGGAATTAATTAAACGTTTTGGAATGCAAGGCGCTAAAATTATTAATACCCCAATGGCAACAAATGTAAATATAGAAGAAGATGTATTCGAAAATTCAATTGACTTAAAATACTATAGGAGCGTGATAGGGAGTCTCCTTTACTTAACTGTGAGCGGACCTGATATCTTATTTGCAGTAAGTATGTGCGCAAGGTTCCAAACTTGTGCCAAGGAATCTCACCTAACTCTAGTCAAGCGTATCCTTAGATATCTAAAGGGAACACTTAATGTCGGTATTTGATATCCTAGATCTACCGAGTTCGAACTAACTGGCTACTCTGACTTGGACTATGCCGGTAGTAAGCTTGATAGAAAGAAGCTTGATAGAAAGAGTACGAGTGGTTGTTGTCAACTTCTCAGCTCGAGTCTAGTGAGTTGGTGTAGTAGGAAGCAACACTATGTTGCCTTATCTACCACCGAAGTCGAATACATCGCGATGGGTGAGTGTGTCACTCAACTTCTTTGGATGAAGCACACTCTCCGAGATTTTAAGTTAGACTTTACAAACACTAAAATTCACATAGATAACATTAGCTCAATTAACCTAACTAAAAATCCAATATGTCACTCTAGGACCAAACATATAGAAGTCAAACATCATTTCATTCGAGAACATGTGGCCAACGGAGCCATACAACTCGAATACGTCGAATCAAAGTCGAACTTGGCATATCTATTTATTAAACCCCTACCCGAAGCCGAATTCAGTCTATTAAGATGAAAATTGGGCATGTGCATAGTGGAATAGGAATTTACAAATTATATTTTCTTATTACTATTTTTACTTTCTCATTGAACTAGCATAGGACATACCTTAGATATCATGCACCTATAGATTTAAGAAGCCAATACATCTCACAACACATAGGACTAATGTATTTGTGTACTTAGTCACGTAGATGGGAGTGAGATGTTAGGACCTTACTCTTGGTTCTAGATGTAGAGCTAGTGCATCACCATGAACCACGAGTATAGTATATATTAACCGACGTGACTTGTTCATCCTTTATATCAATCAAGTCAAATAAGAGTTGAACATTCAATAGATGAGCTTATTTTCAGTATATTATTTTCAAAATAATATGGAACATGCTTGGACTTGAAACTTAAACTTAATACCTATATTTTCTTCTTTTTCAAACCCCCCACTCTTTTCGATATATGGCAAAAGGGGGAGAAAAAGGCCAAAGTTAAGGGATCAATTTTTTTAATAACTTAACTTAATACTTCATACTTATTCTCATGGCCAAAAGTTAAGTAAATGTTTCCTTTTACTTAACTTTAATTTTTGCAAATTTACTTAAACTTAACTGTTTTAAAAAGGGAGAAAGGGCCAAGTTAAGAAGTCTTCTTAACTTAAATTTTTCTTACTAAGGCCAACTTTAAGTAATTGTTAATTACTTAAACTCTTCCTAAATAGAAAACATCAAGGGGGAGGATTAAGATCTTCTTTCAAGACTCACCCTCGGTCAAGGGGGAGGTTTCCTCAAGGGGGAGACTTGGAAGAAAATCTCTACTACTCCTACTTAATCTTCATTATTCTTTGTGCATATTATTCTTCATGCATATTATTTCCTTAACTTTGTATGTGGGTTTGCCATAGATCAAAAAGGGGGAGATTGTTGGTGCAGTGGGCACCTAAGTTGAACCTAAGTTTTGATTATAGCAAACGATACAAAGTTAAGCTCATATCGTTATCTCACGAGCTAAATCGAGTGTGCATAAAAGTGCTAAAGCTGGAGCTGAAGGCTAGCGACACTGGGAGGAAGCCGTGGTGGTCGGGTGACACTCGAGTGACTTCAGAGGGAGCCGAAGGAATCGAGTGGGAGGCCGGAAGCGAGAGCTACAAAGTAAGTATCGAGGTAAGCTCGTGTGTGTGAGTGTAAGTGAGGTCGTATCCTCCTTACGGGGATGGTCTTAAGTGTAGATTCGACCAAAGACATCCCATGGATGGTCTAGGTCGAGATCGGACGGTCGGCGACCGTCGAAATTATATTTTTGTTAAGCTAACTTGTGATTTCAGCAAGCATCAGTCGACTGCCCACAAGAGCCACTCGAGCTGAAATCGGTCGATCACGAGTGTTGCAACTCATCGCCGCCATCACCGATCGATGATGACCATCGATCATGATGGTCAAGGATTAACTTCGAGGAGTCAAGACTTATCACCTCATTCCAAGGAGCTTTGTGCCTATTTGTGATTGGTTGAAGACCCATTCGATGAGAGGCTCAAAATCTATAAAAGGAGGGCTTCTCTAAGGGTTTTTCATCAATTCAAAAAGCCTCCAAGTGCTTCCGATATGCTACGACTCTCCGACATCCCTACGACATAGCGCTGCCGAGATGACAACTAGAGCTTCAACCTCCAACCTTTGAAGTCGTCGGTAACAAAGTTTTAAATGTATTTCATTTTGCTTATCTTGTAAAGCTTTCATTATAGCGAGGAGAGGGGGAGTGTCCCTCTACCTCGAGTTTTTGTGATTTCGTGTATCCGTTTAACTCCTACCTCCAACGAGGAGGAGTTCTTTAGTATTCTGCCCTCCGTGCATGGTCAAGGACCACTAGGGCCTTGGAGTAGTAGCCTTCAGCTACGAACCAAGTAAAAACCCTTCTGTCTATTGTCTCTTTTGTTTTGAATTTATCTTCCGTTGTGTCTACTCGTGTTTTAACGAACGAAGTCGAATGAAAGATTTTATCACTATTCACCCCCCTCTAGCGATCCGCTCGATCCAACAATGGCTCGACGTGCATTACGAAAGGGGATGGGTTGGGTTTGATAATGGGTCAGGTTTGATAATGGGTCGGGTTTCAAACCCTATAAGACTAAACCTAGCTTCAATTATACATATAAGCATTTAAACCTAGGTTAAGCCTAATTAATCCCTAACCATCCCTCCAAATTTTAATTAACCCACTAATAATATTACCCCCCTTTAGCCATCTATTTGCGGTATTTTACAACAGTCGACTAGTGAAGCTTTCTTTTTTAAACCCAATAAAAACCTATCTCAGTCGCCATCCCCTATTGCCTCACGCACTGAAACAACTCCTTTCTCTCTTATCTGGTTTTTTCCCAACTGTTGCCCTATCTTTTCTCCTCCTCCTTCCAGCAATCAACAACAACCCACTTCTTGCAACGAGAGCAGCTAACCTTCTTCTTCCTCCTCCTGTATCTCTTAAGTGATGTTTTTTTTATTTTCAACAGCAAGGGCGCAACTTGCTACCCTCTCCTAGCAAGTTGACAACAATCGCAGTCACAATCAGCCATCGTGTGAGTTTCTTCCTCCTTCTTCTTTGTTTCTTTTTCTTCTTTAGCAAAGAGCAACAACTAGGGTTGTTTCCTTTTATTTTCCATCCGACAACATCTCCTTTACCTTGTTTCCTTGATTCCTTACTATCCATGTAATGCGGCAACAACCATTGGAGATCGTCAGAGCAAGCCAAAGTCACAATCGACCACTATTTTTTGACATGTTTTGGTAGTGGGGATATTATCAAGCACGTAAGAAGGAATCACCAAGTTAGTTACATATTTTTCTTGCCCAAGTCCAACTATTGTTTGCTCAAATAATTTATGCATAAATTTTTTCTTGCCCTTATATATAGAAGATACCTCAATACTGATTTACATAATTTATGGTACAAGTTCTTATTACCATTGTGCATGTGATCATAGTTAGAACAAATTACTTGATTGCTGAATTTGAAAAAAAGGATCACTTAATTGATTTACTGCAGGTGACCAGTTGCCATCGGTATATGAACATTAGTTAAATACAAAAGCATGCATACCACCTTAGAAAAGGAAAGAAAATGCAGTTCAATCCAAAAACACCAACACCTCAAATTTCATATTATTAATTTTTCTGATTCAAGTAGAAAACATTTGCATCTATATATATTTTTTTTAAAAGGACAGAGTTTTTATATTCAAACTCGCATGAGTTAAACCTACTATCTCAATTATTTCCACCTTTCCTTAAATTTTTTTTATATTATTTACAATTGTTTTGAAGGTGTTCTCTCATTGTTAGTTTATTAGTGGTAACAAGAATGGATAAAGAATGGATGTCAAAGGATAGGCTATCTCGCGAATATGAGTTTGGAGTTGCTTTCTTGCAATATGCAATGAAAAACGCTAACGATTTGGATGCAATACCTTGCCCATGTGCAAAATGTGATAATCTAAAGATAAATGCAGCATCTACTGGAAGAAGGGTTGTTTGAAATCAACAAATAGTAAGTGGCATCAATACAAAACCCATCTCACTTAGACGTTCATTTTAAGCAAACTTGATAAACTTGAAAAGTTGACTGAACCACTACTGGCTATGGTATTTCACGAAATGATTGGAGTTCGTTTGTCATTAGTCGCATGCTAAGACTTCATTATAAGTTTCTTAAGTTGTTATTTTAAAAGTAGTCAACCATAAGTCATATTTTATACACACATTTTATATGTTGTTTGAAATAACTAGAAAGTAAGTGATCAACAAAAAGAGAGAAGAAAACAACACATATACTCTCATCGGCTTGCACGTAAAGGATATGCACACTTTGCTAAAGAAATAGTAAGAATATTTTGAGCATATTTTCATGTGAACCCTCCAATTTATTCACATAAAATTATTTCACATATGTTGCAACATTTTTCTTGTTGTAGGCGACTAAATTATGTGATGATGATGGCATTAATAGAGTTATTATGTGGAAGAAAGGGCAAGTCAACAAAGAAGGGAACTTTGAAGGTGAGGATTTGACAAAAAGAGTATAAAAAATTATAAGAAAATAAACAATACATAAAAAAAACAATTTTATTGAAATTGAAACTTTTTTTTGGTTCTATTTCTTTTTAATGTGCATGATAGGATGAGTATATATAACAAAAGCGGGAGGGTAAACTAAAAAATGACGGGAAAAAAGAAGATATACTTACAAAAGCACTTGAGACTGAAGAATATACTTGGCGTGTGAGGGGTATTGGAGGTCATGCCACTCCAACAATCTATTTCAATGTTGGCAGAACGAGGAAGGGTGTTGATGTTGCGCAATATGTAATCAATGAACATAAAAGGGAGATGACAGAGGCAAAGAAGAAAATTTTAGAACAAGATACATGTACACAAAAACTTGAAGAAATGGTATATAAAAGAGGTGCATACAACATTTCGATAGATGACAAAGGCAATTGCTCAGTGAAGTTACCTTACATGAATGAAGACAACATGAAAATTGGTGAATATAACTTGTAGATTGTAATCATAACTGATACTTTACAAGTATTACAATAGTTGTAATTTTATTACTTAATATTATAGAGTTAGTAAAATTTATTGATATGTCTATTTGTATTTTTGGGCAAACAAGTTGCATTGACATTGGAATCTATTGAAAATATTGCTACATATGGTACAATTGTTTGTGTCAATGAACCTGATAAATTACTTCATGGTGATCCATTACCCAAGAATTACATGCAACTCTCCATTGATGAAGCAGTGGACAAATCATCACCTTTTCCATAACCAATTCCTAGTGAATGTGAAGTAATTGGTGATGTTGTATGATACTGCTGTTACCCCTTCTCTATGAACTGGATAAGAGGGCTCACATGAAAGACACCATTCGAACCAAATAATTGGTTCAACGAAGAAAGAAGGGAAGAACGGTTCGGGCGCAATCGCACGGATGATTAGCGCACGGAGAGCTAGTTGAGGTAATTGACATGATGACAAAGCGAGGCAGAGGCGCGCTTAAGAAATAAAAGAGAATCGGTTCGACTTGATAGGCCTAGAAGCAGATGGGACAGATACGAATCGACTCGACCCAGTTCGTCCGGAAGTAGTTTGGGGCAGAAAGGAGGGAAGCTGGTTCAGGTCGCTGAAGAGCCCAAAGGCTATGCCACGCGTGAGCTATAGGTCTAAGTTTTACCAAAAGCAAATGGTTGAGAGGGACAGGCTAACCTAGTTCCCAGAAATGTAGATGAAGAGGTGTTATGTTATGTAAGGGGTCCCACACAATATTCCAAGGAGCCTTCGCCTCGTATGCTAATGTAATTATTCTCCAGGTGAACGTGGTGGCCACGTGTATGATGGGGACAACTTGTGAGGTAACGATGGATCAGAGGAGGAGAATAAAAGGGAGGAAGAGGACAGAAGGAGGGGGATCCGCATTATTCCAACCAACAAGAAACGAAGACGCTTTGGGGAGAAGGAGAGCTACCACTTCGTTGGAGAAGGAGAGTGGTGATCTTCGCTTTTCGTGTACTCTTTCTTGTATCATGATTTGACTATAAGAGGTTTTCTCCTCCACCTCCAGAAGTTTCCTTTCCGTGAAGGAGGACGTTCATAGTGAAAGTGCTTTGGCACTGCATCCGGTGAGAGAGCTCACCTCCGTGGAGTAGGAATCCTTATTCTGAACCACGTTACATCATGTGTCTTGGTTTTGTTGCTTGTGTTGGTTTGCATTTCTCTGCTTTACTCTTTCATCTTTACTGTTGCGGCCGGAGAGAACCCCCCAAAGCTCCCTTCGTGCTTCATCGCGTCGGAAGGAAGTGAACAAATCTTCTTCGCCGCATCAGTTGGCGCCGTCTGTGGGAAACATTTGAGCGAGACGTAGAGATGCAGTCATAAGAGATACAACACCCAGTTGCCTCTGCAGCGGAGGAAAACCCCATTACAATACTACCATCACAACTGAGGGCTCCGGTGGACGATGCCATAACTGAGGCCCTCGCTAGAGAAAGGAGAAGGACATGATATCTTCATCCTCACTCTGGTGAACCTTCTTCTCGCGGACCACCACCAGAGGTGCCCCCTCCACCTCGTACAACCATTAACATTGAAGTAATGCCTGGAAAGGGGCTGGGAGGGTG
Source organism: Wurfbainia villosa (assembly GCA_025175895.1). Taxonomy (NCBI): domain Eukaryota; kingdom Viridiplantae; phylum Streptophyta; class Magnoliopsida; order Zingiberales; family Zingiberaceae; genus Wurfbainia; species Wurfbainia villosa. The sequence continues at coordinate 88,070,881 of CM045994.1, read as the reverse complement.
AGCACATCAGAACACTATACCATTAACCCAGAATCAACGAGAAGAACAAGGTGAAAGTAGGTCAACTAGGGCTTCGGAGGTTTACGAGCCCAACCCTTTTACCATGGATATTCTTTCAGAAGTCCCGCCGTCATACTTTCGGAATCCCCAAGTAGAAAAGTATGACAGTTCAACGGATCCAGAAGAACAACTATCGCAATTTGCTGGAGCGGCCTAACTCCATCGCTATACCGACGCCTCGCGCAGTAGTCTTAGGACCACCTTAACCAGTTCGGCACAAAAATTGTTCAACACCCTGCCCCCGGGGTCTATCACTTGTTTTGCTAATTTTCAGGGGATGTTCCGCTAGGAATTTGCCAGCTGTAAGGCGTATAAGCATGACGCCTCTATCCTGTTGCACATTACGTAGGGGCCCTCAGAATTGTTAGTAATATATGAGAGATGTCCTAAGGTAATCGCCTTATGTATGAACCATTTATATGATAAATGAAGATTCACTATTTGAGTATACATGTTTTCATGTATTTGATTGGATCTTAAACTCATCTACTGAATGTCCACGATACGATTCACAGCATGAGAGAATTTGTGATTGGATCACAACTAGTGAGTATCTCTACATGTGTAATTGTGATGTATCAGAATTATCCCTAGTCGATGAATTGAGGGAATTGGACACCATCAATTCTGTCGAGACTAGCACGAGGTATACTCCTTGGTGTATCCAAGCAGCTGATTCGAAGATGAAGCTCGTGGCTTAGCAAATTCATCCAGAGGATACTCGGCGTGGATACGGATAGAGACGATTCTAGCGAGGATCGTTCCGGTTGATGCCGTTCCCGCTACACGTCATACGAAAGGTATAACGTAGTTAAATTTCCTTTTATTGCAAATTTAAATTTACGGTTATGTCTACACATGTTGTACTATGCATGCGTGTGATGTGTGTGTTGTAATAAATGTAGATTTATTAATTTTATTGCTTCCGCTGTGCTCATGTTTATGAAACATGATCGAACACACACACGCCACGGTGCCGGAAACCCAACAAGTGGTATCAGAGCCCAGGTTGTGTTTCGACATAATCGTAAAATGGTTTTGCGATAGTCATAATGTTATTTCTGGAAATTTTCTAATTTTTGAAATTTAGAAGTATTTATGGAAATTTTTCAATTTTGGAAAGTCTAGATGTATTTATGGAAATCTTCCACTTTTGGAAAGTTGGAAGTATTTATGGAAATGGATATTTACCATAAATAAAATATTTGATTAGATTTTGGAAATTTATTTCCTAATTTAATCATGATTTGATTTGGAGAATCAAATCTTAAAATATTTTATTTCCATAAGTAGTTTTGATGATTTAGGAAATTGGTTTTCTAAATTGATTTTCCTTAATCAATTATTTTCATAAATAAAATATGTGATTAGATTTGGAAATTTGTTTCCTAATTCAATCATGATTTGATTTGGAGAATCAAATCTTAAACATATTTTATTTCCATAAATAATTATGACAAATAAGGAAATTATGTACATGACATAATTGTATGCCATGTAATTGCATTAGATGCATAACATTATGCCATGCGTGTCGTGACATGTAGATGTATGCCATGTATGCCATGCCATGTAGATAATAGTTATTTGCATGCAAAGAGGATGAGACATAAAACCCTAACTCAATATTAAAGCCTACACCTTCCATTAATATGGTTAGAACCAGAGTTCTGTTTCTTGTTTGGGTTGTTGGACTCACTCCAAGCCAGCTCGAACCTGAACATGTTCAAATCATTGGAATAGTTTAACTCTAATATGGTAAGAGTCAGAGGTTAATCGTTAGTTTGGGTTGTTGGACTCACTCCAAGCCTGGCTAATTGGTTGAATGCGCTCTAACCATATTAAAACTATTTCGTGATTAATGGGTCGGCTCTAACTTCGAGCATCGATTTGTTGGACTCACTCCAAGGTCGATGTGAAGAGAGGTGAAGTTGGGTGCTATGCATATGATGCATACTTGTTAATGTGTTAACAACCCAATGTATGTGTAAACATTCAATTAGTTGATAGCACATTGTGATAGTTACATATACATGATATGTAATCGATATACTTGATACCCACCATCATAGCTAAGAATGGCTTGTTGGACTCACTCCAAGGTTGTTCTTATCTATATTGGATATCAGCCCATTCGGAGATTGACCTACGATCTCCCGAATTGATTTCAAGGGTTTTTTAATTCGAAAAAATGAATGGGATTTTGTAAATGTATGTGGATGCATTTTAAAATCATCTTTCTCATATATGCTCGTTTTGTATTTCTAGGTTAATCGCTTGATCATGATGTCTTTGAATTTGCGCTCTATTTTGAATTCGAATAAATTGACTGGGCCGAACTTCGATCGCTTAGAAACTTGAGAATTGTTCTCAAGGCAGAAAAATCTTGAGTATGTCCTCGAAGCGTCTCTTCCCGCTCGTCCTAGTGATGATGCAACACCGGACCAATTATTGGCCCATCAGAAACATGTGAGTGATTCTGAGCAAGTGAGTTACATCATGCTAGGGGTGATGGTCCCAGGTCCAGCGACATGAGCATATGGATGCTCATACCATAGTCCTTCATCTTTATGAGTTGTTTGATGAGCAAGTGAGATTGAAAGGTTCAAGTCTCCAAGCTCCTCTTCACCAGATGCAAGAAGGTTCATCTGTGGTATAGCTCAACATACTGAAGACTGTGGAGCCTTCTGAGAAGCATGAGCAGGGGACGGTGCTGTTAGTTGATTCCTCGAAGAAAGGTTCTAAGAGGAAGTCAAAGGAACAGCAGAAGGGAAAGAAGAGAAGGGCTAAGAAGGTAGAACTAGCACAAAAGGAAACTTGCCATCATTATGGCAAGGAGAGCCATTGGCGAAGAAAGTGCAAGATTTATCTTGAGTCTGTGAAGAAGAATAAGGCATCAGATGCCCCATCTTCTTCAGATATCTTCGTTATTGATTGTCATTCTATTTCCTCAGACACTTGGGTATTGGATACTGGGTGTGGCTCACATATATGTAAAGACATACATGGGCTAAGGAATAGAAGAAGACTCGTCAAGGGAGAGTCAAATTTACGTGTTGGGAATGGAGCAAAGGTTGCTGCACTCGCTAACGGAACGTATTTGTTGAAACTCCCTGCAGGAATTGTCTTAGAATTGGACAATTGCTTTTGTGTTCCTTCGTTGATAAAGAACATCATTTCTATTTCTTGTTTAAATAGAAATGGGTACCATTTGACTTTTAGTAACAATTGTTGTTACATAAATTTGAATGGAGTTCTTTATGGGTCTGGAACTTTAAGCAATGGTGTTTATACGTTGGACGTATCTAGTGGCGTTTTCAATATCGAAGCGAGCAACAAGTGTGCTCGAAAGGATAATCAATTAGACTCCTACATGTGGCATTGTCGTCTTGGCCATGTAAGCAAGAAACGCATGTCCGAATTACACCGATGTGGAATTCTGGAATCGTTTGAATTGGATTCATACGATACATGCGAATCATGCTTAAAAAGCAAGATGACTAAGTTACCTTTTACTGGAAAAGGTGAATGAGTGGAAGAGTTGCTAGGTCTAATACATACTGATGTATGTGGACCCATGTCAACTCAAGCTTTAGGAGGCTATAGCTACTGCATTACCTTCACTGATGATCACTCACGGTTTGGGTATGTGTTCTTGATGAAACACAAGTCTGAAGCCTTTGAAAGGTTCAAAGAATTCAGAAATGAAGTAGAGAAATAACTTGGCAAGAGTATTAAAATACTTCGATCGGATCGAGGTGGAGAATACTTGAGTCAAGAGTTTCTAGATTATCTGAGGGGCAATGGTATATTGTCTCAATGGACTCCGCCGTATACACCACAACTTAATGGTGTATCTGAGAGGCGAAATCGGACCTTGTTGGACATGGTCAGGTCAATGATGAATCACACGAATCTTCCCAAGTCCTTTTGGGGCTATGCACTTCAGACAGCTGTTTACTTGTTAAACAGAATGCCAACCAAGGTAGTCTCTACTACTCCATATGAGATATGGAATGGTAAGAAACCTCATGTATCTTACTTGAAGATATGGGGTTGTCCTACTTATGTGAAGCGGACTGTATCAGACAAATTGGATGCTAAGTCTGATAAATGTCTATTTATTGGATACCCTAAGGAAACAAGGGGTTACCAATTCTATCATCCTGTGGAACAAAAGGTGTTTGTTTCAAGGCATGCTGTATTTCTAGAGAAAGAGTTTCTCTTGCAAGAAAATAGTGGGAGTGTCGTCGAGCTTGAGGAGGCTCGAGAGACTCAAATAGACACAACAACTCATAGTGATGAGCAATCGGCTGGACCTATTGTAACACCACATCTTCGTAGATCTGGTAGAACACGCAATATTCCTGAGAGATATGGATTTCTCGTAAGTGAATCGAACGACATGTTACTCATTGATGATGAGGAGCCTACCAGTTATGAAGAAGTGCTGACAAGTTCAGAAAGGGATAAGTGGCTTGGTGCCATGAAGTCGGAAATGGATTCCATGTATGAAAACCAAGTTTGGAACTTAGTTGACCCACCTGAAGGGATAAAGCCTATAGGGTGCAAGTGGGTTTTCAAGAAGAAAACCGACATGGATGGTAATGTGATTACCTATAAGGCTAGATTGGTGGCGAAAGGATATCGTCAAAAACAAGGTGTTGATTATGACGAAACCTATTCGCCTGTAGCTATGCTTAAATCCATTCGGATGCTCCTGGCCATAGCGGCTCATTATGATTATGAGATATGGCAGATGGATGTGAAAACAGCTTTCCTTAATGGAAACCTGCTCGAGGACGTGTATATGATACAACCTGAGGGTTTCACATCGGTTGATAAAACCAAGGTATGCAAATTGCGACGGTCCATTTATGGATTGAAGCAAGCATCCAGGAGCTGGAATATCCGTTTTGATGAGACGATTAAAAAGTTTGATTTCTCACAAAATCCAGACGAACCTTGTGTGTACAAGAAGGTTAGTGGGAGTGCAGTCGTATTCCTAGTATTGTATGTCGATGACATATTACTTATAGGAAATGATGTTTCAATCTTACATAAGGTTTGGTTATCCAAGACATTCTCCATGAAAGACCTGGGAGAAGCAACCTACATCCTCGGGATTAAGATCTATAGAGATAGATCGAAACGGTTGCTTGGTCTTTCGCAGTCTACATATATAGACCGAGTGCTAAAGAGGTTTAGCATGTCGTAATCCAAGAAAGGTTTTCTACCCATCAGGCATGGGATACACCTTTCGAAGTCTATGTGTCCGCGCACAGAAGACGAGAGGATTTGCATGAGTAAGATTCCCTATGCATCCGCAATAGGATCTATCATGTATGCTATGTTATGTATGAGGCCCGATGTATCGTATGCTCTGAGTGTCACAAGCAGATACCAGTCTGATCCAGGAATGGATCATTGGGTGACTGTTAAGATGATCCTTAAGTACTTAAGAAGAACTAAGGATGCGTTCCTTATATATGGAGAAGGGTACATGGTGATACGTTGGTATACGGATGCCAGATCCAGACAGACAAGGATGATTCCATGTTTTAGTCTGGGTATGTATTCACTTGGAATGGAGGCGTAATAAGTTAGAAAGGTTCCAAGCTTGACGCTATAGCGAATTCTGCCACTAAGGCAGAATACATTGCAGCTTTGGAAGCAGCAAAGGAAGTGGTTTGGATCAAGAAGTTCATCTCTGAACTTGATGTGGTCTCATCAATGATCCAAACATGTGCTTCGCCGCTATCATCTTATCAGAGAGATCATCAGTAGGAACGAAATACAAATCGAGAAAATTCCCATTGAAAGGAACTTAGCGGATCCTTTGACTAAAGCATTACCTCAAAGTAAGTTTGAGGGTCATGTTAGAGCTTATGGTTTTGGATACCGTAGCGATTGGCATTAGGCCAAGTGGGAGTCTGTTAGTAATATATGAGAGATGTCCTAAGGCAATCGCCTTATGTATGAACCATTTATATGATAAATGAAGATTCACTATTTGAGTATACATGTTTTCATGTATTTGATTGGATCTTAAACTCATCTACTGAATGTCCACGATACGATTCACAGCATGAGAGAATTTGTGATTGGATCACAACTAGTGAGTATCTCTACATGTGTAATTGTGATGTATCGAAATTATCCCTAGTCGATGAATTGAGGGAATTGGACACCATCAATTCTGTCGAGACTAGCACGAGGTATACTCCTTGGTGTATCCAAGCAGCTGATTCTCACTAGCTGGAGACATAGTGATGTCCAGAGTTGATCGTGGATGCTAGTTATGGTAACTAGTTTATTGGAGTGACCAGCCGTAAGACTTCATATGGTTCTCTGCATATATAGATATGTCAATGAAGTTCTTACTGTAGCTTAAGTGCGATGTTCCTTTGACTTGCGGTATTCAAGTCATCTTGATCATGGAGACTTATGCTTTGACATCTTAAGCAAACATCTCCAAGGAGATGTGGACCCGGGATGTTTGGGTATAAGTCAAAGTGATCGAAGGTGTTTGAATAGCCTATAAAGGATTCACCACTCCTTGCGAGGAGATGTATACCCATGGCCTCTCGTCGGATTGTTACTAAAGTCTTTGGCCAAAGCATTACATGTTTAGAGTAAGGTACTCTTCGATACATGTGGAGTAACTAGAATCCGTAGGACGAGGAAATTATACTTGGGCTAGGTGTGACGTAGTCAGCCTAGTGGGGACTGACACTATAGACCATGTCCTGAACCAAGTGGGTATAAGATGAGTGAAGGGAATGGGGCACGATTCATTCGAGCTACTGAAGGGTTTCAGAAATAGTTCTGGATCAACCGTTGATCTTATCGGTTAATTGGGGATCATGATGTACTACTAGGTGCCACTCATGATCGTTCTATAATTAATGGTTAATTATAGACGGCCAACATAAACTAAGAACCTATTTGGTCACATGCACAACGAGCGTAATCCAAAGGATTTAAAACGAGCTTGAGAATGGGATTCTCAGACCGAGAGAAACTAGGTTTGGTTGGACCAAACATGAAGCGAGCATGAAATCGTTTCAGTCGCAATGGAAGCGTGGATGGGCCGTGTCTTATGAAGACATAATGGATGAACCAAAATGGTTTGGTTCTAATCCAATGGAGGAGAATAAACCAAAGGGTTTGGTTTATTTTAAACGAATGAACCAAAAGTTGGTTCGGTTCATTTTAACTTAAAATAAACCATCATGGTTTGGTTTATTTTAACTTATCTTAATGGAGCGGGTTAACGGGCCTAATGGTTATGATCCAATAACCATTAAGAGAATTAGTTCTCTATAAAAGAGGGCTTAAGGGATAATTAAGCCCTAATCCAAAAACCCTAGCTCAAGTTGCCGCCCACCTCATCCCCTCTAAGAGTTGGCGCCAACCTCCATTGCCGTCCAACCCCTTGTGCCGCCGTCCAAGTTGTTGTCGGTGTCCAAGCTTCGGCTGGTGATCCTCCGGCGACCCTCCGGTGATCTCCTTTAGGTTTGGCATCAAGGTGAGCTTTATCTTCTCAGTAGTCAGTCGAAGCTGCAGCGATCCTGGTTCTAGAGAGTGATGCTCTCCCTTCTCTCTAGGGAAGGCGTCAGGGAAGGCTGTGGCAGCTGAGGGAGATAGCGGAAGTGGCTGGAATCCTCTGCGAAGGGGATCGGAGTAAGTAAGGAACAAGGAGGGTTCTGCTTGGCCGGCGAAACCTCCAAATTGAGGAAAGCAAAGGGCCAAACCGTGGTACAACAAGAGGATGGTGGTTTAGTGGATAACAGGTAACATCTAGTGGCCGGAAACAGCAGGGAGGAAGAACAGATATGAGTGGCTCGTGGAAAGTGGCGGAGAACATTTTGAGGTGAATCGATTGCAGGAGGACACAACATCGGACCAACAGGGAGCTACAAACAGATACTGGGACAGTGGATCCGTGGGTGGTGTTTGAAGGCAGAAGGCGCACTGGGGAGGTAGTTCTCTGAGCGACAACAAATACTCTGATCATAACAGAGGATTTGGGGGAACTGGTGGTAAGCAGCGCGAGGTTACACAGAGGGGAAAGTGAGGCCAAACTACAGTGGGAATCACAGCAATCCTAGGAGAACACTCCCAGCCGGAAACGGGGTGAAGTTCACACACACGCTGAAACAATCAAAGCCGCAGGCAGATCGAAGATTTAAGTGTTTCAGGTTAACGTCTTGCAGCCATTACTTTCACAACAGCTCTCTGTGAGTAGACAGGGCTAGACGTGCTTGAGGATATTCCAGGAAAGCAACATCGCCGGAATCTGCCCACCGAATTCCATTGATCGCGCCCGGTATTCCGCCTTCGCCGAGGAAGAAGAAGAAGATGACATGGCAGGAAGACAACGGCGTGGCGTAACTTAACTGATCTGGACCTATAAGAATCGTTGAAAAGACCTTAAGTCAAGACAACGGTCAGAAAATTCCAAATTTTGAATTCAAAGTGACGGGTTCACGGGCCGACGCCCGCTAACAGCACCGAATCCGCCGGAATCTTATGGCGACTGGAAGGCCGGCAAAGAAAGGATGGAAGCGAATGGAGTTGCAGTGTTCAACAAGCAAGAACGCATGTGAGAAAACTCAGCAAATGGCTCGCAGCCCCCCTCCGGTGCAACAAGAACCTTCATTAAGACCACAACGGAATTTGTCAGGAGCTGTGGAACTGGAGAAAGGGAAAGATCCCGCACATGGAACATGTAGATGGGTGGATCTGTTTAAAACGAACAGGATATGCTCTCAGGATACAGCCCTACATGTGCTATCCAAACAAGGAGAAAAACTGAAGCTTACAGTGGATGATCAGGAACCAATGGAAAAAGCTATAGGGTTTTGCTTAATTGGGCGGTTCTTGGGTTGGTTTCCGGGCTGGAAGGCACTCAAGGAACTGACAACGAGATGGAAAATGCCTCACAAACTCCTAACCCATGACTCACTTTGGCTAGTATTCAAATTCAATTCCCAGGAGCTTTGCGACAGTGTGCTTAAAAGTGGCCCTTATATAGCTTATGGATGCCCTCTCTATCTGAAGATGATGCCTCAGTGCTTCACGTTTCAAGCAAACATCCTAAATCGCCTTCCCATATGGATGCAGATATACGGATTGCCTATTGATTGCTAGTCAATTTCGGCGCTAAGTAAAATTTCCTCTCAAATCGGCACACCACTATTCACGGACCGTTTCACCAAAAACAGGGAGAGGGTCAATTATGCTCGTGTGTTGGTGGAAGTAGATATCACGGAGCAACCTCAAACCGGCCTGGAAGTTGTCCTTCCAGATGGCCAAGAAATAACACTGGAGATAAGATACGAAGCGAAATTGAAACTATGCTCGAATTGCAGGCAAACTGGACATTACCAAAACAGTTGCACTATGGGCAGCCGGAAGATGACCGGAGATCAACAGATGAAGTCACTGGCGAAGGCAGATCATCACTTGGGAGGTAAACAAGCTGATAATGGACAAGACACAAGCAAAACAGTTACTGTCGCAGAAACTGGCACGCTACAGTGCGTATCTGATAATCTGCAGCAACAAAGGAGGGAAAACACTGATCACGTGCTATCTGATAATACCATTCCTGGACCAGCAAGATTTGAACCTGGGAAGATAGCTAAAGTGAAGACATATAAATCCAAAGAGAGGAAGCAGAAAGATCAACAAGTCACCACAGTAAAACAAAATTCGATCAACCTGACAGGAAATGAGACTGCTTCAAATGGCCAGACAGCATCAGTATCAGTTCCAGGGACAAGTCAGTTACAGCCATCACTAGATGTGGAGATGGAGGGCTATAAACCAACACAAAAGGATAACCAAAGAGGAGGTGACCAGCAGATCAAGGAACAGGTGCAAAATGGGATGATACAGTCAAAGAAACCAGGGGGAAGCAGATCAATAAGTGCAGTATCAGGATCAGTTTCAGAAATTGTTTCAGAAAAAGGTTCAGATATATTTCCAATTGCAGTAAACACAGGTGCTCAGCCTCTTTTCAACACTACGGGAAGGGATGTAGGAAGTGGAGGAAATAATAACAATATTAAGCAAAAAGCCAGGATGGGAAAACAATGTAAAGGGAAGGAAAAGGAGATATCTGAATATGGCAAAACAGGCACAAATCCAGTTAATCAGGCCAAACAAGCTGTGCATCAAAGGAACAAGCTAACTCCTAGGAATCCAAGGGGAAATATCTCAGTAAGTAACATAAATCAGGTCATGTGCAACAATGGAGGTGAAAATAAGATGCCAAATGGGTCGGATAAGGATGCTGAAACTAGACAGCTAGTGCAGATTCAGTGCAATGTATCAGCAAGGTCAGTATCAGAGGGTGTGCCATTAGCTGCAAATTCCTGTGTCCGGGATGTGAGCCAATCATTGGACCTCTCAAAAACAACAGCAATAATGAAGGCAATAAAGGCAGCCCCTGCAGGAAGTGGAATTATGTGTAAACCAGCAAATGGTAATGATCAAACTGCACAGGGAAGTCCTGGGGTAAATCAAGCAAACCAAGGGATAAAAGGATGTATAGAGCAAACTGAGGTAGTAACACAGCAAGGAGGAACTGAAGAAAATATGGGCACAGATTTAGTTAGCACAGAATCTGAAACACAAAGGGAAAAAGGGAAACTGGAAGGTAAACAGTAATCAGATGGCCCTACTGAGCAAAGGCAGGATTATAAAGAAGATGAGGGCAGTCCTTGGAAAATTCAAACAAGATCTAGAACATACAAGAAGAAAGCAAAATTAGACATAGCAAAGAGGCAAATGGAACTAACCCAACAGCAGCAAACAAAAAAACAGGCCAAGCAAAGACATATATCAGCTATATTGCAATCAGATGCTACTGTAGGTGGTACTCTCCAGCAAATGCCTAAACCACAGGTGAAATGGGCTGATATTGTAGACCAAGAAGAGGGTGAAATACCCCCTGAGAGTCCCACAGATAAATTGCAGCAAATGGAGTCAGAAGTTCACTGCACAGAAGCAGTCACAGAAGCAGATTACATGGCAACAGAAGAGAGGGTAGAAGTCCAAAGGGCCACTACTTCCAAAGATCCAATAATCATTTTGGGGCTCCCAATGTTAGAATGGTTTAAGGGCAAATACAACAATGAAGATGCATGGACAGAGCAAGCAGTACAGGGTGTGGAATTGGAGCAGGATCAAAGGCAGCAGAAGGTTTCAGAAAGGGCAGCAGGCAAACCTGCAACTGAACAGCAGCAGGAAAGAAACAAGAATCAGGAAGGAAATAATGATAAACAAGATTGCCGGCAGATGTCGGTGAGCTTACTATGAAGATAGGAGCGTGGAATATTCGAGGCCTTAACTCCGGCCTCAAACAGAGGGAAGTCAACCGGCTCCTCAAAATGCAAAAGTTAAGTGTGTTATGTCTATTGGAATCGAAACTGACCAGCAGTGCTCACAATCACTTCAAATCCAACTACCTACAACAATGGGAATCAAGTCAAAAGATAGGGGATTCAGGAAGGAGTAGGATGCTTCTCATATGGGACACTAGATACATCACTCTTACAATACAACAATGGGAAGACCAATACATTCATGCTACAATTTTGGACAAGGGCACCAAAGGAACATATGCACTGACCTTTGTCTATGGACAACTATCGATTACCTCTCGTAGGGAGATGTGGGCAGGGCTACAACACTTGGCAGAGGGAATGACGTTACCTTGGCTTATAATGGGGGATTTCAACTCGCCCTTGACACCATCGGATAAAAAAGGAGGCATGGATGTTACAACTTACTCAACTGCAGATTTTCAAGAATTCACAATGCGAGTAGGTGTGGAGGACTTACATTCCCTAGGATGCCAGTATACTTGGACAAATGGTAGAGTTGTGAGCAAGCTGGATCGAGCAATGGTTAACAGATTATGGCTAGAGATGGATCAAAGCAGTTTTGCAGCATTTAAAGAACCAGGAGTCCACTCAGATCATGCAACATGTGTGGTTTCAATATTGGAAAAACAGAATTTTAAAATCAAACCGTTCAAGTTTTTTAATATGTGGACCAATCACCCTCATTTTCAACAACTAGTGCAAGGCAGTGGAACCAAGCCACAACATGGTGCTCACATGGGACGGCTATTTCGATTTAGGTTTAAAGGAAGCTTACCATGTTAAAGAAGGTGAAACTATTAAACCAACATCACTTCCAACATATTCAGCCGTTCGAGAGGCACAAGAACAACTCCAAATCCTGCAGAGTAGTGGTCTAGGTCTTGGGATCATGGATGAGCACTACAAGGAAGTGAAGCAACAAGCGGATAAATTGGCCCAAGTAGAATATCTTTTCTACCTTCAAAAGGCAAAGCACAAATATTTCAAGGAAGTGGACCGAAACACACCCTTCTTCCATTCGTTGGTAAAGAGGAACAACAAGCGAAGGGAAATAGTTGCGGTGGAGAAAATGGATGGAGAGATTACTATGGATGCCGGGGAGGTTGCAAATATATTTGTGGATCATTTCCAAAGAAAACTAGGGGAGGAAACGGACTGAGCCCATTCAAATGATTGCATGCAATATGGGAGGATGCTTACCATGGAGCAGAAAACCCTTCTCACCCAGTATGCCTACTGATGAAATCAAAAAGACATTATTTAGCATTGGTGAACTCAAAGCTCCGGGGCCCGATGGATATAGCTCTAAATTCTACAAAGAGGCATGGGGAACAATTGAGCATGACTTTACCGAAGGCATTATGGAGTTCTTTCAAAATGGGAAGCTTCTCAAGTCATGGAACCATACACTCATTAGCCTAATTCCAAAGAGCGAGCATGCTAGCAAAGTGCAGGACTATAGGCCGATATCATGTTGCACGGTGTTCTATAAGGTCATTTCCAAACTACTTGCTAGCCGGTTATCAGGGGTTGCAGATTATTTGCTGAATAGGAAGATCCATCACAGATAGCATTCAGTTAGCACAGGAACTGCTGAGACACTACACTAGGAAGAGGATATCCCCCAGGTGCACCATGAAAGTTGATCTGCAGAAGGCCTTTGACTCTGTACATTGGGACTTTCTAGTGGATGTCCTCAGCGCCCTACAGTTCCCACCCACCTACATCGCATGGATCAGAGAATGCATCACCACCACGTCTTTCTCTGTAGTGATCAATGGGTACACACATGGACATTTTCGAGGGGGCAGAGGACTGAGACAAGGTGATCCACTCTCACCTTACTTATTTGGCATTTGTATGGAGTATTTATCCAGATCTTTGGCAAGGGAAACTACTAGATCAGATTTCAAATTTCATCCCACATGTGGGCACCTGGGCATCTCCCACCTGATATACGCTGATGATCTATTGCTTCTATCACGGGGAGACATACCTTCAGTTAAAAGACTAGTCGATTGCTTGGAACAATTTTCACATATGGCAGGACTCACTGCAAATGTACACAAATCTAGCTGCTACATGGCGGGCATAGATGCGCAGACCAAAGCCCAGATATGTGCTATTACCGGCTTCCAGGAGGGAGAGATGCCTTTCAGATATTTGGGAATCCCATTAGCCTCGAAAAAGCTCAAAATTTCAGATTATGGGATACTTCTAGATGGCCTCTCCAGGAGAATTAATGCATGGCCAAAACAGAGCCTCTCTTATGCAGGTAAAGCACAGCTGATTGCATCGGTTCTGCAGGGGGTCGAGTGTTACTGGATGTCCATATTGCCACTTCCAGCTGGAGTTATTGAGCGCATTCATAGTCTGTGCCGGGCTTTCATGTGGACGAGTAAGAACCCCCCCATTTCATGGTCAGCTATATGTGGGCTGAAAGAGGAAGGTGGTCTAGGCTTGAGGGACTTGAAGTCTTGGAACCTTGCACTACTGACAAAGGTTCTATGGCGTATACAGGACAAGCCAGACTCACTATGGATACGATGGGTACATCAACATTACCTCAGACAGTCTAGTATCTGGGGGAAGACAGTGAGGCACACGGATTCGCCACTGATGAAAATGATTCTGCACATCAGAGATAGTATTCTGGCCACTGCAGGCAGCCCCACTGCAGCATCACACACACTAGCAGCATGGTTCAGCAGAGGGGCAGGAGTGCGGCGGGCATATGACCATTTCAGAGAGTACAGACCAAAGAAAGCATGGGTTAAGACTGTATGGCAGAGGGATATTCAGCCAAGCCATCAGTTCACACTGTGGTTGTTGGCTAATGGAAGGCTGCCTACCAGAGATCGACAGAGCTACATGGAGGACAGGAGATGTGCATTTTGTAGACTGGAGGAGGAGACACAGGCCCATGTATTCTTCAGATGCCATGTGGTCAGGCTATTATGGGTACGGGTGAGGAGATGGTTGCAGATGCGATCAGAGATGAGCACGTCTGAGGCGAGCACTACGCATCTTCGCACTACATTATCGGGGACTCAGATCAGTATGAGAAACGACATCTAGCCCTTGGAGCGATCGTGCATTATGTCCGGAGGGCTAGAAATGAGATCGATTGAGGATTCTCGGTTTGATGAGGAGAGGATATTTAGGAAGATACAGGTACATGTATATAGAACACTCGATGTATCCCATGCAATGTACAAAAAAAAAAAAAAGATTTTAGGGTTTAGGTTTTCCAAACCCTAAACCCAATGTGGGGTTGGGGTCTAGCCAATTTTGGGGTTTAGGGTTCCCAAACCCTAATTACAAACCCTAAACTTATATTTTGGCATGTTAGGGTTTAGGGTTCTAGATTTTGGGGTTTAGGGTTTCCAAACCCTAAACCCAATGTATGGATTTTGGGGGTTAGGCAAATATGGGGTTTAGGGTAAAAAAAAAAAACGATACAGATTATGTGGTTAGGGTTCCCAAACCCTAAATCAAACCCTAAATCATTTTGAAAAAAAAACGTTACAGATTATGGGGTTAGGGTTCCAAAACCCTAAATCAAACCCTAAATCATTTTGAAAAAAAAAAAAAAAAAAAGTTAAAGATTATGGGGTTAGGGTTCCCAAACCCTAAATCAAACCCTAAATCATTTAAAAAAAAAACCTTTATAGATTATGGGGTTAGGGTTCCCAAACCCTAAATCAAACCCTAAATCATTTTTTATAAAAAAAAAAAAAAAAAAAAAACCAGATTTGGGCAGTCCTGTATTGTAGAGTGGCTTGTTTTGATGGTGAATAGGTCCACCAGGATGACCTATCTAGGCTGTGGTAGAGACGCATCAAATCCGTTAAGGGCTGAGGTTTTGCCAAAAAGCCTAGATAGGTGAATAGGCCCACCTGAATGGCCTATCTAGTCCGCAGCAAACGGCTCGCGGTAAAGACATCGCAAATCCGTTGATAGCTGACCACTTGCTAAAAGTGGGTCCACGACACTAGAGAGAGAGGAGGATGGAGGACAGGCGACACAGATAGGATGTAGGGACCTGACCTCAGGACCAGGTCTGGCAGGGAGTGCATCAGATGGAGGGGCACTCAGACATAGGATATGTGATAGTCACAGGATGAGGTCACACCTCCACCTATTGCAGCAGGATGCGAGAGGGAGGACCGACCGCACATTACAGGAGAGGGTTGGTACACTGAGCGTGATGGTACATTTGAGAGCACATGTACTTACCGCCCTGGATGTCTACACAGATCGGACACTTCGTCGGATATGACATGTGTAGGCTCCTTGGATCATGTACGGTTGTGTTATTTTGATGATATATATATTTACCTTCATCAAAAAAAAAAAAAAGGTGAGCTTTATCTTCCCTTGGTTGGCCGGCGCCTATCTCCTCCACCAAAGCTGTCCAGTTTTCTGGACAGCTTGTTCTCCTCTCGTCGGAGCGTCGTTTGGACGACGGTTAGAGCTCCGACAGCGGCTAACTTACCGGGGATTCGATCTCCGGTAATCCTCTGAGGTGGAGGACGAAGGATTCGTCAATCGGTTGACGAATACCTCTCCGGAGAAGCGAGTTTTGAGGACTCATTTTTGGATCCGAATTTGGATTCGGATCGTGATCATCTCTCGATCACGTCGTCTTCAACACGAGGCTAGTAACCCGTACGAAGACGAAGCTCGTGGCTTAGCGAATTCATCCAGAGGATACTCGGCGTGGATACGGATAGAGACGATTCTAGCGAGGATCGTTCCGGTTGATGCCGTTCCCGCTACACGTCATACGAAAGGTATAACGTAGTTAAATTTCCTTTTATTGCAAATTTAAATTTACGGTTATGTCTACACATGTTGTACTATGTATGCGTGTGATGTGTGTGTTGTAATAAATGTAGATTTATTAATTTTATTGCTTCCGCTGTGCTCATGTTTACGAAACATGATCGAACACACACACGCCACGGTGCCGGAAACCCAACAAGAATCACTCAGAGGGTATCTTCATTGGTTCACCTCCGCAGCCAGGAGTATCCCTTCCGCAAGGTCGGAAACTTTCAGAGTTGCCATCTCGCATGGGCTGAGGGAGGGCCCCTTCCTCAGTTCCCTTTTGAGAAAGCCCGCTAACAGCTACGAGGAGCTGTTAAGTCGTGCGGAAAAATTCATCAACGAGGAAGAAGGACTGAAAGTGCGGAGAGTCGAATGCACTGCCGCAGTAGTCCCAGCTGAAAGAAATCACCTCACCGCCCCTCAAGCACCTCCTCGTCGGGGATATGCGCGACCTCTTCTACTGGAGGCTCCTAGGCCTTGGTTATTGCTACAGGGCGCTCGCCCTGCGCAACCATTAAAGGTCATGGCTATTGATGCAGTTCCTCCCGTGAGGACTTGGAAGGAGCGGGAGATGGAATTCTATGATCAACAGGGTCTACTACAACGACCCTCAGGATATAGGGGAGTACCACGTAACCATATGGAGTACGACCATGCTAGTGGCCGATGTTTCAAGCTATAGGAGGAGTTGGAGCGCCTCCGAGCCACCTACACACAATTGCGGCCTCAGAGGGGGGGGGGCAGCTCGACGAGGGAAACGACCCAATGTGGCTCGCCCAGAGCCATATAATCAACCACCGCAAGTTACTTTCCCTTTGGACCCTCAAATCCTGTCCCAGGAGGTTATTTCTCAAGGAGGCCCATCAGGTGAGGGCCCATCATCTAATCCAAATAACGCCCCCACACGGGGGGTTATTCATGTCATTGCAGGAGGACCCACTAACGGGGACTCCAATCGGGCGAGAAAGTCATACGCCCACCTCATGGAAAGTCTGGCCATTGTCACCGACCAGACTGTCCAAACCGCATTGCCGGTCTCGTTCGGGCCGAAAGATCTCCGAGGCGTCCTGCTTCCCCACACGGATGCCTTAGTGATCCGCATTTCCCTGGCCAACTACGAAGTGGCCCGGGTATTGGTTGACTCCGGAAGCTCTATCAACATCCTCTTCCAGGAGGCCTTTGGACAGATGCAGCTGGGAAATGCCCAGCTAGAAGATGTGGCCACACCCCTCTTCGGGTTTGTGGGACATGTGGTCCACCCCATAGGGCAGATTTCATTGCCCCTGACTCTGGGCACAAAGCCGAGCCAAAAAACCAGTATAGTCCCCTTCCTCATCGTGGATGCTCTGTCCACTTATAATGTCATTCTTGGTCATCCTTTCCTTGCCATTTTTCAGGCGGTGGCTTCCCCTTACCACCAGAAGGTGAAGTTCCCAGTCGTATATTTGGTGGGAGAAGTCTGAGGCGAGCAGAAAGCTGCTAGGAGTTGTTATGTGCATATGGTCTGGGATGATCAGAAGAAGGCCCGAACCGATGATCCTAAAGGAAAGGCCATCGTCATTTCTGATGTCTGCGTCCTGGAAGAATCTCCTCCCAAAGCGGACAAGATAGAGGAAGGGGAGCTGGTGGAAATAGCTCCGAGAAAGGCCACTCGGGTGGCACAGCAGCTGGAGGCTAAGGAGGAATTGGTGGCCTGCTTGAAGAAGAACGAAGACATCTTCGCAGGAGACATGCATGACCTTACGGGAATTGACCCTCGCGTTGCTGAACACCATCTCAACATAACCAGAGGAGTCTGACCCGTCCAACAGAAGCGGTGACACTTTGGACCTGAGAAGGACAAGGTTATAGCCGAGGAAGTAGATAAATTGTTAAAAGCGGGTCATGTGAAGGAAATCCAATTCCCCGAGTGGGTCTCCAATGTAGTCTTGGTCCCCAAGCCTTCTGGGGAGTGAAGGATGTGTATTAACTTTCGCGATTTGAATAAAACATGCCCTAAAGACTGCTACCCCTTGCCTCGTATTGATCAGTTGGTGGATTCTACTGTAGGATATGAAGTGGTGTCCTTAATGGATGCATATCAGGAATATCATCAAATACCCTTGGCTAAGGAAGATCAGAAGAGGGTTAGTTTTGTGACAGCAGGGGGGTTGTACGCTTATGTGGTAATGCCCTTCGGCTTAAAAAACACAGGGGCCACCTACCAATGACTCATGGATAAGATCATCGCGGAGCAAAAAGGAAAAAATGTGGAAGTTTATGTGGACAATATCCTAGTTAAATCAAAAATTACTCGGGATTTGGTTAAGGATCTAAATGAAACTTTCGCTACATTGAGGCGGTATAATATGAAGCTGAACCCTAAAAATGCACTGCTCGGTAAAAATCGGTAAATTCTTGGGGTATATAGTGACTGAGAAGGAGCTGCAGGCTAACCCAGAGAAGGTGCAAGCACTGTGCAATATGAAGTCACCCACTAATTTACGAGAGACTCAAAAGCTAGTGGGAAGGATTGTTTCCTTATCTCGATTTATAGCCAGATCGGTGGACAAAGGGCTACCTTTCTTCAAGATACTGCGCAAAGCTACCAAATTTCAATGGGATGATCAATACGAGTAGGCTTTCCAAGAGTTAAAGAAGTATCTAGCTGGACTTCCGTTACTGGCAAAACCAATGGCCGGAGAGCCATTGTGGATGTACTTGGCCGTCTCAGAGGGAGCCATCAGTTCAGTTTTGCTGAAACAAGAAGGTTCTCATCAACAACCTATTTATTATACCAGCCATATCCTGAAGGGGGCTGAATCTCATTACACCGAGCTAGAGAAGTTGGCATATATTCTAGTTCTGACAGCCTGCAAATTGAGGTCATACTTTCTGGCTCATCCTATCACTGTTTTAGCCTAATTTTTCTGGAGATTGGCTAAATGGGTGGTAGAGCTAAGCGAGTATGACATTCATTACCAACCCCGAACCGTTATCAAGGCCCAGGCGCTTGTTGACTTTCTGGCGAAAGTACCTTTTGGTTCGGGAAATAGCTCGTCAGCAAAAGAGGAAGGGTTAGATACATGGAGCGTATTTGTGGACGGTTCTTCGGGATCCACGGGTAGCGGAGTTGGAGTCTTGTTGATTTCCCCTGATAAAGAGGAGATGCACATAGCCGTATGCCTGGGATATCGGGCATCTAATAATGAAGCAGAGTATGAAGCCATTTTAGCGGGGTTACAGGCTGCCAAAGCTGTAGGGGCTTCTTCGATTATAGTCCACTCGGATTCCCAGCTGGCGATATCACAACTTCAAGGCTCTTTCGCGGTTCGGGAAGAAAGATTGCAAAAGTATTTGAAAGCTTTCGAGAAAGAAAAAGCTCATTTTCATCAAGTCCTCTTGAAGCAAATTTCGAGAGAGAACAACGAGAAGGCAGATGAATTGGCTCGGGTGGCTAGTGCTATGGAAGGGGTGAAATCATTTGAAACGGTCTGCGTGGAAATCCCTACTTCTCTAACGATATGCAATGTGGAGGAGGCTATGCCCGAATCGGATTCGGTCCTTGATTAGAGGACTGACATCATAGCTTATCTACAGCATGGAAAGGTTCCCGAAGAAAAAGGGTCGGCATCTGCTTTAATGTGCAGAGCTAAACGATTCACCCTATTAAATGGAGACTTATACAAGACATCTTTTGGACGACCCCTGCTAAAGTGTTTGGGAAAGGAGGATGCTGAGTGGGTACTCCGGGAGATCCACGAAGGTTGTTGTAGTAATCATTTGGGGGGGAGAGCTTTGGTAAGGAAGACCTTGTTAGCAGGATACTTTTGGCCTACCCTCCAGCAAGACGCTGCCCATATAGTGCAAACTTGTTCAGCCTGTCAAAGGCATAGTAACCGATCCGAACGACCGACGGAATTAATGAAAGTTGTGGTTGCTTCGTGCCCTTTTGATCAGTGGGGAATGGATATAGTGGGTCCTATGCCTGTGGCACGATTGCAGAAAAAATTCCTATTGGTGGCTGTGGATTATTTCTCCAAGTGGGTGGAAGCAGAGCCTCTTGCCAAAATTACGGAGAATGCTTTCATACAATTCCTATAGAAGAATATTGTCTGTCGATATGGTATTCTCCGGAGGTTAGTCAGTGATAATAGACGACAATTCCAGGGCAAGAAAATCAAAGCATGGTGTTAAAGTCTCAATATCCAGCAAGCTTTTACTTCGGTGGCCCACCCCCAAGCTAATGGGCAAGTTGAAGTCACTAATAGAATTCTTATTCAAGGGTTGAAGACTAAATTGGGGGCTCAGAGGGGGAACTGGGTGGAAGAATTGCCTGGAATTTTGTGGGCCTATCGAACCACACCAAGAATTGCAACGGGAGAAACTCCTTTTAGCCTGGTATATGGGACGGAGGCCATTATTCCGGTAGAAGCCCTTTTAAGTAGCACCCGAGTGGAAGTTTATGAGCCAGAGCAGAACCAGATTATTTGAAGCATTGAGTTGAACTTAGTGGAAGAAAAGAGGGAGACTGCACGGAGGCGAGCGGAGTTTTACAAGCGAAGAGTGCATCAAGCCTTTAACAAAAAGATGATGCCTCGTAGATTTCAAGAGGGGGATTGGGTTCTGCGTAAAGTTAATCCTGCTGGAGATCCTGGAAAGTTAGCTCCAAACTGGGAGGGGCCCTATGAAGTGACGCATCACGTAGCAGAGTCAGTGTATTATCTAAAGGATGACCAGGGCAAGGAATTTCCTCGACCCTGGAATGCTATCCACTTGAAACCTTTTCACACTGTATAAGGAGTGATGGATAAAAGAAAAGGTGTTGAGGGGCTCCCGAAGGGATGTACTTGACAATTTGTTGTATTGATTAGATGTATAGCGAATCTGAGTTTGATTGATGAGTTATTTATAGTAGTACTATAGTCCTTGTAGTGAACTATGAAAAAGAAAAGAAGATAAAAAGGGAGCCATGTTTCGAAGCAATACATCAAGTTATAACTTAAATCGATCGGGAGGATAACGTCGGAAGTCGGCCTCCCAATTTAAGGAGAGAGTGGGATGGTTCGCAGGGGGAAGTCCTTGGTCAGTATACTACCGAACCGCCTCATTAAACCCATCTTGATAGGTGGCATGCAGCAGGATGACTAACCGCTCCTGCCGGTTCGGGTGGTCAGGACTCCGGTTCCGATGGAGCCTGTGACACTTCTCTTGTTGCTCTCGGAGGGCTCGACGCATGTCACTATAACGCTGGGATATTTCCATAATGGCATCTGCCAAGACCGAGATATCATCGACTCGGGAAGTTTGGTCTGTTGGTGCAGTAGGCACCTAAGTCGAACCTAAGTTTTGATTATAGCAAACGATACAAAGTTAAGCATATATTGTTATCTCATGAGCTAAATCAAGTGTGCAGAAAAGTCTCAACGCTGGAGCTGAAGGCTAGCGACACCCGGAGGAAGCCGCGGTGGTCGGGCGACACTCAATAGACTTCGGAGGGAGCCGAAGGAATTGAGTGGAAGGCCGGAAGCAAAAGCAACACGTAAAGTATCGAGGTAAGCTCGAGTGAGTAAAGTGAAGTGAGGTCGTATCCTTTATACAGGGACGTCCTTAGGCGACGATCCGACCCAAGACTTCCCATGGAAGGTCTATGTTGAGATCGGACGGCAAGTGGCCATCGAATTCACTTATATTTTGAGCTAACTCTTCATTGTAGTCAAAAATCCTGGCCATCAATTCAACCGGCCAGTTCAACCGGCCAGTTCAACCAGTGGTCAAAAATCAGCCTCGAGGAGTCAAGCTTTATCACCATTTTTCAAGGAGTTTTGTGCCCAATTCCTATTGGTTGAAGACCCATTCGATGAGGGGCTCAAAGGCTATAAAAGGAGGGCCAAACCCTGGGTTTTTCATCAATTAAAAAGCTTCCAAGTGCTTCCGATACGCTCCGACTCTCCGACATCCCTACGACGGCAGCACTCACCTCCAACCTTTAAAGTCGTCAGTAACGAAAGTTCTAAATTGTATTTCAGTTTATTTCTTTTAGTAAAGCTTTAAATCATATCAAGGAGAGGGGGAGTGTCCCTCTACCTTGAGTCTTTATCGAGTTTTGTATTCGTTTAACTCCTATCTCCAACGAGGAGGAGTTTGGTTAGTATTTTGCCCTCCGTGCGTGGTCAAGGACCACTAGGGCCTTGGAGTAGTAGCCGTAGGCTACGAACCAAGTAAAAACCCTTGTGTTTTTATTTATTTATTGTTATCTTTCCGCTGCATTTTACTCGTACCTTAACGAACGATTACGAAAAAGTTTTTATCGCTATTCACCCCCCCTCTAGCGAACCACATCGATCCAACAATTGGTATCAGAGCCGGGGGTTGCTAAGATTTGGTGAAACCACCAATCTAGCTATTTTTCACAGATTTATTTTTCTTTTATTTCTGTTTATTTCAGATTTATTTCACTTTGTTAAATTTACTCCCGCACTACTAATCCAAGACGCGAGTCTTGGTACTTTTTGTGTGTTTTTGTCGTTGCTAGTCTTTTTCCCTTCGTCTCCTTGTGTTCTTTGTTCTAATGGCCCATCTCGAAGGGTTTAGCACCGTCCGACCTCCGTTTTACAACGGAGATGACTTCCGTTATTGGAAGGGTCGGATGGAATGCTTTCTTAAAACCCAAATCGAGATGTGGATCATAATCCAAACGGGTTTCACACTTCCGACTAATGAAGTGGGTGACTCCTTGGATTATGACCAATGGACCATTGCGACAAAAAAACAAGTCGAAGCCGACGCTAAGGCAATGCAAATCCTTCAATGCGGCCTATCCAAGGAGGAGCTAAATCGCGTCGGCCCCTTCATAAGCGCAAAAGATCTTTGGACAAAACTAGTGGAGCTACACGAAGGGACCGACGAAGCCAAGGTATGTAAGCGTGATCTTCTTTTCAATAAACTATATAACCTAAAAATGCAGGAACACGAGTCCGCGACGCAACTTCACGCCCGAGTCCAGGACATCGTCAACAACCTACATGCAATCGGGCAAAAGGTCGAAAACCGCGACCTTATAAGGTATGTTCTAAACTCTTTTCCGAGGACTACCTTGTGGGCATCCATGGTCGATGCCTACAAGGTCTCCAAGGACCTTTCTAAAATTAGGTTAGATGAACTCTTTTTCGATTTTGAATTACATGAACAATCCAACTCGGAACCCGAGAGGGGTATAGCCTTGTTTGCAGGATCAAAGAAGAAGAAAATTGCAAGCAAGCCACCACCAACCGAGGAGGAAGCGTCATCCGAAGAAGACGAAGACCACGTCTTCATGGCAAAATCAATTGAGTCGGACACCGAGCCCGAAGCACTTGAACTTGAGTCAACACGAGGATGACTCAGACTACGAAGCTACCTTCAAGTCAAGCCACGGATACGCATCCGGTTCAAAAGATACCCTTAAAGTAAGTCGAACTTTATTTAATACTTTACATAATACGGTTAGGTTTTTGTCTAGGAAGTTAGCTAAGTCCGAGTCCAAGGTCGAGACCCTTGTTGAGGAGGTTAAACTCCTCAAACACGAGGTCTCCCTAACTTCTTCGACTAGTCGAGTTCAAGAGAAGGACTCAACTCGAGTTGAAAAGCTCGAAGTTGAGAACTCTCTCTTGAAAAGTCAAGTCGAAGATCTTAGGAACACATTGGAAAGGTTCACTTCGGGATCCAAAGGACTTGACCTCCTACTTGGATCTCAAAGGGCCGTGTACAACAAGGCTGGACTAGGATTTAACTCAAACATGACTAATAGGTCGTATATGTCGATTGTAAGTCAACATAGGAAACATGTCCAAGCATGGGTCCCTAAGAACCTTTTGATTTCAACTCTAGGATCCAACCCGTACTGGATTCCCAAGGACCAAATCCACTATGTGGATAGACCGAACCGATTCAACGGTCTAGGGGGAGCCAGTACAAAACATGTTTGTGCTTTAACTTAGAAATTGCATGTTTTAACTTAGAATGTTTGTGCTTTAACTTAGAAAGTTTGTACTTTAAAACTTGTGAACTCACTTAGAACATGAACATAATCAACTTCGAAAAGATTGAGCCTCGGGGAGCCTCTTTTCAAAAACATAACCAACTAAAATTCTTCGAAAAGATTGAGCCTCGGGGAGCCTCTTTTCAAAAATAACCAGTTAGACTAGGAAATAATCTTAGGTGAGTCAAGTCATCATTTTCTTGAACATGGCTTTGTCTAAGGAAGTGGTCGATGATCCGATAAAAGAAGGCCCCTGTGCCTCGCCACGACCTAGAAGCCATGATCTTGAAAAGGTAAACTTGACAAGCCTAGGGTCAAATCCAAATCTAACATAAAATTACTTGAACCTAAATACACTTAATCAACTTAATTGGAAATCATCTCACAAAAAACACATAAGTATAACATGCTTGATCATATAGTGAGATGACCTAGGTTTAACAACTTACAACCAATTTTTTTAAAAATCTAACATCAATCCAACCACCTTGTGTGTAGGATCAATGGATGTTGGACGGCGGTTGCTCGGACACATGGACCGGGATCAACTCAAATTCACAAAGCTTCGATTCAAACGACAAGGATCGATAGCTTTTGAATAACGCAAGCTCAAAATCATCTAATAGTGTGATATCGAGCTTAACTCGAATTTTATTATTAAAAATGTATTACTTGTAGAGAATTTCGAATATAACCTGCTTAGCGTAAGCTAATTATGTGACAATAACTATAAGGTCGTATTTTTAGAAAATGAATGTGTAATTAAAACAAATAAAACAGCTAAAACAATACTCAAAGGAACTAGGACAAATAACATTTATACAATTAACTTAATCAAATCCTCAGCCAAATGTCTTATGACACAGGAAGAGGAATCATGGTTGTGGCACCGACGACTCGGTCACTCGCACCCAAGACTCGTCCACAAGATGAGTCAGAGTGGCTTAGTCAGAGGCTTACCCAACCTCAACAATTTGGTTAATAAAGTCTGTAATGCTTGTCAACAAGGAAAACAACCTAGGACACAACACAAGTTAACTAACCAAGAACGAACCTCAAGTGTACTTGAGCTCCTACATATGGATCTATTCGATTCACATGGAGCCAAGTCACTCAATAAAAGTCAATATTGCTTAGTCATAATTGACGACTACTCCAGGTTTACCTGGGTTAGGTTCATCAAACATAAAAATGATACCCTAGATCAATTAATCAATCTATTCAAATTAATCGAGAATCAAAAAGACCTTAAGGTTAAAAGACTTAGAAGCGATCATGGTGGTGAATTTGAAAATCAAAGGTTCACCGACTTCTGTAACCTAAATGGATACCACCATGAATTCTCTTGCCCTAGGACCCCTCAACAAAATGACCTAGTGGGAGGAAAACTGAACTCTACAAGAAGCCGCTAGGACCATGTTGAAGCAATACGACCTACCCGAGCAGGTTTTGGCGTAAGCCGTGAGTACGACATGCTATGTCCAAAATAGGATCCTTATGGTAAAAAGGTACCTTAAGACCTCGTACGAGATTTATCACGATAAAATACCTAACATCAAGTACTTTAGGGTATTTGGGTGTAAGGTACATATCCTAAACACTAAGGATTACCTAGGGAAATTTACATCCAAAACCACGACCGGAATCTTTCTAGGATACTCGACTACAAGTCGAGCTTATAGAGTATATAACCATGACACCCTTAGAGTCGAAGAGACTATTAATGTAGTGTTCGATGAAGTGCCCGAACCTACAAAACCCTTAATGACCCCAAGTGTTGAGCCCACTGATACCAAACTCGTCTCCGACCCTGAGATCGAGTCTAATCCACATCAACCAACTTCTCTTGTCGACCAAGTGACAAGTGATCCGAGTCAAACTAGTGTTCAACCAAATCACTCTATTGATCAAGTGATAGATGACTCCAACCAAACTAGAACTCAAATGAGTCATCCTATGGATCAAGTTGTAGACTCAAACCCAAATCCAACTAGGACTCAAACGAATCATCCTATCGACCAAGTGATAGGAGATCCTAATCTAGGAGTTTGAACTAGAGCATCCTATAGGAACCTTAGTCAAATTTCCTTAATTTCAAAGATAGAACCCAAATCAATTGAACAAGCTCTTCTTGATCCCGATTGGATTATTGCAATGCAAGAAGAGCTAGCTCAATTTACTAGGAATGAAGTGTGGGAATTAGTACCACCACCTAAAGACAAAACGATAATTAGAACAAGGTGGGTGTTTCGAAATAAGCTTGATGATAAAGGTGAAGTAGTTAAAAACAAGGCTAGGTTAGTCGCCAAAGGGTTTAGTCAAGTCAAAGGCCTAGATTACGACGAAACCTATGCCCCAGTAGCTAGACTCGAATCCATTTGAATGTTGCTAGCTTATGTCGCACATCGAGGATTTAAGCTGTTTCAAATGGATGTTAAGTCGGCATTCCTAAATGGATACATTAAAGAAGAAGTTTATGTTAGCCAACCCCCCGGATTCGAAAATCTAGATAAACCCGACCATGTTCTAAAACTTAAGAAAGCTCTCTATGGACTTAAACAAGCTCCTCGAGCTTGGTACGAGAGACTTTCAATCCATCTTAAGTCAAAAGGGTTTAACCAAGGCTTAGTTGACCCAACTCTCTTCATAAAAACCTTAGGTAAAGAAATATTCATAGCTCAAATTTACGTGAGCGATATAATTTTTGGAACCTCTAACTCACCTTACTAAAGCGAGTTCGTTTCACTCATGGAAAGTGAGTTCGAAATGAACTTGGTAGGCGAGTTAAGTTTCTTTTTAGGTCTACAAATTAAACAAACTAAGGATGGTATATACCTATATCAACAGAAATACACTAAGGAGTTAATTAAAAGATTTGGAATGCAAGACGCTAAGATAATAAACACCCAAATGGCGATTAATGTTAACATAGGAGAAGACCCTGAAAGTAAGTCCATTGACTTAAAGTACTATAGGAGCGCGATAGGAAGTCTTCTATACTTAACAACGAGTCGACCCGACATCCTATTCGCAGTAAGTATGTGCGCCAGGTTTCAAACCTGTGCTAAGGAGTCTCACCTAACCCTAGTTAAGCGTATCCTTAGATATCTTAAGGGTACACTTAACGTTGGTATTTGGTACCCTAGATCTACGGAGTTCGAACTAATCGGCTACTCCCATTCGGATTATGCCGGTAGTAAGCTTGATAGAAAGAGCACGAGTGGTTGTTGTCAACTTCTCGGCTCGAGACTAGTGAGTTGGTGCAGTAGGAAACAACACTGTGTTGCTTTATCTACCACCGGAGCCGAATACATCGCGATGGGTGAGTGTGTCACGCAGCTTCTTTGGATGAAGCACACTCTCCGCGACTTTAAGTTATACTTTATGAATACTAAACTTCACGTAGATAACATTAGTTCAATTAATCTTACAAAAAATCCGATATGTCACTCTAGGACCAAACATATAGAGGTCAAACACCATTTCATTCGAGAACATGTGGCCAACGGAGCCATACACCTCGAATACGTCGAATCGAAGTCTAACTTGGCAGATCTATTTAGTAAACCCCTACCCGAAGCCGAATTTAGTCTATTAAGACGAAAATTGGGCATGTGCGTAATAGAATAGGAACTTGCAAATTATATTTTCTTACTACTATTTCTTAAAATTTTCATTTTTATGGAACTAGCATAGGACATACCTTAGATATCATGCACCTATAGATTTAAGGAGCCAGTACATCTCACAACACATAGGACTAATGTGTTTGTGTACTTAGCCACGTAGATGGGCGTGAGATGTTAGGACCTTACTCACAGTTCGGATGTAGAGCTAGTGCATCGCTATGAGCCACGGAGTATAATCATACATACTAACTGACTCTGACCTGGACTGGTTGATCTTTCATATCAATCAAGTCAAATATGAGTCGAACATTTTATAGATGAGCTTATTTTCAGTATATTTTTTTTATATAAAAAATGGGGAACATGCTTGGACTTTAAATTTAACACTTATTTTGTTTTCCACACACCCCTTACTCTTTTCGATATACGACAAAAGGGGGAGAAAAAGGCCAAAGTTAAGGGGTCAAAAAATTTTTTGATAACTTAACTCTTACTTATTTAAACCAAAAGTTAAAACTTAGTTAACTTTTACCAAAAGGCCAAAGAATTCTTAACTTAAACTTATTTGTGCCGTCTACGTTTTACTTAAACTTATTTTTTAAACTTTATGTCGTTAATGTTTTACTTAAGGGAGAGAAAGGGCTTAACTAAAACGTTTTACTAAGGCCAACTTTAAGTAATGTTAATTACTTAAAGCAACCCTCAAGGGGGAGGATTAAGGTCTTTCTTCAAGACTCACCCTCGGTCAAGGGGGAGGTTTCCTCAAGGGGGAGTACTTGAAGAAAATCCTTACTACTCCAACTTAATCTTCATATTTTTTGTTTCTCATGCACGTTATTACTCTTCATGCTTGCTATTTACTTAACTTTGTATGTGGGTTTGCCATAAATCAAAAAGGGGGAGATTGTTGGTGCAGTAGGCACCTAAGTCGAACCTAAGTTTTGATTATAGCAAACGATACAAAGTTAAGCATATATTGTTATCTCATGAGCTAAATCAAGTGTGCAGAAAAGTCTCAACGCTGGAGCTGAAGGCTAGCGACACCCGGAGGAAGCCGAGGTGGTCGGGCGACACTCAAGAGACTTCGGAGGGAGCCGAAGGAATTGAGTGGAAGGCCGGAAGCAAAAGCAACACATAAAGTATCGAGGTAAGCTCGAGTGAGTAAAGTGAAGTGAGGTCGTGTCCTTTGTACGGGGATGTCCTTAGGCGACGATCCGACCCAAGACTTCCCATGGAAGGTCTATGTTGAGATCGGACGGCAAGTGGCCGTCAAATTCACTTATATTTTGAGCTAACTCTTCATTGTAGTCAAAAATCCTAGCCATCAGTTCAACCGGCCAGTTCAACCGGGCCAGTTCGACCGGCCAGTTCAACCGGTGGTCAAAAATCTGCCTCGAGGAGTCAAGCTTTATCACCATTTTTCAAGGATTTTTGTGCCCAATTCCTATTGGTTGAAGACCCATTCGATGAGGGGCTCAAAGGCTATAAAAGGAGGGCCAAACCTAGGGTTTTTCATCAATTAAAAAAGCTTCCAAGTGCTTCTGATACACTCGACTCTCGACATCCCTACGATGAAGCGCCAGGAGCATTTACTAGAGCTTCAACCTCCAACCTTTAAAATCGCATTAGCAAAGTTCTAAATTGTATTTCAGTTTATTTCTTTTAGTAAAGATTTAAATCATATCAAGGAGAGGGGGAGTGTCCCTCTACCTTGAGTCTTTATCGAGTTTTGTATTCGTTTAACTCCTATCTCCAACGAGGAAGAGTTTGGTTAGTATTTTGCCCTCCGTGCGTGGTCAAGGACCACTAGGCCCTTGGAGTAGTAGCCGTAGGCTACGAACCAAGTAAAAACCCTCGTGTTTTTATTTATTTATTGTTATCTTTCCGCTGCATTTTACTCGTACCTTAACGAACGATTACGAAAAAGTTTTTATCGCTATTCACCCCCCCCCCCTCTAGCGAACCGCATCGATCCAACAAGGTCATGCTGGAAGAGGTTCATCATATCCACCATATTCGGGCACATTGAAGCTGAAATTCCCTCTATCGCCTCGGTGTAGGATCTAGTGTAGATGAGCTCATTGCCCAGCCTCTAGAGGGAAGTTTCTTGCCTGTGTATATGGGCATGAGCATGCACCCTAAAAGTTATGAGGGAGGAGTTTTCTTGTACTTCCTTGCAGAGTGAGGTCCCTTATTTCGTCCTCTACTTTTTGGTCTTGAACCCAGGTGGCGATGATGTCAGAGTCTCGTTGCTTCTCTTGAAGGAGCTCTGTTACCTGCCCTCGAAGACTTATTAACTCTTGAGAAGGGGAGGCCTCCTTGTCAAATGGCGGTGAACATTTTGCCGGATTGAGTGATTCTGTAAGCCCGCTGTTGTTCTTGCAATGCCGCTATAGTCTCGACATCTTTTTGATGGTGGTAGCGAGCTACATCGATTGCTCGACATTGTTGCAGTTACTGCGATAAGAGGCGCTCTCGATTTTGAGCAGCCATCAGATCCTCCCGTTGTTGCTGTTCCAACTTTAGAGATTGAGCTCAATATTATTGGAGGGAGTGATCCAATTTTTTGTAGTTGGTAAGGGCCTGTAAGCCATTTGTCGAAAGGAAGTCATTCAGTAAGGAAAATTAAAGAAGTTGATTAGAGAAACATACCAATTCTAAAGCATGGCGCAGGCCTTCCATCCGGGGGATCAGTTCCTCCAAATTTAGGATCCGAAGGCCCTGGGGAGAAGAAGAAGAAGAGGGGATGGATGACACCAGCGGTGGAGGCTCACTTATAATGGGGAGGATAAGGGTAGGAGCTAGAGGTTGTGTCAGAGGTGCGAAGGAAAAATAAGAAGGAGCACTGGTAAGGAGGCTCAAAGGGATAGAGGTTGGGGGCAAAAAATCAAGAGCCTGAGGGGGAAGGTGTAATATGGTTGGCTGCGAGGTTGGCACGCATGAAGTTACGGAAGGGGATTGGTTTGGCGAGAAATTTAGAGAGGATGATATAGAGAGCATCGGGATGGAGAACTCTTCGCTGGGAAGGCGAGAAGTGGAAGGACCCGGGCTAGTGCCCATAGAAGGTGAGGGGATCTCCAAGCGATGAGCAGTGGGGGAAATAGGCAGTGGAGGAATATCAATTACCATGGGTTCAGGGGCGGTGGAATGTTCCAGAGAAAGAGAAGGCGGGGATGCAGAAACATCTGTAGTTGACTGGCATGGACGCACTACCTCCTTGGATTCATCTTCAGGTTGTGATGAAAGAGGGGGCGACTTTCGAATACCCAAGGTGGAGGAGGAGAAAAGGGGAGAGTTAGGGTTTGTAAGTAACATGGGAGACGAGGATGGGCTGGCTACTCTAGTTTCATCTAGGGTGAATGAGACACGGATTTCAGGAGAAGGCGGAGAAGAAGGGAGAGATGAGGCAGGTGGGATGGTAATAGACGAGGGTGAGGGCGAAGATGAGGCTGGCGGCTGACCCTCACCCCATTTGATGTGTGAGTAACGACTTGCTATTTCTCGGTAGAAAGAGGAATGCATCCTGCCTGTTGGAGAAAGAAGATAAGCGCTGTGGTGGGTGGACGCAGGAGGATGGCGACGGAAAGAGGAACAGAAGAAGAAGAAGGAGACGAAAAGGCGGAAGGAATGACGGTAACCGAAGAAAAGGAAGACGAAGCATCCTCTATAAAAGGAGGGGGGAATAGGCTTGTAATGGCTATTAGGCTCCTAGTTTATAGAAAAGGAGGCCCTAAGAAGAAGGGAAACAATGATTTATTTCTCTTATGGCTCGTTATTTACTAAAACCCTTGCTTTCATAGGAGGGGATGGATGAAGGTGTTCACCTTCGAGATGAAGGAAGGAAGAATAGCAGCACGAAAGCTGTGCACTCTTTATACAGAAGACATTGGTCATTATACATTATTTTATCCCTGTGTGGTGGAGGATCGGAAGAGCTGAACATTTCTTCAGCTATATATTATTTTTATCCCCGTGAAATGGAAGAGTTGAGTCATTCCTCAACTATATATTATTTTATCACCGTGTGGTGGAGGATCGGAAGAGATGAACATTTCTTCAGCTATATATTATTTTTATCCCCGTGAAATGGAAGAGTTGAGTCATTCCTCAACTATACATTATTCTATCCCCGTGTGGTGGAGGATCGGAAGAGTTGAATATTTCTTCAGCTATATATTATCTTTATCCCCGTGAAATGGAAGAGTTGAGTCATTCCTCAACTATACATTATTTTATCCTCGTATGGTGGAGGATCGGAAGAGTTGAACATTTCTTCAGCTACATATTATTTTATCCCCGTGTGGTGGAGGATCGGAAGAGCTGAACATTTCTTCAGCTGTATATTAATTTATCCCCATGTGGAGGT
Organism: Wurfbainia villosa; assembly: GCA_025175895.1. Classification (NCBI taxonomy): domain Eukaryota; kingdom Viridiplantae; phylum Streptophyta; class Magnoliopsida; order Zingiberales; family Zingiberaceae; genus Wurfbainia; species Wurfbainia villosa. Next base: position 88,038,595 of record CM045994.1, on the reverse strand, counting down.
GGAACGGAAGAGTTGAGTTTATTTCTCAAATGTATATTATTTTTATCCCCGTGAAATAGAAGAGTTGAGTCATTCCTCAACTATATCTTATTTTATCCCCGTGCGAAGGTGGAACGGAAGAGTTGAGTTTATTTCTCAACTGTATATTATTTTTATCCCCGTTAAATGGAAGAGTTGAGTCATTCCTCAACTATATATTATTTTATCTCCGTATGGTGGCAGATCGGAAGAGCTGAACATTTCTTTAGCTGTATATTATTTTATCTCTGTGCGGAGGTGGAAAGGAAGAGTTGAGTTTATTTCTCAACTGCATATTATTTTTATCCCCGTGAAACGGAAGGGTTGAGTCATTCCTCAACTATATATCCCCGTGCGATGGCGGAGCGGAAGAACCGAACTTTCATTTGGTTATATATTTCTATTATCTTTATCCCCGTGAAATGAAAGAGTTGAGTCATTCCTCAACTATATATTATTTTATCCCCGTGCGATGGCGGAACGGAAGAGCTGAGTATTCCCTCAGCTATATATCATTTTATTTTCGTATAGGGGATGTATATGCGTGACCCCTGTGCAATGAAAGGGTGAAGAGGTGGTACATCTATTTGATTTTCATACGAGGAAGATAAAATTTGGTATAGCTCGAGGAATATTGGAAGAAGAAGATAAGCGGGAAAAGTAGAAGTGAAGGCTTACATTACAGAAAGTTTACATCTTACAACTCCTTCACCAGAAGAAAATAGCAAAACAAACCCTTATATATAGGGCGTTATAATTCTTTGTTGGGAAGAACTGACGGAGCTTCTTTGTGGGGCTGGGGTTGGCACCATAGTTGCCGAAGGTAAGATTGTTGCAGAAAGATATGCTTAGCTAGGTCCTTCTGGGACACTGCTAGCTGCTGGCGCAAAGAGTAGTTATTGGTAGAAGCTTCCCTCAATCGCCGCTGCAGGTATCTCACCTGTTCCTCCAAGTTAGCGATATAGCGCTGTTCTTTGGTCTTTTCCTCGGAAGGAAAAGAACTGCTGCCCTGTTCGGAGGTTTCTTCCATGGCGAGGCGAAGGGAAAAGAGAAGAGGGATGTTGCACGATAATGGATGAAGGTCCTTATAATGACGAAGGAGGAAGGTGCATTTATTCGTAGAGGAAATAAAAATAATAAATGCTAGTAAAGAAGGGAAAACGTAAAGACAGTAGGTGAAAAGTCACTGACATAATAACTATGATAGAGATGGTCCGAATTCCACGGAAGCAGTAAAAAGAAGTATGTTCAGATGAGATGGTAGTTTTTTCTGATGGCAGAGGCTCTACCATTACACGAAAACGACAAGAATTGGCATCAATTCCTTTCTTCCTTTTTTATTAACATACTCGAGAGTAGTTACATCATTTAAGCTACTTAGGCTTTTTATGATTATTCTTAATAGGAGAATTGTTGGGAGGTTCCTCGGAAGGGTAAGGCGCCAAGATGACTCTGTAAAGATCGCCTTGAGCGGGAGGCATCGCTGGTGGAGCTTCATCAAAAGGGGGCGAATGAATCCTCACCGGGGAGACTGGAACGAAAGCTAGGGCCGACAGAAGTGGAGGAAGTTCAGCAGAGGCCCGGGGATCCCCTATTGTATATTCCCACATCAGAGGAGGATTCCATACCCGATTGCGGAAGGAGGGGAAGGGTGCTCGGAAGGACCTCCCTGCCGAAGGGGATGGAGCCGTAGTTAAAGACAGAAGAGGGAGGGGTGAAAGGCCGAGGTAGCCATCGAACGAGTCTCCAATTCTTTGGTGTCTTCAGTAGACCAGTCCCTTAGCTCAAAAGATTCAGAATCTGAGGAAATCTCAATAGGGTGTTCTGCCGAAGCCATGAGAGTGAGGTGAAAGGACGAAGACATGAGGGGATGATAATTTATAGTTGAGGGAAGAAGAACTACGTTCGTTCTCGGGAAGGAGAAGAAGATGAAGAGACTAATATCATAATGGCATCAGCATGGGTACTTATCACGATACCATTTCCGGAGTAGCAAGGTAGACGAAGAGGATCAAGAGATCGAAGTAATTTAATTTTCCTCCGAGCCAAAATTGGGTCGGATATGGAGAAGATCATCCGGGACCTTCCGAGTGGGTTCCTGAGAAAAGGAAGTCATTGCTCCGGGCGAGATGGAAAATGGGGCATAATTGTAAAAGGAAGAAAGCATAGAGTCAATCTAAAATTCCCGACCCGCACCAAGGTGTACACGAAGAACAACAAAATGCTATGCCAATATAAATATTCTTCAACAACGGGAAAATAGTCATTACAAGGAGCAAGATATTATGAATTACAATTCAAAGAGCTCTAGGGGCATTTGGATAATGCATCAACAGGGTTCAGATAGCTAGTGTCCGTGCCGAGGGGTGGATATCCTCATTCAGCATTTAAGGTCGAGGACCCGTCGAAGCCAAGTATGAATAGATCCACTCCCTTCTTGACGTAACGTCCCTTCAAGTCAGCCTCTTGCTCCTTCAGTTGAGACTGGCAACTGGCTAGTTGAGCTTGACACTCAGCCAGTTGGGCTTGACTTTCGGCTAGTTGGGCTGCCAGGGCATCTTTCTCGGTTGTTGATTTTATAGCTCGCTGACCCAGAGCCGAAAGAACCTCAGAGTATTCTCGATGAAGTTCTGTTTGTTGCCAAGCCACTGCCGATAGGGCTTGAAGAAGGGTAGCCACCATTGAAGAAAGCTCCTGACATTTCTCTATACAAGACTTTTGAGTAGCTTCCCACGCCTGACGTTCCAGCCGAAGCTGTTGACGTTCTTGCCGAAGCTGCTGAATTGTAGTGGAAGAATCAGCAGCTTGAATAATGGCGTCCCCAAGCTGTCTTTTATATCCTGTTAATTCATGGGTGAGAAGATCCACCTGCTGAAGCTCGCTGGATTGCAGGAAGAGTTATTGTTCAAGGTCTTCATTTTTTTCACTGAAGTTCCTCCTTTTCACTCTGAACCAAGGCCAATTGCATCATGGAGTCCTCACATTGGCCCCTCAGATATGATTCCATTTGCTCCTTCTCGCTCAGTTGTCGAGTGAGTTGCTTTTGGTGCGCCAAGGAAGCAAAATGGCGCGTCTCCATGTTAGATTGAAATTGGGCTATTTGAGATATCATTTTGTTATGCTTAGCCGAGGCCTGAAGGAAAGAAAATGCAATTGTCAGGTGTTGACATATAGTGGAATATACATGTATGTATACCCTAAAGGTAAAAAGGGAAAGTAGTTACCTCAGCCAACAATTTGCTCACTTGGTCGCAAGGGCCTTGTATGCCCGATTGGTTGAAGAATTTCACCTCTGAAAGGTGATGGATCTGCAACCGAGACCCCAATGTAGTCATTGAAGGGTTCGGGAGGGGAAGATCTCCCCCCTCAGAAGGAAGAGTGGGACCGGCATGCTGAAGAGGGGCGGCAGAGGTAAGTGTTTCTGAGGGAATAGGAGCGGAGATGGATTCGGTTCGGGAAGGTAGGGGAGAATTACAAGGAAGGGAGGATGAAGTAGGAGAATGGGAAAGGGAATCTCCTCCTTGGGAAGAAGAGGATGGGGTGGATAAAGTAGTATCCCTCATCCTCGGTTCACAGACAGTTAAAGGCAGGGATTCAGGTTGATTGGAAGAGGAGGGAGGAGGAACTGACGAACTAGGAGCTCCTTCCTTAATAAGCCGCAATCTCTTCCGAGGGGAAGAAGGGGCTGCCACAGACTTACCTCTCTTTGTTGAGGTCTTCTTCTTCTTGGTGGCCTCAATCTCTTCTCCCTATACTAGAGCGTTCTGCATTAGATTATCTACAAAATGCATTGATAAGAAAGATGGTTGATGCAAATAAGAAGTTATATTGAAGGGTAAATGTCATCCTACCTATTGCGGCCGAGGCCATTGAAGGGAAGGGGGACAACCCAAAGTGACTTAGGAGAGGAGTTTTCATTAGGTGGTCTGAACAATAGTGGGATTCTCCCAGTGCTTTATAAACCTCCGAGAAAGGACACTGGGTCTGTAGGGATGTATACTGAAAAGTCTATCTTTTGTATGAACATCTTTATTTTGAAATAAGAATCACATGATCATTGTTTGCATATTTATATGGTTATGCAATATTGTCTAATACATTACATTGTAGATAAGATGGTGTGTGGTGTCACATGGAAGATCATGTTATCGGCTCCTTGTAAAGTATAAGTAAAGGCTCACAACCGAGATGACTTTGGACAAACCATCGGAATGGTTGTAGTGTGATTTGGTATTGGTTTGTCTTGACCATAGAATCACACTAGTGCACTTTTAGTGTATTGAGCAGAGCCGACTTAGAGGTGATTCGATTTATTGCTGACTATAAAATCGAATCGGACCTCAGATATTATATTGTACATACTCTTAATCCCGATATAATAACGGGCACATATACTTTGTACTCATCTCTTTGATTTACCAATGGGCGAGATTTATAGATTAAATCGATAGGCTCAGTAAGTTGGGCGATGATATTATTTATATGGTGTGCCGTTGATTATAGGAGGAAACTATGTCCTATATATTAGGATGATAATGTCCCCTTGAGGAGCTCATAAGGTTCATTATGTAAACCCTGCAAGTGGACTTGGTCCGGCAAGATGAAAAGGTTGAGTGGTACTACTCAAAGAGTTAGATGTTGATTAATTAATGGTCAGTAAATTAATTAATCGACGGACATTCAAGATCTTAAACACGGAGAGAAAATGTACAAATAATATATGGAGCCCATATTATTATATGGGGGTTGGTGAGGTAGATCGATGATGATCCTTTAGTGGATTGGATTGTCATTAGTGGATCGGACTTTATGTGGGCTTGATCCATGGGTGGCCAAGATCCAACTCCTCCTCATGGTCCCTATTGTAGCCTATTAACACCTCATAAAGCTTAGATCCAATGGATAGAAACAAAACTCTAGATCCAAAGGTAGAGATTAAATCTCTAAGATCCGACGGTTGAGATTAAATCTCTAGATCGGACGGTTGAGATTAAATCCCTAGAACCAATGGTGGAGATTAAACCAAGGCTTATCTCTAACTCTATAAAAGGGAGGACTAGGGGTGGGTGGAAATATAATGGAGAGGAAAGGGGGCTAGGGTTTTGGGCGGCAAGAGCAAGGGAGGTTAGGGTTTTGGGTGGCCACAATTAAGGAAAGTTTTTTTTCTTCTTCTTCTTCCTTTGGTGGCCGACACCCTTCTTCCCTCATCTCTCCTTGGTTTGACCGGCGTCCAACATTCTCTCTTTCTTCTATGGCTGATGATGGATGGGGATTAGGGCTGGTCCCTTGGGCGGCAACCAAATCCTAATTAGATTAGGATTGGGCTTGGACGGCTAGGGTTAGGGTTTTGGGATTAGGTTGGGCGGCAACAAGAAGATGAAGCTCCTTTCTTCTTCTTCCTAAGGTTGGCCGACCACTATCCTTGTTCCCTCTACCTTGGCCAAAGCTCAATCTATTCTTCTACCCTTCATCCTTGGCCGGAAATTAGGAGAGCTTAGCTAGGGTTTGGGAGGCAACAAGGAGAAGGAGTGTTTTCGTTTCTCTTCTCCAAGTGTTGGCCAGCGCCCATGCCCTTGTTGTTTCTCCTTTGGTTGGTTTCCATACTCCATGTTCTCTTCCTTGGCCGGAGGCAACATCGAGTTTATTGACTTGGTGGCCGGTTCTAGATAGGAAGATGAGTTTTGTTTTAGGATATTCCTTTGTTCGGAGTGAAGAAGGAAAGGAAGATTGGTGATCTAGGAGGCTTCAACTTTTGGTAGATTATCGCCCACACGACGTCCGAAAGGAGGAAGGACATACAATAGAAGATCAAGAGGTATAACAAGAGGTATAATCTTTTTTATTTTGATTAGTGTTCTTTTGTATAATGTTTATAATTGCTTTTCAATTATATGCATGTTTTGTGTGGATGGTTACTTGCTTGTATTTGTTTTTCCAATTATAAGCATGATATAAATCTGTATATGGCTAAATAATACTTGGACCCCGAACATAAACACAAAAACCGGTGATCCGGACATCATCTATTCCGTGGCTACTCGTAGAATAGAGGATGGTCGCTTGAACAACGAGTTTGTTCAAGTGACCTCTCTAAACGAATAGCACGACGATGGCTTGGTTGTTTGGGCAATCCCTTTTGTCTAGGATTAAATTTTTAATCCGGGGACATCGAAGGGATCGCCATGATCAAACGACCGAGGTGAAGAGGGAAGCGAAGTTTCCCCTCACGGACTCGATAAGCTAAAACCATTAAATTGGTATGAGAGCTTTCGGGGCAAAACCCTTCAATTGGTATCAGAGCCAAGGTTTTCGGTTTTGTGTGTTTAGGATTCAGTTAATTTTTATGCACTTTTCATATATTATATGTGCCGGATAATAGTAGGATATGCATAGTTTAACTCTTTGGTTGCAGGCATAAGATCCGACTGTTATGGCCATATGTGTGTATGTGATTGTATGTGTGTAAATGTTTATTTTGTTGAATCCTCGGGGTTGACGAGGCTAGTATTTGATTTTTTATAAATTAGATACGACATTGTTTAGCCACTCTTTATTTTATTTTACTTTCGATCTAGATTTCATGTACACTCCCTCGTGGAGTATAGGATCGATGGATGTAAATTAAAATAGGTTTTAGTCTCGGCTCGAATCTCCGAATGACTTGTACATGGCGTAGGAGGAGCGGACGAGAAGGTGTTGTGACGGGAGACATATTGAAGACAAAAGCCATAATAGTTGGAAAATAATTTATTTTTCATATTTATTGCTTTTTGTTTAATATGCATGTGGTAGGCTAGGAAAATTCCTCATTTTCAAATTATTAAGTGGGAGAGGGATATTTTTATAAATTCTCACGGCCTCCATTACGATTTGACAAGTGATGCAAACAAACTTGCGCGTCGGCTCTGAGTGCCTTCCTCCCCATCGGATGAGTTTGTTTGCGGATCACAAGGTTAAATATGGTTATAGGAAATTATTAAGGAGCGTGTGCACTTCCCCATCGTAAGGCACATAACCCGAGATAATTACCTTGGTACCAAGTAATAGTGAACACTTAGATACAAATATAAGTATCCTCTCCATCGGAGTCACTGCTTTTATTTGTAGGGCCGAAGAGAAACCAACTATTAATTTTACTTATCAAAAAGTTAGGTTGACAAGATAGTAAAATTAATGGGTAAAACCTCCTCTTACAAATGTAGAATTCGTATACGTCCACACTATCGTGACATACGACATTCTCGGTGTTTTGAGGTGTTGGTTGATTTTAAAATTTTATTGTTTGAGGAATCAATAATTTTTTGAAATCTACAGTAATGATCTATTTGATTCTTAGGATTTTCAAAAATGACTTTCATTCCACTTACTATGATACTAAAGGAAATAAACTTACTGTACCCAAACAATGTTGATTGGAAAAGAATCTAGATATTGTCTTATCTGCTAAGGAGTACAAGTATGCACTCTTCGAAGAGTGTCCTCAAGCCATGGTTGCTCAAAAATTTTTCTACTTCTAAGCCGAAAGGCAAGAAGAAGGAGAAACAAGGTGGAGCAAAGCTGGTGGGAGGATCTCAGGGAGGAGTGAAGAAGCCGAAAGGCAAGTACTTCACTTACAAGCAGGATGGACATTGGAAGAAGGACTGTCCCAATCCAAAGCAGAACAAAGGTATATCCTTTGGTCTAGTCGTTGAAACGTGGTTAGCGGTGTTATCTACCGGCACTTGGTGTGTAGATACGGGAGCCTTTGATCATGTCTGCAATACTTTGCAGGGGTTCTAGGAAACCTGATGACGAGCTAAGGGAGAGATTATCGTTTACTTGGGCAATGCCATAAAGGTGACAACTATTGCAGTGGGAGACGTTTTATTTATCTTTTGAGAAAAATAAAACTTTGGTTCTGGAAAATTCCCTTTATGTACCTTTATTTAGAAAGAATTTAGTTTCAGTTTCTAAATTATTTATGGATGGATATTCTATTTCTTTTAATGATAGAGTTGTTATAAAAAGGAATAGGGAGAATGTCTGTTCAGGTACATTGATAGGAAATTTGTACACACTTGAACCAAAACCTCCCACGATGCAAATAGAAGTTAATAACTCATCTTCTAATTCCAATAAGAGAAAAGAACCTTCGAAGATGAATCAAACATATCTTTGGCATCTTAGGCTTGGTCACATTAACATAAGCAGAATTCAAAGGTTGATAGCTGATGGACCTTTGGGTTCATTAGTGGTGGAGGATCTCCCAACCTGCGAATCTTGCTTGGAGGGTAAGATGACCAAGAGGCCTTTTAAGGCCAAGGGGTATAGATCCAAAGATGTGTTAGAATTGGTTCATTTTGATTCGTATGGTCCTATGTCTATCCAGGCAAGTGGTAGTCTTGAATATTTCATCTTTCTCATAGACGATTATTCAAGATATAGATGACACTACGATCTGCTCGTAGTAGCGAATACTGTTAGGGCAATCTCTTGCCGTGATATGGTTTTGATGTGTGTGGCAAAGGGTTTAAGTTAGAGTGTTATTATGATTTGATATGTGCGTTGGAGTCTTGCAGGGCTTAGTAATTCGCACATGGAGCCTTGGCGAGTTTCACCTCTCATGACGCGGTCCTTGAGTCGATGAATGATGGCTTTGCGGAAGCCGTGCGCTTGGAGCATCCGAGGGACCGCCGGACGAGGAGCTTGGAGTGAAGCCGGAGGAAGTAGACTTCAGGGCGAGATGCGAAGGATGGCGCTACAGAGCCGTGCGCTTGGCGCATCCGAGGGATGTGGCTGGACAAAGATAACTTCAAAGGCGAGGGACCCCGAGGGATGAGTGTGAGAGAATGTAACTCAGGAAGGGGTAGTAGCTCTTAGGTAAAACTTGGCCATTTGGCTAAGTGTCGGATGGGATTTCTCGACATCAGTTGACTACCATGTTAATGGTAGTCGACTACTCTAAGTCGACGGTGACTCGACTAGTGTTCGAGTCCGGTTCAAGTGCCAACAGTTGACTTCCATAGAATGACAGTCGACTGCGAGACCACCCGTCAACTGATGAAGGCATCAGTCGACTGGTCACAAGAGTTTCGGGCACAGAATGTAGTCGAGCTCGTGGAGCACTCGACTGATCGAGCATCACGATCGGCAATATCGTCGGCCGATCGATAGTCTTAGATGGATGGAATCCAACGTGGAAAGCAGCTGTTATTGGGCAATGACTACAGGACCAGTCGACTGATAGGGACATCAGTCGACTGCTCCTATGTCAATGGGAAGAAACCCTCTTCCTCTATAAAGAGGAATGGTGTGGGGTTTTGGGAGGCTAATGCTTATGCTCTAATCTTCTCCCAAAGTTCCCTAAAGCTTTCCATCCTCTTACTTGAGCTTATTTCCATTATATTTGTAAGAGGAGTGTTTTTGTGTAAAAGAGGTTACCTCCACCTAGCTTTGTGCAAAGAAGAGATCTAGTGAAAGATTAAGGAGTGATTCACCTTGGACGAATCGGACCGTGGATTAGCGGCGTAGCCGTGAACCACGTTACATCTCGGTGTTTGCATTGTTTGTATTCTTGTGTATCTTTTGCTTTGTCTTTATTTGTTTGTATTTGCATATTCCGCTTGCGCTAACATTTTGTAGACGAGCAAATTGCTTCATCCAACGAAAGAGGGCTATTCACCCCCCTCTAGCCGGCCGATCGATCCCCTACAAGTGGTATCAGAGCCAAGGAAAGCTTTCGCCACAACAAGCATATTCAAGAATGGCACTCTAATATTCATCCGCCAAAGTTTGAGGGAATTCTCTTGGTGGAAAAGAGAATGGAGGTATTTTTAGACCGATTTTGAAATTCTTTTGATTATGGAAAACGGTTTGAATTGCCTAGGAATGAAGAAGGAGCTATTGGAAAAATCAAGATGGAGTAAAAGACAAAGAGAGGAGTACTTGGCGAATTCAAAGGCCAAGCACCACCTCTACAATGTACTCCCCCAACAAGAAGTGAATAGGATAGGGGAGTGTGCTAGCGCCAAGGAAATGTTCGAGAAACTAATAGAAATTCATGAAGGCACATCCTAGGCGAAACTAGCAAGGAGAGATGTCCTTCACTCCCAATTATCCAACATCAAACTCGAAAAGGGAGAGAAGGTAAAATCCCTACACTCTAGATTTAAGGAAATTCTAACCGGCTTGACAAGTGTAGGTGAAAGGCTCTCCAATCGGGATATGGTAATGAAGGCCATAGATGCCTTTCCCCGGTCCTCAAGATGGAGCTCTATGGTGGACTCATTTTACATCTCCAAGAACTTAGAAGTGAGTACCTTGGAGGAGTTCTTCTCAACAATGGAGCTCCACGAAACAAGGCTTGAAGGAATAGTTGAAGAGCCTAGAATTCAACCTTCAAGAGGAGTAGCATTTTTGGCCAACAAGGGGAAGAAGAAGATGAAGATCCCTTCCTCCTCCGATGAAGCATCCTCATCTTCCTCCATGGATAGCACGGAAGAAGCCTATATGGTAAGGAGGGTAAGGCATGCTTTAAAAGGTTTTCAATTTAATAAATCTAATGATAGGAGTAGAAGACCAAGGGGGAAAATTATTTGCTACAATTGCCAAGGGGAGGGACATATAAGGGATAATTGTCCCCTCCTAAACAAGAGCAAGGAAGAGAAGAGAAAGAAGGAAGAAAAGAAGAAAAAGAAGGGAAGCAAGAAGAAAGAAGAAGAGAAGAGAGCCAAAGAAAAGGGAAAGGCAAAGACACTAAAGGCAAGGACTTGGGATGACCCATCCTCTTCCTCATCATCATCATCCGAGGAAGAAAATGCTTTTGTCACAAATTTGGCATTGATGGCGTTCGACGGCTTGGATTGCTCCTCCTCCGAAAATGAAGGATCAAGCTCAAGTGGAGAGAGTTCAAGTGAAGGGGGAGCCTCCTCTACATCCTCATCATCGGAAGAGGATTTGGTAAGTGAGGTAACGAATCTACCCCCTAAGCAAATAATGTCTATGATTTCTAGCCTCATTAAGGATTTATTTAGGGCAAAGAAAAGAAATAAATGCATGCTTGAGCAAATTAACGATTTAGAACAAAAGTTAGAAAAAACATGTTTTAATGATGACAATGATGATGCATGTTTACATGATAATTATATGCCTTTGGATGTTAATGATGCATGCATAGAAGAAAATAGGGCTTTAAGGGAAAAGGTAGACTATTTGACCAAAACCCTAGAAAAGTTTACAATAGGCTCCAACACCTTGAATATGATAATTGGGAGCCAAAGGGCAAGTTTCAATAAAAAAAGGCCTAGGTTATAAAGAAAAGAAAAATGAAAAGGCCTATAAATGTCTAATAGCTAGGGGCCAAGATAAAAAGAACGTAATTGCTAGGAAATGGATCCCTAAGGAATTTTTAGTGAACCCCATAGGCAAGAATTTATATTGGGTTCCAAAATCCATCCTAAAGGGTTAGGAAAACCCTAGGGTAGTCAACCATATGCAATTTACCTATATAATATGTTGGTTGACTTAGGATGGCGAGACAACATTTTTGAAATAGTGTTAGGTGATGATAATGCACCTATAAGTAGATAAATCATGCTTTAGGTAATGTTTACCTTTTTATCATCATGTAATACCTAATGCATGATAACAATTTGATGGATACATGTGTTTCATGATCATAATGTTGGTGCAATCGGCCCAGGTCACGATTGACCAGGACTCGAGTTTGGCTCGAGTGATGTTTTGATGTGTTTTGATGTTTCGACAAAAACATATGACAATATAATTGTCAAGGAAAGTCCAAGCATGGGTCTTGGCAAATGGAAAGTCCAACATGAGTTGGCAAGGAAAGTCCAAGCATGGTCTTGGCATGGAAAGTCCAACATGGGTTGGCATTTGAAGTCCAAGGAGTTTAATATTGGCGGCATAAAGTCCAAGCGGCAGTCTTGGCAGCACAAGTCCAATGGTTGGCGGCGTAAAGTCCAATCGGAGTCTTGGCGGCGTAAGTCCAATGTGCCTTGGCGGTGTAGACACCGTTAGCATGACATAGCCGACGGAAGCACCTGAAGGCTAGCGCGATGGATGAACAAGTCATGGATGACTTGGAGGGATCCGAGAGGCGTGAGGCTGATGGAGGTGGCTAGAAGGCTTAGGTCTAGGCTAAGGGTGGTCTAGCAAGTATGGGGGAACCATACTTGAGTAAAAACCTCATGTTTGAGGTGTGCCAGTCGACTGGTGCCATGTGGCAGTCGACTGGACCGAGTCAACTAGGGTTTGACTGTGGGTTATGGCCTAGCGCCAGCCATAGGTTGTCGGTCGGTGATGGATCGGCGATCGGTGATGATCGATCGGCGGTGCTCGAATTCGGCCCGAGAATGGAGTCGAGACTCGGTCGGTCAGTGAGGACTCCATCGATCGTGATGGTCTGTCGGTCGAGTGATGGTAGTTCCGTTGGACTTATCCAACATGGAACTAGCGTTGTCTCACGACAACGATGGCATCGATCGTGATGGTCCCGATCAGTCGACTGATAGACTTTTTCCAGCACAGGTTGAAGCTATATATGGAGCTCGTGATGGAGGAAAAAGACATCGGTTCTTGAGGGCTATTGGGGCGATTTGTTGGTGCAAATCAGGTCTCCAAGTGCAAGCAAGCAACCAAGCATTCAAGCAATCAAAACAAGTGTTGTAAAGTCTTTTCTTTACTTGTATTTCATATTCATTATTGTAATTGATTGTATTTGTATCTTATTGTTGTAAGATTACTTGTAAGGGGTTTCTCCACCCTTGACTTGTGTCAAGAAGGAGTTTTATTGGTTAGTGGTGTTTGTGGCATCGCTAGGGTTCGTACAAACCCAATCCATGGAGTAGGAACCGGTTCGGTTCCGAACCACGTTATATGCTCTTGTTGTGATTTGTGTTGTGTCCATTTCATTATTGCTTTTATCATTATATATATTCCGCAGCGTTAACAAAATTGTAGACACGAACGAGATTGAATTCCATCCACGATCGGGCGAGACGCTATTCACCCCCCCTCTAGCCGTTCCAATATTCCTAACAAGTGGTATCAGAGCCCGGGGCTCTTCTACGGATTAACAACCGGGAGCTAAGGCAAAAGGCTAGAGGGTGAAGATGGAATTCCAAGACAAGCTTGGATGGGAAATCAACACTCCACCTCCATATGATCCAGAAGATTTTCCGGCATGGAGAGCAAGAATGGAAACATTCTTGATGATGAACATAGAGGATTGGTTCATCCTCATTGAAGGTCTTGAACCCCCTAGGGATAAGAAGGGGAATGTCCTAAAATTGAAAAAGTGGACCCAAGAGCAACGCCAAAAGCTCAAGACCGAAGTTAAGGTAACGAAACTTTTGGAAGATTTAATCCCTAATGATGTTTTGTGCAAGCTAGGGGATTACATGTATGCCAAGGAGCTATGGAGAAAATTGGCAAGATTCCATGAGGAGAGTTCATCCTCAAGTGATAGTGAGGAATCGGAAGTTGAGATGGAGTCAATTTCCGAATCGGAGAAAGAAGAAGTAGAAGAGGTGGAAGAAGCATCTATTCCTAGGATTGAGGAAGAGAGACCATCCTCTACACCGGAGCAACCTCAAGAAGAGATTTCAACATCCGATCAAGATGAGGAAGCTCAAAATTCAACTCCGGCACCTACTACCACCCTAGGTAACTCAAACACTTTATTTTCAAATAAAAATCATATCATGTGCTTTGAATGTAGGGAGTATGGGCATTACAAGAGCAAATGTCCAAAGAAAGTCAAGAAAGCTCCTCCGGCACCTAAAAGTCAACAAAAGTCAACGGACGCCGGTTCCCCAAGTATCAAGAGCAAGGAGCACATCATATGCTTCAAATGCAATGCAAAAGGACATTATAGGAATCAATGTCCTAGGGGGAAGAAGAAGACCCAAGAGGGAGCTACACATGTAGGGGGAGCTTCCAAAGCTAACCCTAAGGTATATTTTAATAATGCATCCTCTTTAGTTAAAAGGCAAAAGCATGCTAAGGGTTTCAATTCTCTTGCTATTTATCATAAAGAGCATGCTAGAAATAACAAACATATTTGTTTAGGAGCTAAGAAGGTTCACCTTAGGAATAAGGAGAAGTTTGAGACTAATGTCCCTAAAAATATCGTACCTAGAGAATCAATTAGGAAAATAGGAGAACATCTAGGCCTTAACCCTAAATGGACTAGGCATATGCCTAGGAAGAACCATGCCCATGGTCTAAATCAAAATTCTAAAATTGGGCAATTAGAATTAGAGAACCAAGCCTTGAGGTCAAGGCTTGAGAAACTTGAAAAGACCCTAAATAAGATACAAAATCAATCTAAAGGGTCTAATGGTCAAATTCTTGGGTCAAGAAGTCAAAGTCAACATCTAGGATCTAAAAGTCAAAAGTCAACCAAGGGCAAGAAAGGTTTGGGTCACAAACCTAAGCCTAAGGTGGCTTATCATTGTGTTCCATTTGACTATGGAACACTAACTAGGTCTAGGAAGACCAAGGTCAATAGGGAAGTCATCCCTAGAGTTGACCAAGGTTTGTGCCTAGTGGCTAAGGTTTCTAGGAAACCTAGGGTGGCCACTAAAAAGGTTATTAGGGAGGCAATCCCTAAGGTTAACCATGACAAGACCACAATGACCAAGGCTTCTAAGCCTAGGAGGGTCATTAGGAAGATATCTAGGGAGGTTATCCCTAAAGAATACCTAATTAACCCTAGGAGCTCAAATCGGTTTTGGGTTCCTAAGAGCGTGATTGATTCACGCTAGGTGAGTTTAGGGTGTGCCAACCTTGATTGGATGAGTAGTTAACTCAACCATGGTAAAGGTGACACTTTAGGATATTTTCAAGGTTATGGTTACCTTGAAAATACATTTGAGCTTTAATTCTAAAAGATTTTAGGATGTGCCAATATTATTTGAGAAGTTTGATAAAATGATTAAATTGGCACAATTTAGTTTTAGAGATTAGTTTGCCATTTTGGGTTTTTGGCACACTAGGAAGATTAGTGATAATATGGCAAAATATAATTAATTATATCAAATGACAATTAATATTAAAATTTAGGTATACTTATACCTATACTTTTTACTTGCCATGATTTGTTTGCCATATGCCATGACATGACATCATGTTTATGTTCTATCATTTATATGTCATGAGTATGCTTAGGGATTAAGGATAAATGTCATATGTTTTTAGATTTCATATTATGCCATGACATCATGATCATTGGCCATGCTTAATTATTGCTATTATTATGCCATGATCATTTCATGCATTTAATATAATTTGATTGAAATTGATTTAAGGACAATGGCATGACTTGGAGTCCCATTTATAAGGGAATCAAGTAGGGTTGCCTTAGAAAAATGCATGAAACCCTAGATTAAATGAATCAAAACCCACATCTCACATCCAATTGACATGTATGTGTATTTATACATCATAGATACATGTGAGATGCTAGGATATGAGTTAAGTTCAAGGTGCATAGTTTTTGCATCTAGATGAACTAAAACTCATCTAATTCTATTTGTGGATCATTGGGAGAGCATGTGTACAAGTCATGTACATAGAGCCCAAGGAATATGATCCAAGATAAGGTTTTGAAAACATTTTAAAATCATTTTAGAAAACCTTGATGAAGCCTATCTTTTGATAGCAATCACCATTGATGAAGTTGATACAAAGTAGGACCAAAACATTGAAAATTTCAATGGTTTTGAACTTTGTACCAATTTCACTATTTAATGGGTAAAATAATTTTCAAACATTTTTCACCCATTGTATTAGTCATAAGTATTATACGTATCAAATTTCGTGATTTTTGGATATACGTATAATTAGTTATGATTTTTCAAAACTCATTTCTGATAACTGAAAATCGGGATTTTCAGTTATCGATCGCACAGGTGGCGGTCGATGGAGGTTCTATCGTGATTTGAATCACTGATCGTAGCTGATTTTGGGTAAACAAGGTTGTTTAACCCGATTTTACTGGTTATGGTCCATAATCACTCCTAACCCTAGGATATACTTTGGGAAACATTATAAAGGGTGTAAATCCATTGGATATGGATTAGGAGAAGTATTTGGGGTTTGTATCAATTTTAAGGTGTTGGAAAGTTCAATGTTGAATCTCTAACCTTAATTTTGATGGTTTAGAGTTCCTATTGGCTTAGGGACTTCCCAAGGACATTGTTGGTGCAATGGTTAAGGGGGAGCAAGCCTTTAGGGGGAGGAATCCATCTTGGAATGATGGATGTGTTTTTCTCCTTGAAAAGGAGAAGTTATTGGGAGAATATGACATCAATTGGGAAATTGATGGGGACTTTTGAGAGACCAAATTTGGAAATTGGGAGAGTAAATAGGATTGTCTCTCTTGAGTGATATTGGACTTATCACTAGGAAGATGGTAGGCAACCTAAGTATTTTTGGACCAAGGGGGAGATTGTAAGATCTCATTGGGACATGAGACATTGACCCTCTTGGGGAGACAACTTTTTGCTGTTAGTCAAAAAGGGGGAGAATGTTTGGGGGAAAACATTTGGAGAGTATTTACCAATTTGGGATAATTGGTAAAGGATTTGAGTTAGTATTCTAACTCAATTATTTGTTTGGTTTTTGTCAAACATAAAAATGGGGGAGATTATTGGTGCAATCGGCCCAGGTCACGATTGACCAGGACTCGAGTTTGGCTCGAGTGATGTTTTGATGTGTTTTGATGTTTCGACAAAAACATATGACAATATATTTGTCAAGGAAAGTCCAAGCATGGGTCTTGGCAAATGGAAAGTCCAACATGAGTTGGCAAGGAAAGTCCAAGCATGGTCTTGGCATGGAAAGTCTAACATGGGTTGGCATTTGAAGTCCAAGGGGTTTAATATTGGCGGCGTAAAGTCCAAGCGGCAGTCTTGGCAGCACAAGTCCAATGGTTGGTGGCGTAAAGTCCAATCGGAGTCTTGGCGGCGTAAGTCCAATGTGCCTTGGCGGTGTAGACACCGTTAGCATGACATAGCCGACGGAAGCACCTGAAGGCTAGCGCGATGGATGAACAAGTCATGGATGACTTGGAGGGATCCGAGAGGCGTGAGGCTGATGGAGGTGGCTAGAAGGCTTAGGTCTAGGCTAAGGGTGGTCTAGCAAGTATGGGGGAACCAGACTTGGGCTAAAACCTCAGGTTTGAGGTGTGCGGTGCCGGTGCCATGTGTCGACCGGATCAACTAGGGTTTATTGCGGGTTATGCCTAGCGTACCGAGCCATAGGTTGTCGATCGATGGATCGGCGATCGTGATCTTATGATCGATCGGTGCTCGAGAATTCGACCGCGAATGGAGTCGAGACTCGACTGGTCGAGTGAGGACTCCATCAGTCGACTGATGGTCACAATCAGTCGAGTGATGGTAGTTCCATTGGACTTATCCAACGTGGAACTAGCCGTTGTCTCATGACAACAGTGGCATCAGTCGACTGATGGTCCCGATCAGTCGACTGATAGACTTTTTCTAGCACAGGTTGAAGCTATATATTGAGCTCGTGATGGAGGAAAAAGACATCGGTTCTTGAGGGCTATTGGGGCGATTTGTTGGTGCAAATCAGGTCTCCAAGTGCAAGCAAGCAACCAAGCATTCAAGCAATCAAAACAAGTGTTGTAAAGTCTTTTCTTTACTTGTATTTCATATTCATTATTGTAATTGATTGTATTTGTATCTTATTGTTGTAAGATTACTTGTAAGGGGTTTCTCCACCCTTGACTTGTGTCAAGAAGGAGTTTTATTGGTTAGTGGTGTTTGTGTCATCGCTAGGGTTCGTCT
Source organism: Wurfbainia villosa (assembly GCA_025175895.1). Classification (NCBI taxonomy): domain Eukaryota; kingdom Viridiplantae; phylum Streptophyta; class Magnoliopsida; order Zingiberales; family Zingiberaceae; genus Wurfbainia; species Wurfbainia villosa. Next base: position 88,020,761 of record CM045994.1, on the reverse strand, counting down.
GAACCCAATCGTGGAGTAGGAACCGGTTGGTTCGAACCACGTTATATCTTGTTGTGATTTGTGTTGTGTCTATTTCGTTATTGCTTTTATCATTATATATATTCCATTGCGCTAGCGAAATTGTAGAAACGAAACGAGATTAATTCCATCCACGATCAGGCGACGCTATTCACCCCCCCTCTCTAGCCGTTCCAATATTCCTAACAAGTGGTATCAGAGCCCGGGGCTCTTCTACGGATTAACAACCGGGAGCTAAGGCAAAAGGCTAGAGGGTGAAGATGGAATTCCAAGACAAGCTTGTATGGGAAATCAACACTCCACCTCCATATGATCCAGAAGATTTTCCGGCATGGAGAGCAAGAATGGAAACATTCTTGATGATGAACATAGAGGATTGGTTCATCCTCATTGAAGGTCTTGAACCCCCTAGGGATAAGAAGGGGAATGTCCTAAAATTGAAAAAGTGGACCCAAGAGCAACGCCAAAAGCTCAAGACCGAAGTTAAGGTAACGAAACTTTTGGAAGATTTAATCCCTAATGATGTTTTGTGCAAGCTAGGGGATTACATGTATGCCAAGGAGCTATGGAGAAAATTGGCAAGATTCCATGAGGAGAGTTCATCCTCAAGTGATAGTGAGGAATCGGAAGTTGAGATGGAGTCAATTTCCGAATCGGAGAAAGAAGAAGTAGAAGAGGTGGAAGAAGCATCTATTCCTAGGATTGAGGAAGAGAGACCATCCTCTACACCGGAGCAACCTCAAGAAGAGCTTTCAACATCCGATCAAGATGAGGAAGCTCAAAATTCAACTCCGGCACCTACCACCACCCTAGGTAACTCAAACACTTTATTTTCAAATAAAAATCATATCATGTGCTTTGAATGTAGGGAGTATGGGCATTACAAGAGCAAATGTCCAAAGAAAGTCAAGAAAGCTCCTCCGGCACCTAAAAGTCAACAAAAGTCAACGGACACCGGTTCCCCAAGTATCAAGAGCAAGGAGCACATCATATTCTTCAAATGCAATGCAAAAGGACATTATAGGAATCAATGTCCTAGGGGGAAGAAGACCCAAGAGGGAGCTACACATGTAGGGGGAGCTTCCAAAGCTAACCCTAAGGTATATTTTAATAATGTATCCTCTTTAGTTAAAAGGCAAAAGCATGCTAAGGGTTTCAATTCTCTTGCTATTTATCATAAAGAGCATGCTAGAAATAACAAACATATTTGTTTAGGAGCTAAGAAGGTTCACCTTAGGAATAAGGAGAAGTTTGGGACTAATGTCCCTAAAAATATCGTACCTAGAGAATTAATTAGGAAAATAGGAGAACATCTAGGCCTTAACCCTAAATGGACTAGGCATATGCCTAGGAAGAACCATGCCCATGGTCTAAATCAAAATTCTAAAATTGGGCAATTAGAATTAGAGAACCAAGCCTTGAGGTCAAGGCTTGAGAAACTTAAAAAGACCCTAAATAAGATACAAAATCAATCTAAAGGGTCTAATGGTCAAATTCCTGGGTCAAGAAGTCAAAGTCAACATCTAGGATCTAAAAGTCAAAAGTCAACCAAGGGCAAGAAAGGTTTGGGTCACAAACCTAAGCCTAAGGTGGCTTATCATTGTGTTCCATTTGACTATGGAACACTAACTAGGTCTAGGAAGACCAAGGTCAATAGGGAAGTCATCCCTAGAGTTGACCAAGGTTTGTGCCTAGTGGCTAAGGTTTCTAGGAAACCTAGGGTGGCCACTAAAAAGGTTATTAGGAGTTCCTAAGGTTAACCATGACAAGACCACAATGACCAAGGCTTCTAAGCCTAGGAGGGTCATTAGGAAGATATCTAGGGAGGTTATCCCTAAATAATACCTAATTAACCCTAGGAGCTCAAATCGGTTTTGGGTTCCTAAGAGCGTGATTGATTCACGCTAGGTGAGTTTAGGGTGTGCCAACCTTGATTGGACGAGTAGTTAACTCAACCATGGTAAAGATGGCACTTTAGGATATTTTCAAGGTTATGGTTACCTTGAAAATACATTTGAGCTTTAATTCTAAAAGATTTTAGGATGTGCCAATATTATTTGAGAAGTTTGATAAAATGATTAAATTGGCACAATTTAGTTTTAGAGATTAGTTTGCCATTTTGGGATTTTGGCACACTAGGAAGATTAGTGATAATATGGCAAAATATAATTAATTATATCAAATGACAATTAATATTAAAATATTGGTATACTTATACCTATACTTTTTACTTGCCATGATTTGTTTGCCATATGCCATGACATGACATCATGTTTATGTTCTATCATTTATATGTCATGAGTATGCTTAGGGATTAAGGATAAATGTCATGTGTTTTTAGATTTCATATTATGCCATGACATCATGATCATTGGCCATGCTTAATTATTGCTATTATTATGCCATGATCATTTCATGCATTTAATATAATTTGATTGAAATTGATTTAAGGACAATGGCATGACTTGGAGTCCCATTTATAAGGGAATCAAGTAGGGTTGCCTTAGAAAAATGCATGAAACCCTAGATTAAATGAATCAAAACCCACATCTCACATCCAATTGACATGTATGTGTATTTATACACCATAGATACATGTGAGATGCTAGGATATGAGTTAAGTTGTGGATCATTGGGAGAGCATGTGTACAAGTCATGTACATAGAGCCCAAGGAATATGATCCAAGATAAGGTTTTGAAAACATTTTAAAATCATTTTAGAAAACCTTGATGAAGCCTATCTTTTGATAGCAATCACCATTGATGAAGTTGATACAAAGTAGGACCAAAACATTGAAAATTTCAATGGTTTTGAACTTTGTACCAATTTCATTATTTAATGGGTAAAATAATTTTCAAACATTTTTCACCCATTGTATTAGTCATAAGTATTATACGTATAAAATTTCGTGATTTTTCGATATACGTATAATTAATTATGATTTTTCAAAACTCATTTCGATAATCGCGAAAATCGGGATTTTGATTATCGATCGGCTACCTGTGGCGATCGTGATGGATGTGATCGACAATTTGAATCACTCATTGTACTTTGATTTCGGTGTAAACAAGGTTGTTTAACCCGATTTCAGCTACGATTATGGTCCATAATCACTCCTAACCCTAGGATATACTTTGGGAAGCATTATAAAGGGTGTAAATCCATTGGATATGGATTAGGAGAAGTATTTGGGGTTTGTATCAATTTTAAGGTGTTGGAAAGTTCAATGTTGAATCTCTAACATTAATTTTGATGGTTTAGAGTTCCTATTGGCTTAGGGACTTCCCAAGGACATTGTTGGTGCAATGGTCAAGGGGGAGCAAGCCTTTAGGGGGAGGTATCCATCTTGGAATGATGGAAGTGTTTTTCTCCTTGAAAAGGAGAAGTTATTGGGAGAATATGACATCAATTGGGAAATTGATGGGGACTTTTGAGAGACCCAATTTAGAAATTGGGAGAGTAAATAGGATTGTCTCTCTTGAGTGATATTGGACTTATCACTAGGAAGATGGTAGGCAACCTAAGTATTTTTGGACCAAGGGGGAGATTGTAAGATCTCATTGGGACATGAGACATTGACCCTCTTGGGGAGACAACTTTTTGCTGTTAGTCAAAAAGGGGGAGAATGTTTGGGGGAAAACATTTGGAGAGTATTTACCAATTTGGGATAATTGGTAAAGGATTTGAGTTAGTATTCTAACTCAATTATTTGTTTGGTTTTTTTCAAACATAAAAAAGGGGGAGATTGTTGGTGCAATCGAGTCCTGATCGACCCGAGGACTCGAGTTTGGCTCAGTGATGTTTTGATGTGTTTGATGTTTAGACAAAAACATATGACAATATAATTGTCAGGAAAGTCCAAGCATGGTCTTTGCAGGGAAAGTCCAAGATTAGTTGGCAAGGAAATTCCAAGAATGGTCTTGGCATGGAAAGTCCAACATGGGTTGGCATTTGAAGTCCAAGGGGCTTAATATTGGCGGCGTAAAGTCCAAGGGGCAGTCTTGGCGGCCAAGTCAATGGTTTGGCGCGTAAAGTCCAATCGAGTCTTGGCGGCGTAAGTCAATGTGCCTTGGCGGTGTAGACAGATTAGCATGACATAGCCGGAAGCACACGAAGGCTAGCGCGATGGATGAACAAGTCATGGATGACTTGGAGGGATCCGAGAGGCGTGAGGCTGATGGAGGTGGCTAGAAGGCTTAGGTCTAGGCTAAGGGTGGTCTAGCAAGTATGGGGGAACCATACTGGAGTTAAAACCTCATGTTTGAGGTGTGCCAGTCGACTGGTGTCATGTGGCAGTCGACTGGACCGAGTCAACTTGGGTTTGACTGCGGGTTATGGCCTAGCGATCATTGCCAGGTGGGCGATCGTGATGGATCAGCGATCGTGATCGTGTCGGCATCGTGGTGCTCGAAATCGACCGCGAGAATGGAGTCGAGACTCATTGGTCAGTGAGGACTCCATCGGTCGACGATGGTCTGTCGGTCGTGATGAAGTTCCATTGGACTTATCAGCGTGGAACTGGCGTTGTCTCCGCGACAAGCGATGGCATCGATCGTGATGGTCCGATCGATCGGTGATAGACTTTTTCCGGCCTGAGTTGAAGCTATATATGGAGCTCGTGATGGAGGAAAAGACAATCGGTTCTTGAGGCTATTTGGGGGCGATTTGTTGTTGCAAATCAGGTCTCAAGTGCAAGCAACCAAGCAGATCAAGCATTCAAGCAATCAAACAAGTGTTGTAAAGTCTTTTCTTTACTTGTATTTCATATTTCATTGTATATTGCTTGTATTTTTTTATTGTTGTAAGATTACTTGTAGGTTTCTCCACCTGACTTGTGTCAGAAGGAGTTTATTAGTTAGTGGTGTTTGTGGCATCGCTAGGGTCTGAACCCAATCGTGGAGTAAGGCAGGTTTGGTTCGAACCACGTTATATCTTGTTGTTGTGTTGTGTCATTTGTTATTGCTTTATTATTATTATATATTCCGCTAACTATGAAATTGTAGACCTGAGCGAGATTTCCATCACGATCAGGCGCTATTCACCCCCTCTGGCCGTTCAATATTCTAACAAGTGGTATCAGAGCAGGGCTCTTCTCACGGATTAACAAGAGCTAAGGCAAAAGGCTAGAGGTGAAGATGGAATTCCAAGACAAGCTTGGATGGGAAATCAACACTCCACCTCCATATGATCCAAGATTTTCTGGAAGCAGAATGGAAACATTCTTGATGATGAACATAGAGGATTGGTTCATCCTCATTGAAGGCCTTGAACCCCTAGGGATAAGAAGGGGAATGTCCTAAAATTGAAAAAGTGGACCCAAGAGCAACGCCAAAAGCTCAAGACCGAAGTTAAGGTAACGAAACTTTTGGAAGATTTAATCCCTAATGATGTTTTGTGCAAGCTAGAGGATTACATGTATGCCAAGGAGCTATGGAGAAAATTGGCAAGATTCCATGAGGAGAGTTCATCCTCAAGTGATAGTGAGGAATCGGAAGTTGAGATGGAGTCAATTTCCGAATCGAAGAAAGAAGAAGTAGAAGAGGTGGTAGAAGCATCTATTCCTAGGATTGAGGAAGAGAGACCATCCTCTACACCGGAGCAACCTCAAGAAGAGCTTTCAACATCCGATCAAGATGAGAAGCTCAAAATTCAACTCGCACCTACCACCACCCTAGGTAACTCAAACACTTTATTTTCAAATAAAAATCATATCATGTGCTTTGAATGTAGGGAGTATGGGCATTACAAGAGCAAATGTCCAAAGAAAGTCAAGAAAGCTCCTCCGACACCTAAAAGTCAACAAAGTCAAGGACACGGTTCCCCAAGTATCAAGAGCAAGGAGCACATCATATTCTTCAAATGCAATGCAAAGGATATTATAGGAATCAATGTCCTAGGGGAAGAAGAAGACCCAAGAGGAGCTACACATGTAGGGGAGCTTCAAGCTAACCCTAAGGTATATTTTAATAATGCATCCTTCTTTAGTTATAAAGGCAAAAGCATGCTAAGGGTTTCAATTCTCTTGCTATTTATCATAAAGAGCATGCTAGAAATAACAAACATATTTGTTTAGGAGCTAAGAAGGTTCACCTTAGGAATAAGGAGAAATTTGGGACTAATGTCCCTAAAAATATATTACCTAGAGAATCAATTAGGAAAATAGGAGAACATCTAGGCCTTAACCTAAATGGACTAGGCATATGCCTAGGAAAGAACCATGCCCATGGTCTAAATCAAAATTCTAAAATTGGGCAATTAGAATTAGAGAACCAAGCCTTGAGGTCAAGGCTTGAGAAACTGAAAAGACCTAAATAAGATACAAAATCAATCTAAAGGGTCTAATGGTCAAATTCTAGGTCAAGAAGTCAAAGTCAACATCTAGGACCTAAAAGTCAAAAGTCAACCAAGGGCAAGAAAGGTTTGGGTCACAAACCTAAGCCTAAGGTGGCTTATCATTGTGTTCCATTTGACTATGGAACACTAACTAGGTCTAGGAAGACCAAGGTCAATAGGAAGTCATCCTAGAGTTGACCAAGGTTTGTGCCTAGTGGCTAGGTTTCTAGGAAACCTAGGGTGGCCACTAAGAAGGTTGCAGGGAGTTCCTAAGGTTAACCATGTAGGCAAGACCAAAATGACCAAGGCTAATAAGCCTAGGAGGTCATTAGGAAGGTATCTAGGAGGTTATCCCTAAGAATACCTAATTAACCTAGGAGCTCAAATCGGTTTTGGGTTCCTAAGGCGTGATTGATTCACGCTAGATGGGTTAGGGTGTGCCAACCTTGATTGGATGGGTAGTTAACTCAACCATGGTAAAGGTGGCACTTTAGGATATTTTCAAGGTTATGGTTACCTTGAAAATACATTTGAATCTTAATCCTAAAAGATTTTAGGATGTGCCAATATTATTTGAGAAGTTTGATAAAATGATTAAATTGGCACAATTTAGTTTTAGAATTAGTTTGCCATTTTGGGTTTTTGGCACACTAGGAAGATTAGTGATAATATGGCAAAATATAATTAATTATATCAAATGACAATTAATATTAAAATTTAGGTATTACTTATACCTATACTTTTATGCCATGATTTGTTTGCCATATGCCATGACATGACATCATGTTTATGTTCTATCATTTATATATCATGAATATGCTTTAGGATTAAGGATTAAATGTCATGTGTTTTTAGATTTCATATTATGCCATGACATCATGATTATGAGCATGTGTTTATCTATATCATCTCTAATGTCATAATCACTCATGCATTTAAGATAATTTGATTGAAATTGATTTAAGGACAATGACATGACTTGGAGTCCCATTTATAAGGGAATCAAGTAGGGTTGCCTTAGAAAAATGCATGAAACCCTAGATTAAATGAACCAAAACTCACATCTCACATCCAATTGATATGTATGTGTATTTATACACCATAGATACATGTGAGATGCTAGGATATGAATTAAGTTCAAGGTGCATAGTTTTTGCATCTAGATGAACTAAAACTCATCTAATTCTATTTGTGGATCATTGGGAGAGCATGTGTACAAGTCATGTACATAGAGCCCAAGGAATATGATCCAAGATAAGGTTTTGAAAACATTTTAAAATCATTTTGAAAAACCTTGGTGAAGTCTATCTTTTGATAGCAATCACCATTGATGAAGTTGATACAAAGTAGGACCAAAACATTGAAAATTTCAATGGTTTTGAACTTTGTACCAATTTCAGTATTTTATGGGTAAAATAATTTTCAAACATTTTTTACCCATTGTATTGGTCATAGGTATTATACGTATCAAATTTCGTGATTTTTGATATCATTATAATTAGTTATGATTTTTAAAAACTCATTTCGATAAGCGAAAATCGGATTTTCGATTATCGATCGGCCTACATGTAGTGGCGATCGTGATGGAAAGTTCGATCGTGATTTACGAATCACTCATTGGTAGCTGATTCGGGGTAAACAAGGTTGTTTAACCCGATTTCTAACCTAGGATATGCTTTGGGAAGCATTATAAAGAGTGAAAATCCATTGGATATGGATTAGGAGAAGTATTTAGGGTTTGTATCAATTTTAAGGTGTTGGAAAGTTCAATGTTGAATTTCTAACCTTAATTTTGATGGTTTAGAGTTCCTATTGGCTTAGTGACTTCCCAAGGACATTGTTGGTGCAATGGTCAAGGGGGAGCAAGCCTTTAGGGGGAGGTATCCATCTTGGGATGATGGATGTGTTTTTCTCCTTGAAGAGGAGAAGTTATTGGGAGAATATGACATCAATTGGGAAATTGATGGGACTTTTGAGAGACCCAATTTGGAAATTGGGAGAGTAAATAGGATTGTCTCTCTTGAGTGATATTGGACTTATCACTAGGAAGATGGTAGGCATCCTAAGTATTTTTGGACCAAGGGGAGATTGTAAGATCTCATTGGGACATGAGACATTGACCCTCCTTGGGAGAAAACCTTTTTGATGTTAGTCAAAGGGGAGAATGTTTGGGAGAACATTTGGAAGTATTTACCAATTTGGGATAATTGGTAAAGGATGTGAGTTCGGGGTCTAACTCAATTATTTGTTTAGTTTGTGTCCAACATCAAAAAGGGGGAGATTGTTGGTGCAATCGGCCCAGGTCACGATTGACCAGGACTCGAGTTTGACTCGAGTGATGTTTTGATGTGTTTTGATGTTTCGACAAAAACATATGACAATATAATTGTCATGGAAAGTCAAGTCATGGGTACTTGGCAAATGGAAAGTCCAACATGGGTTGGCAAGGAAAGTCCAAGCATGGTCTTGGCATGGAAAGTCAACATGGGTTGGCATTTGAAGTCAAGGGGTTTGATATTGGCGGCGTAAAGTCCAAGCGGAGTCTTGGCGATAAGTCCAATGGTTGGCGGCGTAAAGTCAAGCGGAGTCTTGGCGGCGTAAGTCCAATGTGCCTTGGCGGTGTAGACACCGTTAGCATGACATAGCCGATGAAGGCTAGCGCGATGGATGAACAAGTCATGGATGACTTGGAGAGGATCAGGCGTGAGGTGATGGAGGTGGCTAGAAGGCTTAGGTCTAGGCTAAGGGTGGTCTAGCAAGTATGGGGAACCATACTTGAGTTAAAACCTCATGTTTGAGGTGTGCGGTCGGGTGCCATGTGGCGTCATTTGGACCCGAATCAACTAGGGTTTGATTTGCGGGTTATATGGCCTGCGATCATTGCCATAGGTTGGCGGTCGGTGATGGCTCAGCGATCGTGATCGTGTGATCGATCGGTGGTGCTCGAAATCGACCCGCGAGAATGGAGTCGAGACTCGGGTCAGTGAGGACTCCATCGGTCGTGATGGTCTGTCCACGAGTGATGGTAGTTCCGTTGGACTTATCCAACGTGGAACTAGCCGTTGTCTCACGACAACAGTGGCATCAGTCGACTGATGGTCCCGATCAGTCGACTGATAGACTTTTTCCAGCACAGGTTGAAGCTATATATGGAGCTCGTGATGGAGGAAAAAGACATCGGTTCTTGAGGGCTATTGGGGCGATTTGTTGGTGCAAATCAGGTCTCCAAGTGCAAGCAAGCAACCAAGCATTCAAGCAATCAAAACAAGTGTTGTAAAGTCTTTTCTTTACTTGTATTTCATATTCATTATTGTAATTGCTTGTATTTGTATCTTATTGTTGTAAGATTACTTGTAAGGGGTTTCTCCACCCTTGACTTGTGTCAAGAAGGAGTTTTATTGGTTAGTGGTGTTTGTGGCATTGCTAGGGTTCGTACGAACCCAATCCGTGGAGTAGGAACCGGTTCGGTTCCGAACTACGTTATATGCTCTTGTTGTGATTTGTGTTGTGTCCATTTCGTTATTGCTTTTATCATTATATATATTCCGCTGCGCTAACGAAATTGTAGACACGAACGAGATTGAATTCCATCCACGATCAGGCGAGATGCTATTCACCCCCCTCTAGCCGTTCCAATATTCCTAACACATAATGTGAAATTAATTCATACATGTCTTTATGATCATGTGGGATAGTAGGTTGATACTTAACCATGGGTAGAAATGCATGAAATTAATGGTTAAGTACATACAAATACCCTTAGGATACATCTCACACTCATTATAGGCTACCTTGGTTGAAAACTTAGCAAGGGTGAGATGTTAGGATGATACAAATGTCCACTAGTGCCTATGGCATTTAGATGGCCATTAAAGGTATCAAAATAGCAATAATAGACCAATCATGGGGAAGACTTATGTTTAATTCATAGACATATTGCCCAAAGATCATGGTTGGATATTTCATATGTTTTCAAAATAATATATTACTTTAAAATCTGTGTATTCATGTTTTGAAACAATTCAAGCCAAAACTAGGTGTTAAAATGGACACTAACTTGATCAAAAACCTAGTGGTTTTTAAAGCTTTTATATTTTTGGAAAATCTTTGAAAATACAATGATTTTCCATGGAAAACTATTTTTCATTGATAGATATACTTACAAGAAATATGTTCCCCAAATTTCATGATTTTTCAAATTTTATACATTTTCTAATGCATTTCTGAAATTCATTCTGAAAACTTTAAAATCCCGAAATGCTTGTGCCAATGATCGGTAGTCAATCGAACTTGTAATATGCCCAATAACCTTTTGTATCAAATTTTAAGGCATGTTTTGGGTTTTGTTTACCTCTAGACTTGATGTCATGCTTGTATAAACCTTGTTTATTATTTTTGATGGTGTCAAAGGGGGAGAAATGTTATGTTTAAGTAAGGGAGAATAGTTTAAGTAAGGGGGAATATATGTAGGGGGAGTTTCATGTATTAACGGGGAGAGTTGCTAATCATGTTTATTTACATGCTTTCCCTTCTTAATATTTTATCAAATGTTTTACCTAACTTAAACGGATTGCCACACATCAAAAAGGGGGAGATTATTAGGACAATCTCTTACCGTGATATGGTTTTGATGTGTGTGGCAAAGGTTTAAGTTAGAGTTTTATTATGATTTGATATGTGCGTTGGAGTCTTGCAGGGTTTAGTAATTCGTACATGGAGCCTTGGCGAGTTTCACCTCTCATGACGCGGTCCTTGAGTCGGTGAAGGATGGCTTTGCGGAAGCCGTGCGCTTGGAGCATCCGAGGGACCGTCGGACGAGGAGCTTGGAGTGAAGCCGGAGGAAGTAGACTTCAGGGCGAGACGCAAAGGATGGCGCTGCAGAGCCGTGCGCTTGGCGCATCCGAGGGACGTGGCCGGACGAAGATAACTTCAAAGGAGAGGGACTCCGAGGGATGAGTGTGAGCGAATGTAACCTGAGAAGGGGTAGTAGCTCTTAGGTAAAACTTGGCCATTTGGCTAAGTGTCGGATGGGATTTCCCGACATCAGTGGACTACCATGTTAATGGTAGTCGACTACTCTAAGTCGACGGTGACTCGACTAGTGTTCGAGTCCGGTTCAAGTGCCAACAGTCGACTGCCATGGAATGGCAGTCGACTGCGAGACCACCAGTCGACTGATGAAGGCATCAGTCGACTGGTCGCAAGAGTTTCAGGCACAGAATGGAGTCGAGCTCATGGAGCACTCGACTGATCGAGCATCAGTCGACTGATGGCAATATCAGTCGACTGATACCAGTGTCGTTGGATGGAATCCAACGTGGAAAACAACCGTTATTGGGCAACGGCTACAGGACCAGTCGACTGATAGGGACATCAGTTGACTGCTCCTGTGTCAACGGGAAGAAACCCTCTTCCTCTATAAAGAGGAATGGTGTGGGATTTTGGGAGGCTAATGCTTATGCTCTAATCTTCTCCCAAAGTTCCCTAAAGCTTTCCATCCTCTTACTTGAGCTTATTTCCATTATATTTGTAAGAGGAGTGTTTTTGTGTAAAAGAGGTTACCTCCACCTAGCTTTGTGCAAAGGAGAGATCTAGTGAAAGATTGAGTGATTCACCTTGGACGAATCGGACCGTGGATTAGCGGCGTAGCCGTGAACCACGTTACATCTCGGTGTTTGCAGTGTTTGTATTCTTGTGTATCTTTTGCTTTGTCTTTATTTGTTTGTATTTGCATATTCCGCTTGCGCTAACGTTTTGTAGACGAGCAAATTTCTTCATCCAACGAAAGAGGGCTATTCACCCCCCTCTAGCTGGCCAATCGATCCCCTACAAATACCTCTTGGGAGAGTTTAGGAATTACTTGTCAGAGGTTGGGATTCAATCCCAATTGACTGCACCTGGCACACCCCAGTAGAACAGTGTAACAGAGCGAAGGAATAGGACTCTTATGGAGATGGTTAGATCGATGATGAGTTATTTTGAGTTGCCAGATTCGTTCTGGGGATATGCTCTAGATACAGCGGTGTACATTCTAAACTTGGTTCCATCTAAATCAGTGTCTTCTACTCCCACAGAATTGTGGACTAGGGGAAAGCCTAGTCTAAGACATATTCGGACATGGGGAGTCCAGCACATGTGCTGAAGGCAGATGCTGGTAAGTTTGAATCTCGTACAGAAGTACTCATGTTCGTTGGCTATCCTAGAAGAACGAAGGGTGGGTTATTTTATAGTCCTATAGATCAGAGGGTGATTGTTAGCACGAACGCCAGATTTCTAGAGGAAGACTATATGATGAGACACAATCCCAAGAGTAAAATAGTTCTGAAGGAATTAAAAGGGGAAGTCACTTCTTTAGTACCACCGGTACAAGAGGATATACCACATGTCATTGCACCGCGTGTCACAGAGGATACACAGGTGATACCTCGTCGTAGTGGGAGGGTTGTGAGACAGCCTGATAGATTCATGTTCTTGGGAGAATCTTCTGATTTGGTCCCTGGTGAACATGAACCTGATCCCTAGACATATGACGAGGCAATCCAAGATAAAGATGCAGCATCTTGGCAAAGTGCAATGAATGCTGAGATTGAATCTATGGATTCAAATCAGGTCTGGGAGCTCTTATGCATAGCAGCTCATATGAATTATGAGGTGTGACAGATGAATGACAAGATAACTTTCCTTAATGGAAGTCTTGAGGAAAACATCTATATAAAGCAACAAGAGAGATTCATTGCGAAGGGCAAAGAGCATCTTGTATGTAAGCTTAATCGGTCCATTTATGGATTGAAGCAAGCTTCAAGGTCTTGGAACATCTCTTTTGATGAGGTAATCCAATCTTATGCATTTATTCAAAGTCCGGATGAGTCTTGTGTATACAAGAGATGTGACGGAAACGTAGTGGTATTTCTTGTACTATACGTAGATAATATTTTGGTGATTGGCAACAATATCAAAGTGTTATCAAGCGTAAGAGTATGGTTGTCCAAACAATTCGATATGAAGGACTTGGGAGAAGTGGGACACATCCTTGGGATCAAGGTTATAAGGGATCGCAGGAAAAGGATGTTGTACTTATCCCAAGCTTCATACATAGACACGATTTTGAATCGTTTTAGCATGCAGAACTCCAAGAAGGGTTTTCTACCTTTCAGGCATGGAGTTCCTTTATCTAAGGAGATGTGTCCAAGATCATCCGAGGAGATAGAGAAGATGAAGGCGGTTCCTTATGCTTCGGCAGTAGGAAGCCTCATGTATGCAATGCTATGTACGAGACCAGATATCTTCTATGCCGTGGGCATGATCAGCAGATATCAGAGTAATCCAGGACAGGGACATTGGACTGTGGTAAAACATATATTGAAGTGCCTGAGAAGGACTAGGGATTATATGCTAGTTTACCGGGCAGACCAATTACTCCCTATGGGTTACATGGATTGCGACTTCCAATCAGATAGGGATAACAGTAAGTCTACCTCAGGTTTTGTGTTTACTTTGGGAGGTGGAGCCATTGTATGGAGGAGTGTCCAGCAGAAATGCATGGCAGACTCCACCATGGAAGCTGAGTTTGTGGCAGCCTCTGAGGCGCCCAAAGAAGCTGTGTGGCTCAGGAACTTCCTGATGGACTTGGATGTTATTCCTAGTTTGTCCAGAACTATCACAATTTATTGTGATAAAAATTGGTGCAGTTGCAAACTCGAAGGAACCACGAGCTCATAAGGCAAGTAAACACATAGAGCGCAAGTACTACCTGATACGAGAAATCGTAAAGAAGGTAGAAGTTATTGTCGCCTAGATTGCATCAGAGGATGACCTGGTAGACCCTTTTCACTAAGGCCCTTTTAGCGAGAGCTTTGAGAGGCATGTGGAGGGAAGGGGAATCAGATGTATGGCAGTATGAGGACAACATAGTCTTTTAGTATAAGTGGGAGATTGTAGGGATGTATACTGAAAAGTCTATCTTTTGTATGAACATCTTTATTTTGAAATAAGAATCACATGATCATTGTTTACATATTTATATGGTTATGCAATATTGTCTAATACATTACATTGTAGATAAGATGGTGTGTGGTGTCACACGGGAGATCATGTTATCGGCTCCTTGTAAAGTATAAGTAAAGGCTCACAACCGAGATGACTTTGGACAAACCATCGGAATGGTTGTAGTGTGATTTGGTATTGGTTTGTCTTGACCATAGAATCACACTAGTGCACTTTGAGTGTATTGAGCAAGACCGACTTAGAGGTGATTCGATTTATTACTGACTACATAATCGAATCGGACCTCAGATATTATATTGTACATACTCTTAATCCCAATATAATAATGGGCACATATACTTAGTACTCATCTCTTTGATTTACCAATGGGCGAGATTTATAGATTAAATCGATAGGCTCGGTAAGTTGGGTGATGATATTATTTATATAGTGTGCCGTTGATTATAGGAGGAAACTGTGTCCTATATATTAGGATGATGATGTCCCCTTGAGGAGCTCATAAGGTTCATCATGTAAACCCTGCAGGTGGACTTGGTCCGACATGATGAAAAGGTTGAGTGGTACTACTCAAGGAGTTAGATGTTGATTAATTAATGGTCAGTAAATTAATTAATCGACGGACATTCGAGATCTTAAACACGGAGAGAAAATGTACAAATAATATATGGAGCCCATATTATCATATGGGGGTTGGTGAGGTAGATCGATGATGATCCTTTAGTGGATTGGATTGTCATTAGTGGATCGGACTTTATGTGGGCTTGATCCATGGGTGGCCAAGATCCAACTCCTTCTCATGGTCCCTATTGTAGCCTATTAACTCCTCATGAAACTTAGATCCAATGGATAGAAACAAAACTCTAGATCCAAAGGTAGAGATTAAATCTCTAAGATCCGACGGTTGAGATTAAATCTCTAGATCCGACGGTTGAGATTAAATCCCTAGAACCAATGGTGGAGATTAAACCAAGGCTTATCCCTAACTCTATAAAAGGGTGGACTAGGGGTGGGCGGAAAGATAATGGAGAGGAAAGGGGGCTAGGGTTTTGGGCGGCAAGAGCAAGGGAGGTTAGGGTTTTGGGTGGCCACAATTAAGGAAAGTTTTTCTTCTTCTTCTTCCTTTGGTGGCCGACACCCTTCTTCCCTCATCTCTCCTTGGTTTGGCCGACATTCAACATTCTCCCTTTCTTCTATGGCTGATGATGGATGGGGATTAGGGCTGGTCCCTTGGGCGGCAACCAAATTCTAATTAGATTAGGATTGGGCTTGGGCAGCTAGGGTTAGGGTTTTGGGATTAGGTTGGGCGGCAACAAGAAGATGAAGCTCCTTTCTTCTTCTTCCTAAGGTTGGCCGACCACTATCCTTGTTCCCTCTACCTTGGCCAAAGCTCAATCTATTCTTCTCCCCTTCATCCTTGGCCAGAAATTAGGAGAGCTTAGCTAGGGTTTGGGAGGCAACAAGGAGGAGTGTTTTCCTTTCTCTTCTCCAAGTGTTGGCCGACGCCCATGCCCTTGTTGTTTCTCCTTTGGTTGGTTTCCATACTCCATGTTCTCTTCCTTGGCCAGCGGCAACTTTGAGTTTATTGACTTAGTGGCCGGTTCTAGATAGGAAGATGAGTTTTGTTTTAGGATCTTCCTTTGTTCGGAGTGAACAAGGAAAGGAAGATTGGTGATCTAGGAGGCTTCAACTTTTGGTAGATCATCGCCCATACGACGTCCGAAAAGAGGAAGGACATACAATAGAAGATCAAGAGGTATAACAAGAGGTATAATCTTGTTTATTTTGATTAGTGTTCTTTGGTATAATGTTTATAATTTCTTTTCAATTATATGCATATTTTGTGTGGATGGTTACTTGCTTGTATTTTTTTTCCAATTATGAGCATGATATAAATCTGTATATGACTAAATAATACTTGGACCCCGAACATAAATACAAAAACCGGCGATCCGGACATCGTCTATTCCGCGGCTACTCGTAGAATAGAGGATGGTCGCTTGAACAACGAGTTTGTTCAAGTGACCTCTCTAAACGAATAGCACGACAATGGCTTGGTTGTTTGGGCAATCCCTTTTATCTAGGATTAAATTTTTAATCTGGGGACATTGAAGGGATCGCCATGATCAAACGACCGAGGTGAAGAGGGAAGCGAAGTTTCCCCTCACGAACTCGATAAGCTAAAACCATTAAATTTGTATGAGAGCTTTCGGGGCAAAACCCTACAGGGTCCTCATTTCACTGAAAGGAGGTAGTTCAGAGAGTTCTAGCTTCCAGGTGTCCGAGTGAGGTAGAAGTATAGGAAGCTGAACAAAGAAGTATAATTCTTCCCATCCTTTATGGGAAGTAGGAATATTCATTAAAAATTGGCAGTCCGTGCGGCTAGATAGGTAAAAGAGGCCTGCCTTGGAGGATTTTAATTGGAAGAAGCAGTGGAATATTTGAGGGGATAGAGGGAGATTTAGGTGTTGAAATACTATAGAGGCCCCTGATAGAATGCGAAAAGAATTGGGGGTAAATTGGTTTAGAGGCAGTCCGTAAAAATCTAAGATTTCTAGATAAGGGGAGGGCACAGGTCGAAACAGGCCATTAAGGAACTGTTCGGAAAAGAAGCAAGTCAGACCGAGGGGAGGACGGTGTGGTCGGTGAGTCTTGGTCGTGAAACAACATTTTATGGAAGGGTCTATGAACCTATCTTTAAGGTTAAAGAAGTAATGGTCGCAGTCTAGTTGGGTTACGGTGTGCTCATACCACGGAGGCGAGGTGGTGGTCTTAGGGGCCATAGGTATAAAATAGGGTAGAACACTTACTTGAGCGTTGGAGGAGAAACATGTGGAAAAGGAAGGGCTGGGTCGCTGAAACACCGCCGAAGAAAACCGCTGGAGGGAAGAAGCAAAAAGGACGGGATTGTTAGGCACACTAAGTCATGCATAAAGGGAAAGGGTGGAGATTTATATAGGGTTTTTCGCGATGGTTCGACTATACAAGAGAAAAAGAGAAGCGGGGCCCATGGGCCCATTAGGCCACCTCAAGTGTATAGGGTGGGGCTGTAAGAGGAAAGTGAATTTGAATTAGTGAGCAAAGGATGGAGTAGAGACTTTATATATTTGGAAAGTCAAGCTTATAACTTCACTTGACTATTTTTGGAGTTGACTAATGATACTACTGTTACCCCTTCTCTATGAATCGGATAAGAGGGCTTGAATGAAAGACACCATCCGAACCAAATAATTGGTTCGGCGAAGAAAGAAGGGAAGAACGGTTCGGGCGTAATCGCCTGGGACGATTAGCACGGGAGAGCCAGTTGAGGTAATTGGCATGGTAAAGTGGAGGTAGAGGGTGCTTCGTTAGGAAATAAAAGAGAATCGGTTCGGCTTGATAGGCCTAGAAGCAGATGGGACAGATACGAATCGACTCAACCCAGTTCGTCCGGAAGTAGTTTGGGGCGGAAAGGAGGGGAGTTGGTTCAGGTCACTGAAGAGCCCAAAGGCTATGCCACGCATGAGCTATAGGTCTAAGTTAGTTTCACCAAAAGCAAATGGTTGAGAGGGACAGGCTAACCTAGTTCCCCGAAATGTAGATGAAGAGGTGTTATGTAACAGAAGGGGGGGGGGTCCCCACACAATATTCCAAGGAGCCTTCGTTCCTCGTATCTGTAATAGAATTATTCTCCAGGTGAACGTGGTGGCCACATTTACAATGGGGACAACTTGCGAGGTAACGATGGATCGGAGGAGGAGAATAAAAGGGAAGAAGAGGACAGAAGGAGGGGGATCCGCATTATTCCAACCAACAAGAAACGAAGATGCATTGGGGAGAAGGAGAGCTACCACTTCGCTGGAGAAGGAGAGTGGTGATCTTCGCTTTTCGTGTACTCTTTCTTGTATCGTGATTTGACTGTAAGAGGTTTTCTCCTCCACTTCTGGAAGTTTCCTTTCCGTGAAGGAGGACGTTCATAGTGAAAGTGCTTTGGCACTGCATCCGGTGAGAGAGCTCACCTCCATGGAGTAGGAATCCTTATTCCGAACCACGTTACATCCTGTGTCTTGGTTTTGTTGCCTGTGTTGGTTTGCTTTTCTCTGCTTTACTCTTTCATCTTTACTTTTGCGGCCGGAGAGAACCCCCCAAAGGTCCCTTCGTGCTTCATCGCGTCGGAAGGAAGTGAACAAATATTCTTCGCCGCATCATTGTAGGAACCCATGTGGCTTGGCCACAACACTTGATAGTGAAGCAAGATGAGGTATATGTGATATTATATTTCAAAGTGTTGTCATATTTTTTTTATTATTCAACTTATCTGACATGTTTATATTTATAATTATTAAGTAAAAGCCTCGAAGGAAGAATTTTGAACCACCAATCAAGAAACATACTTTGTCAGTAAGTGTCCCAAGATCATTACATATGTTATATTGTTATAGTAAGCGTGCTCTAGAAGAAGGAAGATATATCATTGTGTTTAGATCATGATGTGTTTGACGATGATTATAAACTTCTTCTGCACCTTGAGGACATCATTCCTTTGTATCATTTGGAGCCAATTTCAGGCAATTGTGTAGTTGGATATATATGGTAAGTGTTATGATTTAATTATTCCAACATAACATTCTATGATCATTCTATCTTCTTTATGTTTTCAATTGTAGGCATCTTTATAAAAAGATGGCGAATGATAGCAAGAAAGATAAATTCAAATTTTTGAATCCACACAGAATCCCATATGTGGCAAAAACTACACATGATAAAACATGTAAGCTTGAACAGTTGAACCAAATGGCAAGTATTTTAGCAGATAGGCTAAGTGGTGCATCAGTTGATCAACTAGTTTTGGTATCATGTAATATCGGGTAATTAAGAATTAAAATATCATTTTCAATTGTTTTCTTTCGATAGTTTATTGAATTGTATGAAATAATTATGTGTTTGTGCATAGTTGTCATTGGATTCTCACGGTCATTGAACTGTACAAGAAGGTTATATATTTGTTCGATTCTTTAAATCATCACATTCGTGATGAGGATTGAAAATATGTAGTGGAAATGTGAGCTCATATTCTTTTTTCTTAAGTATTTAATTTAGTCAATAAAACACTCATGTATCAAATATTATTAATGTATGAAGGGTTTTAAGATTGTTTAATTCAAAAAAGTGGAGAAAAGGTAGAAAAAATGTTGTGTGAGAAGTAATACAGGTATGTGTTAATTATGTTGAAGATATATTTTAATGTGTATAAATGTTATTAACATTTTGTTTCTAATTAACATAGGCTCCTCGACAACCAGATGTGAAATAATGTGGTCATTATGTGATGAGTTTTATCAGACAAATTATTAAAGAAGTTGAAACTATCGAGAGAGATTCACTACGATCAATAGTAAGATTATCTTGTTTATCGTAAACAATTTGAAATAAACTATTTAAAACTTTTCATTGTCAGTGGTGATTGTTGTTTTCATTAACATAATCTATGTGTATGTTCACAGTTCACAAAAATGTCGTACTCTCGACAAGAAATTGATGAGGTGCGGTCTGAGTTGGAAGAATGTATACAAGATCATATTTATGAGTAGATATGGAATGCTCAATGGCATAGTTTCGTAGCCATCGTTTTCCATTTAGTTAAAGTTATATTTATGTGTTTGTTTGGAGATGTTTATGGTTGGGGATGCTTGTGCCTGTTTGTGGTTGTTAGTGGAATACTTGTTTGTTTGGGAATATTTGTGGTTGTTAGTTGTTTGGGGATGTTTGTGGTAGTTTGTGGCTATTATATTTAGATTATGGAATACTTATTTGTTTGGGTATGTTTGTGGTTGTTAGCGGCTATTTATGGTTGTTAGAGTCTAGGTTACATTTGAATGAGTCCATTTTCTATTACTTTAAATTGGACTCACTCTCCATACCTATTGCAGACTTTATCTGATCATAAATTTTGTATTTACTATAGTTCTTATAAATAAATTATTAGGAATATGTGCAAGCTTTATATTGATCATCTTAATCATAATGTAATATTTTTTCCTCATAGATGAATGTGGATAGAAACTGAAAGTGGAGTTTTTATTTTGCCAAGGATACTTATGTATTCAAGAAGATGCGATCGAAGATTCAATCCAAGAAGCAAGATAGGTTGGAACTAATATGCATGTCTAGTATGTAGATTTTTTGCTGAATTTTATAAACTTAACTTGGATCCAAAGATTGTGGATTATGACTTCACACTTTCCATTTTTCATTACTTCTTGATTATACGATATTTATGTTTCAATTGTAAGAATATTGATTAGTTATACTTTAATAATATTTTAATTGGTGTTATTTATAAGGATTTAATTAAATAGTTCATCGTATAATATAATAAACAACAATTTTTATTTGTTGATAAAATTGATATTTCATTACAAACAACAATGCTTTTTATCTATAGCAAAAAGTGTTGTCTATGCTAAAAAAATAACACTTTTAATTCTATTGCAAAACCGTTATCTTTGCTAACATGACAATGCTTATAATTTGTTGTAAAATTGTACTCTTTTCTAACAAAGACAACGCTTATTATCTGTTGTAAAAGCATTGTCTTTGTAGTAAGGACAACGCTTTTTATTTGTTGCAAAAGCATTGTCTTTGCAAAAAAAGATAACATTTTTTATCCGCTGTAAAAGCATTGTCTTTGGTAGAAAAGACAATTCTTTTTTATCCGTTGTCATTGATCGAGCTTTTAACAACACTTTTTCAGCCACATAGACAACAGATAAAAAGCGTTGTCATTGGCCTTTTTTTCTTATAGTAAAGATATGATATTTCTTCTATCTCTATTTACTTATGTAATGATCTATGGCCAAAGACAAGAGAGCTTGGCAAGAGATCTATGGGATGTACCCAAATTTTTATTTTCCACAGTATGTGTGTCCCGTAGGATCTCATCTCATGGTGTCGAGCATTGTCGGACAAAGCTTGAAGATGCCACGAGTTCCAACATAAAGAAGTTTCTTTATTCTAATAAGTCTTTATTAAAAATGTGGAATCATCACATTAGCGGCCCCCTCCGACTGCCCCTACCAGTGGAGGAGATAAATCAGGAACCTAAGTGGCAAGTGCAAAGAAGAGGATTGGTCGATAAATAAGTATTTATTAATTCTATTGATGGGCAATAGACAATTTGAATATGCCTATTTTAAGAATGTATCATAAATTATTATCCCTTTGATTTCAATAAACCATGATAGATATGGTTTATCTTAGATCATTTAGATATTTATCTTTTGCAATTACTTTTTGTTTTTTGTAAATGGTACAAAAAAAGGGCACGTCAGAATATGAAATTAGAAATTATTCCCAATAGAGAATTGATGGATTGCCACAATTTCGATCTCTTCTTTTCATCAATCATCACTCGAGGTCTTGCTTCATCTTCTTCTTCCACGAGTCACCAAGCCATGAGTTTGATAATTTCCACTATCATATATACGGTAAAATTTTAAAGAAAATTAGTCTAATTATAAAATGCATGAGTATATAAAACCAACTGTAAATACTTACTATGTGGATTACTCGAAATCTGCTTCTATTTCTTTTGAGAAGAAGATCTTGTGATCTTTGCTCGTTGTTTGAAGAACGATTATAAAAATGAAAAGTCCTTCGTTCACAAACCAAATTCCGTCTATGCCTTGGATGTTCCTCTCAATCATGAGACACACAACCTCTCTGATATCCACTCTATTCCTTCACCTAGTTACCACCCCATTCTCTTGGGCCAGAACCTCCTTTTTATAGGAAGAGTTTGTGTCTCTTCCTTGCCTAAATGCACTCGTGCATCACTTCATCTCCAAAATGCACTAAATACATCACATCAAAATGGATGTGTCATTAAGACCTTTTGTTGCATTGGCTATACAACGAGATGTGCGATTTTATACTTATGCAGTAATGCTTACATCTTCCACTTGTCCAAGTTATGACATCAAGGTAAATAGTCACAAAGACTATCAAGAATAGAGATCAATAGTCACATAGACTAATAAGAACATATATCCATAGTTATGAAGACTATTAAGAATAGAGATCAATAGTCACATAGACTAACAAGAACAGATATCCATAGTCACAAAGACTAGATTAAAAGATCCAATTCATACTTAAGAAAATGATTTGTGCGACAGTAAACACACAGAGCAATCAATGCTAAGAAAGTTGTTACACATTACATAGCTGCTCATAGAGCGATTAATGCTAAGAAGGTTGTTACACCTTACTTAGCCGCTCACTAAATGACACTCAACCACTCTTCAAATTGGCACACATGCATTCTCTTAATTGCACATAGTCGTTCTCAGAGACATCAATACCTTGCTATTTACCCAGATTATATTATTTACATCAATATAAACATTTTTAATTCTCATAATGACCAGTATGTTAAGAACATGTTATATATTTTAATATTCATAATTTTATTTTTGTGCTTAACAAAAATGGGTTGACAAGTGAATAATCCTCAAAGATGTAAATTCTTTTAATCTTTCTTTTTTTAGCTAGAATCCATTTATTTTAATCAGTCATGTTTCATAGACCTAATCATCAATAGTTAATAGGTTTACATGCTAAAGAAGCATACCCTGATTAAAACTTCAAGTAGATAGTTAAATAGTTACTAAGGGAAAATACTGAGATTAACATATAATCTCAATGACTCATATAGTAGAGAAGCAGGGATCCACTCTCCTACTACCCCTATTGTCGTCATAGGACATATAGTATGAATCACATGCTACGATATTATTCTCTTTACTAAAAAAGAGTGCATATTTTTCTCAAATTAACATTGCACATATTTCGATATAGACATTCCCAATGTCTAATCCTGAATTCAACTCATAAATTCTTATCTGATTTCAAACATGTTTAATAAATGGTGGGTTCATTTACATTGATCGTTATTCTATTAACGATCTCATCTTGATACAATTATCAATGCAACCCCATCTTTCAGGTATGTCTCTATTTACATATAGCTACACAAGCTATCCCATAAGCTAAAGGGTTTTGCTTATCGAGTCCGTGAGGGGAAACTTCACTTCCCACTTCACCTTGGTTATTTGTTCATGGCGATCCCATCGATGTCCCCGGATTAAAAAATTTAATCCTAGATAAAAGGGATTGCCCAAACAATCAAGTCATCGTCGTGCTATTTGTTTAGAGAGGTCACTTGAACAAACTCGTTGTTCAAGCGACCAACCTCTATTCTACGAGTAGCCGCGGACTAGACGATGTACGGATCACTGGTTTTTGTATTTATGTTCGGGATCCAAGTATTATTTAGCCACAAACAGAATTTATCATGCTCAAAATTGGAAAAATAAATACAAGCAAGTAACAAAAGAGAATAGAGAATAGGTATACCTCTCGATCTTCTAATGTATGACCTTCCTCCTTTCGGACGTCGTGTGGGCGACGATCTACCAAAAGTTGAAGTTCCTAGATCGCCAATCTTCCTTCCTTGCTCGTTCCGAGCAAGAGGAAGAATAGAAACAAAGCTCTATTCCTTTTTTCAACCAACCAACAACCTCCAAGGAAGGAGCTTGCCGCTGGCCAAGAAGGAGGAGGAGATTATGGTGGAAACCGGCCAAGACACCAAGGGAAAGCCCTATATCTTGTTTCCACCACCTAAGGAGAAGGAGAAGAGGGTCTTTGGCCACCGGACAATGGCTGGAAAGGGCTGGAGGGGCGCCGACAACTTGAGGAAGGAGAAGAAGGCAAGGAATTCTTTCCTTATTAGGTGTCGCCCAAGCCAAAACCCTGGCTCTTATCTCTTGCCACCAACCTCCAAAACCCTAACTTCCCTTGATTCTTTTTCCACGCCAACCCCTTGTCCTCCTTTTATAGAGTTAGGGATAAGCCTCCTTTTAATCTCCACCATTGGTTCTAGGGATTTAATCTCAACCGTCGGATCTAGAGATTTAATCTCAACCGTCGGATCTTAGAGATTTAATCTCTACCTTTGGATCTAGAGTTTTGTTTATATCCATTGGATCTAAGCTTCATGAGGTGTTAATAGGCTACATCAGGGACCATGAGGAGGAGTTAGATCTTGGCCACCCATGGATCAAGCCCACATAAAGTCCGATCTATTAATGATAATCCAATCCACTAAAGGATTATCATTGATCTACATCTCCAACCCCCATAAGATAATATGGGCTCCATATATTATATGTACATTTTCTCTCCGTGTTTAAGATCTCGAATGTCCGTCGATTAATTAATTTACTGATCATTAATTAATCAACATCTAACTCCTTGATGAGTACTACTCAACCTTTTCATCATGTCGGACCAAGTCCACCTGCAGGGTTTACATGATGAACCTTATGAGCTCCTCAAGGGGACATCATCATCCTAATATATAGGACACAGTTTCCTCCTATAATCAACGACACACCATATAAATAATATCATCTCCCAACTTACCGAGTATATCGATTTAATCTATAAATCTCGCCCATTGGTAAATCAAAGAGATGAATACTAAATATATGTGCCCGTTATTATATCGGGATTAAGAGCATGTACAAAATAATATCTGAGGTCTGATTCGATTATGTAGTCAGCAATAGATCGAATCACCTCTAAGTCGGTCCTGCTCAATACACACAAAGTGCACTAGTGTGATTCTATGGTCAAGACAAACCAATACCAAATCACACTACAACCATTCCGATGGTTTGTCCAAAGCCATCTCGGTTATGAGCCTTCACTTATACTTTACAAGGAGCCGATAATATGATCTCCCATGTGACACCACACACCATGTTATCTACAATGTAATGTATTAGACAATATTGTATAACCATAAAAATGTAAACAATGATCATGTGATTCTTATTTCAAAATAAAGATGTTCATACAAAAGATAGACTTTTCAGTATACATCCCTACAATCTCCCACTTATACTAAAAGACTATGCTGTCCTCAAACTGCCATACATCTGATCCCCATTCCCTTCACAAGCCTATCAAAAGCTCTCGCCGGAAGGGCCTTAGTGAAAGGATCTGCCAGGTTATCCTCCGATGCAATCTTGGCCACAACAACTTCTCCTCTCTTTACGATTTCTCGTATCAGGTGGTACTTGCGCTCTATGTGTTTACTAGACTTATGGGCTCGTGGTTCCTTCGAGTTTGCAACTGCACCACTATTATCACAATAAATTATGATAGTTTTGGACAAACCAGGAATCACATCCAAGTCCATCAGAATGTTCCTGAGCCACACAACTTCTTTGGCCGCCTTAGAGGCTGTCACATACTCAGCTTCCATGGTGGAGTCCGCCATGCATTTCTGCTTGACACTCCTCCATACAATGGCTCCACCTCCCAAAGTAAACACAAAACCTGAGGTAGACTTACTGTTATCCCTATCAGATTAGAATTCGAAATCCGTGTAACCCACAGGGAGTAATTGGTCTACCCGGTAAACCAACATATAATCCCTAGTCCTTCTCAGGTACTTCAATATATGCTTTACCGTAGTCCAATGTCCCTGTCCTGGATTACTCTGATATCTGCTGACCATGCCCACGGTAAAGCAGATATCTGGTCTCGTACATAGCATCGCATACATGAGGCTTCATACTGCAGAAGCATAAGCAACCGCCTTCATCTCCTCTATCTCCTAAGAAGATCTAGGACACATCTCCTTAGATAAAGGAACTCCATGCCTGAAAGATAGAAAACCCTTCTTGGAGTTCTGCATGCTAAAATGATCCATAATCGTGTCTATGTATGAAGCTTGGGATAAGCACAACATCCTTTTCCTGCGATCCCTTATAACCTTGATCCCAAGGATGTGTCCCACCTCTCCCAAGTCCTTCATATCAAACTGTTTGGACAACCATACCCTTACGTCCGATAACACTTTGATATTGTTGCCAATCAACAAAATGTCATCTACATATAGTACAAGAAATACCACTACGTTTCCGTCACATCTCTTGTATACACAAGACTCATCCGGACTTTGAATAAATCCATAAGACTAGATTACCTCATCAAAGCGGATGTTCCAAGATCTTGAAGCTTGCTTCAATCCATAAATGGACCGATTAAGCTTACATACAAGATGCTCTTTGCCCTTAGCAATGAATCTCTCTGGTTGCTTCATATAGATATTTTCCTCAAGACTTCCATTAAGGAAAGCTGTCTTGACATCCATCTGCCACACCTCATAATCCATATGAGCTGCTATGCATAAGAGAATCCGGATAGATTTAAGCATAGCTCTGCGTGAAAAGGTCTCCTCATAATCGATACCCTCTTTCTGAGTATACCCCTTCGCAACAAGCCTCGCTTTGAAGGTCTCAACCTTCCCATCTATTCCTCTCTTTCTTTTGTAGATCCACCTGCATCCAATGGTTTTTACACCATCGGGTGGGTCTACTAGCTCCCAGACCTGATTTGAATCCATAGATTCAATCTCAGCATTCATTGCATTTTGCCAAGATACTGCATCTTTATCTTGGATTGCCTCGTCATATGTCTAGGGATCAGGTTCATGTTCGCTAGGGACCAAATCAGAAGATTCTCTCAAGAACATGAATCTATCAGGTTGTCTCACAACCCTCCCACTACGACGAGGTATCACCTGTGTATCCTCTGTGACACACGGTGCAGTGACATGTGGTATATCCTCTTTTACCGGTGGTACTAAAGAAGTGACTTCCCCTTTTAATTCCTCCAGAACAATTTTACTCTTGGGCTTGTAGCTCATCACATAGTCTTCCTCTAGAAATATGACATTCGTGCTAACGATCACCCTCTGATCTCTAGGACTATAAAACAAACCACCCTTCGTTCCTCTAGGATAGCCAACGAACATGCGTACTTCTATACGAGGTTCCAACTTACCAGTATCTGCCTTCAGCACATGTGCTTGACTCCCCCATATCCGAATATGTCTTAGACTAGGCTTTCGGTCAGTCCACAATTCTATGGGAGTAGAAGGCACTGATTTAGATGGAACCAAGTTCAGAATGTACATCGTCGTATCTAGAGCATATCCCCAGAACGAATCTGACAACTCAGAATAACTCATCATCGATCTAACCATCTCCATAAGAGTCCTATTCCTTCGTTCTGCTACACCGTTCTATTGGGGTGTGCCAGGTGCAGTCAATTGGGATTGAATCCTAGCCTCTGATAAGTAGTTCTTAAACTCTCCCAAGAGGTACTCACCACCACGATCAGATCATAGTATCTTGATACTTTTACCTTGACATTTCTCCACATCAGCCTTGAATTCTTTGAACTTGTCAAAGCATTGGACTTATGCCTTGTCGTAAATGTATCCATATCTTGAGTAATCGTCTATAAAAGAGACGAAATACTCAAAACCACCTCTAGCCTGGATAGACATAGGACCACACAAATCAGAATGAACCAATTCTAACACATCTTTGGCTCTATACCCCTTGGCCTTAAAAGGCCTCTTGGTCATCTTACCCTCCAAGCAAGATTAGCAAGTTGGGAGATCCTCCACCACTAATGAACCCAAAGGTCCATCAGCTATCAACCTTTGAATTCTGCTTAGGTTAATGTGACCAAGCCTAAGATGCCAAAGATATGTTTGGTTCATCTTCGAAGGTTCTTTTCTCTTATTAGAATTAGAAGATGAGTTATTAATTTCAATATGCATCGTGGGAGCTTTTGGTTCAAGTGTGTACAAATTTCCTATCAATGCACCCGAACAGATAATGTCCCTATTCATTTTTATAACAACTCTGTCATTAAAAGAAATAGAATATCCATCCATAAACAATTTAGAAACCAAAATTAAATTCTTTCTAAATAAAGGTACATAAAGGAAATTCTTAAGAACCAAAAGTTTATTTTTCTCACAAGATAAATGAACGTCTCCCACTGCAACAACCGCCACCTTCGTGGCATCGCCCAAGTACACGGTAATCTCCCCTTCAGCCAGTCGTCTAATTTCCTGGAACCCCTGCAAAGTATTGCAGACATGATCAGTGGCTCCCGTATCTACACACTAGGTGCCGGTAGATAACACTGCTAAACATGTTTCAACGACTAGACCAAAAGATATACCTTTGTTCTTGCGGTTGGGGCAGTCCTTCTTCCAGTGTCCAGTCTGCTTACAAGTGAAGCACTTGCCTTTTGACTTCTTCACTCCTCCTTGAGTACCTCCCACCGCCTTTGTCCCAGTTTGTTTCTTCTTCTTCTTGTCTTTCGGCTTAGAAGTAGAAACCTTTTGGGTCACCATGGCATGTGCCTGAGCACTCTGACGAAATAGTCCCTCTGCCACCTGGAGTTCTGTCAGAAGTTATGCCAACGAATACAACCTCTTGTTCATGTTGTAGTTCAGGAGAAACTGCTCAAAACTCTTAGGTAGAGACTGGAGAATGATATCGACCTAGGTTTCCCCATCGATCTTAGCTCCGAGGACTTCCAACTCATTCAAATGAGCCATCATCTTGAGAACATGATCCCTCATGGGTGTTCCCTCGATCATGGTGGTCGTCATCAAGTTTCTCATGGCTTCTTGCCTCGCAACCTGATTCTGGTGTCCGAAAAGCTCTTTGAGATTGAGCATCATGTCATAAGCTGTGAGCATGTCTTTATGCTGATGTTGCAGTACATTTGACATAGATGCCAAAATGTAACACTGCGCCATCTCATCGGCCTTTACCCACTTCTTATAACTCTCTCTCTCCTTTTCCCCAGAATCTTCTGCAAGCTTAGGAGGGCACTCTTCGAGGAGTACATATTTGTATTCCTCAGCAGTCAAGATAATGTCTAGATTCCTCTTCCAATCAACATAGTTGGGTCCAGTAAGTTTGTTCTCTTTCAATATCACAGCAAGTGGGTTGAAAGTCATTTTGAAAGAAAACCTAAGAATCACATAAATCAAAAACATTAGATTTCAAAAAATTATTGATTCCTCAAACAATAAAATTTTAAAATCAACCAACACCTCAAAACACCGAGAATATCGTATGCCATGATAGTGTGGACGTATACGAATTCTACATTTGTAAGAAGAGGTTTTACCCATTAATTTTACTATCTTGTCAACCTAACTTTTTGACAAGTAAAATTAATAGTTGGTTCCTCTTTGGCCCTACAAATAAAAGCAGTGACTCCAATAGGGAGGATACTTATATTTATATCTAAGTGTTCACCATTACTCGGTACCAAAGTAATTATCTCGGGTTATGTGCCTTCTGATGGGGAAGTGCACACGCTCCTTAATAATTCCCTATAACCATATTTGACCTTGTGATCCGCAAACAAACTCATCCGATGGGGAGGAAGGCACTCAGAGCCGACGCGCAAGTTTGTTTGCATCACTTGTCAAATCGTAATGGAGGCCGTGGGAATTTATAAAAATTTTCCTAGCCTACGACATGGATATAAAAAAAAAAGCAATAAATATGAAAAATAAATTATTTTCCAACTATTATGGCTTTTGTCTTCAATATGTCTCCTGTCGCATCGCCTTCTCGTCCGCTCCTCCTATGCCATGTACGAGCCATCCGGAGATCCGAGCCGAGACTAAAACCTATTTTAATTTACATCCATCGATCCTATACTCCACGAGGGAGTGTACATGAAACCTAGATCGAAAGTAAACTAAAATAAAGAGTGGCTAAACAATGTCGTATCTAATTTACAAAAAATCAAATACTAGCCTCGTCAACCCCGAGGATTCAACAAAATATACACATACAATCACATACACACATATGGCCATAATAGTCGGATCTTATGCCTGCAACCAAAAAGTTAAACTACGCATATCATACTATTATCTGACACATACAATATATGAAAAGTGCATAAAAATTAACTGAATTCTAAACACACAAAACCGGAAACCTTGGCTCTGATACCAATTGAAGGGTTTTGCTTATCGAGTCTGTGAGGGGAAACTTCGCTTCCCACTTCACCTTGGTTGTTTGTTCATGGCGATCCCATCGATGTCCCCGGATTAAAAAATTTAATCCTAGACAAAAGGGATTGCCCAAACAATCAAGTCATAGTCGTGCTATTCATTTAGAGAGGTCACTTGAACAAACTCGTTGTTCAAGCGACCAACCTCTATTCTACGAGTAGCCACGGAATATACGATGTACGGATCGCCGGTTTTTGTATTTATGTTCGGGATCCAAGTATTATTTAGCCACAAATAGAATTTATCATGCTTATAATTGGAAAAACAAATACAAGCAAGTAACAAAAGAGAATAGAGAATAGGTATACCTCTCGATCTTCTAATGTATGACCTTCCTCCTTTCGAACGTCGTGTGGGCGATGATCTACCAAAAATTGAAGCTCCTAGATCGCCAATCTTCCTTACTTGCTCATTTCGAGCAAGAGTAAGAATAGAAACAAAGCTCTATTCCTTCTTTCAACCAACCAACAACCTCCAAGGAAGGAGCTTGTCGCTGGCCAAGAAGGAATAGGAGATTATGGTGGAAACTGGACAAGACACCAAGGGAAAGCCCTATATCTTGTTTCCACCACCTAAGGAGAAGGAGAAGAGGGTCTTTGGCCGCCGACCAATGGCTGGAAGAAAGGGTGGAGAGAAGAAGGCAAGGAATTCTTTCCTTATTAGGTGCCGCCCAAGCCTAAACCCTAGCTCCTATCCCTTGTCGCCAACCTCCAAACCCTAAATTCCCTTGATTCTTTTTCCACGCCAACCCCTTGTCCTCCTTTTATAGAGTTAGGGATAAGCCTCCTTTTAATCTCCACCATTAGTTCTAGGAATTTAATCTCAACCATCGGATCTAGAGATTTAATCTCAACCGTCGGATCTTAGATATTTAATCTCTACCTTTAGATCTAGAGTTTTGTTTCTATCCATTGGATCTAAGCTTCATGAGGTGTTAATAGGCTACATTAGGGACCATGAGGAGGAGTTGGATCTTGGCCACCCATGGATCAAGCCCACATAAAGTCCGATCCATTAATGATAATCCAATCCACTAAAGGATTATCATTGATCTACCTCACCACCCCCCATAAGATAATATGAGCTCCATATATTATATGTACATTTTCTCCTCGTGTTTAAGATCTCGAATGTCAGTCGATTAATTAATTTACTGACCATTAATTAATCAACATCTAACTCCATGAGTAGTACCACTCAACCTTTTCATCATGCCGAACCAAGTCCACCTGCAGGGTTTACATGATGAACCTTATGAGCTCCTCAAGGGGACATTATCATCCTAATATATAGGACACGGTTTCCTCCTATAATCAACGACACACTATATAAATAATATCATCTCCCAACTTACCGAGCCTATCGATTTAATATATAAATCTCGCCCATTGGTAAATCAAAGAGATGAATACTAAGTATATGTGCCCGTTATTATATCGGGATTAAGAGCATGTACAAAATAATATGATTGATTATGTAGTCAGCAATAGATCGAATCACCTCTAAGTCGATCCTGCTCAATACACACAAAGTGCACTGGCGTGATTCTATTGTCAAGACAAACCAATACCAAATCACACTACAACCATTCCGATGGTTTGTCCAAAGTCATCTCGGTTGTGAGCCTTCACTTATACTTTACAAGGAGCCGATAACACACCATGTTATCTACAATGTAATGTATTAGATAATATTGCATAACCATAAAAATGCAAACAATGATCATGTGATTCTTATTTCAAAATAAAGATGTTCATACAAAAGGAGATGGTTGTCCATGTGAGAGGATCAATCTTACCTACCAAGATGCTCAGAGATTTTATTTGAATGTGAATATTTACACTAAATAGATTATGATATTTCTCAAAATCTGATTGTTATTACAACTTTGTTACATTCTTTGAAGTCCCAAAGGCTACATGTTCATAAATGATTCTTTAGTCATTAGCTTAGTAAAAGGAGTGTAGAGATCTACTCAAGAACAATCTTCTTAACAATAATATCCTTTATAAAATTATATTTTATAGTTATGTGCTTGCCCTTCCTTTGATAATTGGGATCCTTTGAAAACTATAATAGCTTAACTATCAGACTATTGTCTTAGTAGAATTTTCTTAACTAGGCGACTTCTTGTGAACATGCCACATATTCATCTTCCATTATTGACAAGGCTACATGAGGTTTGCTTCTTGTTTCTCCATAAGATGACACCACCATTCAACAAGAAGGCATAGCTGGTGGATTTTCTATCTCTAGGTCCCGACATAATATGCATCTGAATAGCCCTTCAAGCTCATATATGATCGATGTGGATATGACCTGGCCTATGAGACACAAATAATCATTAAAGGGATGACATAAGGCTCGGTAGAGGACCTTGTAACAAATTAAGAGTAGCATAACTCGAGGGGTTGAGATAGGCCGAGTTAGGCAGCGACTTCGAGAAGGGTTTAAGATTGGAGTAAGTCAAGTCGAGCAAAGGTGACTCGGGAAGGATCTAAGAGTAAGTAGGCGAGTTGAAAGCAATTCGGGAAAGGTCTAAGACCATAGTAAGAGTCGAGGAGTGAAGCGACTCGGGAAGGGTTTAAGATCGGAGTAGGCCTAGAACAACAATGCCTCAAGCATTTATATGTGTTGATGTTTGGATAATCATCTAAGTTAGGTAATGCTTTGTGATCTAATTGAGAACGTGTTTAAGTGAGGAAAAACCAAGTATGAAGCTTAGAAAAGATAAAGTCAAGTGTGATCTTGGCAAAAGAAGTCCAAAGGCAAGTCTTGGCGTAAGTCCAAGCATGTAGTCTTGGCGATAAAGTCCAAGCACGCTTTAGCAAGGGAAACACAAGACATGACAAAGAAGGAAGCTCTTGGAAGCAAAGAAGGATGAACAAGTCGTGGACTTGGAGGGATCCTGGAGGCACAAGGCTTAAGGAAGAGCTAGAAGGTTAAGTCTAGGTCTAGGGGGTAAATTCAATATGAATTATTCATACCTGATGAGTATCAGTCGACTGATACGATGCATCCGGACTTTGAATAAATCCATAAGACTAGATTACCTCATCAAAGCAGATGTTCCAAGACCTCGAAGCTTGTTTTATTCCATAAATGGACCGATTAAGCTTACATACAAGATGCTCTTTGCCCTTAGCAATGAATCTCTCTGGTTGCTTCATATAGATATTTTCCTCAAGACTTCCATTAAGGAAAGCTGTCTTGACATCCATCTGCCACACCTCATAATCCATATGAGCTGCTATGCATAAGAGAATCCGGATAGATTTAAGCATGGCTACCGGCGAAAAGGTCTCCTCATAATCGATACCCTCTTTCTGAGTATACCCCTTCGCAACAAGCCTCGCTTTGAAGGTCTCAACCTTCCCATCTATTCCTCTCTTTCTTTTGTAGATCCACCTGCATCCAATGGTTTTTACACCATCGGGTGGGTCTACTAGCTCCCAGACCTGATTTGAATCCATAGATTCAATCTCAACATTCATTGCATTTTGCCAAGATACTGCATCTTTATCTTGGATTGCCTCATCATATGTCTAGGGATCAGGTTCATGTTCGCTAGGGACCAAATCAGAAGATTCTCTCAAGAACATGAATCTATCAGGCTGTCTCATAACCCTCCCACTACGACGAGGTATCACCTGTGTATCCTCTGTGACACACGGTGCAGTGACATGTGGTATATCCTCTTTTACCGGTGGTACTAAAGAAGTGACTTCCCATTTTAATTCCTCCAGAACAATTTTACTCTTGGGCTTGTAGCTCATCACATAGTCTTCCTCTAGAAATATGACATTCGTGCTAACGGTCACCCTCTGATCTCTAGGACTATAAAACAAACCACCCTTCGTTCCTCTAGGATAGCCAACGAACATGCGTACTTCTATACGAGGTTCTAACTTACCAGTATCTGCCTTCAGCACATGTGCTTGACTCCCCCATATCCGAATATGTCTTAGACTAGGCTTTTGGTCAGTCCACAATTCTATGGGAGTAGAAGGCACTGATTTAGATGGAACCAAGTTCAGAATGTACATCGTCGTATCTAGAGCATATCCCCAGAACGAATCTGACAACTCAGAATAACTCATCATCAATCTAACCATCTCCATAAGAGTCCTATTCCTTCATTCTGCTACACCGTTCTATTGGGGTGTGCCAGGTGCAGTCAATTGGGATTGAATCCTAGCCTCTGATAAGTAGTTCTTAAACTCTCCCAAGAGGTACTCACCACCACGATCAGATCATAGTATCTTGATACTTTTACCTTGACATTTCTCCACATCAGCCTTGAATTCTTTGAACTTGTCAAAGCATTCAGACTTGCAGCGCATCAGGTAAATGTATCCATATCTTGAGTAATCGTCTATAAAAGAGACGAAATACTCAAAACCACCTCTAGCCTGGATAGACATAGGACCACACAAATCAGAATGAACCAATTCTAACACATCTTTGGCTCTATACCCCTTGGCCTTAAAAGGCCTCTTGGTCATCTTACCCTCCAAGCAAGATTCGCAAGTTGGGAGATCCTCCACCACTAATGAACCCAAAGGTCCATCAGCTATCAACCTTTGAATTTTGCTTAGGTTAATGTGACCAAGCCTAAGATGCCAAAGATATGTTTGGTTCATCTTCGAAGGTTCTTTTCTCTTATTAGAATTAGAAGAT
This sequence comes from Wurfbainia villosa, assembly GCA_025175895.1. Taxonomy (NCBI): domain Eukaryota; kingdom Viridiplantae; phylum Streptophyta; class Magnoliopsida; order Zingiberales; family Zingiberaceae; genus Wurfbainia; species Wurfbainia villosa. The sequence continues at coordinate 87,985,767 of CM045994.1, read as the reverse complement.
GAGTTATTAATTTCAATATGCATTGTGGGAGCTTTTGGTTCAAGTGTGTACAAATTTCCTATCAATGCACCCGAACAGATAATGTCCCAATTCGTTTTTATAACAACTCTGTCATTAAAAGAAATAGAATATCCATCCATAAACAATTTAGAAACCGAAATTAAATTCTTTCTAAATAAAGGTACATAAAAGAAATTCTTAAGAACCAAAAGTTTATTTTTCTCACAAGATAAATGAACGTCTCCCACTGAGGCCACCTGGCACGCCTAAGTACAGTAATCTCCTTGACCCTCGTCTAATTTCCTGGAACCCCTGCAAAGTATTGCAGACATGATCAGTGGCTCCCGTATCTACACACTAGGTGCCAGTAGATAACACTGCTAAACATGTTTCAACGACTAGACCAAAAGATATACCTTTGTTCTTACGGTTGGGGCAGTCCTTCTTCCAGTGTCTAGTCTGCTTACAAGTGAAGCACTTGCCTTTTGACTTCTTCACTCCTCCTTGAGTACCTCCCACCGCCTTTGTCCCAGTTTGTTTCTTCTTCTTCTTGCCTTTCGGCTTAGAAGTAGAAACCTTTTGGGTCACCATGGCATGTGCCTGAGCACTCTGACGAAATAGTCCCTCTGCCACCTGGAGTTCTGTCAGAAGTTCTGCCAACGAATACAACCTCTTGTTCATGTTGTAGTTCAGGAGAAACTGCTCAAAACTCTTAGGTAGAGACTGGAGAATGATATCGACCTAGGTTTCCCCATCGATCTTAGCTCCGAGGACTTCCAACTCATTCAAATGAGCCATCATCTTGAGAACATGATCCCTCATGGGTGTTCCCTCGATCATGGTGGTCGTCATCAAGTTTCTCATGGCTTCTTACCTCGCAACCTGATTCTGGTGTCCGAAAAGCTCTTTGAGATTGAGCATCATGTCATAAGCTGTGAGCATGTCTTTATGCTGATGTTGCAGAACATTTGACATAGATGCTAAAATGTAACACTGCGCCATCTCATCGGCCTTTACCCACTTCTTATAACTCTCTCTCTCCTTTTCCCCAGAATCTTCTGCAGGCTTAGGAGAGCACTCTTCGAGGAGTACATATTTGTATTCCTCAGCAGTCAAGATAATGTCTAGATTCCTCTTCCAATCAACATAGTTGGGTCCAGTAAGTTTGTTCTCTTTCAATATCACAGCAAGTGGGTTGAAAGTCATTTTGAAAGAAAACCTAAGAATCACATAAATCAAAAACATTAGATTTCAAAAAATTATTGATTCCTCAAACAATAAAATTTTAAAATCAACCAACACCTCAAAACACCGAGAATATCGTATGCCATGATAGTGTGGACGTATACGAATTCTACATTTGTAAGAAGAGGTTTTACCCATTAATTTTACTATCTTGTCAACCTAACGTTTTGACAAGTAAAATTAATAGTTGGTTCCTCTTTGGCCCTACAAATAAAAGCAGTGACTCCAATAGGGAGGATACTTATATTTATATCTAAGTGTTCACCATTACTGCACCAAGTAATTATCTCGGGTTATGTGCCTTCCGATGGGGAAGTGCACACGCTCCTTAATAATTCCCTATAACCATATTTGACCTTGTGATCCGCAAACAAACTCATCCGATGGGGAGGAAGGCACTCAGAGCCGACGCGCAAGTTTGTTTGCATCACTTGTCAAATCGTAATGGAGGCCGTGGGAATTTATAAAAATTTTCCTAGCCTACGACATGGATATAAAAAAAAAAGCAATAAATATGAAAAATAAATTATTTTCCAACTATTATGGCTTTTGTCTTCAATATGTCTCCTGTCGCATCGCCTTCTCGTCCGCTCCTCCTATGCCATGTACGAGCCATCCGGAGATCCGAGCCGAGACTAAAACCTATTTTAATTTACATCCATCGATCCTATACTCCACGAGGGAGTGTACATGAAACCTAGATCGAAAGTAAACTAAAATAAAGAGTGGCTAAACAATGTCGTATCTAATTTACAAAAAATCAAATACTAGCCTCGTCAACCCCGAGGATTCAACAAAATATACACATACAATCACATACACACATATGGCCATAATAGTCGGATCTTATGTCTGCAACCAAAAAGTTAAACTACGCATATCATACTATTATCCGACACATACAATATATGAAAAGTGCATAAAAATTAACTGAATTCTAAACACACAAAACCGGAAACCTTGGCTCTGATACCAATTGAAGGGTTTTGCTTATCGAGTCTGTGAGGGGAAACTGCTTCCACTTCACCTTGGTTGTTTGTTCATGGCGATCCCATCGATGTCCCCGGATTAAAAAAAATTAAATCCTAGACAAAAGGGATTGCCCAAATAATCAAGTCATCGTCGTTCTATTCATTTAGAGAGGTCACTTGAACAAACTCGTTGTTCAAGCGACCAACCTCTATTCTACGAGTAGCCACGGAATATACGATGTACGGATCGCCGGTTTTTGTATTTATGTTCGGGATCCAAGTATTATTTAGCCACAAATAGAATTTATCATGCTTATAATTGGAAAAACAAATACAAGCAAGTAACAAAAGAGAATAGAGAATAGGTATACCTCTCGATCTTCTAATGTATGACCTTCCTCCTTCGAACGTCCGTGTGGGCGATGATCTACCAAAATTGAAGCTCCTAGATCAATCTTCCTTACTTGCTCATTTGAGCAAGAGTAAGAATAGAAACAAAGCTCTATTCCTTCTTTCAACCAACCAACAACCTCCAAGGAAGGAGCTTGGCCAAGAAGAATAGGAGATTATGAATCTGGACAAGACACCAAGGGAAAGCCCTATATCTTGTTTCCACCACCTAAGGAGAAGGAGAAGAGGGTCTTTGGCCAGACCAATGGTCAAGGAATAGGGCTGGCGGCACTTGAGGAAGGAGAAGAAGGCAAGGAATTCTTTCCTTATTTGTAAGCCTAAAACCCTAGCTCCTATCCTTGTCGCCAACCTCCAAACCCTAAATTCCCTTGATTCTTTTTCCACGCCAACCCCTTGTCCTCCTTTTATAGAGTTAGGGATAAGCCTCCTTTTAATCTCCACCATTAGTTCTAGGAATTTAATCTCAACCATCGGATCTAGAGATTTAATCTCAACCGTCGGATCTTAGATATTTAATCTCTACCTTTAGATCTAGAGTTTTGTTTCTATCCATTGGATCTAAGCTTCATGAGGTGTTAATAGGCTACATTAGGGACCATGAGGAGGAGTTGGATCTTGGCCACCCATGGATCAAGCCCACATAAAGTCCGATCCATTAATGATAATCCAATCCACTAAAGGATTATCATTGATCTACCTCACCAACCCCCATATGATAATATGGGCTCCATATATTATATGTACATTTTCTCCCTGTGTTTAAGATCTCGAATGTCACGATTAAATTAATTTACTGACCATTAATTAATCAACATCTAACTCCATGAGTAGTACCACTCAACCTTTCATCATGCCTGAACCAAGTCCACTGCAGGTTTATACGATGAACCTTATGAGCTCCTCAAGGGGACATCATCATCCTAATATATAGGACACGGTTTCCTCCTATAATCAACGACACACCATATAAATAATATCATCTCCCAACTTACCGAGCCTATCGATTTAATCTATAAATCTCGCCCATTGGTAAATCAAAGAGATGAATACTAAGTATATGTGCCCGTTATTATATCGGGATTAAGAGCATGTACAAAATAATATCCGAGGTCCGATTCGATTATGTAGTCAAGAATAAATCGAATCACCTCTAAGTCGATCCCGCTCAATACACACAAAGTGCACTAGTGTGATTCTATGGTCAAGACAAACCAATACCAAATCACACTACAACCATTCCATGGTTTGTCCAAAGTCATCTCATTGTGAGCCTTCACTTATACTTTATAAGGAGCCGATAACACACACACCACACACCATGTTATCTACAATGTAATGTATTAGATAATATTGCATAACCATAAAAATGCAAACAATGATCATGTGATTCTTATTTCAAAATATAAAGATGTTCATACAAAAGATAGACTTTTCAAGATACATCCCACAATCTCCCACTTATACTAAAAGACTATGAGTTCTCAAACTGCCATACATCCGATCCCCATTCCTCCACATGCCTATCAAAAGCTTCACGAAGGGCCTTAGTGAAAGGATCCGCCAGTTATCTATGCAATCTTGGCCACAACAACTTCTCCTCTCTTTACGATTTCTCATCGTGTGGTACTTGCGCCTATGTGTATAAGCCTTATGGGCTCATGGTTCCTAGTTTGCAATCGATTCACTATTATCACAATAAATTGTGATAGTTCTGGGCAAACCAGAATCACATCCAAGTCCATCGTAAAGTTCGAGCCATACAACTTCTGGCCGCCTTAGGCCGCCACATACTCACTTCCATGGTGGAGTCCGCCACGATTGGCTTGACACCTCCATACAATGGCTCCACCTCCCAAAGTAAACACAAAACCCGAGGTAGACTTAGTTATCCCTATCGATTGGAAGTCTAACTGTAACCCATGTAGGAGTAATTGTCCGCCTGCAGAAACCAAAGATATAATCCCTAGTCCTTCTCGTACTTCAATATATGCTTTAGCATCCAATGTCCCTCGATTACTCGATATCTCACGATCATGCCCACAAAGCAGATATCCGGTCTCGTACATAGCATCGCATACATGAGGCTTCCTATGGCCAAGCATAAGGAACCGCATCTCCTCTATCTCCTCGCATGTTCTAGGACACATCTCAGATAAAGGAACTCCATGCCCGAAAGGTAGAAAACCCTTCGAGTTCTCAGATGCTAAAACAATCCATAATCGTGTCTATGTATGAAGCTTGGGATAAGCACAACATCCTTTTAGCGATCCCTTATAACCTGATCAAGGATGTGTCCCACCTCTCCCAAGTCCTTCATATCAAACTGCTTGGACAACCATACCCTTACGCCGATAACACCTTGATATTGCTGCCAATCAACAAAATGTCATCTACGATAGTACAAGAAATACCACTACGTTTCATACATCTCTTGTATACACAAGACTCATCCGACTTTGAATAAATCCATAAGACTAGATTACCTCATCAAAGCGATGTTCCAAGACCTCAAGCTTGTTCAATCCATAAATGGACCGATTAAGCTTACATACAAGATGCTCTTTGCCCTTAGCAATGAATCCTCTCGTTGCTTCATATAGATGTTTTCCTCAAGACTTCCATTAAGGAAAGTTGTCTTGACATCCATCCGCCACACCTCATAATCCATATGAGTGCTATGCATAAGAGAATCCGGATAGATTTAAGCATGGCTCTCGCGAAAAGGTCTCCTCATAATCGATACCCTCTTCTCGAGTATACCCCTTCGCAATAAGCCTCGCTTTGAAGGTCTCAACCTTCCCATCTATTCCTCTCTTTCTTTTGTAGATCCACTTGCATCCAATGGTTTTTACACCATCGGTGGTTCTACTAGCTCCCAGACTTGATTTGAATCCATAGATTCAATCTCAGTATTCATTGCATTTTGCCAAGATGCTGCATCTTTATCTTGGATTGCCTCATCATATGTCTAGGATCGTTCATGTTCGCCAGGACCAAATCAAGATTCTCTCAAGAACATGAATCTATCAGTTCCTCACAACCCTCCCACTACGATGAGGTATCACTGTATCCTCTGTGACACGCTGCGTGACATGTGGTATATCCTCTTTTACCGGTGGTACTAAAGAAGTGACTTCCCCTTTTAATTCCTCCAGAACAATTTTACTCTTGGGCTTGTAGCTCATCACATAGTCTTCCTCTAGAAATATGACATTCGTGCTAACGATCACCCTCGATCTCTAGGACTATAAACAAACCACCCTTCGCTTCTAGGATAGCCAACTAACATGCATTATGCACGAGGTTCCAACTTACCAAAGATTCCTTCAAAGACACATGTGCTTGACTCCCCATATCCGAATATGTCTTAGACTAGGCTTTCGCCACCCACAATTCATGGGAGTAGAAGGCACATTTAGATGGAACCAAGTTCGTAATGTACATCGCCAGATATCTAGAGCATATCCCGTAACGAATCGCAACTCGAATAACTCATCATCGATCTAACCATCTCCATAAGAGTCCTATTCTGCTACACCATTCTCGCTGGGTGTGTGTGCTAATTGGAATTGAATCCCAGCCTCTGATAAGTAGTTCCTAAACTCTCCCAAGAGGTACTCACCACCACGATCAGATCGTAGTGTCTTGATACTTTTACCTTGACATTTCTCCACATCAGCCTTGAATTCTTTGAACTTGTCAAAGCATTCAGACTTGCGGCGCATCAGGTAAATGTATCCATATCTTGAGTAATCGTCTATAAAAGAGACGAAATACTCAAAACCACCTCTAGCCTGGATAGACATAGGACCACACAAATCAGAATGAACCAATTCTAACACATCTTTGGCTCTACACCCCTTGGCCTTAAAAGGCCTCTTGGTCATCTTACCCTCCAAGCAAGATTCACAGGTTGGGAGATCCTCCACCACTAATGAACCCAAAGGTCCATCAGCTATCAACCTTTGAATTCTGCTTAGGTTAATGTGACCAAGCCTAAGATGCCAAAGATATGTTTGGTTCATCTTCGAAGGTTCTTTTCTCTTATTAGAATTAGAAGATGAGTTATTAACTTCAATTTGCATCATGGGAGCATTTGGTTCAAGTGTATAAATTTCCTATCAATGCACCCAACAGATAATGTCCCTATTCCTTTTATAACAACTCACATTAAAAGAAATAGAATATCCATCCATAAACAATTTAGAAACCAAATTAAATTCTTTCTAAATAAAGGTACATAAAGGCAATTCTTAAGAACCAAAAGTTTATTTTTCTCAAAAGATAAATGAACATCTCCCATCGCAAATACCCGCCACCTTCGTGGCATCGCCTAAGTACACGTAATCTCCCCTCACCAGTCTGCTTTCGAACCCCGCAAAGTATTGCATACATGATCGGGGGCTCCCGTATCTACACACCAGGTGCCAGTAGATAACACCGCTAAACATGTTTCAATGACTAGACCAAAAGATATATCTTTGTTCTGCTTGCAGTTGGGGCAGTCCTTCTTCCAGTGTCCAATCTGCTTACAAGTGAAGCACTTGCCTTTCGTCTTCTTCACTGCTCCCTGAGTACCTCCCACCGCCTTTCCCCTTTGTTTCTTCTTCTTGCCTTCGCTTAGAAGTAGAAACCTTTGGGTCACCATGGCATGTGCCTGAGCACTGACTAAATAGTCCTCTCACCGGAGTTCTCACGGTTCCGCCAATGAATACAACCTCTTGTTCATGTTGTAGTTCAGGCGAAACTGCTCAAAACTCCTAGGTAGAGATTGGAGAATGATATCGACCTAGGTTTCCCCATCGATCTCAGCTCCGAGGACTTCCAACTCATTCAAATGAGCCATCATCTTGAGAACATGATCCCTCACGGGTGTTCCCTCGATCATGGTGGTCGCCATCAAGTTTCTCATGGCTTCTTACCTGCAGCCCGATTCTCGTGTCCAAAAGCTCTTTGAGATTGAGCATCATGTCATAAGTCGTGAGCATGTCTTGATGTCGATGTTGCAGACATTTGACATAGATGCCAAAAATGTAACACCGCGCCATCTCATCGGCCTTTACCACTTCTTATAACTCTCTCCTTTCCCTAATCACCTCTGAGGCTTTAGGAGGGCACTCTTCGAGGAGTACATATTTGTATTCCTCAGCAATCAAGACAATGTCTAGATTCCTCTTCCAATCAACATAGTTGGGTCCAGTAAGTTTGTTCTCTTCAAGATTACAAAGAAGTGGGGTGAAAGTCATTTTGAAAGAAAACCTAAGAATCACATAAATCAAAACATTAGATTTCAAAAAATTATTGATTCCTCAAACAATAAAATTTTAAAATCAACCAACACCTCAAAACACCGAGAATATCGTATGCCACGATAGTGTGGACGTATACGAATTCTACATTTGTAAGAGGAGGTTTACCCATTAATTTTACTATCTTGTCAACCTAACTTTTGACAAGTAAAATTAATAGTTGGTTCCTCTTGGCCCTACAAATAAAAGCAAAGGACTCTGGGGAGGATACTTATATTTGTATCTAAGTGTTCACCATTACTGGTACTAAGGTAATTATCTCGGTTATGTGCCTTCATGGGGAAGTACACACGCCTTAATAATTCCTATAACCATATTTGACCTTGTGATCCGCAAACAAACTCATCCGATGGGGAGGAAGGCACTGTGAGCCGAACAAGTTTGTTGCATCACTTGTCAAATCAGAATGGAGGCGTGGAATTTATAAAATATCCCTCTCCCACTTAGTAATTAAAATGAGGAATTTTCCTAGCCTACGACATGCATATCAAACAAAAGCAATAAATATGAAAAATAAATTATTTTCCAACTATTATGGCTTTTGTCTTCAATATGTCTCTGTCAGATCGCTATCTCGTCCGCCTCCTCCTACGCCATGTACGAGCCATCCGGAGATCCGAGCCGAGACTAAAACCTATTTTAATTTACATCCATCGATCCTATACTCCACAGGGAGTGTACATGAAATCTAGATCAAAGTAAACTAAAATAAAGAGTGGCTAAACAATGTCGATCTAATTTACAAAAATCAAATACTAGCCTCACAACCCCGAGGATTCAACAAAATAAAATATACACATACAATCACATACACACATATGGCCATAATAGTTTGATCTTATGCCCGCAACCAAAGAGTTAAACTACGATATCCTACTATTATCCGACACATATAATATATGAAAAGTGCATAAAAATTAATCAATTCTAAACACACAAAACCGAAACCTTGGCTCGATACCAATTGAAGGGTTTTGCTTATCGAGTCCGTGAGGGGAAACTTCGTATTCCACTTCACCTTGGTTGTTTGTTCATGGCGATCCCATCGATGTCCCCGGATTAAAAATTTAATCCTAGACAAAAGGGATTGCCCAAACAATTAAGTCATCGTCATGTTATTCGTTTAGAGAGGTCATTTGAACAAACTCGTTGTTCAAGAAATCACCCTCTATTCTACGAGTAGCTGAATAGACGATATGCACGATCATTTTTGTGTTTATGTTCGGGATCCAAGTATTATTTAGCCACAAATAGAATATATCATGCTTATAATTGAAAACAAATACAAGCAAGTAACAAAGAGAATAGAGAATAGGTATACCTCTCGATCTTCTAATGTATGACCTTCCTCCTTTCGACGCCGTGGTGGGCGATGATCTACCAAAAGTTGAAGCTCCTAGATCGCTAATCTTCCTTCCTTGCTCATTTTAAAGCAAGAGGAAGAATAGAAACAAAGCTTTTTCCTTCTTTCAACCAACCAACAACAAGGAAGGAGCTTGCCACACGCCAAGAAGGAAGAAGGAGATTATGGTGGAAACTAACCAAGACACCAAGGAAACCCCTATATCTTGTTTCCACCACCTAAGGAGAAGGAAAGAAGAGTTTGGAGGGGCAAGGGCTTGAGGAAGGAGAAGAAGAAGGAATTCTTTCCTTATTAGGTGCCGCCAAGCCCAAACCCTAGCTCCTATCCTTGTCGCCAACCTCCAAAACCCTAAATTCCCTTGATTCTTTTTCCACGCCAACCCCTTGTCCTCCTTTATAGAGTTAGGATAAGCCTCCTTTAATCTCCACCATTGGTTCTAGGGATTTAATCTCAACCGTCGGATCTAAAGATTTAATCTCAACCGTCGGATCTTAGAGATTTAATCTCTACCTTTGGATCTAGAGTTTTGTTTCTATCCATTGGATCTAAGCTTCATGAGGTATTAATAGGCTACAATAGGGACCATGAGGAGGAGTTGGATCTTGGTCACCCATGGATCATGCCCACATAAAGTCCGATCAATTAATGATAATCCAATCCACTAAAGGATTATCATTGATCTATCTCACCAACCCCATAAGATAATATGGGCTCCATATATTATTTGTACATTTTCTCCCCATGTTTAAGATCTCGAATGTCCGTCTATTAATTAATTTACTGACCATTAATTAATCAACATCTAACTCCATGAGTAGTACCACTCAACCTTTTCATCATGCCGGACCAAGTCCACCTGCAGGGTTTACATGATGAAACTTATGAGCTCTCAAGGGACATCATCATCCTAATATATAGGACACGGCTTTCTCCTATAATCAACGCACACACCATATAAATAATATCATCTCCCAACTTACTGAGCCTATCGATTTAATCTATAAATCTCCCATTGGTAAATCAAAGAGATGAATACTAAGTATATGTGCCCTATTATATCGGATTAAGAGCATGTACAAAATAATATCCGAGGTCCGATTCGACATGTAGTCGAATAAATCGAATCACCTCTAAGTCGATCCTCGCTTCAATACACACAAAGTGCACTAGTGTGATTCTATTGGTCAAGACAAACCAATACCAAATCACACTACAACCATTCCGATGGTTTGTCCAAAGCCATCTCTGGCCAGGAGCCTTTACTTATACTTTATAAGGAGCCGATAACATGATCTCCGTGTGACACCACACACCATGTTATCTACAATGTAATGTATTAGATAATATTGCATAACCATAAAAATGCAAACAATGATCATGTGATTCTTATTTCAAAATAAAGATGTTCATACAAAAGATAGACTTTTCAGTATACATCCATACATAAGCAACGACCTTGCCCCTATTCATACTCAACAAATAGAGATGGTTGTCCATGTGAGAGGATCAATCTTACCCTACCAAGATGCTCACCGAGATTTTATTTGAATGTAACGTGAATATTTACACTAAATAGATTATGATATTTCTCAAAATCTGATTGTTATTACAACTTTGTTACATTCTTTGAAGTCCCAAAGGCTTCACATGTTCATAAAATGATTTTTTAGTCATTAGCTTAGTAAAAGGATGTAAGCATAGCACGTGTAGAGATCTACTCAAGAACAATCTTTTCTTAACAATAATATCCTTTATAAAATTATATTTTATAGTTATGTGCTTGCCCTTCCTTTGATAATTGGGATCCTTTGAAAAACTATAATAGCTTAACTATCACAGTAGACAGTTATAAGACTCCCATTGTCTTAGCAATTTTCAGATGCTTCAAGAATTTTCTTAACTAGACAGCTTCTTGCACAGCAGCTGAACATGCCACATATTCATCTTCCATTATTGACAAGGCTACATGAGTTTGCTTCTTGTTTCTCCATAAGATGACACCACCATTCAACAAGAAGGCATAGACTGGTGGATTTTCTATCTCTAGGTCCCCAACATAATATGCATCTGAATAGCCCTTCAAGCTCATATATGATCTGATGTGGATATGACCTGGCCTATGAGACACAAATAATCATTAAAGGGATGACATAAGGCTCTGGCAGAGGACCTTGTAACAAATTAAGGAGTAGCATAACTCGAGGGGGGTTGAGATAGGCCGAGTTGGAAGGCGACTCGAGAAGGGTTTAAGATTGGAGTAAGTCGAGTCAAGAGCAAAGGTGACTCAGGAAGGATCTAAGAGTAGAGTAGGCCGAGTTGGGAGAGAAAGCAATTCGGGAAAGGTCTAAGACCATAGGGTGAGTGAGTGAAGGCGACTTGAAGGGTTTAAGATCGGAGTAGGCCTAGGCAGTGTTGGTGCAACAATGCCTCAAGCATTTATATGTGTTGATGTTTGGATAATCATCTAAGTTAGGTAATGCTTTGTGATCTAATTGAGAACGTGTTTAAGTGACAGGAAAAACCAAGTATGAAGACTTGGTAAAGATAAAGTCCAAGTGTGATCTTGGCAAAAGAAGTCCAAAGGCAAGTCTTGGCAGCGTAAGTCCAAGCATGTAGTCTTGGCAGCATAAAGTCCAAGCACGCTTTAGCAAAGGGACACACAAGACATGACAAACCGCAAGGAAGCTCTTGGAAGCAAAGCGCAAAGGATGAACAAGTCGTGGACTTGGAGGGATCCTGGAGGCACAAGGCTTAAGGAAGAGCTAGAAGGTTAAGTCTAGGTCTAGGGGGTAAATTCAATATGAATTATTCATACTTGATGAGTATCAGTCGACTGATACGATGTATCAGTCGACTGGTCAGGTGCTCGACTGAGTCAGGATGAAACCCTGATGATCAGTCGACTGCTTAGTCATGGCAGTCGACTGATGTTGCGATCAGTCGACTACCAAGCGATCGATGACTTATCAAGTAACCACGTACGTAATGGAGTCTCGCCGATTGCGGCCTATGATCACTGATTGAACACTCCATCACCGATTGATGGATGGATCAATCGATCGATGAAAGTGCTGAAGGTAACGACTCTGAATCCCGCGAATCCGGCTATTCAGAAGCCGTTAACCGCGCCAGCAGTCTACTGATGTTGTACATCAGTCATCTGATGGTGCTCCAATGGGAAAATCTGCCCTCTCTCTATAAAAAGAGGGCTTGTGGTGGTTTTGAGGGTTAATGCTTATTCTCTGATCATACTCTCAAGCCTCCACGATTTTTCCAATCTTTCTAGTGCTTTTAAATCCCCTCCTCCTCTCTAAGCTCCATCTTCATCCTTTGTAAGAAGAGGAGGGTTGTTGTAAAGGAAAGCTTCATAGTGATATTGATTAGGGTTGATCCACCTCAAGGATCACCGTGGAGTAGGAGCGCTATCTCCGAACCACATAAAGGAATTGTGTTTGTTGGATCGATGCGGTTCGCTAAAGGGGGGGGGGGGTGAATAGCGAAAACAAAACTTTTTCTTTCGAATTCGTTTCAAGATAAATATACGCAGCGGAAATGTAAATAAAAACTAAAAGAGACAAATAGTTTTTTTACTTGGTTCGTAGCCTTCGGCTACTACTCCAAGGCCCTAACGGTCCTAGACCGTGTACGGAGGGCAATTCACTAAAACACTCCTCCTCGTTGGAGGTAGGAGTTTACGATTACAAAAAAAACTTTCGAAGAACAAGATAGAGAGACAAACACTCTCTTCTATTAAAATGAAAATGCAATGATAGAAAGCCTCGATTAACAAACTATTTGCAAGATTAAAAGAAATGACAAGACAAGATTATACCAACAACTCGAAGATAGGACTTAAACTAGGGTTGTTGGCAGCACTTCGTTGTTGTAGAGTTGTTGAGAGTCGCAGCCAGGAGGCTTTTGAGCACTTAGAATTGATGATGAAACCCTAGGTTTGGCCCTCCTTTTATAGCCTTTGAGCCCCTTTTCGAGAGGAACCCTAGCCAATCACTATTGAGCACCACTCCCCTTGAAATTTGGCGATAAACCTTGACTCCTCGAGGCTGATCCTTTGACCATCAGTCGACTGATGGTCATCATCAGTCGACTGATGGAAGCATCACGAGTCGCCGACCCTTCGATCTAATTGGCGACGATGAGTCCTCCAAGTCGGGCAATGATGCTTGCTGCAAGTCAAAGTTAGCTCAACAAAAACATAATTTCGACGGTCGTCGACCGTCCGATCTCGACCTAGACTATCTATAGGATGTCTTTGGTCAGATCTACGCTTAAGATCATCCCTGTAACGAGGATACGACCTCACTTACGCTCGCACACACGAGATTACCTCGATACTTACATGTTGCTTTTGCTTCCGGCCTTCCACTCGCTTCCTTCAACTCCCTCCGAAGTCACTCGAGTGTCGCCCGACCACCGCGGCTTCCTCCGGGTGTCGCTAGCCTTCAGCTCCAGCTATAGCAATTTACTGAACACTCAATTCAGCTCGTGAGATAATGACATGAGCTTAACTTTGTATCGTTTGCTATAATCAAAACTCAGGTTCGACTTAGGTGCCTACTGCACCAACAATCTCCCCCTTTTTGATTTATGGCAAACCCACATACAAAGTTAAGAAAAAACAAATTAAGTGCATTAAGTAAAATGAGCAAGAGATATGCATGAATGTGTAGGAGTAAAAACTCTTTTTCAAGTGCTCCCCCTTGAGGAATCCTCCCCCTTGACCGAGGGTGAGTACTTGAGAAAGGGTTTTAACTCTCCCCCTTGATATTTGCTACTAAAAAAAGTTAAGTGACCGAAATTACTTAACATTGGCCATAGTGTTTAAAATAAGTTTTAAGTTAAGAAATCAAAAAATTGATTTCTTAACCTTGGCCTTTACTTGCATTTTGTTAACAATTTAACTTAAAGTTAAGTAAATTATATTTTTGTATTGTTAATGAAAACAAGTTAACTAGATGTGTTTAAGTTAAGAACTCCCTTAACTTGTTTTGTTAACTTAAAGTTAAGTAAGTCTTGGCCATAAAAAAATTGATCCCTTAACTTTGGCCTTTTTCTCCCCCTTTTTCCATATACCGAAAAGGGTGAGGCACCTAAGTGGAATAAAAAATAAGTTTTAATTTTAAAGTCCAAGCATGTTCCACATTATTTTGAAAATAATATACTGAAAATAAGTTCATCTATAAAATGTTCGACTCATATTTGGCTTGATTGATATGGAAGATCAATCAGTCTTGGTGGGAGTCGGTTAGTATGTATGATTATACTCCGTGGTTCATAGCGATGCACTAGCTCTACATCTGGAACCAGGAGTAAGGTCCTAACATCTCACGCCCATCTACGTGTCTAAGTACACAAACACATTAGTCCTATGTGTTGTGAGATGTACTGGCTCCTTAAATCTATAGGTGCATGATATCTAAGGTATGTCCTATGCTAGTTCCATGAAATTAAAGAAATAGTAGTAAGAACATATAATTTGCAAGTACCTATTCTATTACGCACATGCCCAATTTTCATCTTAATAGACTAAATTCGCCTTCGGGTAGGGGTTTAGTAAATAGGTCTGCCAAGTTAGACTTCGATTCGACGTATTCGAGTTGTATGGCTCCGTTGGCCACATGTTCTCGAATGAAATGGTGTTTGACCTCTATATGTTTGGTCCTAGAGTGACATATCGGATTTTTTGTAAGATTAATTGAACTAATGTTATCTACATGAAGTTTAGTATTCGTAAAGTCTAACTTAAAGTCGCGGAGAGTGTGCTTCATCCAAAGAAGCTGCGTGACACACTCACCCATCGCGATGTATTCGGCTTCGGTGGTAGATAAAGCAACACAGTGTTGCTTCCTACTGCACCAACTCACTAGACTCGAGCCAAGAAGTTGACAACAACCACTCGTGCTCTTTCTATCGAGCTTACTATCGGCATAGTCCGAATCGGAGTAGCTGGTTAGTTTGAACTCGGTAGATCTAGGATATCAAATACCAACATTAAGTGTACCCTTTAGATATCTAAGGATACGCTTAACTAGGGTTAGGTGAGACTCCTTAGCCAAACTGGTGCACATACTCATCGCGAATAGGATGTCAGGTCGACTCGCAGTTAAGTATAGGAGACTTCCTATCGCGCTCCTATAGTACTTTAAGTCAATGGACTTACTTTCTAGGTCTTCTCCTATGTTAACATTAATCGCCATTGGGGTGTTTATTACCTTAGCGTCTTGCATTCCAAATCTTTTAATTAACTCCTTAGTGTATTTTTGTTGATATAGGTATATACCATCCTTAGTTTGTTTAATTTGTAGACCTAAAAGAAACTTAACTGCCTACCAAGTTCATTTCAACTCACTTTCCATGAGCAAACGAACTCGCTTAGTAAGACTGAAAGTTAGAGGTTCCAAAAATTATATCGTCTACGTAAATTTGAGCTATGAATATTTCTTTACCTAAGGTTTTTACGAAGAGAGTTGGTCAACTAAGCCTTGGTTAAACCCTTTTGACTTAAGATGGATTGAAAGTCTCTCGTACCAAGCTCGAGGAGCTTGTTTAAGTCCATAGAGAGCTTTCTTAAGTTTTAGAACATGGTCGGGTTTATCTAGATGTTCGAATCCGGGGGGTGGGCTAACATAAACTTCTTCTTTAATGTATCCATTTAGGAATGCCGACTTAACATCCATTTGAAACAGCTTAAATCCTCGATGTGCAGCATAAGCTAGCAACATTCGAATGGATTTGAGTCTAGCTACTGGGGCATAGGTTTCATCGTAATCTAAGCCTTCGACTTGACTAAACCCTTTGGCGACTAACCTAGCCTTGTTTCTGACTACTTCACCTTTATCATCAAGCTTATTTTGAAACACCCACCTTGTTCCAATTATCGTTTTGTCTTTAGGTGGTGGTACTAATTCCCACACTTCATTCCTAGTAAATTGAGCTAGCTCTTCTTGCATTGCAATAATCCAATCGGGATCAAGAAGAGCTTGTTCAATTGATTTGGGTTCTATCTTTGAAATTAAGGAAATTTGACTAAGGTTCCTATAGGATGCTCTAGTTTGAACTCCTAGATTAGGATCTCCTATCACTTGATCGATAGGGTGGTTAGTCTGAATCCTAGATTGGGTTGGGTTTGTGTCACCTAATGTTTGATCAATTGGGTGACTTGGTTGAACACTAGTTTGACTCGGATCACTTGTCACTTGGTCGACAAGAGAAGTTGGTTGATGTGGATTAGACTCGATCTCAGGGTCGGAGACGAGTTTGGTATCAGTGGGCTCAACACTTGGGGTCATTAAGGATTTTGTAGGTTCAGGTACTTCATCGAACACTACATTAATAGTCTCTTCGACTTTAAGGGTATCGTGGTTATATACCCTATAGGCCCTACTCGTGGTTGAGTATCCTAAGAAGATTCCTGGAGGTTTTGGATTTGAATTTCCTAGGTGGTTCTTAGTGTTTAAGATATGTACTTTACATCCAAATACCCTAAAGTACTTGATGTTGGGTACTTTATTGTGATAAATCTCGACGAGGTCTTAAGGTGCCTCTTTACCATAAGGATCCTATTCGACATAGCAAGTCGTACTAACGGCCCAAAAACCTATCGTAGAGGTCGATTCGCTCAACATGGTCCTAACGGCTTCTTGTAGAGTTCGGTTTTTCCGCTCCACTAGGCCATGTTGTTGAGGGGTCCTAGGGCAAGAGACTTCATGGTGGGATCCGTTTAGGTTGCAGTAGTCGGTGAACCTTGGATTTTCGAATTCACCACCCTGATCGCGTCTTAGTCTTTTAACCTTAAGGTTTTTGATTCTCGATTAATTTGAATAGATTGATTAATTGATCTAGGTATCATTTTTATGTTTGATGAACCTAACCTGTAAACCTCGAGTAGTCGCCAATTATGACTAAGCAATATTGACTTCTATTGAGTGACTTGGCTCCATGTGAATCGAATAGATCCATATGCGTGAGCTCAAGTACACTTGAGGTTCTGCTCTGGTTAGTTAACTTGTGTTGTGTCCTAGGTTGTTTTCCTTGTTGACAAGCATTACAGATTTTATTAACCAAATTGTTGAGGTTGGGTAAGCCTCTGACTCATCTTGTGGACGAGTCTTGGGTGCGAGTGACCGAGTCGTCGGTGCCACAACCATGATTCCTCTTCCTGTGTCATAAGACATTTGGCTGAGGATTTGATTAAGTTAATTGTATAAATGTTATTTGTCCTAGTTCCTTTGAGTATTGTTTTAGCTGTTTTATTTGTTTTAATTACACATTCATTATCTAAAAATACGACCTTATAGTTATTGTCACATAATTGGCTTACGCTAAGCAGGTTATATTCAAAATTCTCTACAAGTAATACATTTTTAATAACAAAATTCGAGTTAAGCTCGATATCACCTGATCCGATGATTTTGAGCTTGCCGTTATTCCCAAAGGCTACCGATCCTTGTCGTTTGAATCGAAGCTTTGTGAATTTGAGTTGATCCCCGGTCATGTGTCGGGAGCAACCGCTGTCCAACATCCATTGATCCTACACACAAGGTGGTTGGATTGGATGTTAGATTTTTTATATATATATTTTTTTTAAAAAAAAAATTGGTTGTAAGTTTTTAAACCTAGGTCATCTCACCTGTGTCTATATGGTCAAGCATGTTATACTTATGTGTTTTTTTGTGAGATGACTTCCAATTAAGTTGATTAAGTGCATTTAGGTTCAAGTAATTTTATGTTAGATTTGGATTTGACCCTAGGCTTGTCAAGTTTACCTTTTCAAGATCATGACTTCCAGGTCGTGGCGAGGCACAGGGGCCTTCTTTTATCGGATCATCGACCACTTCCTTAGACAAAGCCATTTTCAAGAAAATGATGACTTGACTCACCTAAGACTATTTCCTGGTCTAACTGGTTATTTTTGAAAAGAGGCTCCCCGAGGCTCAATCTTTTCGAAGATTTTTGTTGGTTATGTATGTGTTCTAAGTGAGTTCACAAGTTAAAAAAAAACAAAACAAAAAAAATTCTAAGCATGCAATTTCTAAGTTAAAGCACAAACATGTTTTGTACTGGCTCCCCCTAGACCGTTGAATCGGTTCGGTCTATCCACATAGTGGATTTGGTCCTTGGGAACCCAGTACGGGTTGGATCCTAGAGTTGAAATCAAAAAGTTCTTAGGGACCCATGCTTGGACATGTTTCCTATGTCGACTTACAATCGACATATACGACCTATTAGTCGTGTTTGAGTTAAACCCTAGTCCAACCTTTTGTACATGCCCTTTGAGATCCAAGTAGGAGGTCAAGTCCTTTGGATCCCGGCGAACCTTTCCAACGTGTTCCTAAGATCTTCAACTTGACTTTTCAAGAGAGAGTTCTCAACTTCGAGCTTTTCAACTCGAGTTGAGTCCTTCTCTTGAACTCGACTAGTCGAAGAGGTTAGGGAGACCTCGTGTTTGAGGAGTTTAACCTCCTCAACAAGGGTCTCGACCTTGGACTCAGACTTAGCTAATTTCCTAGACAAAACCTAATCGTATTATGTAAAGTATTAATAAAGTTCGACTCACTTTAAGGGTATCTTTTGAACCTGGATGCGATCCGTGGCTTGACTTGAAGGTAACCGTAGTCCGAGTCATCCTCGTGTTCGACTCAAGTTCAGTTCGGTCTCGTTCCGACTCAATCGATTTCGCCATGAAGACGTGGTCTTCGCCTTCTTCTTGGATGACACTTCTTCCCATGTCGCGTTGAGGGCCTTCTTGTGCTTAGGTGCTTGGTGGTTGAGCTTGGGGCACTCGGACTTGATATGTCCAAACCTGTTACACTCATAACACCTAATGTTAGAACTTTTAGGCTTACCTTGGTTGGGTCGAGTCGTGGTTCGCTTTCATCCCTTGGCTATCCTTCGAGCTAGGTTCATTAGTTCGGCAGTCAACTCCGGGTCAACTTCTTCTTCGGACTCGTCTTCCTCCTCTCTGGTGGTGGCTTGTTTGCGATTTTCTTCTTCTTTGAACCGCAATCAAGGCTATACTCTCTCGGGTTCCGAGTTGGACTGCTCATGTAATTCGAAATCAGAAAATAATTCGTCTATTCTAACTTTAGAAAGGTCCTTGGAGACCTTGTAGGCATCGACCATGGATGCCCACAAGGTAGTCCTCAGAAAAGAGTTTAGAACATACCTTATAAGGTTGCGGTTTTCAACCTTTTGCCCAATTGCGTGTAGGTTGTTGACGATGTCCTGGACGTGGGCGTGCAATTGTGTTGCCGTCTCGTGTTCCTGTATTTTTAGTGTGTACAATTTATTGAACAATAAATCACGTTTGCAAACCTTAGCTTGATCCGATCCTTTGTGTAACTCGATCAGCCTCGTCCAGAGATCTCTTGCGCTGATGAAGGGTCCGACTCGGTTCAGCTCCTCCTTGGATAGCCCGCACTGCAGGATTTGAGTCGCCTTTGCATCTGCCTCGACTTGTCGTTTAGTGGCAATGGACCACTGATTGTAATCCAAGGATTCACCTTCTTCATTAGTAGGAAGGGTGAACCCGGTTTGGATCACAATCCACATCTCTATTTGGGTTTTTAGGAAGCACTCCATCCGACCTTTCCAGTAACGGAAATCATCACCATTGTAAAACGGTGGTCGGACGGTGCTAAAACCCTCGAGATGGGCCATTAACACGAAAGACACAAAGAGACGAAGATGAAGAAACTAGCAACGACAAAAACATAAAAACAAGTACCAAGAATCGCGTCTTGGATTAGTAGTGCGGGAGAAAAACTTAACAAAGCGAAATAAATAATAAAAAAAATAGAATTAAAAGAAAAATAAATCTGTAAAAATGGCTAGATTGGTGGTTTCACCAAATCTTAGCAACCCCCGGCTCTGATACCAATTGTTGGATCGATGCGGTTCGCTAGAGGGGGGGTGAATAGCGAAAACAAAACTTTTTCTTTCGAATTCGTTTCAAGAAAAATATACGCAGCGGAAATGTAAACAAAAACTAAAAGAGACAAATAGTTTTTTTACTTGGTTCATAGCCTTCGGCTACTACTCCAAGGCCCTAACGGTCCTAGACCGCACGAGGGCAATTCACTAAAACACTCCTCCTCGTTGGAGGTAGGAGTTTACGATTACAAAAAACTACACAAGATAGAGAGACAAACCCTCTCTTCTATTAAAATGAAAATGCAACGATAGAAAGCCTCGATTAACAAACTATTTGCAAGATTACAAGAAATGACAAGACAAGATTATACCAACAACTCGAAGATAGGACTTAAACTAGGGTTGTTGGCAGCACTTCGTTGTCGGAGAGTTGTCGGAGAGTCGCAGTGTTGCGGAGGCTTTTGAGCACTTAGAATTGATGATGAAACCCTAGGTTTAGCCCTCCTTTTATAGCCTTTGAGCCCCTTTTCGAGAGGAACCCTAGCCAATCACAATTGAGCACCACTCCCCTTGAAATTTGGTGATAAACCTTGACTCCTCGAGGCTGATCCTTTGACCATCAGTCGACTGATGGCCATCATCAGTCGACTGATGGAAGCATCAGTCGAGTGCTGACCTTCGGCAGTCGACTGATTGACGGCAGTCGAGTCCTCCAAGCTGGCAGTCGACTGATGCTTGCTGCAAGTCAAAGTTAGCTCAACAAAAACATAATTTCGACGGTCGTCGACCATCCGATCTTGACCTAGACCATCTATAGGATGTCTTTGGTCGGATCTACGCTTAAGATCATCCCCGTAACGAAGATACGACCTCACTTACGCTCGCACACATGAGCTTACCTCGATACTTACATGTTGCTTTTGCTTCTGGCCTTCCACTCACTTCCTTCGGCTCCCTCCAAAGTCACTCGAGTGTCGCCCGACCACCGCGGCTTCCTCCGGGTGTCGCTAGCCTTCAGCTCCAGCTATAGCAATTTACTGCACACTCAATTCAGCTCGTGAGATAATGACATGAGCTTAACTTTGTATCGTTTGCTATAATCAAAACTCAGGTTCGACTTAGGTGCCTACTGCACCAACAGTGTTAGCATTGTTTTTCATTTGTGTTATTATTATTTTTTGTTGTGCTTCTGCTAATCATCTTTGTAGAAACAAAAACAAGCTATTCACCCCCCTCTAGCTTTCAATGATCCCCTACAAGTTGTATCAGAGCCCGGATCGCATCAGAAGATCTAACAATCAACCGAAGAAAGATGACTTTCCAAGAGGGGTATGGCACGGTGAGGCCTCCGTTCTTCGACGACAACGACTTCGACTACTAGAAAGGTAGGATGGAGTATTATCTTATGAATGATATTGAAAAATGGTTTAGCGTTGTAGATGATTTTAAGAAGCCGGTCGATGAACACGGAGTGCCCATACCAACCAAGGATTGGACGAGAGACATGTCCAAGAAGGTTCATGCCAATGTCAAGGCAACAACCACACTTCAATGTGGGTTGTCAAAAGAGCAACTAAGCAAGGTGGGGGCCATTTGAATTGGTGAAGGAGCTTTGGGAGAAGTTGATAGAGCTCAACGAGGGATCCAAGGAAACAAGAAGAGCCAAGAGAGATCTCCTAATTGGCCAACTTCAAAGTTTCTCTATGAAGACCAATGAAACCGTGAGCCAAATGCACGGTCGCTTCAAAGAAGTAGTCAACGGACTACATGTAATAGGTGAGAAGGTCGACAACCGAGACCTTGTAAGGTATGTGCTCCAAGCCTTCCCTAGAACAACCTTATGGGCTTCAATGGTAGATGCCTATAAGGTCTCTAGGGATCTCTCTTTGGTTAAGTTAGATGAGTTATTTTGTGAATTTGAATTGCATGAACAAGCTAACACTTCATCCAAAGAGAAGGGTATATCTCTTTTTGTAGGAAAGAAGGACAAAAAGAAGAAGGAGAAGAAAGAAGTGTCCTCCTCATCCGAATACGAGGAAGACTCATCTAGTAGTGAAGATGAGCTATCAACAAGCGAGGTGGCTCATTATGTCAAGAAGTTTAATGGGAAGTCAAGGAAACTCACCAAGAAAGATGTGAGGAGGATGTTCCAATCCTCAAGAGGTAAGTCTTCAAATAGTTCAAATTCTACACCTAACGTAACTTGCTATGGTTGCAACAAGAAAGGGCATATCAAGCCAAATTGCCCGGAACTAAAGAAGAAGGAGGAGAAGGAAAAGAAAAAGAAGGAAAAGAAGGAGAAGAAGAAGGAGGAGGCAATGGTGGCACAAACATGGGACACCCTAAGCATGGAGGACTCTTCTGATGATGAAGAAGTGTGTCATGCCACCCGAAATCTATCCCTCATGGCCTTGGAGGAAGAAGCCGGGAGCTCAAGTGAGGAGTCTTCATCCTCTTCCTCAAGCGACGAATCATCATCAAGTGATGATGATGAGGTAAACAACTCCCCTAGGGTATATTTACTTTACAAGACAATTGCATGCCTTCAAAATACATTGAATAGATCAAAAACTAGGATTAAGGACTTAAAAGTAGAAATTAAATCACTTAAGAATGTAGAACCATCTTGTGATGATGCATGTACCCTTAGAGTTGAAAATGATGAATTGAGAAAAGAAATAGGTAATCTAAGAGCATGTTTAGAAAAATTTACTAATGGTTCTAAATACCTAGACATGATAATTAAGGATCAAAGGGCTATTTACAATAAGGCCGGACTAGGATATAGGCCTAGGAAAAGGAGGTAGCATTTACATCTCTTGTTAGTAGAAGATCCATAATTAGAAGCAAGGGTAGAAAGGCTTGGGTCCCTAATAAATTTCTAATTGATGCTAGTGGTCCTAAAATTTGGGTGCCTAAGGCTTGTATTTTTCATGTGATATAGGTAGAAGAACCAAGCTTGTGGATTGTTGATAGTGGGTGTTCAAAACACATGACCGGTGATGAGAGAAAATTCTCCACTATCAACCACACTAGCAAGGGAAAGGTATCATTTGGTAATAGTGGCAAACTTAATATTCTAGGAAAGGTCACAATTGAGGTATCCTCCAACCTTGCCATTCATAAAGTGTTATTAGTTAAGGATATGAAATTTAATTTACTTAGTGTAAGCCAACTATGTGATGCAAATTTTGATGTTAAATTTGACTCTTCAAAATATTTTATAAAACACAAAACTTTAAATGATTGCATGCTAGTAGGTTTTAGGAAATCAAACATATACTATGTTGATCTATCCTATGCTACTAATGCCTCTACTAAGTGTCCTATTGCAAAAGAAGAGGTGAATTGACTTTGACATAGCAGGCTAGGACACATAAACATGAAGAACATAGCCAAAATAGCAAAAATGAAGTTAGTCAAAGGGTTGCCTAAAGTCAAATTTCTCAAGGACAAAATGTGTGATGCATGCCAAGAAGGGAAACAATCAAAAACATCACACAAAGGTAAAACTCTACTTAGTACCGCTTTACCTTTAGAACTTTTACATATGGACTTATTTGATTGTCATAGTACCCCTTCTATGATTGGTAGTAGATATTACTTAGTAATAGTAGATGATTTCTCTATATTTACTTGGGTATTTTTCATGAAAAATAAATATGAAACCCTAGGAATAATCATAGGATTTAGCAAGAGAGTAGAGAATGAAAGAAAACTCAAAATCAACGGATCCATAGTGATCATGGTGGAGAATTTGAGAATTCTAATTTCTCAACCTTTTGCTTAGAACAAGGGTACAAGCATGAGTTTTCTTGTCCTAGAACACCCCAACAAATGGGGTTGTGGGAAGGAAAAATCGTGCCCTACAAGAAGCGGCTAGGACTATGCTAAATGCATATTCTTTACCTAGCTACTTGTGGGCGGAAGCGGTTAATACCGCTTGCTATATCCAAAATAGGGTGTTAATTCATAGGTTCTTAGGAAAACCCCCATTTTAATTGTGGAATGGTACAATTCCAACAATTTATTATTTTAAGGTTTTTGGATGCAAAGTTTATATTTTAAATACCAAAGACAACCTAAGTAAATTTGAGTCCAAAGCGGATGAGGGAATCCTAGTTGGATACTCATCCACTAGTGTAGGATATAGAGTTTATAATAAAAGGACTCAAAAGATTGAGGAATCTTCAAATGTCCAATTTGATGAAACTTCCAATGCATACCCTAGGAAATCCCCTATTGATGATGATATTAATAATGAAAATCAAGAAATTACCCAACAATTTCAAGATTTAATCTTAGGGGGAAATGATCAAGGGGGAGGTTTGAATCAAGGGGGAGTAAGAGGTGATTCCGATGATGAGAAAAGGATTGAGATTAATTATGATCAAACTCAAATTAATACACCTCCTAGAACCATAAGAGTTCATCAAAATCACCCCTTAGATCAAATTGTGGGTGAATTATCTCAAGGTGTTAGGACTAGGTCATTTCATAGGGATCCCACTACTCATATTGCTTTCTCAAATTGAGCCCAAAACAATCAAAGATGCATTACTTGATCCGGATTGGATCTTAGTAATGCAAGATGAATTGGCTCAATTTGAAAGGAGTCAAGTATGGGAGTTAGCTCCTAAACCAAATGAAAACACCATTATTACTACAAGATGGGTCTTTAGGAACAAACTAGATGACCAAGGGAATATTACTAGGAATAAAGCAAGATTAGTTGCAAGGGGCTTTAATCAAGTTGAAGGACTTGACTATGATGAAACATATGCCCCGGTTGCTAGATTAGAGTCTATTAGGATACTATTAGGTATGCCTCCTATATGGGTTTCAAACTCCATCAAATGGATGTTAAATCGACATTCCTAAATGCGTTTAAGGAAGAGGTATATGTAGAACTACCTCCCAGGTTTGAGAATATGGACTATCCAAACCATGTATACAAGCTTAGGAAAGCTTTGTATGGTTTCAAAACAAGCTCCCGGGCTTGGTATGAAAGATTATCATCTTTCTTAATTTCTAAGGACTTTAAAAGGGGTAGTGTAGATCAAACTCTATTTATAAAGTCAACATCAAATGACATCTTTGTAGCCCAAGTATATGTTGATGACATTATCTTTGGGTCAACAAATGATGAACTTCTTCAAGACTTTATTAAGAATATGGAAAAAGAGTTTGAAATGAGTCTAGTTGGGGAATTAAATTGTTTCCTAGGATTACAAGTTAAACAAACAAGTGAAGGAATTTATATTTACCAAATCAAATATGCTAAGGAAATGATTAAAAAATTTGGTTTGGAAAATGCTAAGGTAGTTTCAACTCCAATGGCAACCAATACAAAAATAGATAGTGATAATGAAGGAAAACAAATTGATCTTACACTCTATAGGAGCATGATTGGTAGTCTTTGTACCTAACCACTAGTAGACCCGACATATTATTTGCGGTTGGTATGTGTGTAGGTATCAATCATGTGCAAAGAATCTCATTTAGTTGCCGTTAAGAGAATCTTAAGATATATTAAAGGCACACTAAATGTAGGACTATGGTACCCTAGGACTAGGTCTTTTGATTTGGTTGGGTACACCAATTCTGATTATGCCGGTTGCAAATTGGATCGGAAGAGTACTAGTGGTGGATGCCAATTCCTTGGGTCCTCCCTAGTTAGTTGGAGTAGTAGGAAGCAACCTTGTGTTGCCCTATCCACCACCGAGGCCGAGTATGTGGCTATGGGTGGTTGTGTAGCTCAACTACTATGGATGAAACATACCTTAGAGGATTATGAGCTATCTTACTCCAATATGAAAGTATTTTATGATAATGTGAGCACCACAAATTTGACCAAAAATCCGGTGAATCACTCTAGGACCAAGCACATTGAAGTGAAACATCACTTCATTAGAGATCATGTGGCTAAGGGGGACATTGAGCTTAATTACATTAAATCCAAGTCCAACCTAGCCGAAATATTTACTAAGGCTCTTCCCAAGGTAGAATTTTCATCACTTAGGAGAGAACTTGGGATGTGTTTGGTTGAATAAAGGTGTAAGTTTGCATGATCCTATAGAAATCCTAGGATTTATACTTTTAAGCATCTCACAAAATACCTAAGAAACCATGATTTTTGTATTGGTCCACTTAGATAACATGTGAGATGTTAGGAATATGCACTTGGTTCATCATGCTTGTTATGATGCATTACTATGAACCAAAGTGTCATCTAGAGACATTAATCCTTCATTGGACCAATCATTGGGAAGGCTTATACACAATTGATGTGCATATAGCTCCAAGAACATGATTGGAAATGTCAAATAAAACATATTTTAAACTATGTTTATCATATTTTGAAAAATAGTTTTCAAGTGGAATACAAAAGTGATACAAAGTTTGCAAAAATATTAGAACTTTTGTTAGTTTCCAAATTTGTATCAATCTTGAAATATGGAAAACATATATTTTTTTCAAATTATTTTTATTTGATAAACAATGATTTCAGAAATGTGTACACAAAATTTTGTGATTTTTCGAGGTTTTTAGAATTTCTAACGCATTTCTAAAGTTGAAAAGGCTAAAATTTGATTTGCGATCGATTGCTTCAAGAATCATGATGATACGCTGTATTTTCTAATAAAAGGCTCTATTTCTTGCATTTAAGTGTATCTTGGAATGTCCTAAAACTATAGTATGATAATCTTCAGTATAAACAAGTTTTTAGGACTGTTCTATGCAGTGTTTTAGGGGGAGTTCATAATATATATCTTTTCATCCCCAAACTTACATTGTTGGTGCAAAGTTAGGATTTAACCTTCAATATCTTGATAGGCTTTGTTCCATAAGTTAGTCATTCATCATGAACCATATCTTGGATTAAGGGGGAGCTTAATTTCAATCTTATACCTTAGTTCAAGATTACAACAAATTCAATTCTCTTATGAAATTTATGAATCCTTCTCTTTTTGATGTGTCAAAGGGGGAGAAGGAATGTTTAAGTTAGAATTCATATTGAAAATATGATGGAAATATGATTATGTGTATAAATGTATAAAGATAGAATTCATATTGGAAATATGATTATGTGCATATTTTAAAGACCTAACTTAAATGATTGCCAAACATCAAAAAGGGGGAGATTGTTGGTGCAACAATGCCCCAAGCATTTATATATGTTGATGTTTAGATAATCATCTAAGTTAGGCAATGCTTTGTGATCTAATTGAGAACGTGTTTAAGTGACAGGAAAAACTAAGTATGAAGACTTGGTAAAGACAAAGTCCAAGTGTGATCTTGGCAAAGAAAGTCCAAAGGCAAGTCTTGGCAGCGTAAGTCCAAGCATGTAGTCTTGGCGGCGTAAAGTCCAAGCACGCTTTGGCAAAGGGAAACCCAAGACATGACAAAACTGAAGGAAGCTCTTGGAAGCAAAGTGCAAAAGATGAACAAGTTGCAGACTCAGAGGGATCCTGGAGGCGCAAGGCTTAAGGAAGAGCTAGAAGGTTGAGTCTAGGTCTAGAGGGGAAAATCATGTATGAATTATTCATACTTGATGAGTATCAGTCGACTAATATGATGTATCACGATCGTCAGGTCTCGATCGAGTCGATGAAACTCGACGATCACGATCGCTTAGTCGTGGCAGTCGACTGATGATGTGATCAATCGACTACCAAACAGTGGCAGTCGACTGATCAAGTTAAACACGGGCATAGAATGGAGTCTCGTTCGACTGTGGCCCATGATCACTCGACTGATCACTCCATTAGTCGACTAATGAAAGTACCGTTGGAGGTAACGACTCTGAATCCCACGAATCCGGCTATTCAGAAGTCGTTAACCATGCCAGCAGTCGACTGATGTTGTACATCAGTCGACTGATGCTCCAATGGAAAAATCAACCCTCTCTCTATAAAAAGAGGGCTTGTGGTGGTTTTGAGGGCTAATACTTATTCTCTGATCATACTCTCAAGCCTCCACAATTTTTCCAAACTTTCTAGTGCTTTTAAATCCCCTCCTCCTCTCTAAGCTCCATCTTCATCCTTTGTAAGAAAAGGAGGGTTGTTGTAAAGGAAAGCTTCATAGTGATATTGATTAGGGTTGATCCACCTCAAGGATAACCGTGGAGTAGGAGCGCTATCTCTGAACCACGTAAAGGAATTGTGTTAGCATTGTTTTTCATTTGTGTTATTATTATTTTTTGTTGTGCTTCCGCTAATCATTTTTGTAGAAACAAAAATAAGCTATTCACCCCCCCCTCTAGCTTTCAACGATCCCCTACAGTCGGGAGTGAAGGTGACTCGGGAATGGTCTCAGACCATAGTGGATCAAGCTGAAGGCGAAGGCAACTCAAGAAGGGTCCAACAGTAGAGATAGGTTGAGTTGGGTGCAGAAACATTCGGAAGGCGAGGGTCATTCAAAATATTCCCTTCTTGTACAGAGTATGAACGATCCCCTAATAGTCTATCACACGATGATTCTTATCCACTCGTGATCTTCCAAGTGGAGATTCCTAGCAGAGGTTGTCCCCTAACTGCTCAATAGGTACAGTGAACAAAGGATAACCCCAACATGCGAAGAATCTCTCAAATGTACTATATAAGGAAAGGTTAAGGTAAAGGCTCTCTCTCTAGTCTTGAGAACTTTTTAGTCTATCTTTTCTCCCTCTAAAGAGAGATGACTATCTCTTCTTCATCTTCCTTGTCTAACTTAAGCATCAGAGGGTCGAAGCCGGGAACTCCGATGGCGATCTCTTGATAGGTGTTAATATTGGCAGGGATACTATTGCGGCTGTGAGAACCCCACCTCTACCAGTTTGTTTCCTGACCTAGAGGAAACTTTGGAAACCTTATGAAAGTGAAATATGAAGTTAAACCCGAGCAAATGCGTATTGGGTGTGCACAGTGGAAATTTCTAAAATACATTATCACTGAGTGAGGAATCGAGCCTAATCCCAAGAAGGTTCAAGCCTTGTGGAATATGAAATCCCTGAGTAACCTAAAGGAAACACAAAGATTAGTGGGACGGATCATGGCTCTATCCCTTTTTTATCTCGATCAGCAGACAGGAGATTACCTTTCTTCAAGATACTTCAAAAGGTCACTCGTTTTCAATGGGATGATCGATGTGAGAGAGGCTTTCATAAGTTCAAGTAGTACCTCCTGTGGCTACCTAGACCGAGTGAAAAAGAAAGACTTTGAGCATATTTAGTAGTATCTGATGGGGTAATTAGTTCCGTGCTACTTCGCCAAGAAGGTATGCAACAATAGGCTATATATTATACCAGCCACATCTTGAAAGGAGCTGAGCTGCGGTATTTCGAGTTGGAGAAATTAGCATATTCCTTGGTACTTACAACCCGCAAGCTGCGTCCCTACTTCATCGCACACACAGTGATTATCCTCACCAACAGCAATTTGGGGAAGGTCTTTACTAAGCCCGATTTTTTGGGGTGGCTGGCCAAATTGACCGTGGAGTTGAGTGAGTATGATTTACAATACCACCCAAGGGCAGGTGTAAAATCTTAGACATTTGTGGATTTCTTAGCTGAGTTTCCTAATCCCGACTCGCATACTTCTGAGAATCCAGAGGGATTGGATAACAATTGAAGAATCTTCGTGGATGAGTCATACATAGCCGAAGGGAGTGGTGTGGGAATCCTTCTCATTTCCATTTCTAGAGAAGAGACTCGGATCGTCTTATGGCTCGGATTCAAGGCATCTAACAATGAGGCAGAGTACAAAGCTGTTCTATCCAGATTACAAGTTGCGCAAGCGATAGGATCAAGTTAGGTATGTATATATTCAGACTCACAGTTGGTGATCTCTAAAATATAGGGTATGTTTACTGTAAAGGAGGAGTGCTTAGCGAAGTACATCGAAGTTTATAAGCATGTGCAAGCTCAATTTTCAGAAGTGAAGTTGCAGCAGATCCCTCGGGAGGAGAATAGGCAAGTAGACAATCTAGCTTGTCTTGCCAGCTCTTTGGTTGAATGGACATCATGGGATCTTCTATATCAAGAAGTCAATCCCTTCCTATCTGTCTTGGACAGAGTGGAGTGTACCCTCATGGTCAAGGTTAACTGCAGGAGTCATGACGAAGAGAGACGACCCGATGGGAGAACAAAACTGGAGGCGTACCTCATTGAGGAAGGTTTCAAGACAAAAGCCAGAGGCACACCTGAGGTAATGAGGCGAGCAAAACATTTCGTCCTCCTAGATGGAGTCCTCTATAAGATATCACATGGGATGTCTTTGTTAAGGTGCTTGGGCGCTCAAGAAGCCTCAGAGAAATCCATGAAGATTGTTGCAGAAGTCATCTGGGTGGTCGGGCCCTCGCCCGAAAAGTTGTCTTGGCCTGATATTTTTGGCCCACCTTAGCCAAGAATGCAGGTAAAATGGTGAGAACCTATTGCTGCTGTCAAATACACAATAATCGATCGCAACGACTTGAAGAAATGATGAAGGCGGTAGCAGCTTCTTTCCCCTTCGACCAGTGGGGAGTAGACATCGTGGGGCCTATGCTGATGGCGACAGGGCAACGAAAATTCTTGATCGTGGCTGTGGATTATTTCTCTAAGTGGATAGAAGTTGAACCCTTGGCAAGCATCACTGAGCAAGCAGTCATTCAATTCCTTTGGAAGAACATCCTCTATTAGTATGGGGTCCCTGGTCATTTAATCAGTGATAATGGTCATTAGTTCTAAGGTCGCTGAATACAGGAATGGTGTCGGTGACTACAGATCTAATAGGCTTTTATGGTTGAGGCTTACCCCCAAGATAATGGCCAAGTAGAGGTAATGAATAGGATCCTCATGCAGGGTTTAAAGGCTCGCCTGGAAGGAGCTCGAGGAAATTGGGTGGAGGAGCTCGCGAGTGTCCTTTGGGCCTACAGAACAACCCTAGTATCCCCATGAGAGAAACTCCATTCAACCTGGTGTACGGAGAAGAAGTTGTTATTCTCGCCGAGGTCATCCTATCCAGCGCCTGAATATAAGCTTATGATCCCCCAACAATGAAATACAAAGAAGAGTTGACCTGAACCTGGTCGAGGAGCGGTGAGAATAAGCCCAAGTACGAATGGAAATATACAGGGGAAGAGTAGGATGAGCTTATAATAGCCAAGTTCATCCTCGCCAATTCCAAGCAGGAGATCTTGTCCTCTGCAAGGTTAACCAAGCTGGAGAGGTGAAGAAATTGGCTCCTAAATGGGAAGGCCCCTATAAGATTCTTTGGCGAGTGTCGGGGTCCACATATCACCTATAGGATGTTGAAGGGAAGGTTCTACCTCGACCTTGGAATGCGGTGCATCTGAGGCCCTTCATTAGATAAGGGGAAAGCGAGAAAAATTGGAGAGGCATCTGACAACTAAAGTGTTTGGGAATAAGTAAGTGTATGTACCTAGAAGGAGAGCAAAAGACCATTCGGATGTCTCCCATTAAAAATCTCAATGAAAAGCCCATTAAAGTTCTGGCTATTGGGATGTATACTGAAAGCCTAGCTCTTTTGTATGAACATCTTTATTTTGAAATAAGAATCACATGATCATTGTTTGCATATTTTTATGGTTATGCAAAATTGTCTAATATTTTACATTGTAGATAACATGGTGCTTGGTGTGACACAGAAGATCATATTATCAGTCCCTTGTAGAATATAAGTAGAGGCTCACAACCAAGATGGTTTTGGACAAACCATTGGTATGGTTGTAGTGTAGCTTGGTATTGGTTTGTCTTGACCATAGAGTTACACTAGTACACTGGTGTATTGAGCAGGACTGACATAGAGGTGATTTAATTTATTGCTGACTACATAATTAAATCGGACCTCAGATATTATGTTGTACATGCTCTAAATCTCGATATAATAACGGGCACATG
This sequence comes from Wurfbainia villosa, assembly GCA_025175895.1. Classification (NCBI taxonomy): domain Eukaryota; kingdom Viridiplantae; phylum Streptophyta; class Magnoliopsida; order Zingiberales; family Zingiberaceae; genus Wurfbainia; species Wurfbainia villosa. The sequence goes on along the minus strand of CM045994.1, from coordinate 87,953,697 downwards.
TACTTAGTATTTATTTCTTTGATTTACCAAAGGGTGAGATTTAGATGGATTAAATCAATATGCCCGGTAAGTTGGGAAATGATATTATTTACTTGGTGTGCCGTTGATTATAGGAGAAAACTGTGTCCTATATATTAGGTTGATGATGTCCCCTTGAGGAGCTCATAAGGTTCATCATGTAAACCCTGCAGGTTGACTTAGTCAACATGATGATAAGGTTGAGTGGTACTACTCGAGGAGTTAGATGTTAATTAATTGATGGTCAGTAAATCAATTAATTGACGGACATTCGATATCTTAAACACGGGGAGATGGATATACAAATAATATATGGAGCCCATATTATCATATGGGGGTTGGTGAGGTAATTCAATGATGATCCTCTAGTGGAATGGAACATCATTGATGGATCAAGTTTGTGTGGTTCCGATCCATCGGGTGGCCAAAATCCAACTCCTCCTCATGGCCAAAATCCAACTCCTCCTCATGGATCATGAAGCCTAGATCCAATGATGGAAAACAAAACTCTAGATCCGATGATGGAGATTAAATCCCTAGATCCGATGGTTGGGATGAAACCCTAGATCCGACGGTTGGGATGAAACTCTAGATCCGACGGTGGAGATTAAATCCCTAGATCCAACGGTTGGGATGAAACCCTAGATCTGACGGTTGGGATGAAACCCTAGATCCGACGGTTGGGATGAAACCCTAGATCCGACGGTTGGGATGAAATCCTAGATCCGACGGTTGGGATGAAACCCTAGATCCGATGGTTGAGATTAAATTCCTAGAACCAATGGAGGAGATTAAACCAAGGCCTAAACCTAACTCTATATATATGGGCTTAGGCTTGGGCGGCAAAAAGGATGGAAAAATGGAAAAACCTAATTGTGATAAGGTGGCTTGGGCGGCAAGAAATAGGAGGAGGCTAGGGTTAGGGTTTGGTTCATGGTGTTGGGCGGCAACAAGGAGAAGGGAGCTTCTTCTTCTTCTTCCCAATGGTTGCCGGCACCCTTCTTCCTCCTTCCTCCTTGGTTTGGCCGGCGCCCATGCTTCTCCCCTTGATCTATGGCTTGTGGTGGATGAGATGAGGGTTGCTTCCCATGGGCGGCAACCAATTCTAGTTGGGATAGGAATAGGAGTGGGGCTAGGGTTAGGGTTTGGTTGTTGGTGTTGGGCGACAACAAGGAGAGGGAGATTCTTCTTCATTTTCCTTTGATGGCCGGCCCCTCTACCTTCTTCCCTCTACCTTGGCCAAAGCTCAATCTATTCTACTTCCCTTCATCCTTAGCCGGAAATTAAGGGGAGCCTAGTTTAGGGTTTGGGCGGCAACAAGGAGAAGGGGTGTTTTCTTTCTTCTTCTCCAAGTGTTGGCCGGCGCCCATGCCCTTGTTGTTTCTCCTTTGGTTGGTTTCCATACTCCATTTTATCTTCCTTGGCCGGCGGCAACATCGAGTTTATTGACTTGGTGGCCGGTTCTAGAAAGGAAGATGAGTTTTGTTTTAGGATCTTCCTTTGTTCCTAGTGAACAAGGAAAGGAAGATCAGTGATCTAGAAGGCTTCAACTTTTGGTAGATCGTCGCCCACACGACGTCCAAAAGGAGGGAGGACATACAATAGAAGATCAAGAGGTATAACAAGAGGTATAATCTTGTTTATTTTGATTAATGTTCTTTTGTATTATGTTTATAATTGCTTTTCAATTATATGCATGTATTATGTGGATATTTACTTTATGTATGTGTTGATTATACATGTGTATATTCATATGTATTTGTATAATCATGGACCCCGAAGATAAACACAAAAACCGGCGATCCATCCGTCGTCTCTTCCGCGACTAACCGACTAGAAGAGTTTTGTTGCTTGAACAACTAGTTTGTTCAAGCGATCGCTCAAGTCGTTAGCACGACGACGAATTGGTTGTGCTTAGGAAACTCATCCCATCTGGATTAGTTTTCATTGTTGAAAATTTTAATCCGGGGACATGGGAGCCGATGAGCCTCCGAGAAGCAATTCCCAACAATTGGTATCAGAGCCACGGTTTCCATTTTTGTGTGTTTAGGATTCGGTTAATTTTTATGCACTTTTTCATATATTATATGTGCCGGATAATAATAGGATATGCGTAGTTTAACTCTTTGGTTGCAGGCGTAAGATCCGACTATTATGGCCATATGTGTGTATGTGATTGTATGTGTGTAAATATTTATTATTTGAATCCTCGTGGTTGACGAGGCTAGATTAGTATTTAATTTTTGTAATTAAATACGACATTGTTTAGCCGATCATTTTAGTTTACTTTCGATCTAGATCGTTTGTACACTCCTTCGTGGAGTATAGGATCGATGGATGTAAATTAAAATGATATATCTTGGCTCGGATCTCTTTGGTGACTTGCGCGTGGGAAAAGATGGAGCGGACGAGGTGGCGACACGACGGGACGCATATTGGAGAACAAAGCCATAATAGTTGGAAAAATTCTATTTTTTCCATATTTATTGCTGATTTGTTTTATATGCATGTTGTGTGTGCTTGAAAATTCCTCATTTTCAATTTACTAAGTGGGAGAGGGATATTTTAATTACTCCATTACAATTTGACGTGTGATACAACAAACTTGCGCTGCCGGCTCGAGTGCCTTCCTCCCCATTGGATGAGTTTGTTTGGATCACTAGGTCAATAATGGTTATAGGAAATTGTTTAGGAGTGTGTGTACTTCCACATCGGTAAGGCACATAATCCGAGATAATTCCCTTAGTATCGTGTAATGGTGCACACTTAGATGCAAATAAAAAGTATCCTCTCCATCGGAGTCACTGCTTTTATTTGTAGGGCCAAAGAGGAACCAACTATTAATTTTATTTGTCAAAAAGTAAGGTTGACAAGATAATAAAATTAATGGGTAAAACCTCCTCTTACAAATGTAGAATTCGTATACGTCCACACTATCATGGCATGCGATATTCTCGGTGTTTTGAGGTGTTGGTTGATTTCGGAATTTTATTGTTTTGAGGAATCAATAATATTTGAAATCTAATATTTTGATCAATGTGATTCTTAGGATTTTCAAAAATGACTTTCAGTCCACTTACTATGATACTAAAGGAAATAAACTTACTGTACCCAAATAATGTTGATTGGAAAAGAATCTAGATATTGTCTTATCTGCTAAGAAGTACAAGTATGCACTCTTCAAAGAGTGTCCTCAAGCCATGGTTGCTCAAAAAGGTTTCTACTTCTAAGCCGAAAGGCAAGAGGAAGGAGAAACAAGGTGGAGCAAAGGTGGTGGGAGGATCTCAGGGAGGAGTGAAGAAGCCGAAAGGCAAGTACTTCACTTGCAAGCAGACTGGACATAAGAAGAAGGATTATCCCAATCCGAAGCAAGAACAAATATATATCCTTTGGTCGGTCGTTGAAACATGGTTAGAGGCATTATCTACTGCACTGTGTGTAGATACGAGAGCCACTAATCATGTCTGCAACACTTTGCAGGGGTTCCAGGAAACCCGACGACTAGCTAAAGGGGAGATTACCATTTACTTGGGCAATGCCATGAAGGTGGCGGCTATTGCAGTGGGAGAAGTTTTATTTATCTCTTAAGAAAAATAAAATTTTGGTTCTGGAAAATTCCCTTTATGTACCTTTATTTAGAAAGAATTTAATTTCGGTTTCTAAATTATTTATGGATGGATATTCTATTTCTTTTAATGACAGAGTTGTTATAAAAAGGAATAGGGAAAATATCTGTTCAGGTACATTGATAGGAAATTTGTAAACACTTGAACCAAAAACCTCCCACGATGCAAATTGTAGTTTATAACTCATCTTCTAATTCTAATAAGAGAAAAAAACCTTCGAAGATGAACCAAACATATCTTTGGCATCTAAGGCTTGGTCATATTAACCTGAGTAGAATTCAAAGGTTGATAGCTGATAGACCTTTGGGTTCATTAGTGGTGGAGGATCTCCCAACCTGTGAATCTTGCTTGGAAGGTAAAATGACTGAGAGGCCTTTTTAGGCCAAGGGGTATAGAGCCAAAGATGTGTTAGGAATGGTTCATTCTGATTTGTGTGGTACTATGATTATCTAGGCAAGAGGTAGTCTCGAATATTTCGTCTCTTTCATAGATGATTATTCAAGATATGGATGACACCACTATCTGATCGTGGTGGTAGAGTACCTCTTGGGAGAGTTTAGGAACTACTTATCAGAGGTTGGGATTCAATCCCAATTGTCTACACCTGGCACACCCCAGCAGAACGGTGTAGCAGAGCGAAGGAATAGGACTCTTATGGAGATGGTTAGATCGATGATGAGTTATTCTAACTTGCCAGATTCATTCTGGGGATATGCTCTAGATGCGGCGGTGTACATTCTAAACTTGGTTCCATCTAAATCAGTGTCTTCTACTCCCACAGAGTTGTGGACTGGGCGAAAGCCTAGTCTAAGACATATTCGGATATGGGGAGTCCAGCACATGTGCTGAAGGCTGATGTTGGTAAGTTGGAACCTCGTACAGAAGTGCGCTTTTTTGTTGGCTATCCTAGGGGAACGAAGGGTGGTTTATTTTATAGTCCTAGAGATCAGAGGGTGATCATTAGTACGAATGCTAGATTTCTAGAGGAGGACTATGTGATGAACCACAAGCCCACGAGTAGGATTGTTCTTATGGAGTTGACAGGGGAAGTCCTGACTTCAGTACCACCGGTACAAGAGGATATACCACATGTCACTGCACCGCGTGTCACAGAGGATACACAGGTGATACCTCATCGTAGTGGGAGGGTTGTGAGACAGCCTGATAGATTCATGTTCTTGGGAGAATCTTCCGATTTGGTCCCTGGCAAACATGAACCTGATCCCTGGACATATGACGAGGCAATCCAAGATAAAGATGCAACATCTTTGCAAAGTGCAATGAATATTGAGATTGAATCTATGGATTCAAATTAGGTCTGGGAGCTCTTATGCATAGCAGCTCATATGGATTATGAGGTGTGGCAGATGGATGTCAAGACAGCTTTCCTTAATGGAAGTCTTGAGGAGAACATCTATATGAAGCAACCAGAGGGATTCATTGCTAAGGGCAAAGAGCATCTTGCATGTAAGCTTAATCGGTCCATTTATGGAATAAAACAAGCTTCGAGGTCTTGGAACATCTGCTTTGATGAGGTAAATCCAGACTTATGGATTTATTCAAAGACCGGATGAGTCTTGTGTATACAAGAGATGTGACGGAAACGTAGTGGTATTTCTTGTACTATACGTAGATAATATTTTGGTAGTTGGCAACAATATCAGAGTGTTATCAGACGTAAGGGTATGGTTGTCCAAACAGTTTTGAAGGACTTGGGAGAAGTGGGACACATCCTTGGGATCAAGGTTAGTGTGCTAATCCCAAGCTTCATACATAGACACGATTATGGATCATTTTAGCATGTAAAACTCCAAGAAAGGTTTTCTACCTTTCAGGCATGGAGTTCCTTCATCTATGGAGATGTGTCCTAGATCATCTGAGGAGATAGAGGAGATGAAGGCAGTTCTTTATGCTTCGGCAGTAGGAAGCCTCATGTATACGATGCTATGTACGAGACCCGATATCTGCTATGCTATGGGCATGGTCAGTAGATATCAGAGTAATCCAGGACAAGGACATTGGACTGTGGTAAAGCATATATTGTAGTTCCTGAGAAGGACTAGGGATTATATGCTAGTTTATCGGGCAGACCAATTACTCCCTGTGGGTTACACGGATTCTGATTTCCAATTTGATAGGGATAACAGTAAGTCTACCTCAGGTTTTGTGTTTACTTTGGGAGGTGGAGCCATTGTATGGAGGAGTGTCCAGCAGAAATGCGTGGCGGACTCCACCATAGAAGCTGAGTATGTGGCAGCCTCTTAGGCGGCCAAAGAAGCTGGGTGGCTCAGGAGCTTCCTGATGGACTTGGATGTGATTCCTGGTTTGCCCTGAAATATCACAATTTATTGTGATAATAATGGTGCAGTTGCAAACTCGAAGGAACCACGAGCCCATAAGGTAAGTAAATGCATAGAGCGCAAGTATCACCTGATACGAGAAATCGTAAAGGACGTAGAAGTTGTTGTTGCCAAGATTGCATCAGAGGATGACCTGGTAGACCCTTTCACTAAGGCCCTTCTAGCGAGAGCTTTGATAGACATGTGGAGGGAAGGGGAATCAGATGTATGACAGTGTGATGACAGCATAGTCTTTTAGTATAAGTGGGAGATTGTTGGGATGTATACTGAAAGCCTAGCTCTTTTGTATGAACATCTTTATTTTGAAATAAGAATCACATGATCATTGTTTGCATATTTTTATGGTTATGCAAAATTGTCTAATATTTTACATTGTAGATAACATGGTGCTTGGTGTGGCACAGAAGATCATGTTATCAGTCCCTTGTAGAATATAAGTAGAGGCTCACAACCAAGATGGTTTTGGACAAACCATTGGCATGGTTGTAGTGTAGCTTGGTATTGGTTTGTCTTGACCATAGAGTTACACTAGTACACTAGTGTATTGAGCAGACGACATAGAGGTGATTCAATTTATTGTCGACTACATAATTGAATCTGACTCTGATATTATGTTGTACATGCTCTTAATCCCGATATAATAACTGCACATGTACTTAGTATTTATTTCTTTGATTTACCAAAGGGTGAGATTTAGATGGATTAAATCAATATGCCCGGTAAGTTGGGAAATGATATTATTTACATGGTGTGTCGTTGATTATAGGAGGAAACCATGTCCTATATATTAGGTTGATGATGCCCCTTGAGGAGCTCATAAGGTTCATCATGTAAACCCTGCAGGTTGACTTAGTCAACATGATGATAAGGTTGAGTGGTACTACTCGAGGAGTTAGATGTTAATTAATTGATGGTCAGTAAATCAATTAATGGACGGACATTCGATATCTTAAACACAGGGAGATGGATATACAAATAATATATGGAGCCCATATTATCATATGGGGGTTGGTGAGGTAATTCAAGATGATCCTCTAGTGGAATGGAACATCATTGATGGATCAAGTTTGTGTGGTTCCGATCCATCGGGTGGCCAAGATCCAACTCCTCCTCATGGTCCCTATTGTAGCCTATTAACACCTCATGAAGCCTAGATCCAATGATGGAAAACAAAACTCTAGATCCGACGATGGAGATTAAATCCCTAGATCCGACGGTTGGGATGAAACCCTAGATTCGACGGTTGGGATGAAACTCTAGATCTGACGGTGGAGATTAAATCTCTAGATCGGATGGTTGGGATGAAACCCTAGATCTGACGGTTGGGATGAAACTCTAGATCCGACGGTTGGGATGAAACCCTAGATCTGACGGTTGGGATGAAACCCTAGATCTGACGGTTGAGATTAAATCCTTAGAACCAATGGAGGAGATTAAACCAAGGCCTAAACCTAACTCTATATATATGGGCTTAGGCTTGGGCGGCAAAAAGGATGGAAAAATGGAAAAACCTAATTGTGATAAGGTGGCTTGGGCGGCAAGAAATAGGAGGAGGTTAGGGTTAGGGTTTGGTTCATGGTGTTGGGCGGCAACAAGGAGAAGGGAGCTTCTTCTTCTTCTTCCCAATGGTGGCTGGCACCCTTCTTCCTCCTTCCTCCTTGGTTTGGCCGGCGCCCAAGCATCTCCCCTTGATCTATGGCTTGTGGTGGATGAGATGAGGATTGCTTCCCATGGGCGGCAACCAATTCTAGTTGGGATAGGAATAGGAGTGGGGCTAGGGTTAGGGTTTGGTTGTTGGTGTTGGGCGGCAACAAGGAGAGGGAGATTCTTCTTCATTTTCCTTTGATGGCCGGCCCCTCTACCTTCTTCCCTCTACCTTGGCCAAAGCTCAATCTATTACTTCCCTTCATCCTTAGCCGGAAATTAAGGGGAGCCTAGTTTAGGGTTTGGGCGGCAACAAGGAGAAGGGGTGTTTTCTTTCTTCTTCTCCAAGTGTTGGCCGGCGCCCATGCCCTTGTTGTTTCTCCTTTGGTTGGTTTCCATACTCCATTTTATCTTCCTTGGCCGGCGGCAACATCGAGTTTATTGACTTGGTGGCCGGTTCTAGAAAGGAAGATGAGTTTTGTTTTAGGATCTTCCTTTGTTCCTAGTGAACAAGGAAAGGAAGATCGGTGATCAAGAAGGCTTCAACTTTTGGTAGATCGTCGCCCACACGACGTCCAAAAGGAGGGAGGACATACAATAGAAGATCAAGAGGTATAACAAGAGGTATAATCTTGTTTATTTTGATTAATGTTCTTTTGTATTATGTTTATCATTGCTTTTCAATTATATGCATGTATTATGTGGATATTTACTTTATGTATGTGTTGATTATACATGTCTATATTCATATGTATTTGTATAATCATGGATCCCGAAGATAAACACAAAAACCGACGATCCGTCCGTCGTCTCTTCTGCGGCTAATCGACTAGAAGAGTTTTGTTGCTTGAACAACTAGTTTGTTCAAGCGATCGCTCAAGTCGTTAGCACGACGACGAATTGGTTGTGCTTAGGAAACTCATCCCATCCGGATTAGTTTTCATTGTTGAAAATTTTAATCCGGAGACATGGGAGCCGATGAGCCTCCGAGAAGCAATTCCCAACACTAGCTGAAGTTGAAATTAAACCCTTAGAAGGCAAACATGCTCTCTGAGAACAACATCATGTTGGAACTTCGGTGAGCGCTAGAGGGGGGGGGTGAATAGCGCGTTTTCACTCAATAATTGAATTCGATCACGTGCTTGCTACAATTGTTAGTGTACGTAGCGGAATATATAATGATAGAAATAAATACACAACAACAAGCACACAATACACAATTAACACGAAGATATAATGTGATTCGGAACCTTTGGGTTCCTACTCCACGGGTTGAGCTCAACTGAGCTCTAGAGATGCAAAACACCACTACTAATCAACTCTCCTTTCAGAAAATACTTCGGAGGTGGAGGAAACCTCTTACAAAAAATAGCAAAAGTAATACAAGATAAAACAAGAAAATAAAAAGTAAATACAACAAAAGAAGTAAAGAACACTTTATATCTTTTGAATGCTTGCTTGTTTGATTGCTTGAGCCGCACTTGAAGACCCTGACTTGCACCAGCAAATCGCTCCAAATTGCCTAAGAAATCACTGCTAAAAACTTTCCCTTTGAGCTCCCTTTAAAGCTACAACTCAGGCAAATTTCTGCCTAGAAGTCGACTGCTCATACCATCAGTCGACTACTCATGTAGCCATTGTCTCACAATAACTTAATATACGTCAGAAAGGTTCTAATAGATTCCTATTAGTCGACTGATCAGACCCATCAGTTGACTACCCTTACTCAGCAGTCGACTCAAAAACGTTCTGTACCCGTGTCCTCGACCAACAGTCGACTGCCCAAGCCACTAGGTCACAGTTGATCGCTAGTTGACTCCCATCAGTCGACTGGTCATAATCTGAGTCGACTGCCCAGGGTCGACTCGGCTGCCAAGTGGCAAACACTTGACCAGTCGAGTGGTCCATAACCCGCAGTCGATTGCTACACCTCAACCATGAAATTTACTCCAAGTATGATGCCCTCAAACTTGCTAGACCACCCTTAGCCTAGACCTAAGCCTTCTAGCCACCTCCATCAACCTCACACCTATCAGATCCCTCTAAGTCATCCATGACTTGTTCGTCCATACGTTATCTTTCAGGTGCTTCCATCGGCTATTGTCATGCTAAGCTCGTCTACACCACCAAGGCACATTGGGCTTATGCTGCCAAGACACACGCTTGGACTTTACGCCACTAACCATTGGACTTATACTACCAAGACTCCACCCTTGGACTTTACGCCACCAATATCAACCCTTGGACTTCCCTTGCCAACCCATGTTGGACTTTCCAATTGCAAAGACTCAAGCTTGGATTTTCCCTTGTCAACCCATGTTGGACTTTCCAATTGCTAAGACTCAAGCTTGGACTTTTCCTTGCCAAGACCCATTCTTGGACTTTCCTTGCCAAGACCCATGCTTGGACTTTCCATGCCAAGTACTCAAGACTTGGACTTTCCCATTGCCAAGACTCATGCTTGGACTTTCCATGCCAAGTGTCCCACTTGGACTTCTCCATCATATGATCAACCCCATGTCAACCATATAGTCAACCCATTATCAAACAATGGTCAACTCATCGTCAAACATCAAAACACAAACATCAAACCACTACTCAAGTAAAACTCGAGTTTGGTCAATCGTGACCTAGGCCGATTGCACCAACAATCTCTCTCTTTTTGATGTTTGATAAAAACCAAATACCTTTGAGTTAGAACACTAACTCAACCCAAACCTCCCAATTTTTCAAATTAGGAATTTTAACTTCTCACTCAATTTTCCCAAAACTCTCCCCCCTTTTGACATACATCAAAGAGGCTCTCTCCAAGGATATCAATGTCTCATATCCTAATGAGATCTTACAATCTCCCTCTTGGTCCAAAAAAAAAAATCTAGGATGCCTTCACTCTTCCTAGTGAAAAGTCCCATATCACTAAAGAGAGGCAATCCTCACTTCTCCAAAAACTCAAAATTCTCCCCCTCATGAGGAAGAACACATCTATCATCCCATTGATGGATAACCTCCCCCTAAAGGCTTGCTCCCCCTTGACCATTGCACCAACAATGTCCTTGGAGAGTCTCTAAGCCTATAGGAATACTAAACCATCAAAATTAAGATTAAAAATTCAAACATGAACTTTCATACACCTTAAAATTGATACACACCCTAAACAACTCTCCTAATTCATATCCAATGAATTTTCACCCTTTATAATACTTTCCAAAGCATATCCTAGGGTTAGGAGCAGTTAGGGATCCCTAACATAGCTGAAACATGGGCTAAACATCCTTATTTACCCAAATCAAGATCGATCGAATCGATCATTATCTATCACGATCGCTTGATGCTAGTCGATTGCCATCCATGGCGGTCGATTGATTTCGCGATGTGATCTGATCGATTGTGACTGCAAAAATCAAACTTCAGAAATGAATTTGTGAAATTCATAAGTAAAAATACATATTTTGAAAAATCTTGAAAATTCATATGTACATTAGTTATAACAAACATTATGGGTGAAAAATAGTTAGAAAATAAAATACCCATAAAATAGTGAGATTGCCACAAAGTTCAAAACTATTGAAATTTTCAACGTTTGACCCTACTTTGTATCACCTCCTTCAATGGTGATTGCTATCAAAAGATAGACTTCACCAAGATTTTTCAAAATAGTTTTGAAATGATTTTACAGACTTTAATTCCTTTTCCTAACATCTCACTTGTATCTAAGTGTATGAAACACATACAAGTCAAGTGTTCTTGTGAGATGAGGGTTTTGGTTATTTAGGTTTTCATGCATTTTTATAGGCACACTATTTGATTCCTTTATGTATAGGACTTCAAATCATGCCATTGTCTTAACTCAATTTTAATTAATGCATGAATGATGATTATGACATAATTGATAACATTAATAGGCATGTGCCAATAATCATGATGTCATGACATGTGATTCTAATTTAAGCATAACATGACACTAAAAATAAAACCTAAACATCATCATGACATTTTATACGATAGAAATAAATATGATGTCATGGCATGACGAGGCAAATAAAGTATGACAAGTATAAAATACTAAGGTATAAAATATCTAAGTGTTAAGCCCAAATTATCATTATTAGAATTAGATCCATTTTGCTTTAATAACACTTATCCCCCAAGTGTGCCAAAAACCCAAAATGACACACCATGACTTCTAAGACTTAATTGTGTTAATTTAATCAATTTTTCAAAATTCTCAAAATATATTGGCATATCCTAAAACCTTTTAGGATAAAAATTCATACTTATTTCCAAAGTATCCCATTACCTTGGAAATGCCCTAAAGTGTCAATTTTGCTATGGTTGAGTTAACTACTCATCCAATCAAGGTTGACACATCCTAACCCATTTAACGTGAATCGATCAAGCTCCTAGGAACCCAAAACCTATTGGAGCTCTTTGGGTTTACTAGGTATTCCTTAGGGATAACTTCCCTAGATACCCTCCTAATGACCCTCCTATGCTTAGAAGCTTTGGTCTTTGGGTCTTGCCTAGGTTAACTCTAGGGGTGACTCCCCTTGTAACCTTCTTAGTGGCTTCTCTAGGTTTCCTTGAAACCTTAGCCACTAGGCACTTACCTTGGTTAACCTTAAGGATGACTTCCCTATTAACCTTGGTTTTCCTAGACCTAGATTGTGTTCCATAATCGAAGGGAACACTATGGTAGGTCTCCTTGGGCATAGGTTTGTGACCCAATCCTTTCTTGCCCTTAGGTGGACCTTGCCTCCTAGACCCTAGGCTTTGACTCCTAGATCCTAAATCTTGACCATTTGACCATTGCATTTGATTTTGCATTTTTCTAAGGGTCTTTTGAAGTTTCTCAAGTCTTAACCTCAAGGCTTGATTTTCACATTCTAATTGCCCAATCTTTGAATTTTCATTTAGTCTTTGGGCGTGGTTCTTCATTTTAAGCATATGCCTACCCTTCTTAGGGTTAATGCCCAAATGACTCTCTATCTTCCTAATTGAATCCCTAGGTAGAATTTTTCTAGGGTTATTAGTCTCAAATTTCTCTTTAGGTCTAAAATTGCAACTCTTAGCACCTAAACAATAGAATTTATTATTTCTAGAATGCTCCTTATGAACAATAGCAAGGTTATTAACATTACTCCTAGCATGCCTTTTGACATTAAAATTTAAAGGTGCAATACTAAAATATACCTTAGGGTTTACTTTAGAAGCTCCCCCTACATGTGATGCTCCTTCTTGGACCTTCTTCTTCCCTCCTAGGCATTGACTTCGATAGTATTCCTGTTGTTGGCATTTGAAGCACACCCGTGCTCCTTGCTTTTCCTAGTGGGGACATCGGCATCCTTAACCTTTGGCACTGGTTGAGCCTTCTTGACCTTCTTAGGGAACTTTCTCTTATAGTACCCATATTCTCTACACTCAAAACACATAATATGGTTTTTATTATTTATTAGGGTTCTTGAGTTACCTAGGTCAATGGTGGTGGAAGTCTCTTGATCTTTTTCATCACTTCTTCTGGAGGTGGAGGCTACTTCTTGATTTTGCTCTGGCTCCGATGATCTAATATCCTCCCCCTCAATCCTAGAGGTGGAGGCTTCTTCTACCTCTTCTGCCTCTTTCGATCCGGATGTTGATTCCCTATCAACCTCCGAATCCTCAAGCTCTTGGGATTATGATCCACATTCTTCTTGAGCTTGAGAGGATGAGCACTCCTCTTCTTCTTCCTCTTCTTGGACCGGTGCGAGCTTTTCATGGAACATGGCCAACTTGCTCCATAGTTCCTTAGCATCTTGATAATCACCTAGCTTGCACAAAATATCATTAGGAATTAAATCTTCCAAAAAATTTGTTACCTTAACCTCAATCTTGAATTTTTGGCGTTGCTCTTGGGTCCACTTCTTCAATTTGAGGACATCTCCCTTCTTATCCCTGGGGGCTTCAAAGCCTTTCATGATGATGAACCAATTCTCTATATCCATCATCAAGAATGTCTCCCTTCTCGCCTTCCATGCCGGAAAGTCTTCTTGGTCATATAGTGGACGAACGTCGATGGCGTACCATAATCCGTCCTTAGGTAGCTCTATCTCCTCTAGAGATTTTGCTCCCTCAGATGTGAAGTCATTGAAGAGCGACCCACTTTGATACCACTTGTTGGAACTTTGGTGAGCGCTAGAGGGGTGTGAATGGTGTGTTTTCGCTCGATGATGGAATTTGATCGTGTGCTTGCTACAATTATTAGGGTACGCAGCGGAATATATAATGATAGAAACAAATACACAACAACAAGCACACAATACACAATTAACACGAAGATAAAATGTGGTTCGAAACCTTAGGGTTCCTACTCCATGGGTTGAGCACAACTAAGCTCTAGCGATGCAAAACACAACTACTAATCAACTCTCCTTCTCGAAAAATACTCCGGAGGTTGAGGAAACCTCTTACAATAGATTACATAAGTAATACAAGATAAAAACAAGCAAATACAACAAAAGAAGTAAAGAACACTTTATAAAAACTCTTTTGAATGCTTGCTTGTTTGATTGCTTAAGCCACACTTGAAGACCCTAACTTGCACTAGCAAATCACTCCAAATCGCCCAAGAAATTGCTGCTAAAAACCTTCCCTTCGAGCTCCCATTAAAGCAACAACTTGGGTTGATTTTCGCCTAGCAATCGACTGCTCATACCCATCAATCGATTGCTTCTGTAGTCATTGTCTCACAATGACTTAATCCACGTCAGAAAGGTTCCAACAGATGCCTATCAGTTGACAGATCAAACCCATCAGTTGACTACTTATAGCCTCCAATCAACTGCCCTTACTCAAGAGTCGACTCAGAAATGTTCTGTGCCCATTTCCTCGACCCGATCGCCATCCATGGCGCGATCGCTTAGCTCCGATCGCGCCATAACATGGCGTGATCGCCTTGCCACTAGACCGCAATCAATTGCTAATCGATTTCCATCACCGATCGTCATAATCCTACCAATCGCCGAGTCAACTCCGGCGCTAAGTGTCAAACACTTTACCAATAGACTGGTCCATAACTTGCAATCGACTGCTACACATCAACCATGAGGTTTACCCTAAGTATGATGCCCTCATACTTTCTAGACAACCCTGTTAGTGTCAGCCCTTAGTGTCAATCATGAGATGATTAATTAGGGATCATGTGTATCATATTTCATTAATAAAAGACAAAGATTGTTTATTATATTTACTTTATGCATGTTCCAGCTAAAATAAATATAATAATATCCTTGAATAGTATGTTCTAATCTACAGTATATCAATTGGTAGAATTGATTATGAGAAGCTATAGAGAACACTATTCTTAATATTCCTAGTCAAGTATTATTAGACAAGGGCAATATTAATACATTGAGACTAGCATGTAAGTCATGGATATGTGATATCACATTGACACATGGGTATATATATTGGAGAATATATATACTGAATTGACTCGCCATGAGAAAGTGTCATGGATTGTTATATGAGTGTCATATACTTTCTCATGTGACTATTGATATGAATAGTCCTTAGACCTGAAGTCACTACGGTTCCCTACATAAGGAGTTATGTATTTTGGTATCGTCTAACGTCACATCGTAACAAGGTGCACTATAACGACGATCACTGGGTATGTAACGAATTATGCGGAGGGATGTGAGTGATGTAGATAAGATCTATCCCTCCCATATGACAAGAGTGATATCTTTGGCCTCTTGATAGAGTAGGACCACAAAATGCATGACCATGCTCAAATGAGTCAATATGAGATATTGAGCTCATTTGTTTGAGTGAGTCTACTTAGGGATCAAGAAACATAAAGATCAATAAGGGGATGACACAGTCTATGCCTTATTGATCGATCTAAGATATCAGAGATAGAAGGACACCGTCATACATGATAATAGTCATGGAAAGGTTATCGGATCTCGATGATCTTGTAACTTGGGTAGCAATGATGTATTGCTAGATGCCTCTCATTGCTTATGTATCTAAAATAGTTTTAGATATATTTCCAATGTTACAAGAGCCTATAGGGTCACATACAAATGACATTCTATTTTGGAGATAGTTTCTTTTAGTTGGACTAAAAGGACAATTGAGCATATGGCCAAGACTTGAGTTAGACTCAAACTGGTTAAACTTGAGTTAGACTCAAGTTGAACCATGGAAGATGATTCATCATCATGCATGATTAATTTGATTAATCATGCATGGGAATACCAATGGCCTTATTATTCATGATGAAGAAGAATACCAAGAGTCATGGTATTCATTAGGAGATTAAGAGTTGTCTTAATGAGGAGATAATGGGAATTGATGGCTAGTGGCTTAAAAATGCTTTGAACGTGTAAAGCAAGAGGCTAGATCATTTTTGGGCATGCAAGCCAAAAAGAAGAGAAGTGTTCTCTCTTCCCTATCTCTCCTCTCCTTCTTCTTCCAAAGAGTTCTTGGCGTTTTGCTAGGGGTTGCTAGCACAACGTGACTCCAAATCGGATGGGTGTCAGTGTGGATACCATAGTGATACGGTTATCCTTACCGTATTGAGATCCGACAGTATTTGGAAAAGTGGAATTACGAAGGGCACGCATCAAAGGTATATTCCTCATCTAGATAAGATCTAGACTAGATTAAAGAAAATGACTTATATAGTTTTGCATGGATCTCTGGTGGGATCTAATATAATTATTGTTTTCGCTGCAGTTGTGAGAAGTATTCGCCTGCAATGTTGTGAACATCAGATCCGGAATTTCCCAACACACCCTTAGCCTAGACCTAAGCCTTCTAGCCACCTCCATCAGCCTCACGCCTATCGGATCCCTCCAAGTCATCCATGACTTGTTCATCTATACGATAGCCTTTAGGTGCTTCCATTGGATATTGTCATGCTAAGCTGGTCTACACCGCCAAGGCACTTTGGGCTTACACTGTCAAGATACACGCTTGGACTTTACGCTGCCAACCATTGGACTTATGCTGCCAAGACTCCACCCTTGGACTTTACACTGCTAATATCAACCCTTGGACTTCCCTTGCCAACCCATGTTGGACTTTCCAATTGCCAAGACTCAAGCTTGGACTTTCCCTTGCAACCCATGTTGGACTTTCCAATTGCCAAGACTCAAGCTTGGACTTTTTCTTACCAAGACTCATGCTTGGACTTTCCTTGCCAAGACCCATGCTTAGACTTTCTATGCCAAGTACTCAAGACTTGGACTTTCCCATTGCCAAGACCCATGCTTGGACTTTCCATGCCAAGTGTCCCACTTGGACTTCTCCATCATATGGTCAACCCCATGTCAATTATATAGTCAACCCATTGTCAAATAATGGTCAACTCATTGTCAAACATCAAAACACAAACATCAAACTACTACTCGAGTCAAACTTGAGTCTGGTCAATCGTGACCTAGGATGATTGCACCAACACATCAAAAATTCTCATAATTTAAATTTTTTAGGTGGGCAAGACATCAATGTCGTGATGTTTTCCAAGTTTTCCAGATCCACTCCGGGAAGAAGATTGCCCTGGGAGGCACATCCTTGTAAAGCTCCTTTGAAGCCCATCTGGAAGATGGAAGCCATCTTGGCACGTAGTTGCAACTTCAAGTCTTTTTCTTGAGCATCCCACCTTGCTATTTCTTGAGATCAGTACTCTTTAAGTGCGAGGGAGGCAAAAACCTGGGGAAAGGAAGCCTCTAGTGTCAGGGTTTACGAAAGGGAGGAGGGCTCTGGCCTCGACAGAGAGGGAGTAGCAAGGAGGTCAACCTGGCTAGACAAGCAGTGGTTGAGGAGAGCTGCATGAGAAGAGGCTAGGTCCCTTTTCGAGAGGAGGAGTCCCTGCTTAATTTCTCAAGCCAAATCAACCTTCAACCAGGCCATCTCTAAGTCTTTTTGGCCTAATTCTTTGACATCTCTTGAAGTTGAGTCTTATGGTGATCCAAGTCAGTGGAGAGGGACTAGATAGTTTGTTGAGCCGCCCAACAACTTTGATCTAAGTTTAGGACATGTTCCTCCAAAGTCACGCAACGCTCTTGTAGTAGCCGCTGTTCGTGATCTGATTACCCACTATGATGTTCGAGACACATGTTGGGTCATTCGGCTAGCCCAGTCTTGCAAAAAGGTGGTGTATGCTTCCATGTTGCAACTAAAAGCTACCAACCTATGAGTTAATTCATCTTTCCTGGATTGAACCTGCACCCCGAAGTAGGTGGGTCAGATCTTAGACCAAAGAAAAGGGAAAGAAAAGGGACTTACCATGTCCGCGTTGCAAAGCAAATCTATCAAGATTGGATTCAGCAGGGGAGCATCCAGATCCTCAAATAGTGGAGCCATAGGTGCTGAAAAATGTGACGATGAGGAGGAAACCAAGGGGGGTTCTACGGTGTGTGTGGGGGGGGGGGGGGGGGGTGTTCTATAGGGGGGGGTGCGGCAAATGGGATAAGGGCTCAAGCAAGAGAGGAGGGAGGAAAATTCCCAATGGGAGGTTCCTCGTTAGATGGAGAAGAGGTCATCAAGAGAAGGTCATCCAAGTTAAGTGACGGAATGGAGGATGAAGAATGTACGGGAGAGGAGGGGACGTAGGCGAGCAATGGCTTGATGAGGGGGGAGAGGGTGGCAATAAGGGAGGTGGAGAAATAGGAAATTGGACAGAGAAGGGAGAAATTGCCTGGGGGGTTCTGAGGGAGGAGAAGGTAAAGACTCAATTCGTACAAGGTGAGCGGGAAGGCGAGCATTGCCATTTACTCATGCCCTAGGTGGAGCTGGAGTGGACGATGAACCCGGAACCCAAAGAGCTAAAGAGCCGAAGAGCTTTCCCCTACTAAAGAAAGAACTGTAGCAATAGAAGAAATCACCGCACCCTTCTCTCTAGAGAGGGCTTGCTCTAAAATGCTAACGTGAGTGGCCTATAGGAGATCATCTGTTAGGTGAAAGGTCATGGGTTAGAATCTCACAAAAGGAAGAAATAGAGAGGAGAACAGATTAGTAGTTACCTATAGAAACACTTTCCGGGTTGGCGAAGTGTGATAATCAGAAGTGGTTAAGGAGAGGATCGATGACAAGGCATCGGACATTATAGTGATACCCTTGCAGCGCTTGATGGATGGATTGAAAGTCACTCTGCAACCGGTCTTTATGAAATTCAAGCAAGCAACAAGGATTGATCACCAGTCCTCCAAGTTAAGAAGAGGATTGGACATGAGTATGAATAAGAATAAATTCTTCCACCCTTTATTAAAGGAAGGGATATTCTTTAGAAACTGACAGTCGGGGTGTGTGCTGAAGTAAAAAATCCCAGCTTATTTCATCTTTAGTTGAAATAGACAATGAAAAAGTAGGGGGGGGGGGGGAGGTGAAGCCTTAGATGATGAAATATTATGTTTGTCCCATCTAGGATGAGAAATGCAAGAAACTATAATGGTATCTGGGAGGACAGTAAGGATGATCAGTGGCTTGGGAAAAAACTAAGGGACACATCCTTTGTGAAGTATTTATCTCGCTGAACGGCAAGGGGGTGAAAAGGAGTGATGTGGCTGGTGATGGTTTTGAATAAAGGAGGTGACAGGTGGTGTTGGATCGATGCGGTTCGCTAGAGGGGGGGGGGTGAATAGCGATAAAAACTTTTTCGTAATCGTTCGTTAAGGTACGAGTAAAACGCAGCGGAAAGATAACAATAAATAAATAAAAACATGAGGGTTTTTACTTGGTTCGTAGCCTACGGCTACTACTCCAAGGCCCTAGTGGTCCTTGACCACGCACGGAGGGCAAAATACTAACCAAACTCCTCCTCGTTGGAGATAGGAGTTAAACGAATACAAAACTCGATAAAGACTCAAGGTAGAGGGACACTCTCCCTCTCCTTGATATGATTTAAAGCTTTACTAAAAGAAATAAACTGAAATACAATTTAGAACTTTCGTTACCAACGACTTTAAAGGTTGGAGGTTGAAGCTCTAGTCGTCGTCTCGGCAGCGCTTCGTCGTAGGGATGTCGGAGCGTATCGGAAGCACTTGAAAGCTTTTTAATTGATGAAAAACCCTAGGTTTGGCCCTCCTTTTATAGCCTTTAAGCCCCTCAACAAATGGGTCTTCAACCAATCACAAATGGGCACAAAACTCCTTGAAAAATGGTGATAAAGCTTGACTCCTCGAGGCTGATTTTTGACCACCGGTTGGGGTGGTTGGTGGGCAGTTGAGCTAGTGCAGTTGAACTGGCGGTTATTTTTGACTACAATAAAGAGTTAGCTCAAAATATAAGCAGATTCGACGACCACTTGCTGTCCGATCTCAACATAGACCTTCCATGGGAAGTCTTGGGTCGGATCGTCGCCTAAGATCATCCCCATAATGAGGATACGACCTCACTTACACTCGCACACACGAGCTTACCTCGATACTTACGTGTCGCTTTTGCTTCTGGTCTTCCACTTGATTCCTTCGGCTCCCTCCGAAGTAACTCGAGTGTCGCCCGACCACCGCGGCTTCCTCCGGGTGTCGCTAGCCTTCAGCTCCAGCATTGAGACTTTTCTGCACACTTGATTTAGCTCGTGAGATAACAATATAAGCTTAACTTTGTATCGTTTGCTATAATCAAAACTTAGGTTCGACTTAGGTGCCCACTGCACCAACAATCTCCCCCTTTTTGATTTATGGCAAACCCACATACAAAGTTAAGACAAAAATAAGTATGAGATTATGCATGAATGATTAGGAGTATATAAAAATTCTTTTTCAAGTGATCCCCCTTGAGGAATCCTCCCCCTTGACCGAGGGTGAGTACTTGAGAAAGGGTTTTAATTCTCCCCCTTGATATTTGCTACTAAGAAAAAGAATTAAGTAACCGAAATTACTTAATATTGGCCATAGTGTTTAAAATAAGTTTTAAGTTAAGAAACCAAATGATTTCTTAACCTTGGCCTTTAAAAGTTAAATAAGTTTTCAAAACTTAAAGTTAACTTTTGGTTTAATTATGAAGTAAGAGTTAAGTTATCAAAAAAAAATTTTGACCCCTTAACTTTTGTCCTTTTTCTCCTTTTTCTCCCCCTTTTGTCGTATATCGAAAAGAGTAAGGGGTGTGTGGAAAACAAAATAAATGTTAAATTTAAAGTCCAAGCATATTCCACATTTTTATTTTTAAAAATAATATGCTAAAAATAAGTTCATCTATAAAATGTTCGACTCATATTTGACTTGATTGATATGAAGGATCAACTAGTTCTGGTCAGAGTCGGTTAGTATGTATGATTATACTCCGTGGTTCATAGCGATGCACTAGCTCTACATCTGGAACCAGGAGTAAGGTCCTAACATCTCACGCCCATCTACGTGGCTAAGTACACAAACACATTAGTCCTATGTGTTGTGAGATGTATTGGCTCCTTAAATCTATAGGTGCATGATATCTAAGGTATGTCCTATGCTAGTTCCATGAAAAAAAAGTAAGAAATAGTAGTAAGAAAATATAATTTGTAAGTTCCTATTCTATTACGCACATGCCTAATCTTCGTCTCAAGAGACTAAATTCGGCTTCGGGTAGTGGTTTAGTAAATATGTCTGCTAGGTTAGACTTCGAGTCAACATATTCGAGTTGTATTGCTCCGTTGGCCACATGTTCTCGAATGAAATGGTGTTTGACCTCTATATGTTTGGTCCTAGAGTGACATATCGGATTCTTTGTAAGATTAATTGAACTAATGTTATCTACATGAAGTTTAGTATTCGTAAAGTCTAACTTAAAGTCGCGGAGGGTGTGCTTCATCCAAAGAAGCTGCGTGACACACTCACCCATCGCGATGTATTTGGCTTCGGTGGTAGATAAAGCAACACAGTGTTGCTTCCTACTGCACCAACTTACTAGACTCGAGCCGAGAAGTTGACAACAACCACTCGTACTTTTTCTATCGAGCTTACTACCGGCATAATCCGAATCGGAGTAGTCGATTAGTTCGAACTCCGTAGATCTAGGGTACCAAATACCAACGTTAAGTGTACCCTTAAGATATCTAAGGATACGCTTAACTAGGGTTAGGAGAGACTCCTTAGCACAGGTTTGAAACCTGGCGCACATACTTACTGCGAATAGGATGTCGGGTCGACTCGCAATTAAGTATAGGAGACTTCCTATCGCGCTCCTATAGTACTTTAAGTCAATGGACTTACTTTCAGGGTCTTCTCCTATGTTAACATTAATCGCCATTGGGGTGTTTATTATCTTAGCGTCTTGCATTCCAAATCTTTTAATTAACTCCTTAGTGTATTTCTGTTGATATAGGTATATACCATCCTTAGTTTGTTTAATTTTAGACCTAAAAAGAAACTTAACTTGCCTACCAAGTTCATTTCGAACTCACTTTCCATGAGTGAAACGAACTCGTTTAGTAAGGCTGAGTTAGAGGTTCCAAAAATTATATCGTCTATGTAAATTTGAGCTATGAATATTTCTTTACCTAAGGTTTTTACGAAGAGAGTTGGGTCAACTAAGCCTTGGTTAAACCCTTTTGACTTAAGATGGATTGAAAGTCTCTCGTACCAAGCTCGAGGAGCTTGTTTAAGTCCATAGAGAGCTTTCTTAAGTTTTAGAACATGGTCGGGTTTATCTAGATTTTCGAATCTGGGGGGTTGGCTAACATAAACTTCTTCTTTAATGTATCCATTTAGGAATGCCGACTTAACATCCATTTGAAACAGCTTAAATCCTCGATGTGCGGCTTAAGCTAGCAACATTCGAATGGATTCGAGTCTAGCTACTGGGGCATAGGTTTCGTCGTAATCTAGCCTTGTTTCTAACTACTTCACCTTTATCATCAAGCTTATTTCGAAACACCCACCTTGTTCCAATTATCGTTTTGTCTTTAGGTGGTGGTACTAATTCCCACACTTCATTCCTAGTAAATTGAGCTAGCTCTTCTTGCATTGCAATAATCCAATCGGGATCAAGAAGAGCTTGTTCAATTGATTTGGGTTCTATCTTTGAAATTAAGGAAATTTGACTAAGGTTCCTGTAGGATACTCTAGTTCGAACTCCTAGATTAGGATCTCCTATCACTTGGTCGATAGGATGATTCGTTTGAGTCCTAGTTGGATTTGGGTTTGAGTCTACAACTTGATCCATAGGATGACTCGGTTGAACACTAGTTTGGTTGGAGTCATCTATCACTTGATCAATAGAGTGATTTGGTTGACTTAGGTTAGGATTAACACTAGACTTGATCTCCGGATCAGAGTTAGGTCTAGTTTGAATCGGCTCGCTAATTGGGGTTGCTGGGGGTTTTGTAGGTTCATGTCCTTCATCAAATACTACATTGATAGTCTCCTCGACTCTAAGGGTGTCGTGGTTATATACTCTATAAGCTCGACTTGTAGTCGAGTATCCTAGAAAGATTTCGGTCGTGGTTTTGGATGTAAAATTACCTAGGTAATCCTTAGTGTTTAGGATATGTACCTTACACCCAAATACCCTAAAGTACTTGATGTTGGGTACTTTATCGTGATAAATCTCGTATGAGGTCTTAAGGTGCCTTTTTACCATAAGGATCCTATTTTGGACATAGCATCTTTGTACTCACGGCTTACGCCAAAACCTATCGGGTAGGTCGTATTCGTTCAACATGGTCCTAGCGGCTTCTTGTAGAGTTCGGTTTTTTCGCTCCACTAGGCCATTTTGTTGAGGGGTCCTAGGGCAAGAGAATTCATGGTGGTATCCGTTTAGGTTACAGAAGTCGGTGAACCTTTGATTTTCGAATTCACCACCATGATCGCTTCTAAGTCTTTTAACCTTAAGGTCTTTTTGATTCTCGATTAATTTGAATAGATTGATTAATTGATCTAGGGTATCATTTTTATGTTTGATGAACCTAACCCAGGTAAACCTAGAGTAGTCGTCAATTATGACTAAGCAATATTGACTTCTATTGAGTGACTTGGCTCCATGTGAATCGAATAGATCCATATGCAGGAGCTCAAGTACACTTGAGGTTCGTTCTTGGTTAGTTAACTTGTGTTGTGTCCTAGGTTGTTTTCCTTGTTGACAAGCATTACAGATTTTATTAACCAAGTTGTTGAGGTTGGGTAAGCCTCTGACTAAGCCACTCTGACTCATCTTGTGGGCGAGTCTTGGAGTGATCGAGTCACGCCATAACCATGATTCCTCTTCCAAAGGTCATAAGACATTTGGCTGAGGAATTGATTAAGTTAATTGTATAAATGTTATTTGTCCTAGTTCCTTTGAGTATTGTTTTAGCTGTTTTATTTGTTTTAATTACACATTCATTTTCTAAAAATACGACCTTATAGTTATTGTCACATAATTGGCTTACGCTAAGCAGGTTATATTCGAAATTCTCTACAAGTAATACATTTTTAATAATAAAATTCAAGTTAAGCTCGATATCACCTGATCCGATGATTTTGAGCTTGTCGTTATTCCCAAAAGCTACCGATCCTTGTCATTTGAATCGAAGCTTTGTGAATTTGAGTTGATCCCTGGTCATGTGTCGGGAGCAACCGCTGTCCAACATCCATTGATCCTACACACAAGGTGGTTGGATTGGATGTTAGATTTTTTTTAAAAAAAAATTGGTTGTAAGTTGTTAAACCTAGGTCATCTCACCTGTGTCTATATTATCAAGCATGTTATTCTTATGTGTTTTTTTGTGAGATGATTTCCAATTAAGTTGATTAAGTGTATTTAGGTTCAAGTAATTTTATGTTAGATTTGGATTTGACCCTAGGCTTGTCAAGTTTACCTTTTCAAGATCATGGCTTCCAGGTCGCGGCGAGGCACAGGGGCCTTCTTTTATCGGATCATCGACCACTTCCTTAGACAAAGCCATGTTCAAGAAAATGATGACTTGACTCACCTAAGATTATTTCCTAGTCTAACTGGTTATTTTTGAAAAGAGGCTCCCCGAGGCTCAATCTTTTCGAAGAATTTTAGTTGGTTATGTTTTTGTTCTAAGTGAGTTCACAAGTTTTAAATTACAAACTTTCTAAGTTAAAGCATGCAATTTCTAAGTTAAAGCACAAACATTCTAAGTTAAAACATGCAATTTCTAAGTTAAAGAACAAACATGTTTTGTACTGACTCCCCCTAGACCGTTGAATCGGTTCGGTCTATCCACATAGTGGATTTGGTCCTTGGGAATCCAGTACGGGTTGGATCCTAGAGTTGAAATCAAAAGGTTCTTAGGGACCCATGCTTGGACATGTTTCCTATGTCGACTTACAATCGACATATACGACCTATTAGTCGTGTTTGAGTTAAATCCTAGTCCAGCCTTGTTGTACACGGCCCTTTGAGATCCAAGTAGGAGGTCAAGTCCTTTGGATCCCGAAGTGAACCTTTCCAACGTGTTCCTAAGATCTTCGACTTGACTTTTCAAGAGAGAGTTCTCAACTTCGAGCTTTTCAACTCGAGTTGAGTCCTTCTCTTGAACTCGACTAGTCGAAGAAGTTAGGGAGACCTCATGTTTGAGGAGTTTAACCTCCTCAACAAGGGTCTCGACCTTGGACTCGGACTTAGCTAACTTCCTAGACAAAAACCTAACCGTATTATATAAAGTATTAAATAAAGTTCGACTTACTTTAAGGGTATCTTTTGAACCAGATGCGTATCCGTGGCTTGACTTGAAGGTAGCTTCGTAGTCCGAGTCATCCTCAGGTTCTGACTCAAGTTCAGGCTCGGTCTCCGTGTCCGACTCAATTGATTTCGCCATGAAGACGTGATCTTCGTTTTCTTCGGATTCGTCTTCCTCCTTGGTTGGTGGTGGCTTGCTTGCGATTTTCTTCTTCTTTGATCCTGCAAACAAGGCTATACCCCTCTCGGGTTCCGAGTTGGACTGCTCATGTAATTCGAAATCGGAAAAGAGTTCATCTAACCTAATTTTAGAAAGATCCTTGGAGACCTTGTAGGCATCGACCATGGTCCTTTTGCCCGATTGCGTGTAGGTTGTTGACTATGTCCTGGACTCGGGCGTGAAGTTGGGTCGCGGACTCGTGTTCCTGCATTTTTAGGTTATATAGTTTATTGAAAATAAGATCACGCTTACATACCTTGGCTTCATCGGTCCCTTCGTGTAGCTCCACTAGTTTCGTCCAAAGATCTTTTGCGCTTATGAAGGGGCCGACGCGATTTAGCTCCTCCTTGGATAGGCCGCATTGAAGGATTTGCGTTGCCTTAGCGTCGGCTTCGACTTGTTTTTTTGTGGCAATGGTCCATTGGTCATAATCCAAGGAGTCACCCACTTCATTAGTCGGAAGTGTGAAACCCGTTTGGATTATGATCCACATCTCGATTTGGGTTTTAAGAAAGCATTCCATCCGACCCTTCCAATAACGGAAGTCATCTCCGTTGTAAAACGGAGTACGGACGGTGCTAAACCCTTCGAGATGGGCCATTAGAACAAAGAACACAAGGAGACGAAGGAAAAAAAACTAGCAACGACAAAAACACACAAAAAGTACCAAGACTCGCGTCTTGGATTAGTAGTGCGGGAGTAAATTTAACAAAGCGAAATAAATCTGAAATAAACAGAAATAAAAGAAAAATAAATCTGTGAAAAATGGCTAGATTGGTGGTTTCACCAAATCTTAGCAAACCCGACTCGATACCAATTGTTGGATCGATGCGGTTCGCTAGAGGGGGGGGGGTGAATAGCGATAAAAACTTTTTCGTAATCGTTCGTTAAGGTACGAGTAAAATGCAGCGGAAAGATAACAATAAATAAATAAAAACACGAGGGTTTTTACTTGGTTCGTAGCCTACGGCTACTACTCCAAGGCCATAGTGGTCCTTGACCATGCACGGAGGGCAAAATACTAACCAAACTCCTCCTCGTTGGAGATAGGAGTTAAACGAATACAAAACTCGATAAAGACTCAAGGTAGAGGGACACTCCCCCTCTCCTTGATATGATTTAAAGCTTTACTAAAAGAAATAAACTGAAATACAATTTAGAACTTTACATCGATGACTTTAAAGGTTGGAGGTTGAAGCTCTAGTCGTCGTCTCGGCAGCGCTTCGTCGTAGGGATGTCGGAGAGTCGGAGCATATCGGAAGCACTTGGAATGTTTTTAATTGATGAAAAACCCTAGGTTTGGCCCTCCTTTTATAGCCTTTAAGCCCCTCAACAAATGGGTCTTCAACTAATCACAAATGGGCACAAAACTCCTTGAAAAATGGTGATAAAGCTTGACTCCTCGAGGCTGATTTTTGACCACCGGTTGAATTGGCCGGTTGAACTGGTGCCGGTTGAACTGGCCGGTTGAACTGATGGCCAGGATTTTTGACTACAATAAAGAGTTAGCTCAAAATATAAGCGGATTCGACGGCCACTTGCCGTCCGATCTCAACATAGACCTTCCATGGGAAGTCTTGGGTCGGATCGTCGCCTAAGATCATCCTCGTAAAGAGGATACGACCTCACTTACGCTCGCACACACGAGCTTACCTCGATACTTACGTGTCGCTTTTGCTTCCGGCCTTCCACTCGATTCCTTCAGCTTCCTCCGAAGTAACTCGAGTGTTGCCCGACCACCGCGGCTTCCTCCGGGTGTCGCTAGCCTTCAGCTCCAGCATTGAGACTTTTCTGCACACTTTATTTAGCTCGTGAGATAACAATATAAGCTTAACTTTGTATCGTTTGCTATAATCAAAACTTAGGTTCGACTTAGGTGCCCACTGCACCAACAGGTGGAACCCCGAAGAAGAAGCCATAGAAATGAATGACGAGAGTTGATGGCACGAAGAGGAAACACCGAAGGGGAAGAGGTGTCGCTAGAGGAATACACTCCTACCAAGGTACGAGTGGGAAGCCCTAAAAGGAAGGTGACTAAAGCATTATAAAGGGAAGTAGAACTCAGTGGTCCCAAACCCTAGGTTGATATCAAGATAACAACAATCAGGGAAGGGGTACTGATGTTAGCCTCAAAAAGTGAAGTGTTGTATTCAGCTTGACAAGAGAGAAGCCACCTGAAGTGTTGGATTCAACCTGATAGGAGAGAAGCGGCCCAAAGCATTGTATTCAGGTTAACAGGAGAGAAGTGATCTGGAGCGTTGTATTCATCCTGACAGGAGAGAAGTGCCTGAAGCATTGTATTTAACTTGATAGGAGAGAAGTGGTCCAAAGCATTGTATTCAACCTTACATGAGAGAAGCGACCCGAAACATTATATTCAACCTGACAAGAGAGAAGCGATCCAAAGTGTTGTATTCAACCTGACAGAAGAGAACCAATCCAAAGCGTTGTATTCAGCATGACAGGAAAGAAGTGGCTCGAAGCGTTGTATTCAGCCTGGCTGAGGTAGTTTGTAAGTCCTCTACCTGACTTGAGTTTTGTTGTATGGAGAGTTGTTATGAAGCATTTTATTCAGCCTGGTCAAGGCAGTTCATAAGCCCCCAGCTGGTTCGAGTTTTGTTGTATGAAGAGTTGTTATAGAGCATAGTATTTCACTCACTTTGCCGAGACAATTCGTAATATAGGACTAAAAAATATTCTAGAGGGGGGGGGGGGTTGAATAGCATTTTAAATCTTTTCTTTTTCTTTCTTTAAAACAAAATTAAATGCAGCTGAAATATGAGAAAACACAAGACAAGATGACAAAGTCGATTTTACTTGGTTCACAGCCAAATGGTTGCTAGTTCAAGGCCCGCAATCCTTGATCGCTCTCGTTGGGCAATCTACTATAAGTCTCTTCCTCATTGGAGGTAAGAGACGCATTTCTTTACACAAGATAAGGAATGGTAACAACCTTACCAGTTCCTTTACAACTAAGCACTAAAAGAAATGACAAGAAATATTACCGACTTTAGATCAATTAGTTGAAGCACTTGTGTAGTCGGAGTTGAAGATGTACGATGATCAATCTAGAAGCCCTAAGCATCTTGCACTCCTTCCGCACTTCCCGATCGCATTGTAAGCAAGCTTTTAGAGCAAGAACTTGAGCATTATTAGAGCATTAGCTAGGGTTTGCACTTGAGCCTTCTTTTATAGACTAGAGCCTTGGAATGAGTCCTGATCCTGATCTTAATCTTGTGGATCTTATCCAAAGGTGGTGGCTTTGACCGATCCAAATCATGACTTGGCGTTTTAGTTGATATGCAGGCATCAGTCAATTACCATTCATCATTAGTCGACTGGACCAGTCGACTATGGGTCAATCCTAGTTGACTGCTCTTGTATTTAGGCTCGGCTAACCATGAAGCACGTTATCAGTTGACTACTATTTTTATCGATCATTGCTGTAAAATGTACTTGGTTCTCATTCAGTCTTTCACCTGCATTACAAGATTTGCACAGGCAATATACAATAATAGTGGTAAAGACAGTCTTTTACTGTCCGATCTCGACTTCGGCATTCCCTCGGAACCCTTAGTCGGATCGACACCTAGGGTTGTCCCTATACGAGGATGAGTCCCTACCACCCCTCCACATCCGGAGCTTACCTTGCTTAGCCTTTGTCTTGTTGCTTAGCATCTGATTTTTTACCAACATTCCTCCTAGTGTTGAGCTCAGCTAAGACTACTCAATTTCTACATACTTAACATAACATATTAGACAACAATATGACTTAACTTTGAATCTTTGTCATTATCAAAACTCAAGTTCAATTATTTTGTACCCCTGCACCAATAATCTCTCCCTTTTTGATCTATGACAACCTGATTCAAAGTGAAGGAAATAAATGCATTAATAAAATGAAAGATCAAACAAAAGACTTCCCCTTAATAATACCTTCCCTTTAATATTTGATGGGTTTATTAACTTAATATCTCTTCCCCATTGACGTATATCAAAAAATAATGTAATAAAACTTCTAATAGGTCTTATGCCAAACTAGAGGTAGTTAGAGATATTAAGGGGGCGTTTGGCAGAGAGAAAATTTTTTGTTTTCTGTTTTCATTTTCTGAGAAAACGAGAAAACGTGTTTGGTTGACGTTTTCTATTTCCGTTTTCTGAGAGAAAATTTTTTGGAAAACTGAAAAATAGAAAAAAACTGTTTTCTGTTTTCCAGAAAACAGAAAATGAAAAGGCTACCAAACATCCCCTAAGTTTGTCTAACTTAAGTCTTCTCTCCCCCTTTGGCATACATTAAAAAACATGTGATTTAGGGTTCTCTAGGTCCTGCACCAACAATGAATTTATCTTTTGAAAATATTATATACTTAACATATAGTAAAGTTTTCAAAATAGTTATAATATGAATGAATAATTAATAATTTATTGTTAAGATTTTAACAAGAATATTATTTTCAACAAATGGTTAAAGAAAAAGATAGAAAAATTTAAAAAATATATACCATTTTTCAAATGATCAATTTTTAAACCCTTATAAGAACTCATTTTTTAATTTGACCCTCCCCCTTAGCCTGACATCCTTATTAACCACGAGGAAGGCTTACCTAAATGTCTAGAGAGTCTCAGCCAATCAAAGCCTCCCCCTTAACCTGACATACTCATAGGACCTTCCTGTTAACTACAAGGAAGATTTTCCTAAATGTCTAGATGGTCTCGATTTCTGAAATTGACCTAAGGATCTAATCAACTAATCAATATATTAAGAACATATAGGTTTTCAAAAACTAAGTATAACTACAATCACAATCAATAAATATAGAAAAATAATTTTAAGAAACTATATATTTATAGATTTCAATTTTTTTTTACAAAAATCAATTTGATTGTCCTTAACATCTCACTCATTCTATGTCTCAGTACAAACATAACATGTTAACCTTATGGGTTTAGTGAGATGGTTTTTCAAATTTACTTAATTAAATTTAATGTCTTAGAGATTTAATTAACCTTGGGTTAGATTCGGATTTAACCTTTAGTTAGTTAAGTGAACATTTCAAAAGAGGGTTTCCAGGTCGTGACGAGGCACATAGGTCTTCTTTGAACGGAACAACAACCACTTCCTTAGACAAAACCAACTTAAGAAATTACACACTTTATTTACTTAAGGTCAAATCCTGGTCTAACTAGTATGTATGACATGATATAATTAAGCATGATAATTAATTAAATATGATATGAATGTATGAATGCGCATGTCATATTCAATCAATTCAAAGAAGTGGTTGGTTTCTTGGGTAGACTTTTATTTGTTTCATAATTATAAGGTACTCTATGATAATTAGGTTTACAAATTTTAGGGTCTTGATTTTTGATTAACTTAGACTTGTAACCCAAGTCTATATATTTATTAGTTAAATTTTTAAGAGTTGAAGGTTTAATTTTGAAATTATTAATTTGTGTATAATAAAATGGTACTCTATTACAATTAATTTTATTAGTTTGATTATTTAATTTTGAATTTTGAATTAAGGTAAATTTTGAATTTTTAAAACTAGTATTATTAGGATTTGAATTTTTCAAATAAGCTTTTAAATTAGATTTTGAATTAATTAAATTATTTAAATTAGGCTTTGAGTTTTTCAAATTAGATTTAGATTAATTAAATTATTTAAACTATATTTTGAATTATTCAAAGTAGATTTCGAATTCAAATTATGATTATTATGATTATTAGAATTTTTTAAGGTAGAATTAGATAGGATCGACTGTGATACCAATTGTAGGACCGAAAAACACGCTAGAGGGGGGTGAGAGTGAATAGAATTTTAAATATTTTCTTTTTCTTTCTTTAAAACAAAATTAAATGTAGCGGAAATGTCAGAAAACACAAGACAGGATGACAAAGTCGATTTTACTTGGTTCACAGCCAAATGGATTTTAGTCCAAAGCCTGCAATCCTTGATCGCTCTCGTTGGACAATCCATTATAAGTCTCTTCCTCGTTGGAGGTAAGAGATGTGTTTCTTTACACAAGATAAGGAATGGTAATAACCTTACCAGTTTCTTTACAACTAAGCACTAAAAGAAACGACAAGAAATATTACCGACTTTAGATCAAGTAGTTGAAGCACTTGTGTAGTCGAAGTTGAAGATGTATGATGATTAATCTAGAAGCCCTGAGCGTCTTGCACTCCTTATGGCACTTCCCCAATCGTAGTTGTAGCATGAAGCTTTTAGAGAAAGAACTTGAGCATTATTAGAGCATTAGCTAGGGTTTGCACTTAAGCCTTCTTTTATAGACTAGAACCTTGGAATGAGTCCTGATCCTGATCTTAATCTCATGGATATTATCCTGAGGTGGCGGATTTGACTGATCGAAATCATGACTTGGGATTTTGGCTGATTGCAGGCATCAGTCGATTGGACTAGTCAACTATGGGTCAATCCCAGTCGACTACTCTTATATTTAGGCACAACTGGCCATGAAGCACGTTATCAGTTGACTACTATT
Organism: Wurfbainia villosa; assembly: GCA_025175895.1. Lineage (NCBI taxonomy): Eukaryota > Viridiplantae > Streptophyta > Magnoliopsida > Zingiberales > Zingiberaceae > Wurfbainia > Wurfbainia villosa. The sequence goes on along the minus strand of CM045994.1, from coordinate 87,921,730 downwards.
TTTGTTCAGTCGACTGTTGTAAGGTGTTTGGATAATGTACTTGGTTCTCATTTAGTCTTTCACCTACATTACAAGATTAGCATAGGCAATATACAACAAATGTAGTAACAATAGTCTTCGACTGTCCAATCTCGACTTTGGCATTCCCTCGGAATCCTTAGTCGGATCGATGCCTAGGGTTGTCCCCAAACCAAGGGCGTGTCCTTACCACCGTTCCACACCTAGAGCTTACCTTGCTTTACCTTTTATCCCTTTGTCCTATTGCTTAGCATCTGATCTTTGACTACCATTCCTCCTGGTGTTGAGCTCAGCTAAGACTACTCAATTTTTGCATACTTAACATAGCATATTAGATAACAATATGACTTAACTTTGAATCTTTTAAATTATCAAAACTCAAGTTCAATTATCTAGTACCCCTGCACGAACACATAAGTCCTCCGTCATGCTCAAGTTCTATTGTATGGAGAGTTGTTATGAAGCATTGCATTCAGTCTGGCCAAGGCAGTTTGTAAGTCCTCTACTTGGCTCGAGTTCTATTGTATGGAGAGTTATTATGGAGCATAGTATTTCACTAGCTTGATTGAGGCAGTTTGTAAGTCCTTCGTTTGGCTTGAGTTCTATTATCTGAAGAGTGGTCATGGAGTGTAGTACTTCACTAGCCGGGTCGAGCCAGTTCATAAGTCCTTCGCCTGGCTCGAGTTTTGTTGTATGGAGAGTTGTTATGGAGCACAATATTTCACTCGTTCATGTAAGTCCTCTTATCTCGAGTTTTGTTGTATGGAGAGTTATTATGGAGTGTATTCTTTCACTCACCTGACCAAGATAGTTCATAAGTCCTCTGCCTAACTCGAGTACTTTTATATGGGGTGTGGTTATTAATGGGAGTGTTCCACCTGTCTGTCCAAAGTACTCCATTATTCCACTCGGAGGGGAGTTCATGAAGAGAAGAATTTTATTACCCCTGAGTGAAGCTGTGCCCAAGTCCACAACTCGGAACTATCAGATTTTCTACTCGGCGAGGGTTCATGAAAGGAAGTATTTCATTATTCCCAGATGAGGCAAGTCATAAGTCCTCATCACGGACGAAATAGAAGAGACATTCCAAGAAGAAGGTATGCGACATTGACTAGATGTTGCATTTATCATTAAAGCTGGTATAGTTTAAATACATATGTTGTTGGGTTTCCGGCACCGCGGCATGTGTGTGTTCGATCATGTTTCGTAAACATGAACACAGCGGAAGCAATAAAAATAATAAATACTCCTATTTATTACAACACACACAACACACGCATGCATATTACAACAAGTGTAGACATAACCGTAAATTAAAATTTGCAATAAAGGAAATTAAACTACGTTATACCTTCCGTATGGCGTGTAGCGAAACGGCATCAACCGAACGATCCTCGTAAGAATCGTCTCTATCCGTATCCACGCCGAGCTCCTCGGGATGACTTTCGCTAAGTCACGAGCCGTCTTCGTGCGGGTTACTAGCCTCGTGTTGAAGGCGGCGTGATCGAGAGATGATCACGATCCGAATCCAAATTCGGATCCTAAACGAGTTCTCAAAACTCGCTTCTCCGGAGAGGTATTCGTCAACCATTTGTGAATCCTTCATCCTCCACCTCAGAGGATTACCGGAGATCAAATCCCGGTAAGTTAGCCGCTGTCGGAGCACTAATCGCCGCCCAAACGACGCTCCGACGAGAGGAGAAGCTGTCCAGAAAACTGGACAGCTTGGTGGAGGAGTAGGCGCCGCCAAAAACAAGGAGAGAAAAGCCCACCTTGATGCCGAACCTATAGGAGATCAGATCACGGAGGGTCGCGGAGGTTCACCGGCTGGAGCTTGGACGCCGGCAAGGGTCTTGGGCGGCATAAAGCTGGGCGGCGGGCTGTAGTTGGGCGCCGAAATCACCAACAAGGGTGGCGGCAACTAGGTTGGGCGGCCAAAATAGATTAGGGTTTAAGATTAGGGTTTAAGCCCTATTTTATAGAGAACTAATTCTCTTAATGGTTAATGGATCATATCCATAAAGCCCGTTAACCCGCTCCATTAAGATAAGTTAAAATAAACCAAACCATGATGGTTTATTTTAAGTTAAAACGAACCGAACCAACCTTTGGTTCATTCGTTTAATATAAACCAAACCCTTTGGTTTATTCTCATCCATTGGATTAGAACCAAACCATTTTGGTCCATCCATTATGTCTTCATAAGACACGGCCCATCCACGCTTCCTCTGCGACTGAAACAATTTCATGCTCGCTTTATGTTTGGTCCAACCAAACATAGTTTCTCTCGGTCTGAGAATCCCATTCTCAAGCTCGTTTTAAATCCTTTGGATTACACTCGTTGTGCGTGTGACCAAATAGGTTCTCGGTTTATGTTGGCCGTCTATAATTAACCATTAATTATAGATCGATCATGAGTGGCACCTAGTAGTACATCATGATCCCCAATTAACCGAAAAGATCAACGGTTGATCCAGAACTATTTCTGAAACCCTTCAGTATCTCGAATGAATCGTGCCCCATTCCCTTCACTCATCTTATACCCACTTGGTTCAGGACATGGTCTATTGTGTCAGTCCCCACTAGGCTGACTACGTCACACCTAGCCCAAGTATCATTTCCTCGTCCTCACAGTTCTAGTTACTCCACATGTATCGAAGAGTACTTTACTCTAAACATGTAATGCTTTGGCCAAAGACTTTAGTAACAATCCGACGAGAGGCCATGGGTATACATCTCCTCGCAAGGAGTGGTGAATCCTTTATAGGCTATTCAAACACCTTGATCACTTCGACTTATACCCAATCATCCCGGGTCCACATCTCCTCGGAGATGTTTGCTTAAGATGTCAAAGCATAAGTCTCCATGATCAAGATGACTTGAATACCGCAAGTCAAAGGAACATCGCACTTAAGCCACAGTAAGAACTTCATTGACATATCTATATATGCAGAGAACCATATGAAGTCTTACGGCTGGTCACTCCAATGAACTAGTTACCATAACTAGCATACACGATTAACTCCGGACATCACTATGTCTCCAGCCAGTGAGAATCAGCTGCTTGGATACACCAAGGAGTATACCTCGTGCTAGTCTCGACAGAATTGATGGTGTCCAAATCCATCAATTCATCGACTAGGGATAATTCCGATACATCACAATTACACATGTAGAGATACTCACTAGTTGTGATCCAATCACAAATTCTCTCATCTTTGTGAATCGTATCGTGGACATTCGATAAATGAGTTTAAGATCCAATCAAATACATAAAACATGTATACTCAAATAGTGAATCTTCATTTATCATATAAATGGTTCATACATAAAGCGATTGCCTTAGGACATCTCTCATATATTACTAACAGACTCCTTGGCCTAATGCCAATCACTACGGTATCCAATACCATAAGCTCGAACATGACCCTCAAACTTATTTTGAGGTAATGCCTTAGTCAAGGGATCCGCTAAGTTCCTTTCAGTGGGAATTTTCTCGATTTGTATTTGGTTCCTACTGATGATCTCTCTGATAAGATGATAGCGGCGAAGCACATGTTTGGATCGTTGATGAGACCTTGGCTCTTTCAAATTGCTCCATTGTTGTCGCGATGGACCCAGTATTGCTTAACAATGGCCGAATCACACCAAGTTCATGAACGAACTTCTTGATCCAAACCGCTTCCTTTCTTTGCCTTGCAATATATTCGCCTCGTGGTAGAATCCGCTCTGATCTCTTGTTTGGAACTTTTCCAACTCACTGCGCCCCCATTCAAGGTGAACACGTATCCAGACTGAGACCTGGAATCATCCTTGTCTGTCTGGAAGCTGGCATCCGTATACCCTCGTATCACCATGTCCCCTTCTCCATATATTAGGAACACATCCTTAGTTCTTCTCAAGTACTTAAGGATTGTCTTAACAGCCGCCCAATGATCCATCCCTGGATCGGATTGGTATCTGCTCGTGACACTCAGAGCGTACGATACATCGGGCCTCGTACATAACATAGCATACATGATAGATCCTATTGCGGATGCATAGGGAATCTTACTCATGCAAATCCTCTCGTCTTCTGTGCGCGGACACATAGACTTCGAAAGGTGTACCCCATGCCTGATGGGCAGATAACCTTTCTTGGATTCCGACATGCTAAACCTCTTTAGCACTCGGTCTATATATGTAGACTGCGAAAGACCAAGCAACAGTTTCGATCTATCTCTATAGATCTTAATCCCAAGGATGTAGGTTGCTTCTCCCAGGTCTTTCATGGTGAATGTCTTGGATAACCAAACCTTAACTGACTGTAAGATTGACACATCGTTTCCTATAAGTAATATGTCATCGACATACAATACTAGGAACACGACTGCACTCCCACTAACCTTCTTGTACACACAAGGTTCGTCTGGATTTTGTGAGAAATCAAACTTTTTGATCGTCTCATCAAAACGGATATTCCAGCTCCTGGATGCTTGCTTCAATCCATAAATGGATCGAAGCAATTTGCATACCTTGGTTTTATCAACCGATGTGAAACCCTCAGGCTGTATCATATACACGTCCTCGAGCAGGTTTCCATTAAGGAAAGCTGTTTTCACATCCATCTTCCATATCTCATAATCATAATGAGCCGCTATGGCCAGGAGCATCCGAATGGATTTAAGCATAGCTACAGGCGAATAGGTTTCGTCATAATCAACACCTTGTTTTTGACGATATCCTTTCGCCACCAATCTAGCCTTATAGGTAATCACATTACCATCCATGTCGGTTTTCTTCTTGAAAACCCACTTGCACCCTATAGGCTTTATGCCTTGGTGGGTCAACCAAGTTCCAAACTTGGTTTTCGTACATGGAATCCATTTTAAAACTTCATGGCACCAAGCCACTTATCCCTTTCTGAACTTTCGGCACTTCTTCATAACGGTAGGCTCCTCATCATCAATGAGTAACACGTCGTTCGATTCACTTCACGAGAAATCCATATCTCTCGGGAATATTCGTGTTCTACCGGATCTACGAAGATGTGGTGTTTACAATAGGTCCAAATTGATTGCTCATCACTATGAGTTGCTCACCGTTGTCTTCACCAATGTCTATTTGAGTCTCTCGAGCCTCCTCAAGCTCGTCGACACTCCCACTGTTTTCTTGCAAGAGAAACTCTTTCTCTAGAAACACAGCATGCCTTGAAACAAACACCTTTTGTTCCACAGGATGATAGAATTGGTAACCCCTTGTTTCCTTAGGGTATCCAATAAATAGACATTTATCGGACTTAGCATCCAATTTATACGTCTGATCAGCTTCACATAAGCAGGACAACCCCATATCTTCAAGTAAGATACATGAGGTTTCTTACCATTCCATATCTCATATGGAGTGGTTGAGACTACCTTGGTAGGCATTCTGTTTAACAAGTAAACAATTGTAAAAGGACTTGGGAAGAGTTGCATGATTCATCATTGACTGACCATGTCCAACAAGGTCGATTCGCCTCTCGGATACACCATTATCTTGTGGTGTATAGGCGGAGTCCATTGAGACAATATGCCATTGTCTCTTAGATAATCAAGAAACTCTTGACTTAAGTATTCACCACCTCGATCCGATCAAGTATTTTAATACTCTTGTCATGTTGTTTCTCTACTTCATTTCTGAATTCTTTGAACCTTTCAAAGGCTTGGACTTGTGTTTCATCAAGAACACATACCCAAACCGTGAGTGATCATCGGTGAAGGTAATGAAGTAGCTATAGCCTCCTAATGCTTGAGTTGACATAGGTCCACATACATCAGTATGTACTAGACCTAGTAACTCTCCCACTCGTTCACCTTTTCCCGTAACAGGTAACTTAGTCATCTTGCCTTTTAAGCATGATTCGCATGTATCGTATGAATCCAATTCAAACGATTCCAGAATTCCACATCGGTGTAATTCGGACATGCATTTCTTGCTTATATGGCCAAGACGACAATGCCACATATAGGAGTCTATGTGATTATCCTTCGAGCACGCGTGTTGCTCGCTTCGATATTGAAAATGTCACTGGATACGTCCAACGTATAAATGCCATTACTCAAAGTTCCAGTTCCATAAAGTACGCCATTCAAAGTTATATAACAACAATTGTTACTAAACGTTAAATTGAAACCATTTCTATTTAAGCAGGAAATAGAAACAATGTTCTTTATTAGAGAAGGAACATAATAGCAATTGTCCAGTTCCAAGACTAGTCCACTAGGGAGCTTCAGCAAATAAGTTCCGATGGCGATGCAGAACCTTTGCTCCATTGCCAACTCGCAAATTTGACTCTCTCCGACAAGTCTTCTTCTATTCCTTAGCCCCTGTATGTCATTACATATATGTGAGCTACACCCAGTATCCAATACCCAAGTGTCTAAGGAAATAGAATGACAATCAATAACGAAGATACCTGAAGAGGATGGGGTATTGGATGCCTTCTTCTTCTTCATGGACTCAAGATAAATCTTGCAGTTTCTTCGCCAGTGGCCTTCCTTGCCACAGTGATGGCAAGTGCCCTTTTGCGCTGGTTCCGCCTTCTTTGCCTTTTTCTTTCCTTTCTTCTGTTCTTTTGCCTTCCTCTTAGAACCTTTCTTTGAGGAATCAACTATGAACCGCTTCTCCTCATGCTTTACGTAAGGCTCCACGGTCTTGATATTGAGGAGCTCGGGAATGGTGGATTCCAATTTGTTCATCCGATAGTTCATCACAAATTGCGAAACTCTTGGGCAAACAATGCAGAATTAAGTCAATACTTAACTCATGATCCATCACAAAACCGAGGGTAGCTAGTCAGCTCGATGTACCGCTCATCTTTAGCACAAACTGCATTACTGACAACCTTCTTGCATCTTCGTGGTGAAGAGAGCCTAGAGACCTCGAACCTTCGGATCTCGCTTGCTCATCGAATAACCTCATGAAGATGGAAGACCATAGTGTTAGCATCCATATGCTCATGCTCGCTGCGGCTCGGTACCATCGCCGCTAGCATGATGCAACTCGCCAGACCGCCCATGTTTCGATAGACCAACATTTGGTCCGAGTTGCATCGCCCTTAGGAGAAGAGGCTCTTCAAGGACATATGCAAGCTTTTCGAGAACAATTCTCGTGTTTCTAAGCCACCCGAAGTTAGGCCCTTGTTCGAATCCAAAATAGTGCGCAAATTCAAAGACGTCATGATCAATTTATTGACCTAGAAATACAAAACGAGCATATATGAGAAATATGATTTTAAAATGCATCAATATACATTTATTAATCCCATTCATTTTTCGAATTTCAAAAACCCCAAAATCACTTCGGGAGATCGTAGGTCCATCTCCGAATGGGCTGATATCCATCATAGTTATGAACAACCTTGAGAGAGTCCAACAAGTCATTAAACTACGACGGTAGGTATCAACTATACCGATTGCATATCACGTATATGCAACTATCACAATGTGCTATCAACTAATTGAATGTTCACACATACATCGGGTTGTTAACACATTAACAAGTATGCATCATATGCATAGCACCCAACTTCACCTCCCTTTACATCGACCTTGGAGAGAGTCCAACAAGCCGATGCTCCAGGTTAAAGTCAACCCATTAATCGGGACATAGTTTTAATATGGTTAGAGCGCATTCAACCAATTAGCCCAGCTTGGAGAGAGTCCAACAACCAAAGCTAACAATTGACCTCTGACTCTTACCATATTAGTATTAAACTATTCCATGGTTTGAACATATTCAGGTTCGAGCCGGGCTTGGAGAGAGTCCAACAACCCAAACAAGAAACAGAACTGTGGTTCTAACCATATTAATGGAAGGTGTAGGCTTTAATATTGATTAAGGGTTTTTATGTCTCATCCTCTTTGCATGCAAATAACTATTATCTACATGGCATGGCATACATGGCATACATCTACATGTCACGACACGCATGGCATAATGTTATGCATCTAATGCAATTACATGACATACAATTATGTCATGTTTATAATTTCCTTATATGTCATAACTATTTATGGAAATAAAATATGTTTAAGATTTGATTCTCCAAATCAAATCATAATTAAATTAGGAAACAAATTTCCAAATCTAATCACATATTTTATTCATGGAATTATTTGATTAAGGAAAATCTATTTAGGAAACCAATTTCCTAAATCTTTAAAACTACTTATGGAAATAAAATATTTTAAGATTTGATTTCCCAAATCAAATCATGATTAAATTAGGAAGAAAATTTCCAGAATCTAATCAAATATTTTATTTATGGAAAATATCAATTTCCATAAATACTTCCAACTTTCCAAAAGTGGAAGATTTCCATAAATACTTCTAGACTTTCCAAAATTGAAAAATTTCCATAAATACTTCTAAATTTCCAAAATTCAGAAAATTTCCAGAAATACGTTATGACTATCGCAAAACCATTTTACGATTATGTCGAAACACAACCTGGGCTCTGATACCACTGTTGGGTTTCCGGCACCGCGGCATGTGTGTGTTCGATCATGTTTCGTAAACATGAGCACAGCGGAAGCAATTAAAAATAATAAATCTATATTTATTACAACACACACAACACACGCATGTCCAGAACTATTTCTGAAACCCTTCAGTAGCTCGAATGAATCGTGCCCCATTCCCTTCACTCATCTTATACCCACTTGGTTCAGGACATGGTCTATTGTGTCAGTCCCCACTAGGCTGACTACGTCACACCTAGCCCAAGTATCATTTCCTCGTCCTACGGATTCTAGTTACTCCACATGTATCGAAGAGTACTTTACTCTAAACATGTAATGCTTTGGCCAAAGACTTTAGTAACAATCCGACGAGAGGCCATGGGTATACATCTCCTCGCAAGGAGTGGTGAATCCTTTATAGGCTATTCAAACACCTTCGATCACTTCGACTTATACCCAATCATCCCGGGTCCACATCTCCTCGGAGATGTTTGCTTAAGATGTCAAAGCATAAGTCTCCATGATCAAAATGACTTGAATACCGCAAGTCAAAGGAACATCGCACTTAAGCCACAGTAAGAACTTCATTGACATATCTATATATGCAGAGAACCATATGAAGTCTTACTACCGTCACTCCAATGAACTAGTTACCATAACTAGCATCCACGATTAACTGGACATCACTATGTCTCGGCCGGTGAGAATCGTTCTTGGATATACCAAGGAGTATACCTCGTGCTAGTCTCGACGAATTGATGGTGTCCAAATCCATCAATTCATCGACTAGGATAATTAGATACATCACAATTACACATGTAGAGATACTCACTAGTTGTGATCCAATCACAAATTCTCTCATGCTGTGAATCGTATCATGGACATTCAGTAAATGAGTTTAAGATCCAATCAAATACATAAAACATGTATACTCAAATAGTGAATCTTCATTTATCATATAAATGGTTCATACATAAGGCGATTGCCTTAGGACATCTCTCATATATTACTAACAGATGTTTATAACCTGCATCCCTTGAGGGAGAGGAGGAGAGGAATTAGAATGCATTCCTTGTAGTCAGCCTTCGGGCGAAGGGGTGATGACAACGCATACCAGAATTGGTTGGGATAGATATAGTTGTCAGAGGATTGCCTTGTACAGTTCACGTGTTTGGCTCAAGTTGCATTGGCAAACCACTAACTCCTGTCGAAGAGTGTAAGACTAGGTGGACGTGGATCTTAGGCGAGCATGGAGGGCCTCTAGTTCCTTAATCTACAATTGTTCAAAAGACGAGGGCTCTTGGAGGAGAAACTCTCGGTCCATAAAGGGAAAAATACTGATCAATAACGGAGGAAGGTTATAGGGTAACCCTCACGAAGAAGCCTACCGAGGAAGGGGAAGGGGAGAGTACATATGAAGTGAAGAGAGGGAGGCATTTGTAGAAATAGTAGGTATAGGTTGTTAAATAAGGAGACACTTTGGATATCGATCCAATAGAATGAAATAAAGGAAGGGAAAGAAAAAGGTTGAGGGGGCACTCGTCAACTCAAATGCATTCAAGGGAGTTTTAAAGGCGGTAGGCGAGATTAAGATATTCTAAGAAAGAAGATACAAAGAAGGATGCGGCGAGACGAGATTTATCATAAAAGTTAATTTCTTTTCCTCAAAAAAGAAAAAATGTCCCTATCTAGTTTCTAGGGAATGTATGCCCTAAGGAGGCAAAACAAAAAACAAAACAAACACGCTACCAGCAAAGTAACAAAACCCTAGGTGAAGAGTCAATCATGAACCATTAAGAAGAGGGGGGTGGCGGGGACAACGGATGGAGTCCTTGGTTTCCAAGCGAACGACCTCAATCTCGGCAACCTGAGCGCATAAGGTGGCGATGATGACTGTCAGAATTAGCTCCTGTAGGCTTATCACTTCTAGCTACATAAGAGCCTCCGCTTGTTGGTGATTCAAGTCCTCCAAGTGATGGCCAGCCACTGCCCTTCGAACGCCCAACTCCTCAAGTTGAAAATACGCTACTCGATGTATGATACTCCTTGCCAAGGCCACACCAAAGAGCGTGGTGGAGAAGTGAAGAGGCATCGCATGAATGAGACCCCTTCCTACAGGCCTCGAAGGAGCCTAGAAGCAACCCAGTATTTTTTTATTGACAAGAAGGCAGTGCAAAAATATTGGGAGTAAAGAGTTAAGAGGGTAAACCGGCAAGGTGTTTGCAGGGGGAGCTATCCCGTTGGGGTCTCCAAAAGACTCCTGTACTAAGGGCAGGGAGGCGACCCCAAACCTAGGGGTGAGGTGGTGGAGCGATGCAAGGGGGTAAGATGAGCAGTAGGGCGAGAAGGATTAGAGGGCTCAGGGGTCCTAGCCCTCGAAGAGGCTCCAAACTTAGAAGGAAGGTGAAAAGGGGTCATTTGGAATTAGTCTCAAAAAGAAATGAAAGAGGATTTTTCCTCGGTGGCCTTATTTATGGTGTAAGCAGCGTGATATTGTTACGTGGAAAGTAGAGGAAAGATAGTATACTTTTGGAGGAAGAAAATTTTGAGAAGTGGGAAAGACATCATGTTATTATTAATATGGCTTTCATGGGTGTACAATTTTTTAGTTACATAAATCATAGAAAAAGGGTGGGGTTCGGCTAAGTAGTCACCCCATTTTTAAGAAAAGATTTCCCCCATACTCCCCACCTCCCAGGGGTCAGGAAAAACCCATGCTAGAGATCGGCAACTTAGATGGAAGAGGCATTGGCCCAAAAATCCTTCTGGTAACTGATAAACCAAGGATCCTACACCATTCTCATGCCACCCAGGATAGTGGGTTAGAGATCCTGCTTATTCATCCACCTCGGTCAGGTCGGTTTGCTTTCACTGCCTACCAAGTCGAGGAAGCCAAGAACTACCTCGAAGGAATAACCACCTTTCCCTCCATTAGTAAAGGCTCTATGTCGAACATGAACATTAGCTAATCAACACTCTAATGCACCCCTTCTATAGAATATGATATTTTAGAGTTACATTTCATCTCTCCATTTATCCTTAGTGCCAAGAGGAAATCTAGTGCCACACCTTCTTTGGATATCAAAAAGAAGTAAGAGACGATCGAGGAGAACATCCTCCGGTAAAAAATGTAGGGAGAAAGAAGCAAGAAGGGGAGGGACTCCCTGTCCCATGAGTTGAGGGAGCGCTTCCTCACCCTCCCCCCTTTTTTTTATAGGCAGGCGGGAGGAGGGTCTTAATAGAGTAGGTGGAGGTATTGATAACAAAACTAAAGAACCGTGACGCTTGAGACATATTGAGGAGAACGGTGGGGATTGTACTAGTCGGAGTTAAGAGGGACAGAGGCTTCACTATAATAGATGAGAAACAAAAAAAATGTCATTGAGAGAGGGGATTTCACCATTTTTCTTCCTCTCCTAAAGATTTACTATGAAAGAATGATGTATAACCCATAGAACTAATAGACATATGAAAAAACCATGTCCCTGTTACAGGATAATGTTCCAGTAGAAGGAACATACATCATAAACCCCTAGTTCAAAAATAGGAGATAAATGATATTTCCCAATATTAGTTTAGTTGATATGAATGGAAGTACTTCCTAAGATCACAATTGAAAGTCATCTGTTGGAGTGCCAGACCCTTCCCTTAGTTCAGGGGGTCACATCAGTAAGTTCAAAATCCATGTGCACTCTGTCAAAAGATGAAGGAGATCTCTTGACAACATTTGCAAGCTTTCATAGTGGGAAGAAGGATCGGAAGACTTATTAGCAATCAACTCTATAGCTCCCTACGATACTTCAGAGGATGCTCAATTCACTTGAATAAATGCATCCCAAGAGCGGTTGATGACTGTCTCAAGCCGGGCCACAAAGGATCCCCAGCCCAAGCAATGAGAAAGGAGTAAGTCTCGCTCCTTCGCAACTCGGTGCCTTTCATTGATCTCTAGGGATAATTCCCTCATCAATTTAGCATTTCGTCAAGAAAGACTTCATTTTCATCAGAAACATTTTGACTTGGGCGTGGTAAGCCGCTAGCTAAGATTAGATGAATGAAGGGACGAAGCTTCACTTCCCACTTCAACTCGGTCGCTTGAGCATGGTGATCCCATCTACGCCCCCGGATTAAAAAAATTAATCCTTGATGAAGAGGGATTATCAAAGCAACTGATCCATCATCGTGCTATTCGATTAGAGTGGTCACTTGAACAAACTAGTTGTTCAAGCAACCAACCTCCCCTTCGATTAGCCGCAGAATAGACGATGTACGGATTGCCGGTTTTTGTGTTTATCTTCGGGGTCCAAGTAAATTAGCCACATGCAATTAATTATATCATATAAAGAAACAAAAGGAAACCAAAACAAGAATTATACCTCTTGTTTACCTCAAGGTCTTCTATCGTATGTCCTATCCTCCTCTTGGACGTTGTGTAAGCAACGATCCTTCAAGAGATGAAGCCTCCTAGATCACGAATCTTCCTTTCCTTGCTCGCTCCGAACAAAAGGAAGAAAATAAGCTCCCTTCTTCTCCTATCTAGTTCCGGACACAATCCCTTTGGAGAAAGATCAAGCCACCTTCTCCTCTTTGTTGTTGCCGCTGGCCACCAAGGAGAGGGAGATGGAATTGCCGGCCAAGATGGATATCTTGCTGCCGACCAAAGGAGAGGAGGAGAGGGTGGCGCCACTGGCCCTACGAGAAGATGGTGGTGTGCCGGCCAAGAGGGAGAAACCAAGGAAAACAAACCTTAAACCCTATTGTGCCGCCGACCAAGGAGACAAAACCCTAACACCACTTCTCCTCCTTGCTGCCCAAGCCAAACCCTAACCCTAGCATCCAAAACCATTAGTTGCCACCTAAGCCATAAGCCCTCCTTTTATAGAGTTAGGCTTAAGCCTCCTTTTAATCTTTACCGTCGAACCTAGAGATTTAATCTCAACCGTCGGATCTAGAGATTTAATCTCCACCGTCGGATCTAGAGATTTAATCTCAACCGTCAGATATAGAGATTTAATCTCCACCATCGGATCTAGAGATTTAAACTCGACCGTCGAATCTAGAGTTCAATTTTTCATCATCGGATCTAGGCTCCATGAGGGTTTAATAGGCTACAATAGAGACCATGAGGAGGAGTTGGATCTTGGCCACCCAATAGATCATGCCCACATAAAGTCCGATCCATTAATGATAATCCATTCCACTAGAGGATTATCATTGATCTACCTCACCAACCCCATAAATAAATATGGGCTCCATATATTACTTGTACAAATATCTCCCCGTGTTAAAGATCTCGAATGTCCGTCAATTAATTAATTTACTGACAATTAATTAATCAACATCTAACTCCAAGAGTAGTACCACTCAACCTTATCATCATGCCAGACCAAGTCCACCTGCAGGGTTTACATGATGAACCTTATGAGCTCCTAGAGGGGACATCATCATCCTAATATAGAGGACACGGTTTCCTCCTATAATCAATGACACACCATGTAAATAATATCATTTCCCAACTTACCAAGCCTATCAATTTAATCTATAAATCTCGCCCATTGGTAAATCAAAGAAATAAATACTAAGTACATGTGCCCGTTATTATATCGGGATTAAGAGCATGTACACCATAATATCCGAGGTCCGATTCAATTATATAGTCAGCAATAAATCGAATCACCTCTAAGTCGGTCTTGCTCAATACACACAAAGTGTACTAGTGTAATTCTATGGTCAAGACAAACCAATACCAAATCACACTACAACCATACCAATGGTTTGTCCAAAACCATTTCGGTTGTGAGCCTTTACTTATACTTTACAAGGAACTGATAACATGATCTCCCGTATGACACTACACACCATGTTATCTACAATATAATATATTAGACAATATGCATAACCATAAATATGCAAACAATGATCATGTGATTCTTATTTCAAAAATAAAAATATTCATACAAAAGATAGACTTTTCAGTATACATTCCAACAATCTCCCACTTATATTAAAAGACTATGCTGTCCTCATGCTGTCATACATCTGATTCTCATTCCCTCCACATGCCTATCAAAATCTCTCACTAGAAGGGCCTTGTGAAAGGATCTGCCAGGTTATCCTCTGATGCAATCTTGGCCACAGCAACTTCTCCTCGCTTGACGATTTCTCGTATCAGGTGGTACTTGTGCTCTATGTGTTTACTTGCCTTATGGGCTCGTGGTTCCTTCGAGTTTGCAACTGCACCACTATTATCACAATAAATTGTGATAGTTCTGGGCAAACCAAGAATCACATCCAAGTCCATCAAGAAGTTCCTGAGTCATACAACTTCTTTGGTTGCCTCAGAGGCTGCCACATACTCAGCTTCCATGGTAGAGTCTGCCACGCATTTCTGCTTGACACTCCTCCATACAATGGCTCCACCTCCCAAAGTAAACACAAAACCTGAGGTAGACTTACTGTTATCCCTATCTGATTGGAAGTCAAAATCTGTGTAACCCACAGGGAGTAATTGATTTTCCTGGTATACCAGCATATAATCCCTAGTCCTTCTCAGGTAATTCAATATATGCTTTACCGCAGTCCAATGTCCCTGTCTGGGATTACTCTGATATCTGCTAACCATGTCAATGGCAAAGCAGATATCCGGTCTCGTACATAGCATAGCATACATGAGGCTTCCTACTGCCGAAGCATAAGGAACCACCTTCATCTCCTCTATCTCCTTTGATGTTCTAGGACACATCTCTTTATATAAAGGTACTCCATGCCTAGAAGGAAGAAAACCTTTCTTGGAGTTCTGCATGCTAAAACGAGCCAAAATGGTATCTATGTATAAAGCTTGAGATAAGCATAACATCTTTTTCCTGCGATCCCTTATAACCTTGATCCCAAGGATGTTTCCCACTTCTCCCAAGGCCTTCATATCAAACTGTTTGGGCAACCATACCTTTACGTTCGATAACACTTTGACATTGTTGTCAATTAACAAAATGTCATCTACGTATAGTACAAGAAATATAACTATGTTTCTGTCACATCTCTTGTATACACAAGACTCATCCGGACTTTGAATAAATCCATAAGACTGGATTACCTCATCAAAGCGGATGTTCCAAGATCTTGAAACTTGCTTCAATCCATAAATGGACTGATTAAGCTTGCACACAAGATGCTCTTTTCCCTTTGCAATGAATCCCTCTGGTTGCTTCATATAGATGTTTTCCTCAAGACTTTCATTAAGGAAAGCTATCTTGACATCCATCTGCCACACCTCATAATCTATATGAGCAGCAATACATAAGAGAATCTAGATAGACTTAAGCATAGCTACCGGTGAAAAAGTCTCCTCATAATCGATACCCTCTTTCTGAGTATACCCTTTCACAACAAGCCTTGCTTTGAAGGCCTCAACCTTCCCATCTATTCCTCTTTTTTTTTATAGATCCACTTTTATCCAATGGTTTTACACCATTGGGTGGTTATACTAGCTCCTAGACCTGATTTGAATCCATAGATTCTATCTCAAAATTGATTGCACTTTGCAAAGATACTGCATCTTTATCTTGGATTGCCTCGTCATATGTCCAGGGATCAGGTTCATGTTCGCCAGGGACCAAATTAGAAGATTCTCCCGAGAATATAAATCTATCAGGTTGTCTAATAACCCTCCCACTATGACGAGGTATTACCTGTGTATCCTCTGTGATACGCGGTGCAGTCACTTGTGGTATATCCTCTTGTACCGGTGGTACTGAAGTATTGACTTCCCCTCTCAATTCCTCCAGAACAATCTTACTCATGGGCTTGTGGTTCATCATATAGTCTTCCTCTAGAAATCTGGCGTTCGTGCTAACGATCACCCTTTGATCTCTAGGACTATAGAACAAACAACCTTTTGTTCCTCTAGGATAGCCAACGAACATGTGCACTTTTGTACGAGGTTCCAACTTACCAGCATCTCCCTTCAGCACATGTGCTGGACTCCCCCAAATCCGAATATGTCTTAGACTAGGCTTTTACCCAGTCCACAATTATGTGGGAGTAGAAGACACTGATTTAGATTGTACCAAGTTCAGAAGATACACTGTCATATCTAGAGCATACCCCCAGAACGAATCTGGCAACTCAGAATAACTCATCATCGATCTAACCATCTCCATAAGAGTCCTATTCCTTCTCTCCGTTATACCATTCTGTTGGAGTGTGCTAGGTGCAGACAATTGGGATCGAATCTCAGTCTCTGATAAGTAATTCCTAAACTCTCCCAAGAGGTACTCACCACCACGATCAGATCGTAGTGTCTTGATACTTTTACCTTGACGTTTCTTTACATCAGCCTTGAATTCTTTGAACCTGTCAAAGCATTCAGACTTGCGGCGCATCAAGTAAATGTATTCATATCTTGAATAATCGTCTATAAAAGAGACGAAATATTCAAAACCACCTCTAGCCTGGATAGACATAGGACCACACAAATCAGAATGAACCAATTCCAACACATCTTTGACTTTATACCCCTTGGCCTTAAAAGGCCTTTTGGTCATTTTACCTTCCAAGCAAGATTCGCAAGTTGGGAAATCTTCCACCACTAATGAACCCAGAGGTCCACTACAAAAAATAATGGTTTTAGAAGCGGTTATATTAGCCATTTAGCACTATTTTTCAACCGCTTCTAAATCTATTGAAGCGGTTTAAAACCGCTCCTGATGTTGGCGATGCTAAGTTCAACAGAAACGGTTTTTATAACCGGTGGTGTTATTCAATAAACCGCTTGTGATATTCACATTTAGAAGCGATTAAAAACCGACTTAAAAAGGTGATTTTAGAAGTGGTTAAAGACCGATTTAGAAAGAGGGATTTTAGAAGCGGTGTAATTAGAAGCAGTTATTAACCGGTTCAAAAAGTTAGCCTTCTAAGAGCGGTTCTTAGAAGCGATTATTAACCATTTGTAATCTTGAGTATTAGGAGCAGTTTTAACCGCTCCTATAGATTCCTTATAAAATTTTCGGATTCTAAGAGCGGCTAAAAACCACTCCTATTATCTCCATTTGCAAATAAATTATTATATACCTATAGATTTTCAAAATCAAATATAATATTAAATTAAATCTTCACAAAATTGATTTATTGTATTACCAAATTAATACATAATAGTCATATTTCATTTCAAAATATTTACATTTACTCTACAATACACCATCAACACAATTTCTTCATCCATCAAAACTATATAATCTTCAATAACAAATTTTCTCTGTAAAAAAAAAAACAACAAAAATAATCCATCTAAAGTTTTAAAATATTACACTTTGATCAGATAGTCTGACATCGTCTATAATGGAGAGAAAGTGTTGAAACTATACAATTGTTATCGACCATTATGGACATACAAAAGGATTGCCTTATGTATCACGCACAGGATATTAATAATTCATATGCCTCCCTTAAGCCAGCTAAAAAGCTACCTTCACCACATTGAAAGGCCTAGGTAGGTGTTTACAAATGAAGAGGAAAAGATGGATCATCTTCAGCCATTTACTCCTGCAGAGAATAAGAAAACATCAAAACAGAAGAGTCAGAAACAAAACTCCAAGAATCGATTGACGTATTCAAACAAACAACAACAACAAATGGGTAAACAGAATCAAAGACATGGATAGAATTACAAATGTCTGAAAAATCAACTTAAAACAAGCTTAGATACAGCATCAAGTTGTTCGTTTTTACATTTGCTCCGTAAAATCACATTTTGCTATACCCTTTCCTAATCTACATATATTTTTTACAAAGTAATTTACTGACCATAAAGATTCCATTACATTCTTTACAAGATCAACGATTTTAGAATCAATGACAATTTTAACCCTACCTTGATTACCCTCCATGCAATATAATAGCCCTTAATGATTATCCACACAAAATATTGTAAAGGAGAAGCCCAATAAAAGATCCTTCGTTGCAAAAACTCATTGATCAGGTTTAACAACCACAAACTCAGTAGCAACAAACTACTTTTCAACCTTTCATACAAGGTCACAAAAACCTATCACTGTTAGTCCCAACAATACCAAAAGCTTCATCAAGGTGCATCCTGATAATTCTTTAAGAAATTGCATCCCAATTCTTAGATTTTGATTTGAACTCAATCACAAACAAAACTACATTTCATGCCAACCCTGCAGCATAGCAGTAACCTAACTACCTAAGGCTTGTCTTAAACCTTCCATCGTTCATGTTTCATTGCAACTGCCACGTGGCAATAGCAAAGAAAGCTTCTTTCCCATGAAGAAGACCCAGCCACTGAATCATTCATATATGAGAATCTCCAACCCTTCAAAATCTCCACCAAGGGAGATTCTAGATGATCTGATTTCTCAAGCTTTCAAGTTATGCGATCAGTTTCAGAATGCAATACAACTGATCAAGATTGAGCAGGGAGTGGATAGCATGAAAGGATGTAACATGCTACATGAGTACGTGGGAATTTGAACATGAGCAAGTGGAAGATGCAAACTCACAAGCACTAGAACATTCACCCAACCAGTGGACTCAATTCTGCAGGTACAAAACAATGGGTTCCATGAGACTATGTGAGGATAGATTTACCGTGAGCATAGACATTTCTCATAATCGATCATTACACCATGTTCTACTAGCTTTTGGTGCTAGGATAATTCTCCCTTATTAATTTAAGCTGGCCATTATGGAATTAAATTTTCATATATATCCGTTAACTAAATATGCCAATATATTGTAGTGGTAATCATTGTATATATATAGTGTTATGTTTTGATGAGCGAGTATATTCAACTCTAAATAGATTTCATACTTGATGTGATTCTCTCCGGTGAGCACTTCAGTGATACAGGAAGTCAACATCTTAGAAAACCGAGTACCTTTTGAATTTTAATAATTACTCCTAATTTCTATGCATGTCTTTGGACTGTTGTTATGTTTCAACAACACCAATAGATCATATGAGCAAATATTAGTAGTTGTGCAATCATATAACCCATAAATTTATAACTGATGACAAATAAAATGTAGTTATTAAGGCCAGAAGAAAAGCAATAGAATTAGACAACACAATATGAAACATTTAAATTGTTTCACTAAGTTTCTTGGTATTTCCCATCATCTAGAAATAGCACAGTAAGCATCATCACTTGATCATGTTGAATAAACATTTTTGTTGGTGCAGTAGACACCTAAGTCGAATCTGAGTTTTGATTATAGCAAACGATACAAAGTTAAGCTCATGTCGTTATCTCACGAGATGAATCGAGTGTGCAGAAGATTACTATAGTTAGAGCTGAAGGCTAGCGACACCCAGAGGAAGCCGCGGTGGTCAGGCGACACTCGAGTGACTTCGGAGGGAGCCGAAGGAATCGAGTGGAAGGCCGGAAGCAAAAGCAACATGGTAAGTATCGAGGTAAGCTCGTGTGTGCGAGCGTAAGTGAGGTCGTATCTTCCTTACGGGGATGGTCTTAAGCGTAGATCCGACCAAAGACATCCCATCGATGGTCTAGGTCGAGATCGGACGGTCGAAGGACGTCGAAATAATGTTTTCTTTGAGCTAACTTTGACTTGCAGCAAGCATCGATCGCCGGCTTGGAGGACTCGATTGCTGGCAATCACCGATCGTGTCGGAGGTCAAGACTCGATCGATCGCCATCGATCGATGATGGCCATCAGTTGACTGATGGTCAATGAACAGCTTCGAGGAGTCAAGACTTATCACCCCATTTCAAGGAGATTGGTGCTCAATTGTGATTAGCTAGGGTTCCTCTCGAAAAGGGGCTCAAAGGCTATAAAAGGAGGGCCAATCCTAGGGTTTCTTCATCAATTCCAAGCTTCCAAAAGCCTCCGCAAAGCTACAACTCTCCGACAACGAAGTCTTTCTTCTCCGACGTCTAGGGTTAATTTTCTTTATTTTTTGTACGTCGGTATTAGCTTTATATCAGTTGTTTATTTACTTGTTTCGGAGATTTTATCGTAAACGAGGAGAGGGAGAGTGTCCCTCTACCTCAAGTTTTGTTCTTTCTTGTATCGATTAACTCCTACCTCCAACGAGGAGGAGTTTGTTTAGTGTTTTGCCCTCCGTGCGTGGTCAAGGACCACTAGGGCCTTGGAGTAGTAGCCGAAGGCTACGAACCAAGTAAAATATTTGTCTTCTCTTTTTATTGTTTATCTTTTCCGCTGTAAATTAATTATCTACTCGGTTTTTAAACGAACGAACAAAAAGAAAGTTTTAACGCTATTCACCCCCCCTCTAGCGTTTCAAATCGATCCAACAATTTTGAAGAATGGACCATCAACTATTAATTAAATTTCATCATATGAAGCACATCAGAAGCAATAGGCAATCGATCTTCAATTTTTATTTGTGTTAAGTAAAAAAAATTCTAGGTTAAACTAAGAGATAACAATAAAAAATCAAGAGTAGCATTCCAATAGCTACTCAATCGTACTTAAAAACTGACCTCATCGATTGTATTTGAAATTCCCTCTAGTTATTAGATGGTTCTGATAGTGTGGAGGATCTACGTCTATTTTCTTCCACAATTGATGGACCTTGTTGCTGCATAATATTTGCAAACATAGCTGCCATTTAGAAAAATAAATAAATTTACTATTAGTAACTTAATTATACAAATAATTTTAAACAATTATTTTTTTGTGTGAGAAATGTTATTACCTGTGTCGGTAAAAGTTTAAGTCCATGAGAGCCCCCAACACTTCCAGACATCATACTTAGCATTACTCGTACAAAATTTTGGACTTGTTCATTTTCTTGCATCTGTCTTTTCATCTGCTCTATTTCTGTCTGTCGTTGTGCTTCTCGCAACTCCATATCTTTAATTTTTTCTTCCATTTTTCTAAATTTCTCTGTCGAATCTATATTAGAGTGATAATCTTGTCAGTACATTGAGTTGCGTTTACATTGCTCTAGGAACACTTGGCTAGGCAATGCACCAGCTCCTAAACATCAAACCCGACCAGAATGCTCGATTCCAAAAACCTCACTATATAAATAATATAATTAAAGTTGAACCATATGAAATTAAATTATAAGTAAATTGTTTCCGAAATGCCTCCTCGTGGACTTCTATTGGTTGTGTTCCTTCAGGTTTATCTTGGAGGTGACGATCCACAGCCTCTTTAAGTAAATTCTAATAAGAAAATAAATTGTTAATATAATGAAAAAAATATTTAAAAGTTAACTTAAAAAGTGAAACATATTGTTATTACCTCAACTCGTATTGCCTCATCATCAACAGGGGCACCTCCATTCTTTCTACTTCTTCGACTCAATTGTTGTATTTCAATACGACTCGATTTTCTGTCATTCTCTTGAGACTAAAATGATAAAAAAAAATCCAAATTTAACACCAAATATTTACACATTCCATCAAAAGCTGACTATATACATTATATTGCTTGTAATAAATCTCCAAATTCCCATAAAACCTTAGAACTTCAAGGATAAGAACATAAAAGTGTAAAACAGTAAATGAGCAATGAGAAACTAACTGTAAGGAAGAAAAGAAATAATTTTGATTCTTACAAACTTATATTCCAATGATGGAATATTAGTGTGTCCCTGTGCTTGGGTCCCTTTTTTTTTGTTTGCATTTTCTCTATTGATTCTTAAAGTTATCTGGCACAAAAATTTATAATGAAATGATAACATCTATATACATATGTTGAAAACAATTAATACTAGTTCTACCTCAGTAGACTTCCAATAGTTACATAAAACTTCCCATGTTTGAGGTGTCAATCCATGTGGAATGGGTCGTATTGCAACAAGCTCTTCTAGTGGAGTATTTGAATCATAAGAAGTAGCTTTCACTTTAGTCCTCCACCGTCTCCACGCGACCCCCATCATTTGCATTATAACTCTTCTATGGCGATTGGGGATACAAAAACGTGCCTATAAACATAAAATGAAATATGTGCATGCTTTAAATTTAAATTTGAAAGTAAACACTTGTCAACTTACAGTAACAAGTTTCCATGCATCATTCAAGCGATTTGTCGGCATTTTTCTCCAATCTAGAAAGTTTAGGGGCAACACAAGTCCATTCCGTGCAATAGTCCCAATAAAATTTGCAAGTGTCAGTTGTAAATCACCGTAAGGTTGTCCCCTTTCATTGAATTTCACTACTAGCACATGATCAGGATGTAAGGCATGAATATCTCTCATAATAGTCTTTCCACGTCTTCTTTGTTAAGCTTGGGATGAAGACATGGCCTCATTTTCATTTGAAAAATATAATTTTCACTTGGTGTTGCAAAAACAATTGACTATTCATATCCAAAAATATTTTTCACCTTGCTCATTAACCTCCTCATTTTGTGTATCATTTTGTATCTCTAATGGTGAATGGGATGTTGTGTCTTGTGATTCATTTTCATAATCAACTCCTCTATTAATTGATTCTTCTCCCCTAGATCGTCTTTGGCTGTTTTGGAGTAGCTTTCGCATTCTTTTGTTTGTCATTTTTGAAAGTTATCTAAAAATAATATAGAGATCAGTTACAAACTAATGGGAAAATTACCCTATATCCCATTGCATTGGCAGCATAAGATCGAGTAGCAAATAATATGGTAAGCTAAACAAACTAATAAGAAATCAAAGTGACAGCAATATAAAGAATGCCAAAAAGGTGAAAAGCATAATCAACCTGGTGATATTTTCATGAAGAACAATTAACAATATCTATAGTTAATAAAATGTGAATATGTAGCAAAAGATCTAAGAAGAATGATTTAATATTCACAATTTTGGCATAAATTTACTACCAAATGCTAAAATCATTAGCTGAGCTAAAAAGTACCATCCTACAATTACAATCACAATTTGAGCAGTGTATATTAATACCCTGTAATTCAAAATGGTTGCAGAGACAAGTAACCAAATAATTAATTCAATGGTGTAAACAAAATGGTAAGGACATAGTTATTAAAACTGAACTGAACTGCTGTTTTGACCAGAAAAGACAAGAAATGAATTACTCACAGGATTGATTTCAACTACGGATCAAAAACCAGCCAAAAATAGTTTGATCACTTTTTTAACTGGAAAAATCTATAGGTTTCTCTCCTAAAAGGGTAATTTGATGCCTCATTAAAGGTTGCCCCATGAGTGGGTGATCGCCTTGTTAGTAATATATGAGAGATGTCCTAAGGCAATCGCCTTATGTATGAACCATTTATATAATAAATGAAGATTCACTATTTGAGTATACATGTTTTATGTATTTGATTGAATCTTAAACTCATTTACTGAATATCCACGATACGATTCACAGCATGAGAGAATTTGTGATTGGATCACAACTGGTGAGTATCTCTACATGTGTAATTGTGATGTATCGGAATTATCCCTAGTCAATGAATTGATGGATTTGGACACCATCAATTCTGTCGAGACTAGCACGAGGTATACTCCTTGGTGTATCCAAGCAGCTGATTCTCACTGGCTGGAGAAATAGTGATGTCCGGAGTTAATCGTGGATGCTAGTTATGGTAACTAGTTCATTGGAGTGACCAGCCGTAAGACTTCATATGGTTCTCTGAATATATAGATATGTCAATGAAGTTCTTACTGTGGCTTAAGTGCGATGTTCCTTTGACTTGCGGTATTCAAGTCATCTTGATCATAGAGACTTATGCTTTGACATCTTAAGCAAACATCTCTAAGGAGATGTGGACCCGGGATGATTGGGTATAAGTCGAAGTGATCGAAGGTGTTTGAATAGCCTATAAAGGATTCACCACTCCTTGCGAGGAGATGTATACCCATGGCCTCTCGTCGGATTGTTACTAAAGTCTTTGGCCAAAGCATTACATGTTTAGAGTAAGGTACTCTTCGATACATGTGGAGTAACTAGAATCCGTAGGATGAGGAAATGATACTTGGGCTAGGTGTGACGTAGTCAGCCTAGTGGGGACTGACACTATAGACCATGTCCTGAACCAAGTGGGTATAAGATGAGTGAAGGGAATGGGGCACGAATCATTCGAGCTGCTGAAGGGTTTCAGAAATAGTTCTGGATCAACCGTTGATCTTTTCCGATTAATTGGGGATCATGATGTACTACTAGGTGCCACTCATGATCGTTCTATAATTAATGGTTAATTATAGACGACCAACATAAACCGAGAACCTATTTAGTCACACGCACAATGAGCGTAATCCAAAGGATTTAAAACGAGCTTGAGAATGGGATTCTCAGACCGAGAGAAACTAGGTTTGGTTGGACCAAATATGAAGCGAGCATGAAATCGTTTCAGTCGCAATGGAAGCGTGGATGGGCCGTGTCTTATGATGACATAATGGATGAACCAAAATGGTTTGGTTCTAATCCAATGGAGGAGAATAAACCAAAGGGTTTGGTTTATTTTAAACGAATGAACCAAAAGTTGGTTCGGTTCGTTTTAACTTAAAATAAACCATCATGGTTTGGTTTATTTTAACTTATCTTAATGGAGCGGGTTAATGGGCCTAATGGTTATGATCCAATAACCATTAAGAGAATTAGTTCTCTATAAAAGAGGGCTTAAGGGATAATTAAGCCCTAATCCAAAAACCCCTAGCCCTAAGGTTGCCGCCCACCTCCTCCTTGGAGCTCACGGCGCCAACCTATTGCCGCTGCCCAAAGCTCCTCCAATCGGCGTCCAGAAGGCTGCTTCCTTCCCCCTCGCCGGCATCGAGCTGCTGCCGGTTAGTGCTCCGGTGATCTTCTTCAAGTTTGGCATCAAGGTGAGCTCTATCTCCCTTGGTTGGCCAGCGCCTATCACCTCCACCAAAGCTTCCAGTTTTCTGGACAGCTTGTTCTCCTCTCGTCAGAGCGTCGTTTGGATGACGGTTAGAGCTCCGACAGCGGCTAACTTACCGGGGATTCGATCTCCGGTAATCCTCTGAGGTGGAGGACGAAGGATTCGTCAATTGGTTGACGAATACCTCTCCGGAGAAGCGAGTTTTGAGAACTCGTATTAGGATCAGAATTTGGATTTGGATCGTGATCATCTCTCGATCACGTCGTCTTCAACACGAGGCTAGTAACCTGTATGAAGACAAAGCTCGTGGCTTAGCGAAGTCATCCCGAGGAACTCGGCGTGGTTACGGATAGAGACGATTCTAGCGAGGATCGTTCCGGTTGATGCCGTTCCCGCTACACGTCATACGAAAGGTATAACGTAGATAAATTTCCTTTTATTGTAAATTTAAATTTACGGTTATGTCTACACTTGTTGTAATATGCATGCGTGTGTTGTAATAAATGTAGATTTATTATTTTTATTGCTTCCGCTGTGTTCATGTTTACGAAACGTGATCGAACACACACGCCACGTGCGAAAACCCAACAAAGGGTATCGAGAGCCAGTTGTGTTTCGACATAATCGTAAAATGGTTTTGCGATAGTCATAATGTTATTTCTGAAAATTTTCTAATTTTGGAAATTTAGAAGTATTTATGGAAATTTTTCAATTTTGGAAAGTCTAGAAGTATTTATGGAAATCTTCCACTTTTGGAAAGTTGGAAGTATTTATGGAAATTAATATTTTCCATAAATAAAATATTTGATTAGATTTTGGAAATTTGTTTCCTAATTTAATCTTGACTTGATTTGGGAAATCAAATCTTAAAATATTTTATTTTCATAAGTAATTTTAATGATTTAGGAAATTGGTTTCCTAAATAGATTTTCCTTAATCAAATAATTCCATAAATAAAATATGTGATTAGATTTGGAAATTTATTTCCTAATTTAATTATGATTTGATTTGGAGAATCAAATCTTAAACATATTTTATTTCCATAAATAGTTATGACATATAAGGAAATATATACATGACATAATTGTATGCCATGTAATTGCATTAGATGCATAACATTATGTCATGCATGTCGTGACATGTAGATGTATGCCATGTATGCCATGACATGTAGATAATAGTTATTTGCATGCAAAGAGGATGAGACATAAAACCCTTAAACAATATTAAAGCCTACACCTTCCATTAATATGGTTAGAACCAGAGTTCCGTTTCTTGTTTGGGTTGTTGGACTCTCTCCAAGCCCGACTCGAACCCGAACATGTTCAAACCATGGAATAGTTTAATACTAATATGGTAAGAGTCAGAGGTCAATCGTTAGCTTTGGTTGTTGGACTCTCTCCAAGCTGGGCTAATTGGTTGAATGCGCTCTAACCATATTAAAACTATTTCTCGATTAATGGGTTGGCTTTAACCTGGAGCATCGGTTTGTTGGACTCTCTCCAAGGTCGATGTAAAGGGAGGTGAAGTTGGGTGTTATGCATATGATGCATACTTGTTAATGTGTTAACAACCCAACGTATGTGTGAACATTCAATTAGTTGATAGCACATTGTGATAGTTGCATATATGTGATATGCAATCGGTATAGATGATACCTACCGTCGTAGTTATGAATGGCTTGTTGGACTCTCTCCAAGGTTGTTCATAACTATGATGGATATCAGCCCATTCGGAGATGGACCTACGATCTCCCGAAGTGAGTTTGGGGTTTTTGAAATTCGAAAAATGAATGGGATTTATAAATGTAGATTGATGCATTTTAAAATCATTTTCTCATATATGCTCGTTTTGTATTTCTAGGTCAATAAATTGATCATGACGTCTTTGAATTTGCGCACTATTTTGGATTCGAACAAACTGACTGGGCCTAACTTCCTGGACTGACTTAGAAACCTGAGAATTGTTCTCAAGGCGGAAAAGCTTGCATATGTCCTTGAAGAGCCTCTTCCTGACCGTCCTAAGGACGATGCAACTCCAGACCAAATGTTGGTCTATCAGAAGCATGTGGCAGATTCTGAGCTGGCGAGTTGCATCATGCTAGCGGCGATGGTACCGAGCCCAGCATATGGATGCTAATACTATAGTCTTCCATCTTCATGAGTTGTTCGATGAGTAAGCGAGATCCGAAAGGTTCGAGGTCTCTAGGCTCCTCTTCACCACGAAGATGCAAGAAGGTTTATCTGTAGTGCAGTTTGTTCTAAAGATGAACGGGTACATCGAGCGGCTAGCAACCCTCGGTTTTATGATGGATCATGAGTTAAGTATTGACTTAATTATGCATTGTTTGCCCAAGTGTTTCTCACAATTTGTGATGAACTATCGGATGAACAAATTAGAATCCACCATTCCCGAGCTCCTCAATATGCTGAAGACTGTGGAGCCTTCTGTGAAGCATGAGGAGAAGGCGGTTCTGTTAGTTGATTCCTCAAAGAAAGGTTCTAAGAGGAAGGCAAAAGAATAGAAGAAAGGAAATAAGAAAAAGGCAAAGAAGGCAGAACCAGTGCAAAAGGGCACTTGCCATCACTGTGGCAAGTAGGGCCATTTGCGAAGAAAGTGCAAGATTTATCTTGAGTCCGTGAAGAAGGATAAGGCATCGGATGCCCCATCTTCTTCAGAAATCTTCTTTATTGATTGTCATTCTATTTCCTCAGACACTTGGGTATTTGATACTGGGTGTGACTCACATATATGTAATGACATACATGGGCTAAGGAATAGAAGAAGACTCGTCAAGGGAGAGTCAAATTTACGTGTTGGGAATGGAGCAACGGTTGCTGCACTTGCCATCGGAACGTATTTGTTGGAACTCCCTGTAGGACTTGTCTTAGAACTGGACAATTGCTTTTATGTTCCTTCGTTGATAAAGAACATCATTTCTATTTCTTGTTTAAATAGAAATGGGTACCATTTGACTTTTAGTAACAATTGTTGTTACATAACTTTGAATGGAGTTCTTTAAGGGACTGGAACTTTAAGCAATGGTGTTTATACGTTGGACGTATCCAGTGATATTTTTAATATCGAAGTGAGCAACAAGCGTGCTCGAAAAGATAATCAATTAGACTCCTACATGTGGTATTGTCGTCTTGGCCATGTAAGCAAGAAACGCATATCCGAATTACACCGATGTGGAATTCTGGAATCGTTTGAATAGGATTCATATGATACATGCGAATCATGCTTAAAAGGCAAGATGACTAAGTTACCTTTTACTGGAAAAGGTGAACGAGTGGGAGAGTTACTAGGTCTAATACATACTGATGTATGTGGACCTATGTCAACTCAAGCTTTAGGAGGCTATAGCTACTTCATTACCTTCACCGATGATCACTCACGGTTTGGGTATGTGTTCTTGATGAAACACAATTCTGAAGCCTTTGAAAGGTTCAAAGAATTCAGAAATGAAGTAGAGAAACAACATGACAAGAGTATTAAAATACTTCGATCGGATCGAGGTAGTGAATACTTAAGTCAAGAGTTTCTTGATTATCTAAGAGACAATGGCATATTGTCTCAATGGACTCCGCCATATACACCACAGCATAATGGTGTATTTGAGAGGCGTAACCGGACCTTGTTGGACATGGTCAGGTCAATGATGAATCATGCGACTCTTCCCAAGTCCTTTTGGGGCTATGCACTTCAGACAGCTGTTTACTTGTTAAACAGAATGCCTACAAGGTAGTCTCAACTACTCCATATGAGATATGGAATAGTAAGAAACCTCATGTGTCTTACTTGAAGATATGGGGTTGTCCTGCTTATGTGAACCGGACTGTATCAGACAAATTGGATGCTAAGTCTGATAAATGTCTATTTATTGGATACCCTAAGGAAACAAGGGGTTACCAATTCTATCATCCTGTGGAACAAAAGGTGTTTGTTTCAAGGCATCTTTGTGTTTCTAGAGAAAGAGTTTCTCTTGCAAGAAAACAGTGGGAGTGTCGTCGAGCTTGAGGAGGCTCGAGAGACTCAAATAGACATTGATGAGATACCTGGTGAAGCACAACAGTCGATAACTCATAGTGATGAGCAATCGATTGGACCTATTGTAACACCACATCTTCGTAGATCTGGTAGAACACGCAATATTCCTGAGAGATATGGATTTCTCGTAAGTGAATCGAATGACGTGTTACTCATTGATGATGAGGAGCCTACCAGTTATGAAGAAGTGATGACAAGTTCAAAAAGGGATAAGTGGCTTGGTGCCATGAAGTCGGAAATGGATTCCATGTATGAAAACCAAGTTTGGAACTTGGTTAACCCACCTGAAGGCATAAAGCCTATAGGGTGCAAGTGGGTTTTCAAGAAGAAAACCGATATGGATGGTAATGTGATTACCTATAAGGCTAGATTGGTGGTGAAAGGATATCGTCAAAAGCAAGGTGTTGATTATGACGAAACCTATTCGCCTGTAGCTATGCTTAAATCCATTCGGATGCTCCTGGCCATAGCGGCTCATTATGATTATGAGATATGGCAGATGGATGTGAAAACAACTTTCCTTAATGGAAACCTACTCGAGGACGTGGGTTTCACATCGGTTGATAAAACCAAGGTATGCAAATTGCGACGGTCCATTTATGGATTGAAGCAAGCATCCAGGAGCTGGAATATCCGTTTTGATGAGACAATCAAAAAGTTTGATTTCTCACAAAATCCAGACGAACCTTGTGTGTACAAGAAGGTTAGTGGGAGTGCAGTCGTGTTCCTAGTATTGTATGTCGATGACATACTACTTATAGGAAACGATGTTTCAATCTTACAGTCAGTGAAGGTTTGGTTATCCAAGACATTCTCCATGAAAGACCTGGGAGAAGCAACCTACATCCTCGGGATTAAGATCTATAGAGATAGATCGAAATGGTTGCTTGGTCTTTCGCAGTCTACATATATAGACCGAGTGCTAAAGAGGTTTAGCATGTCGGAATCCAAGAAAGGTTTCCTACCCATCAGGCATGGGGTACACCTTTCAAAGTCTATGTGTCCGCGCACAGAAGACGAGAGGATTTGCATGAGTAAGATTCCCTATGCATCCGCAATAGGATCTATCATGTATGCTATGTTATGTATGAGGCCCAATGTATCATATGCTCTGAGTGTCACGAGCAGATACCAGTCTGATCCAGGAATGGATCATTGGGTGACTGTTAAGATGATCCTTAAGTACTTAAGAAGAACTAAGGATGCGTTCCTAATATATGGAGAAGGGTACATGGTGATACGTGGGTATACGGATGCCAAATCCAGACAGACAAGGATGATTCCATGTCTTAGTCTAGGTATGTATTCACCTGGAATGGAGGCGCAATAAGTTGGAAAGGTTCCAAGCTTGACACTATAGCGGATTCTGCCACTAAGGCAGAATACATTGCAGCTTTGGAAGTAGCAAAGGAAGCGGTTTGGATCAAGAAGTTCATCTCTGAACTTGATGTGGTCTCATCAATGATCCAAACATGTGCTTCGCCGCTATCATCTTATCATAGAGATCATCAGTAGGAACGAAATACAAATCGAGAAAATTCCCACTGAAAGGAACTTAGCGGATCCCTTGACTAAGGCATTACCTCAAAATAAGTTTGAGGGTCATGTTAGAGCTTATGGTATTGGATACCGTAGCGATTGGCATTAGGCCAAGTGGGAGTCTGTTAGTAATATATGAGAGATATCCTAAGGCAATCGCCTTATGTATGAACCATTTATATGATAAATAAAGATTCACTATTTGAGTATACATATTTTATGTATTTGATTGGATCTTAAACTCATTTACTGAATGTCCACGATACGA
This sequence comes from Wurfbainia villosa, assembly GCA_025175895.1. NCBI lineage: Eukaryota > Viridiplantae > Streptophyta > Magnoliopsida > Zingiberales > Zingiberaceae > Wurfbainia > Wurfbainia villosa. Next base: position 87,890,587 of record CM045994.1, on the reverse strand, counting down.
TTCACAGCATGAGAGAATTTGTGATTGGATCACAACTAGTGAGTATCTCTACATGTGTAATTGTGATGTATCGGAATTATCCCTAGTCGATGAATTTATGGATTTGGACACCATCAATTCTGTCGAGACTAGCACGAGGTATACTCCTTGGTGTATCCAAGCAGCTGATTCTCACTGGCTGGAGACATAGTGATGTCCGGAGTTAATCGTGGATGCTAGTTATGGTAACTAGTTCATTGGAGTGACCAACCGTAAGACTTCATATGGTTCTCTGCATATATAGATATGTCAATGAAGTTCTTACTGTGGCTTAAGTGCGATGTTCCTTTGACTTGCGGTATTCAAGTCATCTTGATCATAGAGACTTATGCTTTGACATCTTAAGAAAGCATCTCTAAGGAGATGTGGACCCGGGATGATTGGGTATAAGTCAAAGTGATCGAAGGTGTTTGAATAGCCTATAAAGGATTCACCACTCCTTGCGAGGAGATGTATACCCATGGCCTCTCTTCGGATTGTTACTAAAGTCTTTGGCCAAAGCATTACATGTTTAGAGTAAGGTACTCTTCGATACATGTGGAGTAACTAGAATCCGTAGGACGAGGAAATGATACTTGGGCTAGGTGTGACGTAGTCAGCCTAGTGGGGACTGACACTATAGACCATGTCCTGAACCAAGTGGGTATAAGATGAGTGAAGGGAATGAGGCACGAATCATTCGAGCTGCTGAAGGGTTTCAGAAATAGTTCTGGATCAACCGTTGATCTTTTCGGTTAATTGGGGATCATGATGTACTACTAGGTGCCACTCATGATCGTTCTATAATTAATGGTTAATTATAGACGGCCAACATAAACCGAGAACCTATTTGGTCACACACACAACGAGCGTAATCCAAAGGATTTAAAACGAGCTTGAGAATGGGATTCTCAGACCGAGAGAAACTAGGTTTGGTTGGACCAAACATGAAGCGAGCATGAAATCGTTTCAGTCGCAATGGAAGCGTGGATGGGTCGTGTCTTATGAAGACATAATGGATGAACCAAAATGGTTTGGTTCTAATCCAATGGAGGAGAATACACCAAAGGGTTTAGTTTATTTTAAACGAATGAACCAAAAGTTGGTTCGGTTCGTTTTAACTTAAAATAAACCATCATGGTTTGGTTTATTTTAACTTATCTTAATGGAGCGGGTTAACGGGCCTAATGGTTATGATCCAATAACCATTAAGAGAATTAGTTCTCTATAAAAGAGGGCTTAAGGGATAATTAATCCCTAATCCAAAAAACCCTAGCCCTAAGGTTGCCGCCCACCTCCTCCTTGGAGCTCACGGCGCCAACCTATTGCCGCCGCCCAAAGCTCCTCCAACCGCGTCGAAGGCTGCTTCCTTCCCCCTACGCCGTCGAGCTGCTGCGGTTAGTGCTCGGTGATCTCCTTCAAGTTTGGCATCAAGGTGAGCTCTATCTCCCTTGGTTGGCGGCGCCTATCACCTCCACCAAAGCTGTCCAGTTTTCTGGACAGCTTGTTCTCTCTCGTCGGGCGTCATTTGGGCGGCGGTTAGAGCTCCGACAGCGGCTAACTTACGAGATTCGATCTCCGGTAATCCTCTGAGTGGAGGGCGAAGGATTCGTCAATTGGTTGACGAATACCTCTCCGGAGAAGCGAGTTTTGAGAACTCGTATTAGGATCCGAATTTGGATTCGGATCGTGATCATCTCTCGATCACGTCGTCTTCAACACGAGGCTAGTAACCCGTATGAAGACGAAGCTCGTGGCTTAGCGAAGTCATCCCGAGGAACTCGGCGTGGATATGTATAGAGACAATTCTAGCGAGGATCGTTCCGGTTGATGCCGTTCCCGCTACACGTCATACGAAAGGTATAACGTAGATAAATTTCCTTTTATTGCAAATTTAAATTTACGGTTATGTCTACACTTGTTGTAATATGCATGCGTGTGTTGTGTGTGTTGTAATAAATGTAGATTTATTATTTTTATTGCTTTCGCTGTGTTCATGTTTACGAAACGTGATCGAACACACACACGCCGCGGTGCCGGAAACCCAACACGCCTCCTCATCAACGGCCACACTATGAATGGTGACTCACTGTGTCGTAAGTTCTGCCCCACGAGCAGGCACTCACCTCCTCATCAGAGGCCACCCCATGAGCAGCAGCTCGGCGCCTAGTCAGTGGTTGCCCCACGAGTAGCCAGTCACCGCCTCGTCAACAGTTGGGCAAGAGCGGCCGCTCACTGCTTCGTGGATAGTCGATGCATGAACAATCGCTCGTTGCCTCGTCGACGGTCGCCCCATGGTGGCCACTCGCTGCCTCGTCGGCGGGCGCTCGCTGGCTCGTCGGCAGCCACCCCACGAGCATTGCGAAGGGAGTTGTGAGAGATTACCTTGCTCGAAGGGACGGAGCGGGAAAGGAGATGGACTACGGCCGGTGGACTGCGGAGACGGACTGCGGCCAGTGGACTGCGGACTATGGACGGAGGAGGTGGATTGCGAGACGGAGACGGACTATGGGATCGTTGCGGAGAAAAGAAATTTAGGTTAATTTTGATACTAAAATGCGGGAGTAATTTAGCGAGAGGGAGATAGCCGCGGGTATGCCAAATTTTTTTGTTGTCAAAGAAGAGGGAAGAAAGTAACGGTAATCTAAAATACACCCTTTAAGAGCGGTTTTTGACCGGTCTGCTAAATGTTGTCAATAGAACCGGTCAATTGTGACCGTTTCTAAAAGTTGTGCTAGCTACCCAAATGAACAAAAAAAAAAAAGATAGCAGTGCTAATTAAAATTTAACCCTATCAAATTTCGAAAATCTTCTTTCCATCTTGAAGAGAGTGGAAGAATCGAAAACTCATCTCAATCTGCTAATGGAGAAATTAAAGAACATCTTTATAGTGTTCAAGTTACAAAGAATACGAACAATAACAGTAGCAGAAACAGAGGATGAAAATTTATTGAACATCTTCAAATTCTAGATTGTTTCAACATAATGAAAGAAAATACAAAAATCAACTAAAGTATTCATCATCTGTTTCATTGTTCACAATCGGAAGAACATCAACTATTGAACCTTCAATGTCAGTTCTAATTAATTCAACATCTACTCTATTTACATCACCTAATATCGATTCCATATTATATAAATTATTATGAATAAAACACATTGTATCCATATCATCTTCATTGCCCATGTTGTATGTATCTCTTGGTGTGTGACGAATGGCATAGAACCAATTCTCCTCCTTTGGATCACGAACATAATAAACCATTTGAGCTTGAGTAACCAAAATAAAGGTTCATGCTCCTCGTTCTCCTGTATGTATCAAATGTGAAAAATTCAACATTGTAAATCCAAATGGATCAATTTTCAAACCGGTAGCAGTGTTAATCCAATCACATCGAAAAATAACAATTCGTCCACAACCACCATAATCAAGTGAAATGACATCAGTTAGTTGACCATAATAGATTGCTTCATGATCATCATCATGCATCGCCTGCACCATGACCCCGCTATTTTGCACTTTTTTATTTTTTTTAGATTCCACCGTGCGAAATGCAAAACCATTTATATTGAATCCATGATAACTAAATACTACTGGATTTGGACCACGTGAAAGCACCCTAATATCTAAGTCATCAATCCGTTCATTTACTCGATCAACCTTTGTAAAGGTAGACATAATTTTTAAAGAAAAGTCACAAATCTATTTATTATGAATATGTAATAAAAAATAAATCACAAATATTACTTACTCATTTTGCAAACCATTCTGGAAATTGCATTCTAACCATGTCATGCAATTGAGAATTACTTGGGCGACGACCATATCTATGTCTTCTCTTCAGTTCATTTTTTAATTCACTGTTCAATGTCAACACTAATATATAATTAGAAAAATTTATTGTTCATAAAGAAGTAAAACATTATGCAAAAAATGAGAGATAATATGAATTCAACATGTAATACTTACTCACGATATGGTTGCAAGGCTGTACAATTATAGAGAATATATCTATGAGCTTGAGTTAAAGTTTTGTCATCCAAAGTAAGTACTTGAAGTCCTTTTGTTGGTCGCCCTACTTGTGGAAACATCGAAAGTGTGGGAAAGTCAACATTTGGTGTCTCTTTATGTCGTGTTCCGTGATTGTTGAATGAGATGTTACCATCTTGATAACGTGAACAAAACATAACACATTCATCCACTAAATATGCCTCTGCAATGTTGGCCTCTGGTCGTGCTTTATTTCTGACAAAAATTTTAAGTTTTCCCAGATATCTTTCTATTGGATACATCCATCGATAATGTACAGGCCCAGCAATTCTGGCTTCATACGCTAAATGTACCACCAAATGAACCATTATTGTGAAAAAAGATGGTGGGAATATTCTCTCTAATTGACATAAAACCAAAACAACTCCTTCTTCAGCCTTCTGTAATTCTTCTTTTTGTAGGGACTTTGCACACACTGTCCTAAAATATTCACACAAAACAATAAGCGGAGCAGTTACCTTTTTTTGACAACACCCGACGAAGAGCAATTGGAAGGAACTGTTCCATCATGATATGACAATCATGTCTTTTCAAGCCCATAATCCTGCAACGTCCAACATCTATGCACTTTGAAATATCAGATGACATACCATCAGGGGCACGAATATCTTTCAATACTGAACAAAATATCTTTTTTTCAGCTTTACACATAGAGTAACATGGAGGTGGCAAATACTCTCTACCATCTGATTGTGTTCGGGGCCATAGTTGTTTCATAATACCCAAAATCTTTAAATCTCTGCATGCAACATAATTATCTTTGCTCTTGTTGGAATCATCTAAAAGTGTTCCAATAATATTGTCGCAAACATTTTTTTCAATATGCATAGGGTCTAAATTATGTCGGATCAAATTAAATTCTCGATGTAAGCGACTAAAAAATATGCTTTGTTTTCTCCACATTTGGTCAATTGACCCTGTTTTTATTCTCACATTTGGTTTTGATGCATTACTCTTACCGAAAACCACATTCTTGTTTAAGGTCATTCGTAGAACTTCAGATCCAGATAATGGAGCCAAATCTAACTCACGTTGTTCTGGTTGCCCATAACTTGTCATTGTTCGAATTTCTGAATCTGGTGGTAGAAAACGACGATGCCCTCTGAATGACCACTTTTTGCCATGTTTTAGGTACAATGCATCTGTCTTATCAGCACAAGTTGGACATGCATTCTTGGCATATGTATTCCATCCAGACAAACATCCTAAACCAGGAAAGTCACTAACTGTCCAAATTAATGCAGCTCACATTTGAAACATTTCTTTGTTACAAGCATCAAATGTGGCAATCCCATTTTCCCACAAATCTTTCAATTCAGTCAATAGAGGACATAAATACACATCGATATCATTTCCAGGTGCTTTTGGTCACGGAATAAAGTGAGATAAAATAATAGAATGAGGCTTCATGCATTCCCAAGGTGGCAAATTATAAGGCATCAAAACAATAGGCCAAGTACTATGTGCAGTGCTTTGATTTTTAAATGGATTAAATCCATCAGCAGCAAGTCCCAAGCGTACATTTCTAGGATTAGATGCAAATTCACAATGTCGTTTATCAAATTCCTTCCATGCTCGAGAATCAGTTGGATGCCTTAGATTTCCATCCAAAACTTGTTTTTTGAAATGCCATTGCATGCTTTCAGATGTCTTGGATGACATGAATAATCGTTGCAATCTTGGTTTCAATGGAAAATACCAAAAGACTTTGGCTGGAATTTTAACCACAAGACATTTTTTTCCACCTTTATATGACCTCCTAGATGATTTTTGTAAAATTTTCCATCTTGAAAGGTTACACACTTTGCAAGCCTGTTCATTCTCACTTTCCCCCCAATAAATCATGCAATCATTTAGACAAGCGTGTATTTTTTCATAATGAAGTCCTAAACTAGAAATTAATTTCTTTGCTTCATAAAAAGATTTAGGCACTTGAGCTTCAGCTGGAAGTACTCGACGAAGGAAGTCCAATAATGCTGTAAATGACTTATCACTCCATTTTCCATTCACTTTTAATTGAAATAACTCAATAAGGAATGTCAGTTTAGAGAACTCTGTGCATCCGGTATATAGATGTTGTTTCCCTTCCTCTATTAGTCGATAAAAATCTTTCACATTAGACACCATCGGTATATGACTAGTCGATGCTCCAATATAGTTTTCATTACTTGCAGATCCTTCATGCATTCCAAATGCATCATTCAACATTTCTTGTACTATGGGTTCATGGCTAGTTACTTTAGAAACTTGTTGCACTAAATCTCGAAGTTCATTGTTATCGTGATCTTGTACAATTAGATTTTCTCCATGAAAATTCCAAATTCGATAATCTTGTAAGATACCATTTATCATCAAATGCTCATATATTGTCTCTCGATCATGACTCAATGAGTTTATGCATTTGCAACAAGGACATGGTCTCGTGACTTCTTGAGTTGCATCACCAAATGCATAAAATAAAAAATATAGAATTCCCACGCGATACTCAAGACTGCCATGTGAAGCAGCCATCCATTCCTTTTGCATGATTTGATCCTATTCAATAAATTTTAAATGTTTACACATTGAAGTATGATTTATCAAAATTAAATAAACTTTGGAGATAAAACACATACCAATTTCAAGGAATTTAACAAACATAAAATACAATTCCTAAATATAAATTTTCAAATATATAAATAAAATGATTTCACAAGATTAAGAAATCATATATGCTAATGGACTTATGAGAAATCTTTGATATTATTCAATTTAGAGGGAAAAAAAATATAAAAATGAAGCTTAGCATAATAGACAAACTATAATACACAAAATATAATAATAAATTTGAAAAAAAATACAAATAACTTGAACAAAAAAACAAATAAAAGGATTCATTAGAAAAATTTACAAATCTATTATCCCAATACAAAATCTAATCGATTATAATTTTATCACCGTTAATACTTAAAAAAAATTATCACATAATAAAAACTAAACCAAGAAATTACCTCCACAAACAAAATCAAAGGTTTATGACATAGAAGTAGAAGGATGACACTAGGGCGCAATTAATTTGATGGACCGCTAAAACAGAGAAGACTGCTGAAACAGAGAGAAGAAATTGAGAAATAATATGATCTGAATACACTCCTCAAATCCAAGCTGCCTAGCTAGGATTTTTTTGTGAAAAAATTTGAGATACGATCACCCCTCCAATCCAAGACGGCTGCTTAGGGTTTTGAGACAATAGTCTAAAATATATGCGCACCACTTTTTAAATTAATCTCGTTATTAACCTTTAGGGGCGGTCAAAAACTGCTCCTAAAGGATTTATTGACCGCTCCTAAAAGAATTATATATAATCATTTATTAACCAATTCTAAATATACCCAAAAAAATCAGAAAATTATCCGCTTAAAAAACTTATTCAATTAAAGCGATATTAGGAGAGGTTATTAACCGCTCCTAAAGAATTAGGATCGGTTATTAACCGATCCTAAAAGAATTATATATAATCGGTTATTAACCGATTCTAAATATACCCAACAGAATCGGAAAATTATCCACTTCTAAAAATACTCAACAGAATCGGTATTAGGACCGGTTAACAAAACCGTTTCTAAAAGCCTATCTTTTACAACCGTTTTCCTGACCGCTTCTAAAATTCTGATCCAAATGCCCCATTTTTTTGTAGTGTTTGAATTCTACTCAGGTTAATAAGACCTAACCTTAGATGCCAAAGATATGTTTGGTTCATTTTCGAAGGTTCTTTTCTCTTATTAGAATTAGAAGATGAGTTATTTACTTCTATTTGCATCGTGGGAGCTTTTGGTTCAAGAGTATATAAATTTCCTATCAATGCACTAGAACAGATAATCTCCCTATTCCTTTTTATAACAACTCTGTCATTAAAAGAAATAGTATATCCATCCAAAAACAATTTAGAAACCGAAATTAAATTCTTTCTAAATAAAGGTACATAAAGGTAATTTTTCAGAACTAAAGTTTTATTTCTATCAAAAGATAAATAAACATCTCACACTGCAACAACCGCCACTTTCGTAGCATCGTCTAAGTAAATGGTAATCTCCCCCTCAGCTAGTTGTCTGGTTTCCTGGAACCCCTACAAAGTATTGCAGACATGATTAGTGACTCTCGTATCTACACACCAGGTGCCAGTAGATAACACCGCTAAACATGTTTCAACGAGTAGACCAAAAGATATACCTTTGTTCTGCTTCCGGTTGGGGCAATCCTTCTTCCAATGTTCGGTCTGCTTGCAAGTGAAGCACTTGCCTTTCGACTTCTTCACTCCTCCCTGAGATCCTCCTGCCACTTTTTCCCCACCTTATTTCTTTTTCTTCTTGCCTTTCGGCTTAGAAGTAGAAACCTATTGGGCAACCATGGCCTGAGCCTGAGCACTCTGACGAAAAAGCCCCTCTACCGCCTGGAGTTCTGTCAGAAGCTCCGCCAACAAATATTGTTGGATCGATCGGATCACTAGAGGGGGGGGGTGAATAGCGATAGAAATTTTTCGTTAAAATGCGAGTAGACACAGCGGAAGATAAAAACAAAAATAGAGACAATAGACACAAAGGTTTTACTTGGTTCAGAGCCGAAGGCTACTACTCCAAGGCTCTAGTGGTCCTTGACCACGTACGGAGGGCAAACTACTAAAAAGCTCCTCCTCGTTGGAGGTAGGAGTTAGACGGATACACAAGATGATAAAAGCTCAAGGTAGAGGGACACTGCCCCTCTCCTTGATATGATTTAAAGCTCGAAATAAGAACAACTTATAAACTGAAATATGATTCAAACTTTCGTTACCAACGACTTCAAAGGATGGAGGTTGAAGCTCTAGTCGTCTCTCTGCCTAGCCCGTCCATAGGGATGTCGGAGAGTCGGAAGCACTTGGAAGATTTTTAATTGATGAAAAACCCTAAGACAAGCCCTCCTTTTATAGCCTTTGAGCCCCTCATCGAATGGGTCTTCAACCAATCACAAATGGACACAAAACCTCCTTGAAATGGGGTGATAAGCCTTGACTCCTCGGCGATCATTGACCATCGATCGGTGATGCATCAATCGATTGATGGTAGCATCGATCGAGTCGATAGTAGCGATCGACTAATGAAGGCGCCGAGTCCTCCAAGTAGCAATGATCGATGCTAGCTGCAAGGCAAAGTTAGCTCAAAGAAAACATTATTTCGACGGACTTCGACCGTCCGATCTCGACCTAGACCATCGATGGGATGTCTTTGGTCGGATCTACGCTTAAGACCATCCCCGTAAGGAGGATACAACCTCACTTACGCTCGCACACACGAGCTTACCTCGATACTTACGTGTTGCTTTTGCTTCCGACCATCCACTCGATTCCTTCGGCTCCCTCCGAAGTCACTCGAGTGTCGCCCGACCACCGCGGCTTCCTCTGGGTGTCGCTAGCCTTCAGCTCCAGCTATAGCAATCTTCTGCACACTCGATTCAGCTCGTGAGATAACGACATGAGCTTAACTTTGTATCGTTTGCTATAATCAAAACTCAGGTTCGACTTAGGTGCCTACTGCACCAACAAATATAACCTCTTATTCATGTTGTAGTTCAGGCAAAACTGCTCAAAACTTCTAGGTAGAGACTGGAGAATGATATCGACCTGGGTTTCCCCATCGATCTCAGCTCCAAGGACTTCCAGATCATTCAAATGAGCCATCATCTTGAGAACATGATCCCTCACGGGTGTTCCCTCGATCATGGTGGTCGTCATCAAGTTCCTCATGGCTTCCTGCCTAGCAACCTGATTCTGGTGTCCAAAAAGCTCCTTGAGATTGAGTATCATGTCATAAGCAGTGGGCATAGCTTGATGCTGATGTTGCAATACATTTGACATAGAAGCCAAAATGTAACATCACCCCATCTTATCAACCATTATCCACTTCTTATAACTCTCCTTCTCCTTTTCCCCAGAATCATCTGCAAGCTTAGGAGGACACTCTTCGAAGAGTACATACTTGTACTCCTCAGCAGTCAAGACAATATCAAGATTCCTTCTCCAATCAACATAATTGGGTCTAGTAAGTTTATTCTCTTTTAGTATCACAGCAAGCGAGTTGAAAGTCATTTTTTGAAAAATCTAAGAATCACATAGATCAAAACATTAGATTTCAAAAAATTAATGATTCCTCAAACAATAAAATGTTAAAATCAACCAACACCTCAAAACACCGAGAATATCATATGCCACGATTATGTGGACGTATACGAATTCTACATTTGTAATATGAGGTTTTACCCATTAATTTTACTATCTTGTCAACCTAACTTTTTGACAAATAAAATTAATAATTGGTTCCTCTTTGGCCTTACAAATAAAAGCAGTGACTCTGATGGGGAGGATACTCCTATTTGCATCTAAGTGTTCACCATTACTCGGTACCAAGGCAATTATCTTGGGTTATGTGTCTTCCGATGGGGAAGTACACACGCTCCTTAATAATTTCCTATAACCATATTCGACCCTGTGATCCGTAAAACAAACTCATCCGATGGGGAGGAAGGTACTCAGAGCCGACGCACAAGTTTGTTTGCATCACATGTCAAATCGTAATGGAGGCCGTGGGAATTAAAAAAATATCCTTCTCCCACTTAGTAATTTAAAATTGAGGAATTTTCCTAGCACACGACATGCATATCAAACAAGAAGCAATAAATATGAAAAAAAATATTTTCCAACTATTATGGCTTTTGTTCTCCAATATGCCTCCCGTCGTATCACCATCTCGTCCGCTCCTCCATACACCATGTACAAACCATCCGGAGATCAGAGCCAAGAAAAATTATTTTAATTTACATCCATCGATCCTATACTCTACGAAGGAGTGTACATGAAATCTAGATCGAAAGTAAACTAAAATAAAAGAGTGGCTAAACAATTCCGTACTTAATTACAAAAATTAAATACTAGTCTCGTCAACCCCGAGGATTTAAATAATAATACAATTACACACATCCAATCACATACACAAACATATGGCCATAATAGTTGGATCTTATGCCTGCAACCAAAAAGTTAGCCTACACACATCCTACTATAATCCGACACATACAATATATGATAAGTGCATAAAAGTTACCGAATCCTAAACACACAAAACTGGAAACCGTGGCTCTGATACCAATTGAAGGGACGAAGCTTCGCTTCCCACTTCAACTCGGTCGCTTGTGCATGGAGATCTCATCTACGTCCCCGGATTAAAAAAAATTAATCCTTGACAAAGAGGGATTACCGAAGCAACCGATCCATCGTCGTGCTATTTGATTAGAGTGGTCACTTGAACAAACTTGTTGTTCAAGCAACCTACCTCTTTTCTTTGATTAGACGCAGAATAGATGATGTACGGATCGCCGATTTTTGTGTTTATCTTCGGGGTCCAAGTAAATTAGCCACATGCAATTACATACATCATACAAAGAAACTAAAGGAAACCAAAACAAGAATTATACCTCTTGTTTACCTCAAGGTTTTCTATTGTATGTCCTATCCTCTTCTTGGACATTGTGTGGGCAACGATCCTCCAAGAGTTGAAGCCTCCGAGATCACAATCTTCTTTTCCTTGCTCGCTCCGAACAAAAGGAAAAAAATAAGCTCCCTTTCTTCTCCTATCTAGTTCCGGACACAATCCCTTTGGAGAAAGATCAAGCCACCTTCTCCTCTTTGTTGTTTCCACCGGCCACCAAGGAGAGGGAGATGGAATTGCCGTCCAAGATGGATATCTTGCCGCCGGCCAAAGGAGAGGAGGAGAGATTGGCGCCGCCGACCCTAGGAGAAGATGGTGGTGTGTCGGCCAAGAGGGCAAAACCAAGGAAAACAAACCTTAAACCCTCTTGTGTCGTGGGCCATGGAGACAAAACCCTAACACCACTTCTCCTCCTTACCGCCCAAGCCAAACCCTAACCCTAGCATCCAAAACCATTAGTTGCCGCCCAAGCCATAAGCCCTTCTTTTATAGAGTTAGGCTTAAGCCTCCTTTTTATCTCTACCGTCGGATCTAGAGATTTAATCTCAACCATCGGATTTGTTGGTGCAATCGGCCCAGTTTGACTCGAGTTTGACTCGAGCAGTACCTTGATAGTATTTTGATGATAGACAAAACTCATGACATGAGATTGTCATGGGAAAGTCTAACATGGTGTTGGCATGGAAAATCCAAGCATGGAGCTTGGTGTGGAAAAGTCCAAAGCATTGCGAAGCCGTGCGCTTAGTGCTTGGTGAGAAATGAATTGCGAAGCCGTGCGCTTGGTGCATGTGGGAAGTCTTGAGGACTTGGAAAGTTCACTAGGCTCGGGGTCCTTGAGTCGGTGAAGGATGACATTGTGAAGCCGTGCACTTGGTGCATCTGAGGGACCGCCGGACGGGGAGCGAATGGAGTGAGGCCAAAGGGAAGCATACTTCGAGGGCAAGAGACACGAAGGATGGCATTGCAAAGCCATGCGCTTTGCGCATCCGAGAAACGTCGGCCGAGGGAAGAGAGCTTAGGTGGAGAACTCTATGAGGGATAAGGTGGACTTGGCCAAGTGGCTAAGACTGAGTGTCGGAGGCTCAAACTTGATGTTTGAGGGTTTACCCGACGGTCGGAAGCTCAAACAACTTGGTGTTTGAGGTTTTGCCTGACAGCAGCCGATTGGCTTAGGTGCCAGTCGACTGGTCCAAGTCGACTAGGGTTCGACTGGTGTTAGACTGCAGTTTTGTGCTTAGCGGATCATTGTCATGGATCGTAGTCGATCGATGTCGGCGACAGAGGGATGGCAATGATCGATGGGAATGTCGCATAGAAGAATGTTCGTGAGTCGATCGGCCGACTAGGTCACCGATCGAGATGGGCATCATCGATCGACGTAGGAGATCGATTGGAACTTGTCCAACGTGGATCCGAGACAACGATTACGCCTTTTGGCAATCTCAAGAGGGAGGATTTCGCCAAGACTTTGTGAAGCTATTGGAGGGAATTACTCATTCCAGACCTTCAAGAGCCATCTAAAGCAAGCTACAAGCAAAGGGTTCAAAGCAAGTGTTATAAAGTGTTCTTTATGTGTATTTCGTATTTGTCTTTGTATTGCTTGTATTTCATATATTACTTGTTGTAATAGCTTGTAAGAGGTTTCTCCACCTCCGACGTGTAGTCGAGAAGGAGTTTAGTTAGTACCGTGTGCATAACTAGAGCTCAGAGAGCTCGTCCGTGGAGTAGGAACCATTCGGTTCCGAACCACGTATATCGTGTGTGTTTGCGTATGCTTATTTGTTGTTAGTATTATTATTGTTTCTATTGTTTCCACTGCGCTAACGACAATCGTAGGAAAGCAACGCAACGAGAACGAACGAATTCCACCATCAAACGATTAAGGGCTATTCACCCCCCTCTAGCCGACCAACCACACACCGATCGATCCCCTACAGGATTTAGAGATTTAATCTCCACCATCGGATCTAGAGATTTAATCTCAACCGTCGGATCTAGAGATTTAATCTCCACCGTCGAATCTAGATATTTAACCTCCACCGTCGAATCTAGAGTTCCATTTTCCATCATCGGATCTAGGCTCCATGAGGGTTTAAAAGGCTACAATAGGGACCATGAGGAGGAGTTGGATCTTGCCCACCCAATGGATCAAGCCCACATAAAATCCAATCCATTAATGATAATCCATTCCACTAGAGGATTATCATTGATCTACCTCACCAACCCAATAAATAAACATGGGCTCCATATATTAATTGTACAAATATCTCCCCGTGTTTAAGATCTCGAATGTCTATCAATTAATTAATTTACTGACAATTAATTGATCAACATCTAACTCCATGAGTAGTACCAATCAACCTTATCATCATGCCAGACCAAGTCCACCTGCAGGGTTTACATGATGAACTTTATGAGATCCTTAAGGGGGCATCATCATCCTAATATATAGGACACGGTTTCCTCTTATAATCAATGGTACACCATGTAAATAATATCATTTTCCAACTTACCGAGCCTATCGATTTAATCTATAAATCTCGCCCATTGGTAAATCAAAGAAATAAATACTAAGTACATGTGCCCGTTATTATATCGGGGATTAAGAGCATGTACACCATAATATCCGAGGTCCGATTCAATTATGTAGTCAGTAATAAATCGAATCACCCCTATGTCGGTCCTGCTCAATACACACAAAGTGCACTAGTGTAATTCTATGATCAAGACAAATCAATACCAAATCATACTACAACCATACCAATAGTTTATTCAAAACCATCTCGGTTGTTAGCCTTTACTTATACTTTACAAGGAAATGATAACATGATCTCCCGTATGACACTACACACCATGTTATCTACAATGTAATGTATTAGACAATATGCATAACCATAAATATTAAAACAATGATCATGTGATTCTTATTTCAAAAATAAAGATGTTCATACAAAAGATTGACTTTTTAGTATACATCCCAATAGGCAATACTAGGTAGGGTTTCTCCAGAAGGAGCTGGATATGTCACGCCTCGATTTAGAGGTGCTACTCGACTAGATTCCTGAGTGGAGGGGATAATGTTTAGTGGAGGAGAGACATTCACTAAAAACTGCGAAAGTCAAGAAATGAGCTCTAGTGATGCATACACCACCACTAATCAATAACACTCCTTCTCGGTGACAAACTGGAGGTAGAGAAACCTTTTACAAGCGATTACAAAAGTAATACAATGAATTACAAGCAAATACAATGACGAAATGCAATACAAGTAAAGAAAAATACTTTACAAGAAGACTTTAAATGCCTTCTTTTGGTTGCTTAAGAAGAGCCTTAAAGGTCTGGATTGCAACAGCAAATCCCCTCCAAATCATCTTAAAGAACCATATCAAAATCCTCCTTCTGAGCTCCTTTTAAAGCTGTAACTCGAGCTGGATTCCACCTAACAGTCAACTGATCGCGGCCATCAGTCAACTTCTCCTATAGCCATTGTAAGACAACGACTTAATCTACATCAGAAAGGTTCCAACGGATATACCATAAGTCGACTGCCAAAACCTAGCAGTCGACTGGTGCACAGGCAGTCGAGTCATTGGTCAAGCCTGCCTCGTGTTCATGGCATTTCCTCAACTTGGCCCGCTTTGATCGCTCCATGGCGATCGCTCAAGGGCTCCAATCAAGGCATCTTGCATCTGTTCGGCCGCAGTTGAGACCAATTGAGACACCGCCTCAAATGGGACTCCAGTCGAGGTGCCAGTCGAGCCGCCTTGTGTGTGTGGCCATAATTTGGTCGAAGTCGATCACCAGTTGGCTCCCATCAGTCGATTGATCATAATCCCAGTCGACTGATCAGTGTCGACTTAGCTGCCAAGTGTCAAAACACATGACAAGTCGACTAGTCTATGACTCTAGTCGACTGATACACCTCAACCATGAGGTTTAACCCGAGTATGTTGCCCTCATACTTGTTAGACCACCTTAGCCAAGACCTAAGCCTTCAAGCCACCTCCATCAGCCTCACGCCTATTGGATCCCTCCAAGTCATCCATGACTTGTTCATCCACATGCTAGCCTTCAGATGCTTCCATCGACTATTGTCATGCTAAGCCAGTGTACATTGGGCTTATGTTGCCAAGATACACGCTTGGACTTTATGTCGTCAACCATTAGACTTATGCTGCCAAGACTCCACCCTTGGACTTTACGCCGCCAATATCAACCCTTGGACTTCCCAAATGCCAAGTACCCATGACTTGGACTTTCACCACCAATACTGCACACTTATACTTACGTGGCCAAGACTACACCCTTGGACTTTCCATGCCAACTCCGTGTTGGACTTTTCCAAATGCCAAGACTCAAGCTTGGACTTTCCCTTGCCAAGACCTATGCTTGGACTTTCATGCCAAATACTCAAGGCATGGACTTTACCATTTCCAAGACCCATGCTTGGACTTTCCATGCCAAGTGTCCCACTTGGACTTCTCCATCATATGGTCAACCCCATGTCAACCGTATAGTCAACCCATTGTCAAACAATTGTCAACTCATTGTCAAACATCAAAATACCAACATCAAATCACTACTCGAGTCTGGTCAATCATGACCTGGGTCGATTGCACCAACAATCTCCCCCTTATTGATGTTTGACAAAAACCAAAACCTTTAAGTTAGAACACTAATTCAATCCAATCCTCCCAATTGTCCAAATTGGAAATTCCACTCGAATTCTCCCCCTTTTTTACATACATCAAAAAGGCTCTCCCCAAGGGTATCAATGTTTCATATCCCAATGAGATCTTACAATCTCTCCCTTGGTCCAAAAACATCTAGGATGCCTTCACTCTTCCTAGTGATAAGTCTCATATCACTAAAGAGAGGCTACTCACTTCTCTAAAAACTCAAAATTCTCCCCCTCATGAGGAAGAATATATTCATCATCCCATGATGGATAACCTCCCCCTAAAGACTTGCTCCCCCTTGATCATTGCACCAACAATGGCCTTGAAGAGTCCCTAAGCCTATAGGAACACTAACCCAACAAAATTAAGGTTAAAAGTTCAAACTTGAACTTTCACACACTTTAAAATTGATACATCACCCAAACAACTCTCTTAATCCATATCGAATGGATTTTCACCCTTTATAATGTTTTCCAAAGCATATCCTAGGGTTAGGAGCAGTTAGGGTAGCCTAACATAGTAGAAATCAGGCTAAACAAACATTGTTTACCCAAAATCAGCATTGGCACTCGACTGGTTCAATTATTGCCCTATGCATCAATCGACTGAGAAAGCTTCTAGTCAAGTGATAGCAGCTCCAGTCAAAGCGCCGCCTCGACTGGTTTCTAACTTTGTCAAAATTGCATTTTCAGACTATCTTTAGAAATGCATAAATAATTCTAGAAAATTCAAAAAATCATAAAATTTCAATCACACATTACTTATGCCAACCACTATAGGAGAAAAAATATTTGAAAAATAAAATACTCAAAAATTAGTGAGATTGATACAAAGTTCAAAAAAAAAAAAAACTTCGTTATTTTGAGCCTACTTTGTATCAACTTCATCAAAGGTGACTTTTATCAAAAGATAGACTACACCAAGGTTTTTTAAAATTATTTTGAAATGTTTTTAAAACCTTATATTAAATCATGGTCTATGCGCTTAATGCACATGACTTGTACATAAGCTTTCCTCATGATTCATCTATGGTATAAGATGAGTTTGAGTTCATCTAGATGCAAAAACTATGCACCTTGAACTTAACTCATTTTCTAGCATCTCACATGTGTCTAGGGTGTATGAATACACACACATGTCAATGTGATGTGAGATGTGGGTTTTGTTCATCCTAATTGAGGGTCTCATGCATTTTTCTAAGGCAACACTATTTGATTCCCTTATACATGAGACTTCAAATCATGTCATTTGTCCTTAAATCAATTTTAATTAATGCATGAATGATAATTATGACATAAATGATAACATAAATAAACATGTGTCAATAATCATGATGTCATGTCATATGATGACAATCTAAATAACACATGACATAAAAAAAAAATCCTAAGCATGATCTTGACATTTTATATGATTAAAAATAAGAATGATGTCATGACATGTTATATGACAATCAAGACATCACAAATAAAATATAAGGCATAAAAATAGCTAAATTTTTAATATTAGTTGTCATTTGTTAGGATTAAGTTCATTTTTTCATAATACTACTCATCTACCAAGTGTGCCAAAACCCTAAAATGACACATTATGACCTCTAAACCTAGTTTGTGTCAATTTGATCAATTTATCAAACTTCTTAAATAATATTGGCATATCCTAAAATCTTTTAGGATTAAAATTCAACCTAATTTCTAAGGTATCACATAACCTTGGAAATGACCTAAAGTGTCAACTTTGCTATGGTTGAATTAACTACCCATTCAATCAAGGTTTACACATCCTAACCCATTTAGCGTGAATCGATCACGCTCCTAGGAACCCAATACCTATTAGAGCTCCTTGGGTTTACTAGGTATTCCTTAGGGATGACCTCCCTTGATACCTTCCTAATGACCCTCCTAGGCTTAGAAGCCTTGGTCATTTTTCTTGCCTAGGTTAACTCTTGGGGTGACTCCCCTTGTAACCTTCTTAGTGGCTTCCCTAGGTTTCCTTGAAACCTTAGCTACTAGGCACTTACCTTGGTTAACATTAGGGATGACTTCCCTATTAACCTTGGTCTTCCTAGACCTAGGTTGTGTTCCATAATCGAATGGAACACTATGATAGGTCTCCTTGGGATTAGGTTTGTGACCCAAACCTTTCTTGCCCTTGGATTGACCTTGCCTCCTAGACCCTAGACGTTGACTCCTTGATCCTAAATTTTGACTATTTGACCATTGTATTTGATTTTACATTTTCCTAAGGGTCTTCTCTAATTTTTCAAGTTTTGCCTTCAAAACATGATTTTCCAATTCTAATTGCTCAATCTTTGAATTTTCATTTTGTCTTTGGGCATTACCATTTCTTCTAGGCATATGCCTACCCTTCTTAGGGTTAATGCCTAAATGGTTTTCTACCTTCCTAATTGACTCCTTAGGTAGAATGGGTCTAGAGTTGTCATTTCTAGATTTGTTCTTATAAGTAAAATAGACCCAGTATGATCCTTAGACCTATAATTACAACTCTTAGCATGTAAGCAAAAATATTTGTTATTTCTAGCATGCTTTTCATGAACAATAGCAAGAGTATTTAAATTATTTCTAGCATGATTTTTGACATTAAAACTAGAAGGTGCATTACTAAAATATACCTTAGGGTTGCCTTAGAGACTCCCTCTACATGTGATGCTCCTTCTCGAGTCTTCTTCCTCCCCCTAGGGCACTGACTCCTATAATACCCCCTTTGATTGCACTTGAAGTACACCACGTGCTCCTTGCTCTTATGTGTTGGGGCATCGACATCTTTGACCTTTGGCATCGGTTGAGGCTTCTTGACTCTTTTTAGGCATTTACTCTTGTAATGCCCGGCTTCCCTACACTCAAAGAAAATTATATGATTTTTATTTTTAACTAAATTGCTTGAGTTACCTAGGTCAATGGTGGCCAGAATTGGTTCTTCATCTCTCCTGGAGGTTGAAGCTTCTTCTTGATTATGCTCCGACTCCAGTGATCTAATATCCTCCCCCTCAATCCTAGAGGTGAAGGATTCCTCCAATTCTTCCTCTTCCACCAATCCGGATGTTGACTCCTTCTCAACTTTCGAATTCTCACTTTCTTGTGAGGATGAGCTTGCTTCTTCGGCCACTTCCTCCAATTGAGCTGATGATGGTTCTTGTTCCTTGGGCTCCTCTATTTCTTGAGTCGTTGAGGGTTCTTCATGGTTCTTAGCTAGCTTGCTCTAAAGTTCATTTGCATCCTTACAATCTCCTAATCTACACAAAACATCATTAGGAATTCCATTAAGTAATATACCCATTACCTTGTTGTTTATGTTGAAGTATCGGAGTTGTTCTTTGCTCCAATTCTTCTTCTTGAGTTTTCTTCCTTCTTTGTCCTTTGGAGTGTCAAACCCTACCATTACACTAATCCAATTATCAAAGTCGCACATTAGAAAATATTTCATTCTTACCGCCCATAAATTAAAATCCTTGGCTCTATAGAGTTCGTATGGCGGCAGCACATTGATGTCATCACCATATCTTTCTTCAACCATCATTTTCCTTCCTCTAGTGTGCTCCCTTAGTTGTTAAACTTTGAATAGTGGCCTCGCTCTAATACCAAATGTAGGATCTTCGGTGAGTGCTAGAGGGGAGGGGTGAATGGTGTGTTCGTTCGCTTGACGAGATTCGTTCGTGCTTGATCATCTACAACACTTGTTATGCACAGCGAAAATAAAGATAATAAAGCAATAAGAAAAACACAAGCACACAATTACACAATCGATATAATGTGGTTCGGAACCTTAGGGTTTCTACACTACTGATTGAGCTCGAATGAGCTCTAGTGATGCATACACCACCACTAATCAATAACACTCCTTCTCGGCGACACACCGGAGGTGGAGAAACCTCTTACAAGCGATTACAAAAGTAATACAATGAATTACAAGCAAATACAAAGATGAAATGCAATACAAGTAAAGAAAAACACTTTACAAGAAGACTTTGAATGCTTGCTTTTGGTTGCTTGAGAAGAGCCTTGAAGGTCTGGATTTCAATAGCAAATCCCCTCCAAATCGCCTCAAAAAATCACACCAAAATCCTCCTCATTGAGATCCTTTTAAAGATGCAACTCGGGCTAGATTCTGCCTAGCAATCGACTGCTCCTGTAGTAGTTGTGAGACAACGACTTAATCCACGTCGGAAAAGTTTCAACGGATAGACCATCAATCGACTGCCAAACCCTAGTAGTCGACTGATGCACAGGCAGTTGAGTCATTGGTCGAGCCTGCCTTGCGTCTGCGGCATTTCCTCAACATTAGTCGACTGCCTTCCATGGCAGTCGAGTGCTCAAGGGAAGTCAAGGCGCTGCCTCGACTAGGGCTCTGGTCGAGGTGCCAGTCGAGGTGCCTTGCATCTGTTTAGCCGTAGTTAAGGCCAATCGAGGCAGCGCCTCGACTGGGACTCCAGTCGAGGTGCCAGTCAAGATGTCTTGTGTCTGTCGCCACAATTCGATAGTAGTCTATCGCCAGTTGACTACCATCAGTCGACTGATCAGTGTCGACTCGGCTGCTAAGTATCAAAACACTTGACCAGTCGACTGGTCTATAACCCCAATCGACTAATACACCTCAACCATGAGGTTTAATCCAAGTATGATGCTCTCATACTTGCTAGACCACCCTTAGCCTAGACCTAAACATTCTAGCCATTTCCATCAGTCTCACGCCTATCGAATCCCTCCAAGTCATCCATGACTTGTTCATCCATACACTAGCCTTCGGGTGCTTCCATTGGTTGTTGTCATGCTAAGCTGGTCTACATCGCCAAGACACATTGGGCTTACACTGCCAAGATACACGCTTGGACTTTATGCCACCAACCATTGGACTTATGCTGCCAAGACTCCACCCTTGGACTTTACGCTGCCAATATCAACCCGTGGACTTCCCAAATGCCAAGTACCCATGACTTGGACTTTCACCGCCAAGACTACACACTTAGACTTACATGACCAAGACTACACCCTTGGACTTTCCATGCCAACTCCATATTGGACTTTCCAAATCCCAAGACTCAAGCTTGAACTTTCCCTTGCCAAGACCCATGCTTGGACTTTCCATGCCATATACTCAAGACTTGGACTTTACCATTGCCAAGACCCATGCTTGGACTTTCCATGCCAAGTGTCCCACTTGGACTTCTCCATCATATGGTTAACTCCATGTCAACCATATTGTTAACCCATTGTCAAACAATTGTCAACTCATCGTCAAACATCAAAACACCTACATCAAATCACTACTTCTAGTCAATCGTGACCTGGATCGATTGCACCAACACTCATAGTTGTCCTTATCCTATAGGAAAGCAAATTTGGAAGGATTAATAGAAGAGTAAGGGAAAAGAGACAAATAATCTCATCAGTTATACTTACCAGCCTCAACCCTATAATTTAAGCGCTCTAGGATAGTTGATTGCGCCGAATACTTCATGAGGCAAAGTCCTTCTGAAGAAGGAGATTGGAGAAGTGAAAGAGGGGGCACTCGAGGTGAAGGTAAGGGTAGTTCTACGATATAAGATGAATTGGATAACCCAAAATAGAAGGGGGATAAGGGGGAGTTGGATGAGATTGAATGTGGGGGTGATAAAGGAACTACGGAAGTCGAAAAGGGGGGTTCAAGAGTAAAGGAAACCGGAAGGGTAGAAAAGGATATGTGAACAGAAGAAAGTACTAGGGAAGTCAAGAAAGAAAGAAGAGGAGCGGAAGAAATGGCTCCCACGGGAGAATCTAGGAATTCCAAGAATTCTTGAGAAAGAGATCCTACTCACGAGAAAACCCCAAGAGGGATCGAGCGATTGGAGAATACCAAGAGATTGAGGTGAAGTTTCTTGCAACGGCGAGGTGATAGGAAGAAAATGCCTCCCTGTGATAGATGCATCCATTGACCATAAGGTAGTCACTCAATCTGAAAAGGAAAAAAGTGGCCGTCTTCACGGCGGCGGGATTAGAGGGCACATTGACCTCAAAAGAGGCTAGTGAGACTTCGAAGACCATTCAGACCCTTTCTCCTTCTGTAATTCCACAAGAGCATCTCTAACTATTCCTTGCATAATTTTAGTGAAGAGATTATGCCCAAACAAAAGGAAAAGGTAAGAGGAGAGGAGAGGTCACGAAGATGAAATAAGAGGTGAACGCCTAACCCTAGAAGGACTTGGAGGGTTCACCAACCTAAGGAACCGATCGAGCAACATCATGCATTCATACTTATACGTCTGACTATTTAGGAGGGGTGCCATATGATGCGAATATGACCTGGCCTATGGGACCCAAATAATCATTAAAGGGATGATATAAGGCCCAGGTAGAGAACCCTGTAGCGAATTAGGGAGTAGCATAACTTGAGGGGGGGGTGAGATGGGTCGAGTCGGGAGCGAAGGTGACTCGGGAAAGGTCTAAGATCAGAGTAGCCCGAGTCAAAAGAGGAGGTGACTCGGAAAGGGTCTTAGACCATAGTGGGTCGAGCTGAAGGCGAAAACAACTCAAGAAGGGTAAAACATCAGAAATAGACTGAGTCGGGTGCAGAAACACTCAGAAGGTGAGGGTCATTCAGAATATTCCCTTCTTGTACAGAGTATAAACTGTTGAGGATTCGGTAGCTGCTAAAGGGGGGTGAATAGCATTTTGGATGAGTCGATAGAATTCGTTTGCGATTGCGTCTACAAATCGTGTTAGTGCGCAGCAGAATAATAATAATAATAACAATACATGAGACATAATCACAAACACAACACGCAATATAACGTGGTTTGGAATTGAACAGTTCTTACTCCACGGATTGGGCTCGTAAGAGCCCTAACAATGCAAACACACACTACTAATCCAATAAACTCCTTCTCGACAACATGTCGAAAGTGGAGAAACCTCATACAATGAATTACAACAAGTAATACAAAGTAAACAAGCAAATACAAGTGAAAAATATAAAGAGCACTTTACAATCTAGGGTTTTGAGCGCTTGCTTGTTGGTTGCTTGGATGAGCTTGTAGGACCCTGAAATGCACCTGCAAATCACCTTCAATTCGCCTCACCAAAACTCCCAAAGAACCAATGCCGAAATCCTCCTCGAGCTCTTCTTTTTAACCTGCATCGGGCTGGATTTCTGCCTGGCAGTCGACTGCCAAAATCCCCATTTCGACTGCCAACACAATTGTCGTGAGACAATGGCTAGATCCACGCTGGAAAAATTCCAATGGATATCTTGGCAGTCGACTGATGACATCACCAGTCGACTGCTAACGTCCATAGCCGAGTGCCTAGTCAGCTACTAAGCGTTCTATGGTCGCGGTCGAAAAACCCCGTCCAACAGTCGACTGCCATCTATGGTAGTCGATTGCCATCAGTCGACTGATCCAATGATCAGTCGACTACTAAGGCATTTTCATCCCTTAACCGACAGTCGAACTCTAGTCGACTCACGACAGTCGAACCGGCCATATTGCAAGTCGACTGCCAACCTCAAACATGAGGTTTTAACCCAATTATGGTGCCCCTATACTTGCTAGACCACCCTTAGCCTTGACCTAAGCCTTCTAGCCACCTCCATCAGCCTCGCGCCTATCGGATCCCTCCAAGTCATCCATGACTTGTTCATCCATATGCTAGCCTTCAGGTTCTTCCATTGGCTATGTCATGCTAACGGTGTCTACACCGCCAAGGCACATTGGACTTACGCTGCCAAGACTTTTCTTAGACTTTACGCAGCCAACCATTGGACTTATACTGCCAAGACTTCACCCTGCCAATATCAAACGCCTTGGACTTTCCAAATGCCAAGTACTCATGACTTGGACTTTCACTGCCAAGACTACACCCTTGGACTTTCCAAATGCCAAGACTCAAGCTTGGACTTTCCCTTGCCAACCCATGTTGGACTTTACATGCCAAGACCCATGCTTGGACTTTTCCTTGCTAAGACCCATGCTTGAACTTTACATGCCAAGTACTCAAGACTTGGACTTTTCATGGCATGGTCAACCCCAGTCAACCATCAAAATCCTCCTCGAGTCAAACTCGAGTCCGGTCAATCATGATCCGAGTCGATTGCACCAATAATCTCCCCAAAACATTATCAGACATCAATGTCAAACTTCCATGTCAAACATCAAAACATCGCTCGAGTCAAACTCGAGTCTGGTCAATCGTGACATGGGCCGATTGCATCAACAATCTCCCCCTTTTTGATGTTTGACAAAACCACATACCTTTGAGTTATAAAACTAACTCAAATCTTCTTACCAATTATCCCAAATTGGTAATCCCATAAATTCTCCCAATAATTCTCCCAAACATTCTTCCCCTTTTTTACTAACATCAAAAAGATTCTCTCCAAGGAGGCCAATGTCTCATGTCCTAATGAGATCTTACAAACTCCCCCTCGGTCCAAAAATATCTAGGATGCCTACAATCTTCCTAGTGATAAGTCCAATATCACTCAAGAGAGACAATCCTACACACTCTCCCAATTTCCAAATTGGGTATCTCAAAGTCCCATTTTTCCCCCTCATGAGGAAAAATAACATCCATCATTCCATGATGGATACCTCCCCCTAAAGGCTTGCTCCCTTTTGACCATTGCACCAACAATGTCCTTGAGAAGTCCCTAAGCCTATAGGAACTCTAAAACATCAAAATTAAGGTCCAAAATTCAATATATAACTCTCCCATACCTTAAATTTGATACATCACCCTAACAACTCTCCTAATCCATATCCAATGGATTTTCACCCTTTATAATGCTTCCCAAAGCATATCCTAGGATTAGGAATAGTTAGGAAACTTTATCGTAGCTGAAAATGGGCTAAACAACCTTGTTTTCTCGAAATTAGCATTGCCAGTCGACTTTATCAAGCGATCATTGCGGTATATCGATCAATTGCCACCAAGATGAAAAAGCATAAGTAATTCTAATGATATCAAAAATCATGAAAATTCATATGTATATTACTTATAAGCAATACAATGGGTGAAAAATGTTAGAAAAAATTTTTACCCATAAAATAGTGAAATTGATACAAAGTTCAAAAATGAAGAAAAACTTTAATGTTTTAGCTCACTTTGTATCAACTTCATCAATGGTGATTGCTATCAAAAGATAGACTTCACCAAGGTTTTCTAAAATGATTTTAAATTGGTTTTAAAACCTTATATTGGATTATATTCTTTGGGCTTAATGTACATGACTTGAACATACGCTTTCCCAATGATCCACAAATAACATAAGATGAGTTATAGTTCATCTAGATGCAAAAACTATGCACCTTAAACTTAACTCATATCCTATCATCTCACATGTATCTAGGGTGTATAAATACACATACATGTCAATGTGATGTAAGATGTGGGTTTTGTTTTCCTAATCTAGGGTTTCATGCATTTTCTAAGATAACACTCCTTGATTCTCTTATAAATGGGACTTCAAGTCATGTCATTGTCC